>CM062820.1:255345831-255945831 GCA_031772625.1 Pinus tabuliformis | reverse complement strand
AAGGAAGGTTGTGTATAGCCAAGATGTGGTGTTCAGAGAGGTGAAAGATGTTATTAAACATGAATTCCAACGAAAGGAACCTGAGAAGATAGAGTTTGAGCTAAAGGAGGAAGAATCGGACTTTACAATAGAGGAGGAATCAGAAGATGAAGAGCCACAAACTCCGAGTGTGAGAAGATCAGTTCGAGAAAGAAGGAAGCCAGAAAGGTATATCCATCTACTTTCTGTTCAAATTTTGCTTTATTTATTACTGATGAAGATGCCAGAACTACGAAGGAAGCAGTAGATTCAAAGGATGGAAAACTCTGGAAAAAGGCCATGGTTGATGAAATGGCATCTTTGCACAAAAATGAGGCTTGGGATCTGGTGGAGTTGGCGGCTGGAAGGAAGCCCATTGGCAACAAATGGGTGTTCAATAAGAAGACAAATGCAGAAGGAAATGTGGAGAAATACAAAGCTCGGTTGGTAGCAAAAGGTTATTCCCGGGTGCTGGGAATTGATTTTGGTGATATTTTTTCTCCTGTTGCCAAAGTAACTTCTATTAGATTACTTTTATCTATTGCTACTGCTTTTGATTTTGAGGTAGAACAGATGGATGTGAAGACAACATTTCTTCATGGGGATCTAGAAGAGGAGATCTACATGAAGCAATCTGAAGGCTTTGCGGTGAAGGGTAAGAAAGAACTGGTATGCAAGTTAAAGAAGTCCCTGTATGGGTTAAAACAATCACCAAGGATGTGGTATCAGAAATTTGATACATTTATACGAGGACTTGGCTTCACTAGAAGCAAAGCAGATCACTGTGTGTATTTTAAATTAATTGGTGACTGTGTTATTTATCTGGTCTTGTATGTGGATGATATGTTGCTGGTTGGAAATGACAAGGAAATTATCCAGGATTTGAAGACCCAATTGTCCTCAAAATTCGACATGAAATATCTTGGTGCTGCAAACTATATTTTGGGCATAGAAATTAAAAGAGATCGGGCAAAGAGAAAACTCTAGTTAAACTAGAGGAAGTATGTTGAGACAATATTGTAGAGGTTTAATATGCAGGATAGTAAACCGATGAAGGTTCTTATTCTTGTAGGTGTAAATTTATCTGTTGAACAGTGTCCCAAGACACAAGAAGAGGAAGAGGATATGTCCCGTGTTCCATATGCAAGTGCAGTTGGTAGCCTAATGTATGCAATGGTCTATATTAGACTAGACATTGCACATGCAGTCAGAGTATTGAGTAGATTTATGTCAAAACCATGGAAGGATCATTGGACAACAGTGAAGCAGATTTTCAGGTATTTGCGTGGCACTAAAGATTATGGTTTGTGCTACCAAGGAAGACCAGGATTGGATAGATTTTTGGATATCCATGGCTTTGTTGATGCAGATTGGGCTCGAGATTTGGATCAGAGAAGATCTACAAGTGGGTATGTGTTTAACCTATTTGGAGGTGCAGTCAGTTGGATGAGTAAGAAACAATTTGTAGTGGCACTATCAACTACAAAGGCAGAATACATGGTAGCCACTCATGCAAGCAAGGAAACAATTTGGTTGCAGAGATTGTGTTCAAGTATGGGGTTAGTACAGGGAGCTATAATGATAGACAGTGACAGCCAAAGTGCAATTTTCTTGGCAAAGAACCCTTCTTATCATTCAAAGACAAAGCACATTGATGTTCAATATCACTTTGTGAGGGATATGATAGAAGACAAAAAGGTGTTGCTGGTAAAGGTGAACACTTTGAAGAATACTATAGATGCATTGACAAAATCTGTGAGCTCTGAGAAGTTCTCCTAGTGTAGAGAAACAATGGGCATTTCAGGGCTGGAAAAATGACTAATCTCTCCTGTGGCCCCCTATGGAAAGAAAACAAAAAGTGGGAGAATGTTGGGTTGTGTTATATTCTTTCCACGACTAACCTACATAGTGAACCGGGGGGTTAGAGGGGGGCAGAGCCCCCCCTTTGTTGCACTGATTGCGTAGCGGGGGGGTCACAAGGGGGGCGGCAGCCCCCCCTGTCCGAGGGGTTTGAGGGAGCTGGTAGTCCCCCTCTACGGGTTCCAAGGCAGCGCCCCGGGAAAAAAAAATAAAAAAATTGGACCCTATATTAGGTTGGGCAAACCTACCTATGGTTTTCGGTCCATGGTATTGGATGCTTCGACATGTATAAATATGTATTGTAACAATGAAAGGAACATAATGAAAAATCACACTGGTAGTCCCGGTTTTAGGTTCCAGGGGAAAATCTCTGCGTATATGTGTTTTATGTGTTATGCTCTTGCATTGTTTATTTTTTTATGTTTTAGAATTCGTATGTAGGTAATTTCTGTACGGGGTTAAAACCTACAAATGCTTCATACCAGGCATCAATGTTGAAGCCTTTGGAAAATCTTTTATTATTGTGAAACCCCTTTAGATTATTTCGCTTACATGAGAATGGCACACCTTAACTACTACAATGACAGGCTTCTCTTATGGATATAGATTCTTATTTAGTAATTTCCTAGTGAACCTATGCAACGCTACCAAATTTCATTGGTTTATCTAAAAGTCCTTCAAATATTTGTTCAATTGGAAAATTGAAAGACTTACTCACAATATTCCTTGCCTTCAGAAAATTATGCACCATGGCCTAGAAACGTATCTTGGCAGTTTCACAACATATGTTTGGTAGAAATATATATGGGTGATTTTCTACCCATTATCCCCACTTAATAAAGTTTGCATGGTTAACCACTCAAAAAAGAATACCCAACCAAAGAGAATGAATTTACATATTTTCTTCTTCTACAATTGTCCCAATTACTATCGATGGTGCAAACAATATAAGAAAATGAAGCACCCTAAATACTAGTAGTAGACACTTAATGGCCATATTTATAAATATTTAAAGCCTTGCCACACCACAATAATCATTCCCTCCATAGAAGGTCTTGTCATGCAATCTCTTTCCAATCAATTCCAAACCCCCAAAACAAGGATGGAAATCTCATCCACCCTTGACCTCAATTGTCGACTACTTCTTTCCTTAGGCAGATATAGGTTCCATTGAGATTTTTTATTTTTCATATGGACTTCAATAAATTTCCTTTTAGAATCATTTGAAGTTAAACTTGGTTTCCATGTCATCCTTGGACGGTTATGCTCATCCTCATTGGAGCTCGATTCAAACAATATGTTATCTAATGTTGAAACCTTTCCCAGAAGGATCTTTTCATTCAAAAGGATAGATTGAAAGTGGGCTTCAGCTACCATAGAAACAACTAGAGCTAGGCACTAGGGAGGTTCGTATAGTGGATGTTTTGAATAAAACTATTTATGTTCTTCAAAAGAACTTGAATTCTGTTGAGATTGCAACAAGATGATGGAGCTTAGTGAAAAGAGTCGCCTTCACTAAGTGGGCCCGCAGGCTATTTTTGGCGCAAGTCTATTTTTAGACTATGTCTATTTTTAGACATATGGATCATGTCTATGTTTATGGATGATTGATCAAGTTGGGAAAATAGATGGACTTCTATTTTTGATGAAAGTGTGAGTGATCACAGTGTGAGTGATCAAGTCTATTTTTAGACTGGCTGTCAAAAATAGAAAAGTCAAATATTATTATCTCACAATAATATTTGGACTATAAACTTAATCTTATTCTCTTGGAGCACTTCAGTTTGAGCTACGGAAGTGGCACATGCAGCTGTCAGAAGGAAATTCGTTTTTCTTATGAGTCAGTTGAGTTGTTGCATGCATGACTTCAGTTAGAACTCAAGTGAGTTGAGTTTAGTGGACTGGAGGTACAGTTGATGGAGTTGTGTTCAGTTTAACTTAGTTAAACTGGTTGTAGTTAGTCTAACTGCAGATAGACTAATGATGAGTTGTTAAACTAATTATTAACTCATAATACAACTAAAGAATACATCAGTTAACTCAGTTGCATGTCAGTGCATGTTCAGTTCAACAGGGACAGGTGGTAGAGAATCAGATTGCTATCAGTTGTGACTATAGTTGTGCACCAGATCTTGCACAATCAAAGGATTGAGTATGCCAATGAGTTTGCTCACGTATTTGGCCCACATTTTAGCCTTTGCTCACGTCCACAAAGAGTGAGTGACTATTTTGCAGGTGAAAATCGAGTTTGGGAAGCAATTCTCATCAGTTCTTGAGCAGGTATTGAGCAGTGGAGGCAGGCAAGCAGTGGAAGAGATTTGGAGATCAGATCTGAGCTGTATTGTGTGTAACAGAGGTGGAGATACTTGTGAGAAGTATTATGCTGTGTAATGTTACATGACTCAATCATTAATATACAGATAGTGTGGGGTTTTTAGCGAGATGCTTTCCCCGTGATACATACTGTGTTAATGTGTGAATGCTCTTGATGTTTTTATTGTTATTGATGCTGCTATATTCTTGATCAACGTAGAGGAGCTTATGTATTGTGTATGTTTTCCGCATTAGTACATGATCAGGATAATCTCCATTGAATATGTGTTAAATTATTCAAAATTTCTACATGGTATCGGAGCTAGATGATTTGTAGGAAAAATTTCTACATGGTATCAGAGCAGCTTGATTTGTAGAAGAGATTTTTACAGGATATCAAGCGAGGGTTGATCGGAAGCAGTTGAGTTGGAGCTGGTGGAATTCGAATTTGCAGCAGTGTTGTTGAAATGTCTTTCAACGGATTGCGAATGTTATTCCAAAGCAAGAGCGACCTGGCGCTCAAGGATAAACTCAGTAACAATAAAGGTGAGAATGGATCTTCATCAAAGGTATCTGATGAAGAGAATTGTGCTTTGGCTGCCAAAGCAAAGAAGGGGAAGAACGAGAAAGCTTCTCATTCCGGTGCGAAAGGCAAGAAGCAGGATATGTCCAAAGTGAAGTGTTTTCACTGTCACCAACATGGACACTATGCCACAAATTGTCTGCAGAAGAAGAAGAACAAGCAAGCTGCTGGATCTGCAGGGGGAGAGGCCTTAGCTTCTCAGTTTGAGCTTGATTTTTCATTGATCGCATGCTTGGTTTCAAGTGTGATGGGATCAGTGTGGTTTCTGGAAAGTGGTGCGTCTTTTCACATGACGGGAGATAGAGATTTGTTCTCTGATCTGGAGGACAAAGATCTTGGAGTGCACATCGAGATGGGCGATGATGGTAGATACAGTGCGACCGGTATCGGTACCATTTCCTTTGAGAGGGAGTCTGGTAAACCCTTTGTATTGAAGGAAGTCATGCATGTTCCAGGATTGAAGAAGAATCTCATCTCAGTGGCGATGTTAGAAGACAAGGGGTATGATGTTGTTTTCAGCGAGGGAAAGGCCTTCCTGCGCAGCAAGACAACTGGTGAGACCCGGAAGATAGGGGTTCGAGTGAGGAACCTTTATCAGTTGCATGTAGATGGATGCGCAGCAATGGCAGGCAAGGCAGAAGGATTGGTGAGCCGGGATGATGGCGAGTTGTGGCACAGGAGATTGGGTCACCTTCACCATGGAGCCTTGAAGATACTACAGCAGATCACTACAGGGCTTCCTAAAGGCACACTTGCGCAGTCAGATCAATGCAAGGGGTGTACTTTGGGGAAGTTTGTGAAAGCCACCTTTCACGAGAAGGATAGTCGTGCCACGACGATCCTTGAGAGAATTCACACAGACATGTGTGGACCTTTCTCAGTTGCTTCGACAGCAAAACACAGGTATTATGTGATTTTTGTTGATGATTTCTCTCGTAAGTGCTGGATCTTCTTCATGCAGAAGAAGAGCGAGACATATTCAAAGTTCTGTGAATTCAAAGCACTGGTCGAGAAGGAGTCGGGGAAGAAGGTGAAGGCTCTTAGGAGCGATAATGGTGGTGAATACATCTCGGACGAGTTCAAGGATTTCTGCAAGGCAGAAGGGATTCGTAGAGAGCTCATAGCTCCCCATAACCCACAGCAGAACGGGGTAGCTGAGCGGAAGAACAGAATGATTGTGGGTGCTGCACGGGCAATGTTGCATGATCAGGGCCTACCCCTTCACTTGTGGGTGGAAGCATGCAATACAGCAGTTTATGTGCAGAACCGTTGTCCTCATAGGATACTTGGCATGAGTACACCCGAGGAGGCTTATTCTGGTAAGAAGCCTGATCTTTCTCATTTGAGGATTTTTGGTGCTAACGTTTACATGCATGTGACGAAGGATGCCAGAAAGAAGTTGGAACCGACTGCAGAGGTTGGGATATTTGTGGGGTACACTGATACGCCCCACAACTATCGTGTGTATTTTCCAGACAGTGGTAAAACTGTTGTGCGACGGGATATAAAATTTCAGGAGGAGAAAGCCATGAAGTGTTCGCTTGAGAGGGAGCTACACTTGCATGCAGATGAGGAGCTATTAGTTCCTAAGGATGAGCTTCAGGACATGGATCAGCCACAGGACGAGGTTCATGGAGTGGAAGAGACCACTCATGCAGCGCCAACCATCAGAGAGCGAAAGCGCTTGACAGAAGCTGAGCGACTGGCTCAAGATGCAGAGAAAGTTGTAGGACCACCTACAGCCCAACGCAGGCAGAGACAGTCACCTGATCGGTACACTGGATACATGGCTCTTATGAGCAAGTGTGTTGTGACTGAGCCATCCTCTTTCGAGGAAGCTGTGGAGGATCCCGCATGGGTAGACGCCATGGTGGAAGAGTATGATTCTATTGTCAGAAACAGTGCATGGGAGATTGTTCCTAGACCGGAAGGGAAATCAGTGGTAGGTTCGAGATGGATCTACAAAGTTAAGCAGGCAGCTGACGGGAGTGTGGAGAAGTACAAGGCAAGATTTGTTGCCCGAGGCTTTTCACAGATTGAGGGGATCGATTATGAGGAGAACTTTGCACCTGTCGCAAGGTATTCTTCCATACGGACGATTCTTGCTCTCTCAGCGCAGATGGGATGGCACATTCATCAGATGGATGTGAAGACTGCGTTCCTCAACGGAGTCATTGAGGAGGAGGTGTACATTGAGAAACCCGAAGGCTTTGAAGTCTTCAGCAGCGAGTCGCATGTGTGCAGGCTCAAGAGAGCGTTGTATGGGTTGAAGCAAGCACCACGTGCTTGGTACACACGGATAGACAGCTATTTCACAGGACTTGGATTCTCCAAGAGCGAGGCGGATCCGAACCTATACCAGATTGTGGTGGAGGGTAAGTTGCTTATCATTGTACTATATGTTGATGATTTGATTCTAACGGGTGATGAGCTGTTGATACTGTCATGCAAGAAGGATCTTGCTACAGAGTTTGAGATGAAGGATTTGGGCCTCCTTCACTATTTCCTAGGATTGGAAATATGGCAGCGCAGTGGTGGACTGTTTGTTTCTCAGGGCAAGTATGCTCGGGAGATACTGGAGAAGTTCAACATGCATGGCTGCAAGCCTGTTAATACTCCTCTTCCTGGAGGTTGGAGGAAGGAGGATGCCACTTCGGGAGAAGAAGTGGAGGCCACTATTTATCGACAGTTGGTGGGGTCGCTGATGTATTTGGTCAATACACGACCTGATATATGCTATGCAGTTAACCAGCTTTCACAAGCTATGGTTAAGCCTACCAAGCTCTTCTGGAAGGCGGGCAAGCATGTATTGCGCTACTTGAGAGGCACATCGGGATATGGTTTGTGGTACAGACAGGAGGATGAGGTGAAGCTATGTGGCTTCACGGATGCAGATTGGGCAGGGAGCCCAACAGACAGAAAGAGCACATCAGGAGGGGTCTTCAGTATCGGATCGACAGCAGTTTCTTGGTACAGCAGGAAGCAGAGATCTGTGGCACTCAGTTCAGCGGAGGCCGAGTATATGGCAGCAAGTTTGGCTGCATGCGAGGCTATATGGATGAGGAAGATCCTGGTTGGTTTGTTCGGTTCTCATTTGGATCCTACTATGATTTACTGTGATAACCAGAGTTGCATTAAACTCTCGGCTAATCCTGTATTTCATGATAGATCTAAACATATTGACATCAGGTACCATCATATCAGAGATTGTGTGCAGCGGAGGATCATGTTACTTTCGTACATTCCAACGGAGGATCAGGATGCTGATATTCTGACGAAGGCTCTCACCAGGAGCAAATTCGAGTACCACCGAGGCAGGATAGGGGTTGCTGATAATCCATATCTTGTCGAGAGGGAGTGTTGAGATTGCAACAAGATGATGGAGCTTAGTGAAAAGAGTCGCCTTCACTAAGTGGGCCCGCAGGTTATTTTTGGCGCAAGTCTATTTTTAGACTATGTCTATTTTTAGACATATGGATCATGTCTATGTTTATGGATGATTGATCAAGTTGGGAAAATAGATGGACTTCTATTTTTGATGAAAGTGTGAGTGATCACAGTGTGAGTGATCAAGTCTATTTTTAGACTAGCTGTCAAAAATAGAAAAGTCAAATATTATTATCTCACAATAATATTTGGACTATAAACTTAATCTTATTCTCTTGGAGCACTTCAGTTTGAGCTACGGAAGTGGCACATGCAGCTGTCAGAAGGAAATTCGTTTTTCTTATGAGTCAGTTGAGTTGTTGCATGCATGACTTCAGTTAGAACTCAAGTGAGTTGAGTTTAGTGGACTGGAGGTACAGTTGATGGAGTTGTGTTCAGTTTAACTTAGTTAAACTGGTTGTAGTTAGTCTAACTGCAGATAGACTAATGATGAGTTGTTAAACTAATTATTAACTCATAATACAACTAAAG
Source organism: Pinus tabuliformis (assembly GCA_031772625.1). Classification (NCBI taxonomy): domain Eukaryota; kingdom Viridiplantae; phylum Streptophyta; class Pinopsida; order Pinales; family Pinaceae; genus Pinus; species Pinus tabuliformis. The sequence goes on along the minus strand of CM062820.1, from coordinate 255,937,139 downwards.
AATACATCAGTTAACTCAGTTGCATGTCAGTGCATGTTCAGTTCAACAGGGACAGGTGGTAGAGAATCAGATTGCTATCAGTTGTGACTATAGTTGTGCACCAGATCTTGCACAATCAAAGGATTGAGTATGCCAATGAGTTTGCTCATGTATTTGGCCCGCATTTTAGCCTTTGCTCACGTCCACAAAGAGTGAGTGACTATTTTGTAGGTGAAAATCGAGTTTGGGAAGCAATTCTCATCAGTTCTTGAGCAGGTATTGAGCAGTGGAGGCAGGCAAGCAGTGGAAGAGATTTGGAGATCAGATCTGAGCTGTATTGTGTGTAACAGAGGTGGAGATACTTGTGAGAAGTATTATGCTGTGTAATGTTACATGACTCAATCATTAATATACAGATAGTGTGGGGTTTTTAGCGAGATGCTTTCCCCGTGATACATACTGTGTTAATGTGTGAATGCTCTTGATGTTTTATTGTTATTGATGCTGCTATATTCTTGATCAACGTAGAGGAGCTTATGTATTGTGTATGTTTTCCGCATTAGTACATGATCAGGATAATCTCCATTGAATATGTGTTAAATTATTCAAAATTTCTACAAATTCATGATATAAGCATGCTCATTGTGTCATGGAATTCCTTTAATATTTAAAGGTTTCCTATGGGGCAAGTCATCAAACTAAGTAGTTTCATTAACTACATCTCTATTATCTTAAACATGTTTTAATTTGATCTCCTCAACACTCGAGTTTAGTCTACTAAATCATAAAAACTAGATGATGGTTGAGTGATTGTATGTGACATCATTGTTTCTCTTCTCCTAGGTGTGAATTCCTACTCAATGTCACTAACATCAATATCTTTCATGCTGAGAAGATATTTGTTCTTTTTGTTCCTACCATCAAATTTTTCTCTGTCCCCTTCTAATGCATTTAGACCATACAATAGATGTATTGTCACTAGTATTTCTATTTGAAGGTTGTTGATAAGGGGCCATCCTGCTCATCATTTTACATGCAATTCATAGCCATTTTTAGCCTTTCCTCTTACCTTCTCGTTCAAAGTGAGGTCTAATTATTAAAAAAATTCCTTCCATGTTGTTCGTCATTGACTCATGTTCAATCTATTGGAAAAAATTAATGAACTTTGAAAAACATCTATTATGAGGATATCTACATAAAGTTTGTGAATTTCTTGAAGATGAAGCTAAATATTTGGGACTTTCTCATTCATTCACAAACATATATTTGATCACTGCAACATAGGTTTATAATGATGTATAAAATCAACTATTACATAAACTAAGCTAGTGAAGAATACCACCTCAACTAGTAATGTAGATCCACCTAGTTCATCTGCAACATATAGCATTGAACTTTCACACAAGGTTTTGATGGAGTGGTCTCCATCATAATATCAAGTTTTTGTGCAATTTCAATGTTATCTATATGGAAAACTACCTAACAATATAAATAACTATCATTTCTTTAAGTATCCCAATGATTATTTTTATTAGCATTATTCTCATTAATTGCAAGAAAACGTAAAACATTCTTAGCATATTTTTCATTAGAATCAAAAACATTTTAGGTTAGTAAAATCATCCAAACCCCACATTCACAAAATATATAAAGCAAAAGGGCCCCTTGTGTAGTCATTGATAGTATGCCTCTTATATTGTGATCCCATTAGTAAGCTTTAATGAATGTTCCAATCACAAGTTTGAAAAAAGTCATATATATTTTTTAATGATATCGAACTGCAAATGGCTACACTTTAATTACAACAATATCCCCTTATATTTTATTATAAACCAAAACAAGGATATTGTGAGTTCCCTCCAAAAGTATGTTGGTATTTGAATCATTTTGTTGCTGACAAGTGAAGGTGGAACAAAAAACTTTACATTTCCAAGTAAATACGACACTCCTTAATGCTTGTGAAAATCTAGACTGCTACAAACAAATTCCATCCAAGCTTCAATGGGATCTTCATATGTTCATGTACCCAAGGCATGGATAAGGAAGGATTTATAAACCCAACCAAATGATGAGAAAATATATGTCCCAATCATATTTTGTTCATACATGAGAATTCGAAACATACATTCCCTATCTTGGAAAAATATCAATGAACCCAACTCAAACTGCAAATCATGGTCAAAGGAGGCTCCAAAATCAATTTTCAGTCTTGTTTCTCTTTATCTTGGTCAAGGAAACTCATGTAACATATAATCTTTGCATACAACTTCTAACTAACAAAACATTGAGATATGTCCAAATATCGACATGCTCACTTAGTGTATACATTGGCACCAATGATCCATTTTTTTGAATTTATCTCATTCCTTGCACTCACTTCCATAGTCACAAAGAACTTGCCTATTTCACATTCAAAAAAATAACACCATTCTAGGGCTACTCATTACTGATAATTTGACTAGGATATCCTTCTATATAGTGCTCCTCCATAGGCATTGAAAATATAGAAGAACTTTCTATGGCTGGAATTTCATGTGTTCACAATATGATTTGAGGTATCTAATTATTTTCTCTGAAATGTAATTGTCCTGACTACCCCATGGAGCCTTCAAAAAAAAATGTTTTTAATGTCTATAAAAGGAGAGTGAAATGTTGGTATCTTCATGATGAATTTGAATATCTCCCATAAAAGCATGAGAATCCTCCACATGACTATAGATATAACATTTAAACCTTGAAATATTGGGATGAGAATATAAAAATTTAGCTGAAAGTGGATTTTGGTACCTATAATTCCAACGAATCCAAAGAATGACAAATATTAGGGTTTGCATTTCATCATTAATTTCCTTGGGATCTGATGTTGATTTTTTACTTAGGTAATTATCATAATTGTATTTATGTTATCTCTATGCAAAACTACGATTTCAACCTCCTTCTCTATTGGTTCCTCATGGAAAGGGCCCATAATGTGACCATTATTTCAGGAAGCTAGCAAATGGGATTTGATTTGAAAGTCTAAACTTTTGTATTTATAGCTGAACCAACATCATCTCTATGCCTTATTTCTCAATCCCTGTCATGGTCATGTGAATTTGTGGATACAACATAGTTTTTAAATGAAGTGAATTGAAGGAGTATATCATAATTAATTCCTCCCAATTATCCATGATGAAATGGAAATGATCCCATTGACCCACATTTGAGAATGGAATAAACACTTATCCTTCTTGAGCTCAACGTGATTCACTTGTATGGCATAATTCTCGAGAAATAATATTATGTGTTAGACTTGATATTCTCTTTTTAAATGCATCATACCCCATCTGAAAGCATCAAATCCAAACTCTAGATTTTCCATTCTTTTTCCTTAGAGGGGTTCTTTCTATCTTTAGTAATTTTTTTTTTAACTACATCTCCATTGCTTTCACTGAAAAGGATTTAATTGCACACATTACTCATTGTAACTCTCTATGATTTCAAGGTTTTTATATTTATTTCTTCTTTAAATGTGTATAGGCATAATGTTATAAATAGGGGGTCCTACTATGATGCAATAAACACTGAGAGTGCATTAAACATTTTCCCAACCATCTTTGTCACAATAGCCAATACATAAAAGTGACATGTACCACTGGTAATAATTTATGAACTAGGTTATTTATAATATGGGTTTCCTTCTTTTGCTAGCATACCCACTAACAATTCTATTCGAAACAAAAAAATTGAACTCGAGCCTAGTTTTGATAATGTGGGGATGGACCCACCTTCCTTGTTATTGATTCAAAACAAGCACACAAACTAAGAATATGTTGAAGGCTTGAAACGTCGCTGCATCAACATCAAGGATAACCACCCAGTCGGGAAATTGAAAATTGTTCCTTTTCCATTTAGAATAGTGGCTCTGACTCGGGATATTAGGACCAATTTCCCTTTAAAAGTATAGAATGGAATTTGAATTATAATGCTGGTGAAATGGATGCGATGAATAGAAATACAGTAGTACAAACATATATATATATATATATATATATATATATATATATATATATATATATATATATATATATATTACTAGCTATCTATTTCCTGGGATTTAACTTATCTTTATATGTGCGATTGAAAGATTCTCTAATATGCTAAACAATATAGATCATCTAGTGATTCAAGAAGTAAGTGCAAGAAAGATAATTAATTTGATTAAATAGTTAATCAAATTAATTGTTTATACATATCGCATATAAGATTTTGTAGTTTTCACAATGCATTCAAAAATAACAACTTCATACTCTTCAATAGTGAATAAGTATTCAACTACATATAAGATCATACATAGAAAAATAGTAAAGAAAAGGTGTAACTATTAATCAGATATAAACATAGCAATAACACAAAGATAATAGTACCTAATATATCAATGCTCTTCTCATAAGAAAAACAGTCTTGGTTCAGCTTTCCTATTAAGATGATTCAAAAGGTACAATAGTGCAACTCTCTTAAGTCTTCTTTACAAAAATTCAGAACCCCTTTCTAAAAGACATGAAAGGGTATTTATAATTAAAGGATCAACTATAAAAATAGCAAATACTTGAAATGTTGAGGAGGTTCAAACAAACCATCCTTAAAATAAAACTAAAAGATAAAAATAGAGTCTGTTGGAACAAATCATCCATAATGAGAAGCTTGTTGTCCTTTCATTTGCTACCTAAGTTCATAGATATATATCATGGGCTTTAATTCTGGAGGATGAGCTGGGTTTAATCGCATTTGTCCCGCATAAACTGCATCGGAGAGTGTTGGGAGCATATGAGTAGTTGTATTGGTTAAGCATCGTAACATAAGCCATTGGCTATGCGGTTTGACCAAGTGTTGCCAATAATGTTCAAAAGTTAGCTTAGATAACTTTTTGATGTTATCCGCCTTCATCTTGGACCAATCCTGCCAGTGTTTCATTAGTGTTTTGACATCGAGCAATGCGTCTATAGGGAATTCTTGAATCAAATTAGCATTGAAAATATTCTCGTGAATGGTTTCAGTGAGGTTGTTTGTGACGTCCCTTGCACTAAAGATGGTTGCCTCTACCTGTTTCATTTTCATATCCCAGTTCCAAAAAAATGATTTCCTTCTGTGAATCTTGAATCCTTGGAGGATTGGCTACTATGCCATCTGCATTGTCCTACCGGGAAATATAGTCAAAAATATTTTCTTCAATGTCATCGAAGTATGTCCTCAAATTGGACAAGTTCTCTTACATGGATCATTGACTATTATTAACTTCTAGTAGACAACATCTTGTTGCTAAGCTAGGAGAGTGTTAAGCTCCCCTGCTTCTTTCTTGAAATCTTCAAGCTTAGGATTATCTTTGAGTTGATCAATCCTAAGTTGGAGTTGTTGCAATTGGTCATTCTTTCTTTTGATGTCAGCTTCATGTTGAAGCTTCATCTCATCAAATATTTTCTACAGTTGGGTTACCTGTGCCTGTCATCCCTCATCAATACTATGTTTTGTATTGAGTAATGCATGTTCTAATTGAAGGATCTTGTCATCCTTCTCCTTGCTCAACTGTTGTACTTATGAGTCTTTATCCACGGTGGTTGTAGCATATGATCTTGTGAACTGTGATAGCCTTTTTAGATCATTGGCAGGGTCAATTTCTGGATCCTTCCAAACAATATCCAATGGTATATTTCCTGGCACTAACGCATGGAACTGTTCAGTTATTTTCATCTTCCTCTGTCTGCTCATGACATCTCTGTGCTTTGGACTATAAAATACATCTAGGGGAGGGATTTCTTCTATTTTGAGTACAACTTCGGATGTAGGGTGAGCCGGAATGATTTCCAGGTCATCAATATTGACCACTTTATTTGAAGACTCAATAGTGAGTGGGACCTTCTTTGTAATCTCAGGAGTCTTAAGAGTTTGATTCGGTGATGAGGATGTGCTTCCTGTGATGTTGTATTAACGATTTTATCAAATTGTTCCTATACCTTGTCTAACTCGCTCGTAGACGATGACTCCTTAGTTTTTTGTGTCGATGTTGGTGCTTTCTTTATTTCCCAAATTGACTTTGGGATCCTTTGAAACATGGGCCAAAACTTGTTTCTACTATGAAACTAATTGCGAAATCCCTAATATATCAAGGGGGAGATTCTCTAACCTTGAAATCTTGTACTCTCTTAACTTGATTAATTCTTCAGGGTTCAGGCGAGCTTTGGCTAACATTTCTACCTGTTGATAGTCTTGGGCTATTTCAAACAAGTCATCGAAATCATTGGGCTTGCACTGAAATTGTCAAACTTTGACCTGAGCTATGAAATTCTGGGCTACCTTGGCTAGATCATACTACCTAGGCCAAACAATGGGAAATTTCATACACAATATATTATCAATTTCAAGCATTGCATGCCTGAAATTATCTAAAGTAAAAACTCCACAACAAATAGGAAAATATGGCTAGATAGACTTTTTGGCTTCCTTAAGGGATTTGGTTAAGCCATTGCCCATAGTTTGATAGGAAACTTCTCGGGCTAGGAGCTTGTCAGGTACATAGAGAGGGAGGACATGAGGGGCAGCTAGGCTTCCATAAATCCTAACATAGGTGAATAATTCCTCTCCAAACCATTTTCCTATAGTTGTAAGGTCATCCAAAGCTTCTCTTGAAAATCTAGGAGGTCTTTCATAAAAATGACTTGGTACAAAGGTAACATCATTCCATGGCAGATTTTATAAAAATGGGGCTGGTAATTGGACTCCCAGAGGATTTTATGGTAAATATGGATCAGGGTAGGATCTTCAAGGGTCCATTTCCATCCCATAGATGGAAAGTCAGAGGTGAAACACACTACGTCCATAATATAAGCACTCATGTAGAAAGGAGGCACGATCTTGTTAGTAATATTGTGCTTGCATCAATAGGCTAGGATATGGAAGACTATATTGTTGGATAGAATAGTGGTCCAATCCATAATATAGGCTTTAGAGGTAGCCTCCATTAGGGGAACCCATTCTATTTTGAATTTCTGTGTTTTAGGTTTCCTGAACAGTCTACACATCATAGCAAAAATGTGACAATGAGCACGAGTAAAGGAGGCTAGAGAATATAGTCTTCATGTTTGTACTTTCTCGGCTCACACCTCCACTACCTTATCGGGCCCGACTAAACTTCATTTTCTGCGGCAAATGTTTGAACAAATTGCGCATCATAGATTTTCCGTGGCTCTGGAAGATGATACATCCTTCTTAGATCTTCATCTTTAAATGACCCAATTAGCATCTGTGTCCTCAGGTTTATGAAGGTTCTATCTATTATGTTCACATTATCAATAATCCATTTGACCAAATCAGTATATGGAATAATGTTTGACCGGGCCACAATTCGGTGGAGATAGGAATTGTCGACGTTTGCCCAGGTGGTTTCTGAAGTCAATGTAGAGTCACCTAGAACTATGACTTGTCTCTTAACTACTCTGGGTCCTTATTCTTCAAATAGTTTATATATTTATTCCCAAGAAGAACACCTGGAGTCTATAGCGCATGTCGTATCAGAGAACAAATGGAGGCATCTGAGTAACCACTGCAGTAGGTGGAGTCGACTGTGGTGGCACCATTGGTTTCTTGTTCTTCTTAGCGGCTCTTGACATTTTGCATGATCCCTATTTATCAAGACTAGCTTGCAACAGAGAGAATGCAGAGAATAAGGAGAAAAACTTAGAATTAGAAACTTAAGGCAAGAATGGTGAAATAGCATGAAAACATGCATTTAACACAAAATCTTGAAACACTAAATGTGATCAATCAAATCATTTACATTACCTAGAACCATCAATACTGTTATAACCAACCATAAATGAAAAATAATGGGTTCACGCGTTCTTTGTACAGGTCAGCGCCCTACTAGCTTATTTCACATTGCAAGTTTCTTTGGTGTGCATATTATCAAATTCATGAAATCTTCCTCTCACCAATATGCGATGGATTAACCTTTTAGATATGTGGCAAAATGCTTGTAGCAGGAATTATCGCATCAGAAGTTCCCTTGGCAAGACTTGTCTTGAGTTTTGCGATGCGATATGAGTATTGCAATGAGAAAACTGTGATGGAGCACTTCTCGCGATATCGGAGAAAGTTTTATTGAGAGGTCGGAGTTGTGGTAACAAATGTAAAATGCCGATATAACTTTGCGTTGTTTTATTTGTGATGATGACATGGCTTGCTGGCGGGGCCAATTCTGACCTTTGTGCACATGGAGGGTTTCTCTTTATTAAAGTTATATATGACCCATCATTAATTTATTGAGTCTTAGGCAAGTCGCATTGCGCTTTTGCTTAAAGGCCTACTTTGCTCTAACCTATGCGATTGTCGATATGCGATATGTGAGGGGTCCTATTAAATTTTTTCTTTAGTCATTTAAATTCAATAGATTTAAAGCCTAAATGCGGATAACATATTTTTTTGGGTTTTTTAGGAATCTTGTTTTATTTAATTTTTTTTTCAAAGACTATACTAAAATGTTTAAAGGGTACCCATTATGGCTAAGTTAACTTATCTAATTATAATGGGGGTTGTTGAGTGACACAACAATTGGTGATTCAATGGAAGAACTAGATATCTCTGAGAAATGTATATATAATGAAATTTAAACTTAATAAGAAGAAAAAAAAAATTAGGAAAGAAAAACTTTTTTGAAATATTAGGTATATAAGATTACTCTGAGTAAAAAAGAAAAACTCATTTTCATTGTAACTTTCTTGCAACCTTTTATTTCTCTATCTATATCAGTCATTAATCAATTGTAAAGATAAAGCAGGGGACCATTGAAGCTTAGCTTTTAAGATGAACTTGCTTTGTCACAGGTAGAGCCACTACTGCCAACAAGTGTTCATAGCCTTGATAGGGTTACCTTTTAACTGACAATGAACCAGGATCCCATCCACTTTAGTTGTAATATTTAGAGGCAAATTTTTTTCTTTTCTTTTCTATTTATTTTTTGAAGATATTTTTTGAAATTGATTGTCCTAGTTTGGTAGCCAGATGATGACAAATCCATTCATAGGTTGTAATAAATTTGAACAATCTATCTCCTGATGAGACTCCTTGTCTTATGGTTATATAACCATAAACCATTATCCTGGTTTGGTGACCAGTAGTGACAATGTAAACCTATTATTTTCCCATGATCATGGTAAGTAGGCTCTTGATGAGGCCTCTTATCTTTTAAATTTATTATATTTTTGAATTACACTAAAAATATCTGACTATTGGATGGGGAGCTTCATTCACTCCTTAAGGGTGTTGGATGACAATTGAAGTTTAAGGTTCTGAAACTCCAAATAGTCTTTACTTTTTTAAAGAAAACCTTTCCTGACTGATAACTAGATTGAATATTTTATAAGTGTCTTTAGGTCGAAAGAGGTTTCAACTTCAATGGAAAAATATTTCAGAGTTTTATAATAATTACCCAATTCTTCAAGTTCGTAATTATTTCCTAAAGATTTTATACTTTGAGAAGTAAAAAATCATTGAATGATTAGAGATAATGATAAAAATCCATTTGTATGTTACTTAACATTATTTATACTACAAACACCAGTATGTATATGTGAATATTTACATATTTACATTAGAACTAATGTTCCTTCAAGAAAATATTTTTTGAGAATTAGCCCATTAACAGGAAGAGCATCCATCTTTCCTTGTAAATCTTGCAAAATAAAAGTTGATGGGCCTAATTGCTCAACAATTTGAAATGGTCCAAGCCACAATTTTTGAAATTTAGTGTGTTTTCTTTTGTCTTCATGTACCTTATCCCATTTCAGGACTAAGTCTCCAATTTGAATTTTTTTCTTATCAACTGAGCTTGTATCAAAGGAAGATTTTACTAGTTTTTAATGGTGAGCATGTGTTTGTTTGGATTTTTCATTTCTTCTTCTAATTTGAGTATTTGTGATATCCTTAATTGTAGAGAGGAAGAAGGTTTTTCTTCGATAAATTGTACCAGAGCTGATGAGGGAAGGACTAGATTAGGAGGGAGAATAGCCTCCTTCCCATACACTAGATTAAAAGGAGAAGTACCTATGGAGGCCTTCTTAGTTATTCTATCAGCCCATAGAGAAAAAATCAAAGATTTATGCCAATTATTTTGGCTTTGATCAACAGTTTGCTTAATAATCCTAATGAGGTTTTTATTAGTTGATTATGCTAAACCATTTCCCTAGGGATAATAATTAGCAGAGTATTTAAGTTTAAATCCTCTTTTTAAAGCAAACTCAGTCATATTGTTTCCTGAAAAGTAAGATGCATTATAAAAAATGAGTGCATTAGGTAGACCAAACCTGGTAATAATGTATTGATCAATGAATTCAATGATATTGTCAGAATTGGCTACTTTAAGCGGTATCACTTCAACCCATTTTGTGAAATAATTTGTAGCAGTAAGGATAAACCTATGTTTCTTGGAAGAGTGAGGAACAATCTCACCAATAATATCCAATCCCCATTGTTCAAAGGGTTGTTCAATGTTGACTGGTTGAAGGGGTAAGGCTGGTTTTCTCTGTCTTCCTGCAGCAGTTTGGAAAATTTTACACTTTCTGACATAGGCATGTGTATCCTTGAAAAGAGTTGGCCAATAGTATCTAGCATGTAGGATTTTGTGAGTGGTGGTATCTCCTCCAAAGTGTCCACTAGCTGGTCCATCATGTAATTCCTGCAAAACCCTTTGTGCTTCAGATTTTTCTAAGCACCTTAACAAAATCGAATCATAATTTTTTCTAAATAACACATCATCAATGAGTTCATATTGATTGGATTTCAGCCTTAAAGCCCTTTTACTTTTGTAATTGAGTTCAGGTGGAGCATAACCATTCTTTAAATAAAAAATGAGATTAGCATATTGAGATTCAGTATCAGTAAGGCATACCTCATATATCTGGATAGTGTTACCTAATTCTTCATCAACTGATATATTAGAAGCTCCAATAATTAGTCTGCAAAAACCTTGACCTCTTACAATTTTAGTAGGTTTAACTTCAATGTCATATTCTTGTAGAGCAGTGACCCAATTTTCTCTCTTTTCTCCCAATTCTTTTTGAACAAGCAATTGTCTTACTGTTGGGAATGGGACAATTACTTTAGTATGAGTTTTTAAAAGAAAAGGCCTAAAGTGTTTAACGAACTTAAAAACTGCAAAGGCTTGTTTCTCCACCTGTGAATAGTGGAGATCTACTCCTTGTAAGTTAGAGCTAAAGAAGGAGATCGATGCCTCTACCTTTTTATCATTGATCTGTGTTAGAACTGCAACACAGGATAACTCGGAAGAAAATGTATACAAGCTGAATTAATCAGAAAAGTTGGAATTTATTAAAGAGGTAGCATCAATAATAGCTTTCTTAATTACTCAAATTATTCTCTTTCATTATGTCCCCATTTAAAAACTGATTTTTTCTTGATCATAACTTGTAGAGGCAAGACAATTTGAGAAAAATCTGGAACAAATCTTTTCACAAAATTAATCTGTCCTAGGAAAGATTGCATTGATTTCTTATTATGAGGCAAAGGAATATTAGAAATTGCCTTAATTCTGTCAGGATCTATGTAAATCCCTTCCTTGGATACAATAAATCCTAGAATTTTCCCTTCACTAAGTGCAAAGTATGACTTCTTGGGGTTTAATGAAATCCCATATTTAATACACCTTTCAAGAATTTGTTTTAAATCATGATAATGATTTTTCCTTTTCTTGGAATATATAGTAATATCATCCAAGTAAACAACAACAATTTTATTGATCAGACCTCTAAAGGCAATGTCCATAGCTCATTGGAAGGTTTCTCCTGCATTTATTAATCCAAAAGGCATTTTTTGATATGCATAAGTTCCCCATTTAGTCCTGAAAGTAGTCTTTAATCTGTCATCTGGATGAACAAGGATTTGGTTATACCCTGAGAATCCATCTAGAAAAGACATCAGTTCAGAACCTGCTACTGACTGCAAGATTTGTTCCATGGGTGGAAGTGGAAAGTTTTCTTTCTCACAGGGTTTATTTAAATTTCTAAAGTCGATGCAAATGTGAATATCACCATTCTTTTTCCTGACAGGTACCAAATTTGAAACCCACTTAGAGTTCCTAACTGGAAAAATGATTTTGGCCTTGAGGAGTTTGTTCAGTTCACTCTTGATTTGATTTTCAAGATTGGGATGAATTTTCCTTAGCTTTTGTTGAACAGGCTTAACATCAGGTACCATTGGGATAGTATGTTGAATGATAGAGGAATTGTAAGTTTTCAAATCATCATAATTCCAAGCGAAAACATTTTTGTATTTCTTTAACAGATGAATAAAGGCCAATCTCTCATCTAATGAAAGTCCTAGGCCTAAATTAATGTTTTGAGGTTTCAGATCAGATCCAAGGTTTATCAATTCAAACCTCAAAGTTGAACTTTGTAGTTTGCAGTTAGTGACCTTTTTAAATATGTCCTTTAAGTCATATAAATCTCCAATCTTGAATATAGACTTTGGTAGGAAATTTTCCGCAATTGATTGCTTCATTTGTTTGTCATGTTTGTCTTCATCTATTACATGATCAGTATATGACCCTTTTGATGTTAAGAAACTTACAATGTCCTCGTCATCATTAAACACACACCAATTAGTGAGATTGTCAGGAATTGAAGGGCGAAAAATCAATTCAATGGAAAATCTATCTGGACTATAATCCTCTGGTGGGATCAGTCTGGATGCAACATTAGCTAGTAGATCAGCACTAGCATTTTGAAGTCTTGGGATAGGATAAATATTAAATGCAATAAAATTGGAAGTAAGAGTTTGAATGAGAGATTGATAATGTTTCAAGTGGATCGAGACAAAATTCATGGTGTTTCTCACCTATTTAATAACAATTTCAGTCTCCAAACACTTGAAGGTATTTAACATTAAGACTTATTGCTTTGTACAAACCCTGAACTAGAGCTTCATATTCAACAATGTTATTGGTGCATTCAAACTCTAATCTACATGCTATCATTGTTTTCTCTCCTTCAGGATTTATTAAAATACATCCTGCTCCAGCACCATCATTGGATCGAGAACCATCAAAATATAAAGTCCAAAACAAAGATTTAACTACTGGTTTATCTACAATATTTACACATCTGGATGAGTCTGTCTATGAAAAATTTTCAACTTGAGAGGTGACAGAATCAATCTTGAAAGGAGATTCTTGTGCATTGAAACTACCCAAGAATGACTCTAAATAGTAGTTCCCAAGAATGTTATTGGTGAAGACCACCGGTTCATTTTCCTCATCCAAGTCAGTTACTGAATATTTCATGTGCTTTTCTCAGTCAATGCAAATTTGATTAGGCTTACCATTGTAAGGAAGCCACATATGAGACCAGTCAGTAGAGAAATAACCATGTAACTTCTCTGACCAATCTCTGCTTAGAATTAAACCATAAAAGTTAGGAATATCAGCAACTAGTACATCAATGATTTGACAAACTTTAGCATTAGAAGAAAGTCTAATGAGAACATAATTGATTTCCCCTAACACTTTGACTTTGGTTCTATCGATTTGAATAATATGTACAGTATACTTCTGGGGTTCAATGTTCAGTTTAAGACAAACTGAATAAGGCAATACATTTGAAGATGCCCCAAAGTCTACTAAGCAATTATGCACATTCTTATTGAATATTTCAAAGGTCAGAAGGAAAGGAGGAGTATGAGAGTTTGACCTATCTCCAATTAGGATGGCATCAGTGGGATCAATCTTATTTGAAGGATCAATGGGGGGTTTTCCTATTCCTTTAGAAGCTTTATAAGTAACAACAATGGGCAAAGGGGATGCAGGAACTGCATTTAATTCTTTAAGTAAAAAATTATCTTATTTCTTTAGTTTAGCTACTTCATAGAAGGAAATGTTAGCCTTGACCTTCTTCATATCCTCAACTATATTATATTCTATGGTGTCAGAAACAACCAGAGTTTTAGATGTAGATGGAGAATTGGAAGAAGATGGAATTGAATTGGAAGATGTAGAAGTGGATTTCTTAGGTGCAACTTTGTCCTTAGTACTAGGAGTAGAATATTTCTGTTTTTGGGTTGATTGTGATGAATCTACAAGACCCTTACTCCATGTACTAACTGGAAAAGCTTCATTTTCTTATTCACTATCCAAAGTAGGAAGAATAAAGTCCCATAATCCCTGAAGTTTGGTTGTTTATTCATCTTAGGATTCATTGGAAGATAATGTTGTTTCTTATTCATCCTCCTCTAGAACAAATTTAGTATTTGATATGACATTAGGAGGCTAAGGGTTTTCTTTTTGGGTTCTCCTAAAAGATCTGAAAGGTTTTTTAGAAGACTCAACTACCTGTATTTTGATTTCTACCATTTCATTCGACATCGATTTAAGGACCTTTTGTAATTCTTCTAGATTAAAAGGACCTTTGGGATTTTTCTTCTTTGGTTCCTCTTTTAAGGTAATCTTCTTAGTTTTTCTTTCTTCTTGAGAAGTTTTCTTTTATAAGGCAAGAATTCCTTTTTCTACAGATATTGACTCTTTCATGTTATATACTAAAGTGGCTCTATTAGCCCTATCTACAAAAATTGTGATATTGGAAGGAAGAGAAGAAATATACCACTCAATTTGGACATCAACACCAGGTTTAGAGGTATCTGGAATTTTGTTTAACAATTTATTGAACCTAGAATTCAAATCCTTGATTTTCTCATTGGGATTGGCTTTAAGGTTGGAGAGATCATTGATTAGAGTAGAAGTTGTGTGATGATCATCAAAATTAATAAAAAAAAAATCTTCAAATATATCCCATCTTGTGATAGATGTTGGTGGTGTTAGGTCCCTATACTACCAGTGTAACCCCTTATTGTTATTAGTGCAACCCCGTTATTGTATTATTGTGCCCATATAGTCCCCATGTTATTATTATTATGCCCTATAGAAGCCCACTATTGTTATTGTTGTGCCCCTACAATATTATTGTTATGTAGATTGTGATTGTAATGGGACCACTTAGACTCATATATATAGAAAGGAGGTCTTGTCATTTGTATCATCAAAGAATTGTTCATTTGTGTAATGTGAAGGAGGTTTCCCCCTCGAAGAGGCTGATTTTGAAATTGTTGATCTATCTTTTCTTCTATTTTATGAGTTGGTTGCCTAACATTTGGTATCAGAGCCTATATAACAATAATATTGTAGGGGCACAACAATAACAATAGTGGGATTCTATGGGGCATAATAATAACAACATGGGGAGTATATGGGCACAATGATACAATAAGGGGGTTGCAATAATAACAATAAGGGGTTACACTAGTAGTATAGGGAACTAACAAGAAGAAATGAATCCGACCATATCTTATAATGCATTGGTAGGAATTACCACTCCTCAAACTCTCAAGATAGAAGGACATATCATGAAGAAAAAGGTAATAGTGTTGATTGATTCAGGTAGTATCCATAATTTTACACAAGAAGGATGGATCATGGCGTATGTGTCTGGATTATAGGGAGATCAACAAGCTTACTATTAAAGATAAATTTCCTATTCCTGCCATTGATGAATTATTGGATTAATTACATGGAGAAATTTACTTCACCAAGTTGGATCTTCGTTCAGGATATCACCAAATCAGAATGAAGATTGAAGACATTCCAAAAACAACATTTAGAACTCATGAGGGTCATTATGAATTTTTGGTCATGCCTTTTGGCCTTACCAATGCACCTTCTACATTTCAACGTTTGATGAATTCCATTTTCAAACCCTTCCTTAGAAAATTTGTGTTAGTATTTGATTATATACTAATCTATAGCAAGCCTTGGAAGGATCATGTTCAACATGTTGACAGGGTGCTCAAACTATTGGGGGAGAAACAACTATATTCAAAAAGCTCCAATAGTTTCTTTGGTGTACAAGAGGTGGAATATTTGGGTCATATTGTATCTCATGAAGGTTTTAAGGTAGACCCTAACAAAATTAAATCCATTAAGGAATGGAAAATTCCCACATCCATAAAGCATCTACGAGGATTTCTCAGGTTGACAGGGTATTATCGAAAGTTTGTTAAGAATTATGGGAGAATAACATCACCTCTAACAACATTACTAAATAAAGATGCATTTTTTTGGACTCCAGAAGCAATGAAGGCCTTTGATCATCTTAAAGAGGCAATGTGCCAAGCACTAGTCTTAGCTACGCCAAGCTTCACAAAAACCTTTATTGTGGAATGTGATGCCTCAGGAAATGGAATTGGTGTTGTTTTAATGTGAAAAGAAAGACCCAGTGCTTTCAAAAGTTGTCCAATCAAAGCAAAGTATTCACACAAAGCTATTTATGAGAAGGAAATGTTGGCAATACTACATGCACTTAAGAAATGGTGACCTTACCTGATGGGAAGACACTTCAAGGTAAAAACATATCATGATAGTCTTAAATAATTTTTAGAACAAATATTATCTTCAAAAGAACAACAAAAATTGGTCACAAAGATGTTGGGTTATGACTTTGAAATCATCTACAAAAAAGGGAAGAAAAATGTTGTTGCAGATGCACTCTCAAGAAAGGATGAGGATGTGGAAGCATTGTTTGGTTCCATTCCTATTATCCAACCAGATTGGATAAACGAAGCAAGGGATGAATGAAAGAATGACAAAGAAGTGTGGGCACTCATTCAAAATTTGTAGCAAGACCCCAGTACATCTGAGACATTTAGCTAGAAAAATTATTTGTTATGGTACAAAGATCGCTTATACCTCTGTAAGAATTCCCAACTCAAACAAAATATTCTTCTAGAATTGCACACCTCTCTTTTAGGAGGGCACTCCGGATTTTTAAAAACTTATCACAGGGTTAAGGAAGAATTTTTTTGGGATTGCCTTAAATCTGATATTCAAAAGTTTGTGGCAGAATGTTTAGTTTGCTAAAAAAATAAAGTTGAGACAATTAAGACCCCAGGTCTATTACAACTTTTATAAATTCCAAGTCAACGTTGGGAGGAGGTTTCAATGGATTTTATCACAGGTTTACCCAAGTCTGAAGGAAAGAGTTTCATCATGGTGGTAGTTGATAGACTTACAAAGTATGCACACTTTTTTGCATTATCTCATAGATTTAAAGCCAGTACAGTTGCTACTACATTTATGGAAACAATTCAAAAGCTACGTGGAAACCCAAAGATTATTATAAGCAACAGAGATCCCATTTTCAATGCAAATTTTTGGACAGAATTATTTTCTTGTTTGGGTACTCAATTAGCTCATAGCTCATCTTATCATCCTCAATTTGATGGGCAAACTGAGATAGTGAACAAATGTTTGGAAATATATCTTCATTGCTTTGTATTTGATAAACAGACACAATGGGTCAAGTGGTTGCCTCTGGTTGAATGGTGGTACAATACTTCCTTCCATACTGCAGCAAAAATGACCCCATTTATGGCACTTTATGGATATAATCCACCATCCATCACATTATCTTTAAAAGAAAATTCTAAGGTTCAAGCAGTGGAATATCACATCGAGCATCAACGACAAGTTCTCAAACTCTTAAAGGATAACCTCACTTTGGCACAAAATATAATGAAACAACAAGCAGATCAACATCGCAGCGAAAGAAGTTTGATGTAGGTGACTGGGTATTTCTATGACTAAAACCATACAAACAAATGTCCCTCACGCAAGCTAAGAAGGATAATAAATTATCACCAAAGTATTATGGTTTGTACAAGGTGTTACAAAAGATTGGTACTATCGCATACAAATTGGAGCTTCCTGCATCTTCCTGAGTATACCTAGTTTTCCATGTTTCATGCTTAAAGAAGGTTATAGGTGAGAAGATCCCAGATCAAACAATATTTTCAGAACTTGACGAAGAAGGAAAAATCATATTGGAACCTGAAGAAATCACAGAAACAAAAAATCAAAAGCTATGAAATTGATCAATTTTAGAGTATCTCATCAAGTGGAAGAACTTACCCACTGAAGATTCCACATGGGAAGATGAGATTTTTATACAAAAGCATCCAAAACTACTCAAGAATTGAGGACAACAATTTTTGAAGGAGAGGGGCATGTTAGGTTCTTATGCTACTAGTGTAACCCCTTATTGTTAGTAGTGAAACCCCCCTATTGTACTATTATGCCCATATAGTCCCCATGGTGTTATTATTATGCCCCATAGAAGCTCACTATTGTTATTTTTGCGCCCCAACAATATTATTGTTATGTCGACTCTGATTGTATTGGGACCGCTTAGACTCCTATATATAGAAAGGATGTATTGTCATTTGTGTCATCAAAGAATTGTTCATTTGTGTAATGTAAAGGAGTTTTTCCCCTTGAAGAGGCTAAATTTGAAGTCCTTGATCTATATTTTCTTCTATTTTGTGAGTTGGTTGCATAACAAGTGGTAATGAGAAGTACCAAGAACCTGCATATCCTTCAAGGGTGTGTGGAAATAATCTTACTACAAAATCTTCTTCTACCACTCCATTAAGATTAATGGGCAACATAAAATTGTGGAGATGTTCTTTAGCAGCGAGTCCATCATTAGGATTAAATTTTGGTAACCATCTTTCGGGATGCTTAGGTGGAGGATGGAGAGGTAATGCCATTTGAACAGCTCGAGGACTAGTCCATGGTCTCACTGCTAGTGGGTTTTGTTGTCTCCCTGCCATTATGGGAACTTGAGTAGAAGGAGTTGTAAAAGTAGAAGAGGCTGACTATATGGAAGAAGAAGTAGCCCCTGTGTTAGTGTTGGTTGAATCAACACTAGTTGATTGAGAAGGGAGAGAATGAAAGGGAGGATTAAGAGGAGGAGAGAAAAATGGTGATGAGGTATGAAATGAAGGTGTTTGAGGTGGAGTAGATGATAAAATATTGCTAGTGGATGATTGAGCTTCGGATTTTTTCGTCTTTCTTCGGTGGGAAGGTAAGGGAAACTCAAATGGAGTAACCTCAAGTTTCTCACTTTGGGAATGAGTCAAAATATGAGTAGATTGAAAAGATGAGGAAACACTACTTTCAGACAACTCAGATTGTTGTGGCTTTTCTTTTGAAATAGAAATTCCTTCTAATTTCTAAATTAAAGTTTGAACTTCAGGTATCTCTTGAGAAGGACGTTGATCAGATGACTTAGGTAGTGTGCTAGGAGACTTTGTGGTTATTTTCATAACTTCCAGTCTAGGAGTAGGTGATTTGGAATGGGATATAGAAGTTAGGGGAGATCTTGAGGGGGAGTGACTCTTTAGATGTCCTTTTGACGTGGGATCAAACCTTTTTTCCATTCATAGTCAAGGCCCTCCTTCTAGCGCAAAAAATGTTGAAGGCTCAAAATGTCGCTGCCTCAACATCGGGGATAACCACCTAGTCGGGAACTTGAAAACCATTCCTTTTCCATTTGGAATAGTGGCTCCGACTGGGGATATTGGGACCAGTTTCCCTTTAAAAGTATATAATGGAATTTGAAGTATAATGTGGGTGAAATGGATGTGATGAATAGAAATACAGGAGTACAAATATATATATATATATATATATATATATATATATATATATATATATATAGAGAGAGAGAGAGAGAGAGAGAGAGAGAGAGAGAGAGAGATTACTAAATATGTGTGATTGAAAGATTCTCTAATATGCTAAACAATATAGATCATCTAGCGATTCAAGAAGTAAGTGCAAGAAAGATAATTAATTTGATTAAATAGTTAATCAAATTAATTGTTTATACATATCACATATAAGATTTCGTTGTTTTCACAATGCATTCAAAAATAACAACTTCATACTCTTCAATAGTGAATAAGTATTCAACTGCATATAAGATCATACATAGAAAAATAGTAAAGAAAAGGTGTAACTATTAATCAGATATAAACACAACAATAACACAAAGATAATAGTACTCGATATATCAGTGCTCTACTCATAAGAAAAATAGTCTTGGTTCAACTTTCCTATTAAGATGATTCAAAAGGTACAATAGTGCAACTCTCTTAAGTCTTCTTTACAAAAATTCAGAACCCCTTTCTAAAAGACATGAAAGGGTATTTATAATTAAAGGATCAACTGTAAAAATAGAAAATACTTGAAATTTTGAGGAGGTTCAAACAAACCATCCTTAAAATAAAATTAAAAGATAAAAATAGAGTCTAATGGAACAAATCATCCAGAATGAGAAGCCTCTTGTCCTTTCATTTTCTATCTGAGTTCATAGATATCTATCATCGGATTTAATTCTAGAGGATGAGTTGGGTTTAATCGCACCTGTCCCACATAAACTACATCAGAGAGTGTTGGGAGCATATGAGCAGTTGTATTGGTTAAGCACCATAACATAAGCCATTGGCTATGTGGTTTGACCAAGTGTTTCCAATAATGTTCAAAAGTTAGCTTAGATAACTTTTTGATGTTATCCGCCTTCATCTTAGACCAATCCTACCAGTGTTTCATTAGTATTTTGACATCTGGCAATGCGTCTAGAGGGCATTCTTGAATCAAATTAGCATTGAAAAGATTCTCGCAAATGGTTTCAGTGAGGTTGTTTGAGACGTCCCTTGTGCTAAATATGGCTACCTCTGCCTATTTCATTTTCATATCCCAGTCCCGAAAAACTATTTCCTTTTGTGAATCCTGAATCCTTGGAGGATCGGTTGCTATGCCATTTGCGTTGTCCTACCAGGAATATAGTCAGAAATATTTTGTTCAATGTCATTGAAGTATGTCCTCAGACCGAACAACTGATTCATCAATGAATCACTTGTCTTACACAAATCATTGAGTGTTGTTAACTTCTGGCAAAAACCAACTTGTTGTTGACCAAGGAGAGTGTTAAGCTCCCTTGCTTCTTTCTTGAAATATTCAAGCTTAGGGTTATCTTTGAGTTGATCAATCCTGAGCTAGAGTTGTTGCAATTGGTCATTATTTATTTTGATGTCAGCTTCATGTTGAAGCTTCATCTCATCAAAGATTTTCTACAGTTGGGTTACATGTGCCTGCCATCCCTCATAAATACTCTATTTTGTATTGAGTAATGCCTATTCTAATTGAAGGATCTTGTCATCCTTCTCCTTGATCAACTGTTGTACTTCTGAGGCTTTATCCACAGTGGCTATAGCATATGCTCCTGCGAACTGTGATAGCCTTGTTAGATCATTGGCAGGGTCAGTTTGTGGATCCTTCCAAACAATATCCAATGGTATATTTCGTGAACTAACGCTTGGGACTATTTAGTTCTTTTCCCCTTCCTCTGTATGCTCATGACAAACCTATGCTTTGGACTATAAAATACATCTAAAGGAGGGATTTATTCTATTTTGAGCACAAATTTGAATGTAGGGTGAGTCAGAATGATTTAAAGGTCATTAATATTGGCTACTTTATCTAAAGACTCAATAGTGAGTGGGACCTTCTTTGTAATGTCAGGATTCTTAAGAGTTTCTTTTGGAAATGAGGTCTGTGCTTCCTGTGATGTTGTATTAACGATTTTATCAAATTGTTCCCATACCTTATCTAGCTCGCTGGTAGATGGTGACTCCTCAGTCTGTTGTGTCGATGTTGCACTTTCTTTATTTCCCGTATTGACTTTGGGATCCTTTGAAACCTAGGCCAAAACTTGTTCTTGCTGTGAAACTGATTGTGAAATCCCTAATATATCAAGGGGGAGATTCTCTAACCTTGAACTCCTCTCTGAACTTGATTAATTCTTCAGGGTTCAAGCGAGCTTTGGCTAACATTTCTACCTTTTGATAGTCTCAGTGTATTTCAAATAGGTCATCGAAATCATCAGGCTTGTGCTAAATTGCCGAATTTTGACCTGAGCTATGAAATTATGGAATACCTTGGGTGGATCATACTACCTAGGCCGAATAGTGGGAAATTTCATACACAATATATTATTAATTTCAAGCATTGCATGCCTAAAATTATCTAAAGTAAAAACTCCATAGTGAATAGGAAAAGATGGTCAAATAGACATTTTGGCTTCCTTAAGGTATTTGGTTAAGTCATTGCCCACAATTTGATAGGAAAATTCTTGGGCTAAGAGATTTTCAGGTACATAGAGAGGGAGGACATGAGGGGAAGCTAGGCTTCCACAAATCCTAACATAGGTGAATAATTCCTCTCCAAACCATTTTCCTATAGCTCTAAGGTCATCCAAAGGTTCTCCCAAAAACATAGGAGGTCTTTCATAAAAAATGACTTGGTACAAGGGTAACATCATTCCATCGTAGATTTTATAAAAATGGGGTCGGTAGTTGGACTCCCAGAGGATTTTATGGTAAATATGGATCGGGGTAGGGTCTTCAAGGGTCCATTTCCATCCCATATATGGAAAGTCAGAGGTGAAACACACTGCGTCCATAATATAAGCACTCATGTAGAAAGGGGGCACGGTCCTGGTAGTAATATTGTGCTTGCTTCAATAGGCTAGGATCTGGGAGACTTGATTTTTGGATAGGATAGTGGCCCAATCCATAATATAGACTTCAGAGGTAGCCTCCATTAGGGGAACCCATTCTATTGTGAATCTCTGTGTTTTAGGTTTCCCAAAAAGTCTACACATCATAGCAACAATGTGACAATGAGGAACATCAAGGGAGGCTACAAAATGCATACGCTTGTCTTCATGTTTGTGCTTTCTCAGCTCGTGCCTCCACTGCCTTATCGGGTTCGATTGAACTTCATTTTCTGCGGAAAACTTTTGAAGAAATTACGCATTATAGATTTTCTGTGGCTTTGGCAGATGATACATCCTTCTTAAATCTTCATCTTTAAATGACCCAATTAGCATCTGTGTCCTCAGGGTTATGAAGGTTCTATCTGCAATGTTCACATCGTCAATAATCCATTTGACCAAATCAATGTATGGCATAATGTTTGTTTGAGCCGTAATTCGATGAAGATAGGAATTGGCAACGTCTTCCCAGGTGGTTTCTGAAGTCGATGTAGATTCATCTAGTGTTGTGACTTGTCTTGTAACTACTCTGGGTTCTTCTTCTTCAAATAGTTTATATATTGCTTCCCAAGAAGAACACCTGGAGTCTGTAGTGCATGTCGTATCAGAGAACAATGGAGGCATCTCAGTAACCTCTGCAGTAGGTGGAGCTGGTTGTGGTGGCACCATTGGTTTCTTGTTCTTCTTAGCGACTCTTGACATTGCACCTGAGTTCTGTTTATTGAGACTAGCCTGCAATAGAGAGAACGCAAAGAATAAGGAGAAAAGCTTAGAATTAGAAACTTAAGGCAAGAATGGTGAAATAGCATGAAATCAGGCATTTTACATAAAATCTTGAAACACTAAATGAGATCAATCAAATCATGTACATATCGAGAACCATCTATACTATTATAACTAACCATAAATGAAAAATCATGGGTTCACGTGTTCTTTGTACAGGTCAATGCCCTACTGGCTTCTTTACTGCAATTAGAGATATGTGAAGACCAATTTTATGATGTAGGAATGGAGCTACATTCCTCCCATGGTACTATAAAACCTAATATTATAGAAGTATAAGAAACCACATCTGGTTGAGATATTATGACACAATTTGCAAATAAATTTTGGGTTTCATTTTTTTTTAAATTTTCATTGGCATCAGTATTTCAACAAACGTTCTAACAGTACATGATGTCGCCACTATGGAAAATTTATCTAAAAAAAACTCAGCGTAGGCATTAGTCTTGCGATGCAGGCTTTTAAAACATGATGACACCACAATGGAAATTTTGTTAGAAAAAACTTGGTGTAGGCGTCGTTCTTGCTACTCAGGTTTCGACAACACAGGACGTCACCATTGAGAAAATTTGTCTAAGAAAACTTAGCATAGATGTTGGTCTTGTGATGCAGGTTCTGACCGAACAAGATAATGCCAGTATGGAAAATTTGTTGGAAAAAACTCGGTGTATGTGTCAGTCTTGAGACGTGGGTTCTGACTGCTTTGAACGTCACCATTATGGAAAATTTGCGAGGAAAACTCGATGTACGAATCAGTATTTCGAAAAACATTTATGACAACAGGTAACAATTTTCACGATGATGACGTTAGACACCATGTCACTATATCAACACATATTTCATCGAATTTATGATGGGTATGTGGAGGACTCTTGATGAAAGTGGTTTCCTTGGATTACTGAGGTTATGACGATGTTTTGCGTCAGAATTTTGATGAAAACTTAGGATGTCAAAATTTTAATTGCAAGACATGTGATGTTTACTAGAATATGTATTTGTCATGAGAGCAATGAGATGGATCGAAATAATAACCGAAGTCCATCAAAAATTGAGTGAATGTGTAGTAGTGATTAATCATCAATTTATCTTTTCCAACCATCAACATGTCATCAACATATAATAATAAGAATGAAATTTCCATTTTCATCTCTTTTAATGTATGTACAATTATCTACATTTAATATTTTAAAACCATGATCAAGCATAAAAGATTCAAACCTTTTATAGAATTAACGAGGATCCTGTTTCATCCCATGTAGACTCTTCTTTAACTTGTAGACCAAATTTTCTTTTCCCTTTTTAACAAAACGTTATGGTTGTTCCATAATTATATCCTCTTCCAAATCTCCATGTAGAAAGGTTTCCTTGACATCTAGTTTCTCTAATTCTAAATACAAAATAGTTACAAAACCACGTACTACTCATATTGATGACATTTTAACAACTAGGAATTTTTTCCCTTAAAGTCAATACCTTGATTTTGTCCAAATCCTTTCACCATTAGTCTTTCTTTGAACCTTTGTTTAGTTTCCTTTCCTTCATGTTTTATTCAGTACACCCACTTATTCTTTAATACATTTTCCCCTTGTGGCATTTCAACCAAATCCTGTGTCTTGTTGTGATGTAGGGATTTTATCTCGTCTTGTGTATCCTTTTTCCACTTCATACCATTTTCTCATTCACATGCATCCTGCAAAGAATTAGGGACACCTTCATTAGAAAAGAAAATACCTTTGTGAAGGTCTATGTGGCCTGGTAGACCTACAAACTAATAAATTTTGTGGCAAGATTTCTCTTAATGGTTGTTGATTTTGTTCTTAATATTCTTCTTCTTCTTGTTCCTCATTTTCATTTTGTTGCAAATTATTTCCATGAATTCCTTCATGTAGTGTTGGTTGATTTTCCTATTGTTCCTGAACAAATTTTTGTGTCTCCACACCTTTTTCAACAACTTTAAACATTTTTTCTTCAATAAAAATGACATCCCTACTTCTGATAATTCTCTTTTTAGAGGATTGTACAAAATCTAACTTAACTCAGTATCAACATATATCTTAAGAAAAAACATTTAAATGACTTTTCATCCAACTTAGACCTTTTTTCTTTAAGAATATGCACTTACACTTCACTATAAAAAAATATTCAAGTGGGTGTAGCATAAATGTTTACGAGTCCATACCTCTTTTGGAATGGCACCATCAAGTGAAGTTGTGGGAGAGTGATTTATTAAGTAACATGATGTGCAAACAACTTCTTCCCAAAAATATTTAGGAAAACTAGAAATTAAAAGCATACATCTCACCTTTCCATTATTTTTGAATTCATTCTCTTAGTTGTTCCATTTTGTTGTGGGGTGCAAGGAACTGTTTTTCATACTTTATTCCATATTTATTGCAATATTCTTCAGAGGCCTTGGAACAATACACCCCACCATTATCAGTTCTAATGCATCTCAATAATTTATTCATTTCCCTTTAAACAACCACATGAAATTTATAAAAGGTATCTAAGACTTTATCTTTGATTTCAATAGGGAAATCCCACACCTTCTTTGATGCATCATCAATAAAAGTAACAAAATAAGCATCTCCTCCTAGTGATTATATATTAATTGGGCCATGAATATCATAGTGTATCAAATCTAATATTTTTATATCCCTCTTAGGCCAATCTCTTATAAATGATACCCTTTTATGTATACCCATAATACAATTTTTGCAAAATTTAAATTATGTATCTTTTATATTAGGCAAAAGCTTTTTCTTAGCAAGAATTTTTAGGCCTCTTTTAGTCATGTGCCAAATTATTTTGTTCTGCAAATCTATTGTAGACTCCTCCTTTGTAACAAATTTAAGATTTGAATTTTGCAAGCTTAATTTTAAGTTGTAGAGAGTGCATATTTTCTACTCTTTTGCGATAACTAATGAACCTTTTACAATTTTCCATTCTCCCTTTCCAAACACTATATGGTAGCCTTCATCATCTAACTTTATAGCTGAAAAACAAAATCCTTCCAAGCTTTGGTACATGCCTATCCTACTTAAGAAATAAAATATAATTATCTTGTGCCTTTATGGGAACATCTCCTATTCCTTTAATATCAAAAAGAATTTTATTGCCCAAGCAAATCTTACCCATATTATTAGATGTATAAGAAATAAAAATATATTTGCTTGGTGTAGCATGGTAGCAGGCTCCATAATCTTAAATCTAATCACTATCTTAATTGGATGTATAAAGGAATGCATCATCATAAGTAATAGTAATTAATACCTCACCTTATGTTTCCATGGTAGTGGTTTCTTCATTACTATTGTTATTGCTAGATATGGTTTGCTCCTTCTTTAATATCCAACAATCCCTTTTGATATGGCCAAGTTTCCTACAATGATAGCAAGTTATTTTTCCACGCGTAGAATTTGACCTCATTCTAGAGATTGATCTCCTTGATTTCCTTATGTCATGTTGTCTTCCACGATCACCAAAATTTACTCCCTCCATATTTGGTATTTCTTCTACCATAGATTTCCTATGCATTTATTCATTTAATAAACTATTAGAAACATCTTCAAAGCTTATTCTACCTTTTGGTGTTGCATTACTTATGGTGACAACCAAGTTCTTCCAAGTATTAGGCATAGAGATCAAGAGTCAAAGAGCTTCATTCTCACCATCAAACATAATCTTCAATGAAGTGAGTTGGTTCACCACCCTTTGCAACTCATTTAGATGTTTAGCTACTAAACTCCCTTCCTTCATTTTAAGATTACATAACCTCTAGAAATTAGAAATAATTTATCGACTTTTGTGTCTCTTTCATATAAATCATCAAGCTTTTTCCATAAATATACAGTGGCATTCTCCTATGAAACATGAAAGTATACCGTTTTCACCAATTATTGTCGAATAGTAACAATTGCTTTTCGATCTAACTTCTCCCAATCTTCATCTTCTTAGATTTTCCCTTAATTGAAAAACTTATATCTTTGAGTGTGAGCATGTATTCCATCTTAAATATCCATATGGTAAAATTTACCCCAGTAAGAATTTCAATGCTTGTCATTGACTCCATTGAGCCACTTGTAAATAAAAATTACACACACTAAATCTCCAATAAAATATTTGCTTCGATTTCCATTGTTATATTTTACATAACAACCAATAAATTAGCAAAAATAGATCTAAGATCAATAATAAATTATGTAAATCCAATAATACAATATTTATCATAAATAAAATAACGCATACAATCAAGAAAAAAGAAACACAAATTTTATGTAAAACCTAGGTATATAGTAAAAAAAAACCAGAACCACTGGAAAAAATCAATAACTCTTTTATTACTATCAAAAATTACATAAGCTTTAGCTTGTGAACCCAACTCCCAATTTATTTTGCCACCATGAATGAACTCATTCTTATTTATAGAAAAATTATATATCACATTCAAGGAAAATCATTCATTACATTCGAAAAAAAAGTCTTTATTACTTTTGAGAAAAAATCTTTGTTACATTCAAAAATAAATCTCTATTAATTAATTAAAAAATGTTATTTTATATATTTAAACTCACACATAAAAATATAATTTTTATATATTTGCACTCACACATAACATAACCATTGTGATTTGGTCACTAGTCAGACCTTTCTGTCAACGAATTGGGTTGATTACCACCTCATTTTACCTTTTTTTGGTGGGTCACTTTGGCCAACTAATTTAATCATCGGGGTGTGGACCGATTGAATAGCATCCACGTCGGGTTCAAAAATAACTAGTGTCGATGTTGAGCCCAAAAGGTATGTCGTGGGATACTAGGTATAAATTTGTAAATTTGGTGAGAACTCCTATGTGTCATTTGTCATTTAAATTTTTTTATGCTTCTTTTAAAATGTTTTCCGTATAAAGTTTTATTTTTATTTATAATCATGATTTAAATATCATGTGTTATATGTTTTTGTTAATTTTATTATAACTATTGCAGTCATATATATATGGAATTTCTATAAAAATCAATTTATAAAAAATATCAAAACACTTATTTCATGATATATTTTATATTGTTAAAATTAAAAAACTATAAAACTAATTTAATTATAACTTTATTTTAAATTATTATTATTATTAATTATAAAATAATTAATATATAAGTTAAACATATATACATTTAAGAAAACATGGAACAAGATTCTTAACCATGAAAATTTACCTCTTCCTTATCGTGGAGACCTTTAATTTGTAAAGAGACATTGTTAGGATACCATGGGCTGATACCATGAATTTTGATATCACATGTCCAAAAAACCAAAAGTCATTTCATATGTCACTTTTTCATATGATATATATTTTTAACTAATTAATTTAATAAAAATGGCATAACTATTCCTTAGATGGGGTGATGAGTGGTGAAAGGTGGGGGCATGATGTGTCACCATCCCACCTAATTAATAAGTCTAGAGATGTGGCAACGTGCCCCTGAAAAATGTAAGTAATTGCATTGGTTACATATGTTGAGCATTGAGACATGATGGTACGTCAAGTTATGGGAGAAGGTGGCGGAGAGCGTATGAAGGGAGGGGATTCAATGTCGAACTTGTGGAGACTGCTTCATATGTAATATTTCATAAATGGGAATACAATGGAGAAACTATGCCTAGGAGGCCAAATTGGAACTAACAAGAAGTAGTCAAAGGGGAGAAGGAGGACTGGAACATTGGATACTTACAAAGGGTAGAGACAATTTCGTAATGAAGTTGTTGTGCAATTGAATAAGGGAATTTGTAGTTGGCGAGGGGGGTGAAAGCATGAAAAAATCCATGCCAAAAGAGGAAGTGGAATTGAGCAACCCCAATAGAACATATTTGAAACGAACTCCACCTAGAATAGGTAATTGCATATTATCAAGATTGGAATCTTCATGTTGTGTTTATTTTATAGTTGTTCCCCCCAAAAAAACTCGAGAGGCCCCCTCTCTCCTCGTAGGACTTCTGGGGAAGGATGGTAATTTATGTATAATTATATCTCATCTTCTAAGCTGGGAGTAGGGTTAGTTGTGGAGGTTGAAGACATGTTAATTTGGCGAATTACTTTGCTCTGAGGCTGGTAATTGTAATTTATGAACTATAGCTTCATGGGCTGAAATTAATCTTGGTTATGAGTGTAGTTTGTCTAGTGAGTGCACATATTTAGAGTTTGGGAAAATTGTGGCCTATGAAGTGCATTTGTGTGGTGAGCGAAGGAGGGTATTGCCTCGGGACTCCTAGGGTGGTGTTTGGGTCTCGGAGCATCATCCTTTGACATGGGGAGGGAAAAGTATGGGTCTTCACCCTTGTATTTATGGGTGTATGAGGCAAGAGCTCTATACTCTTATTCTGAGTAGTTCTTGGGATTCGGGAGGACATAGCGATGGATTGAAGGAATTAGAAGCCAATTGGTGGTTGGATGTAAGCAAATGTTGAGAATAGGTAGTTAAATCAATCAACAAGTGTTATATTAAATAGGGTGCCTCATTACTCAACCTATGGGCCAAGTATTGTGCAAGTAATAACTACTAGAAGAGCAAGGGAAGATGAGTGAATCTCTTTGGGCATATTATAGAATATATTGTTTGGTTTTAGATTCTTGTGGGATTAACATTTGAAACTTGAACCTTTCGAAGTAGATTCCCTAGTAGACATTTTTAGGTCAATATTTTGAATTAATTAAATCGATTCATCATCAAAACAAAAGAGGTAAGGAGAAAAAGGAAGGAAGGAAAGATATAAAATTCAAGATAGGGAGGGGGAGGAAAGAAGGAAGAGAAAGGTCAGAAAAAGAAAACAGTTGTTCTAGAGATAGAAAAGCCTAAACCTAAAAATAATAAGAATAAGAAAAACCTAATTTTTTTATTAATATGATAAAATTAATACAATTATTGTTATTATTAATGAAAAGGGAAGTCATACTTAATATATAAGATATGATATACACATTATTATATAAATTAATAATTAATATTATATTAATATATATTTTATTATATAATAATAAAATAATAATCTTATATATTAATATAATATTATTTATTAACTTATCTTATATACTAAGTATCACTTAAGCTTTTATTAAAAAAAATTATTATTATTAATTTTATCATATAAATTATATATATATATATATATATATATATATATATATATATATATATATATATATTATTTTTATGTTTAGGTTTTTCTATCTCTGAGTTGATCGTTTTTTTTCTCTAGCTTTTCTCTTCCTTCTCTTCCTTCCCCCTCTCTATCTTGCATTTACATATTTATTTCCTTCATTCTTCTTGCATTTACATATTTATTTCCTTCATTCTTCTTCTTGACTCTTTTATCATTATGATGAATCCATTTAATAGGTTTGAAATGTCCACCTAAAAATGTCTACTTTGGAAGTTCAAGTTTTAAATATAATATATTATTGGTAACAAAGGCAAGGAGCTGCATTCAAAATGTTGAGGGAGAGAGGCTGAGTGAGAAGAGGGGCATTGTACTATGAAGATTTTAAACATCTCATATTAGATATAGGGAGGTGTTTCCAGACCATACAAAATCTCATTTCCCTTAATTTATGTAATTTAAAATTAAACACCTCATATTAGATATAGGGAGGTGTTTTCAAATCATGCAAAATCCCATAATGCGATTTTAGATATAGGGAGGTGTTTCCAGACCATACAAAATCGTAATTTAAAAATAAACACCTCATATTAGATATAGGGAGGTGTTTTCAAATCATGCAAAATCCCATAATGCGATTTTAGATATAGGGAGGTGTTTCTAGATCATACAAAATCTCATTTCCCTTAATTTATGTAATTTAAAAATAAACACCTCATATTAGATATAGGGAGGTGTTTTCCAATCATGCAAAATCCCATAATGCGATTAAGAAGAAATTTTTCTAAAGAGGTATTTTCCAATCATGCAAAATCCCATAATGCGATTAAGAAGAAATTTTTTTAGCATGCCCAAAAATCTAATGCAAATACAATCTATGTATTAAAATTTATAATCACTGATTACATGCTTTATATCACCCATGCTTATATTTATAAAATTTATAAAATCATTAAGCCAATGATTACATGCTCTATATCACCCATGCTTATATTTATAAAATTTACAAAATCATTAAGTCAATGTTTATGTTAATTGAATCATTAAGAAACCATTGTTTTTGCAAAGTAATTCACCAAATATCACAATCTATTGTACACGGACCTCCAAAAGAAAATCAGAGATTAGAATGCTATACAAAGGTGATAATTGTATATAATTGTCAACTTATTAATTGTACTCTTACCTCTAGCAATGTGGGCTAAAAAGCATTATCGTGTTGAAGGTTTTGGACTAATGCTGTCTTCGCGTTGATGTATGAATTGGTTATCATTCTCGATTTCCGCTCATTTCTCTGTTTTGGAAATCGATTGGGGTTTTTCATCAATGCCTTGTAGATTTTTTTTTTTAATGTTCATCACAAATCTTACGTAAATAAATAAAAAGTTTTACTTTATATTTATTTGGGTTTGGAAATGTATAATATGTATAAATTTAATTTACTTTTTTATTATAAATTTGAATTAAATGTTGATTCAATTATATAAATTAAACGGTTAGTAAATACTGTCTTAATTTATATCAAAATATTTTATAATATAAAATTATAAATTATAAATAAAAAATAACTAAATTATAATTATAATTAAAATTATTATTATTATACAAAAATAATATAGACATTATATATATATATATAAAACAAGATTTTTAACTATGGAAATTTACTTCCAGTTTATCATAGAGATTTTTAATCTGTAAATAGATTTTATTATAGTTTTATTAGTCAATACCATGTCTTGTCAATACCAAATGTCCAAGAAACCATAATTCACTACAAATGACAACTATTTTGAAATATTCTTAACAAAGTGATATTATAGTGTTTAGGTAAATTTGTAAAGGAAATGATTTTATATTTTACAATTTCAATTAGTATGGAGATGATCAACTATATAATGTTTCATAAATTCAAATATTTTTTAAAATTTTGAAAGTTTAGTTTTATATAGAAATGGGTTTATTGTTTCACCAAAAAAAGGTGTTGTTTAAGGAGGCGATGATTTCATTTGGATGAGGAATTTCTTGTTGGAATCTGATCATCTTTTTTAAGAAATCCAACCATGGGAGTATTTGAATCATTTTTTTAATTGTGAAAATAGATTTAATACTATCAAAAACTTTTGGGGCACTCAAAATTCTGAGACTTTACTCAAAACAGTACCAAATTTTCTATTTTTTCTAGACAAAAAATCACTTCTTTTAAATTACTTTAAAAATACACCTCATATACCAATTTAATGTTTGACTTAATTATAATCTTAAAATTAAATTATTATTATAAAATACAACTTATTAATTAAATTTATTTAAATTATTATTATAAATAATAACTTAAAAAAATAATTGAAGCCCATCTAAAACATCTCAAAGACTTTGAATAGACATCTGTCAAGTTTCTTGGATGGAATAAGCACATAGAATCTCCGAAAAGCCATCGTACATTATCGGGTAAAGCTTTTTCAACTAAAACCTGTAAAAGCAAGGACAGCGAGGAACCAGCTTTTTCAACTAAAATCTGTAAAGTCAGGACGGATAGAATTTAATGTGCAAATTGTTTGTTAATTAAAGTTAAAATTTTGGTAATATTTTTATAATTTTTTTGGTTGAAATTGTGAAAATAAATTGGGAAATGTGAAAATGGTTAAATTTAACAAATAAATCTGTTGTGAAATTCCCATCTTAAAAGTCACAAGTTTTTTCAACTAAATCCTGATTAGCAAGTTGCAGTGAGAACCATATATAAATTGGGAAATGTGAAAATGGTTAAATTTAACAAATAAATCTGTTGTGAAATTCCCATCCTAAAAGTCACAA
The DNA here is from genome assembly GCA_031772625.1 of Pinus tabuliformis. NCBI lineage: Eukaryota > Viridiplantae > Streptophyta > Pinopsida > Pinales > Pinaceae > Pinus > Pinus tabuliformis. The sequence goes on along the minus strand of CM062820.1, from coordinate 255,903,927 downwards.
GTTTTTTCAACTAAAAGTCACAAGTTTTTTCAACTAAATCCTGATTAGCAAGCTGCAGTGGGAACCATATTTTTCTATATCATCAGTGTAGTTTAACTTAATTTTTTGGTTCAATTTTACTTAATGGATAGACATCTAGTTGTGTAATTCTCAGAAAAAAAATCAGATGCAAATGTTTTAAATAATTAAAATTTATCATTTTTCTAAAGAAGTGTTACCAATCTATATATATACACTGTGTGTCATTAGGATGTTTTATAAACTAATTTAAAAAAATAAAAACATAATTTAAAGTTTTTGTTTCATCGATGTTTGGATTTAGGGGCTTGCTCTCCACCAAAGGGTTTAGGGGTGGCTTTTGACCCCTAGAAACAAAGATTAGATAAAAAATTGTTTTTTGAAATGTTGTAATTTTGTGGTCAATTTGGGCCATTCATTATGTAAAAGATTTGACAGTAGAAGTTACATTAATTTAAAGTTTTTTGCTGTAAAAGACAACCCTCAGTATATATGAAGAAATTGTATTGTGGTTGTGTATTATTATTCTGTGCAAAAAAAGAAGACAAAACTGTGTAAAAGCTAAAAAAAATTATTGCAAATTTGTTATAGATTGTATCTCTTTATTTTGCTGGATAATAAAAAAAAAAATTTGATTGACTCTCTATGGACATAACCTAAATTAAATGCACATATATCTATGTCTTATTTTATGTTTTTTTGTTTCTCCAATATTTTAAATATTCTATACACAAAGTTTATGATCTCTCACAATCCAATTAAAAAAATATACAAAGTTTATGATCTCTCACAATCCAATTAAAAAAATATATATAGATTGTATCTCTTTATTTTATTGGATAATATAAAAATAATTATTTCTCTATAGACATAACCTAAATTAAATATACATATATCTATATCTTATTTTATGTCTTTTCGTTTCCCCAATATTTTAAATATTCTATACACAAAACTTCTGATCTCCCGCAACCCAATTAAAAAAAAAACACATAAACATAATCAGACCACGGCTATGATCTCCACATACACATAAAAATGTCACTACTATTATAGTAAGATGGACGTTAGTGGGCAGGTACATGTTAAAGGGCTCATCATAAGTCCCCTTCAAGCCCTAACAAAGTCCTTCGGAACAAGAACTGCCGAAAATAATGTTTTGGGCCGGCTGGCCTAACCTAAGTTAGAATGACCTATTTATGGAAGAGATCTTTGACATTTCTATTTTAAATTTCATAATGAAGAGTACACTTGGAATGTAATTTCATTATGTACAATATAATATTATACATTAATGCTTTTTAATATATATTTTTTTAAAACGTTATAACTTTATTTAACAATTATACTTTCCATTTATTTATTTTAATTAATTAATTCTCAATAGAATTAATAAGTATTCTTCTCTTTTACCTTCTATTAATAACTATTCGCTTTTACCTTCCCCAGGAACAGTTCCATGTGCATCTAATTTATTTTCCTCATAAAACTTATTTCTTTATTTAAGTAATAAAATTTAGTTCTTGATTATGATTGGTACGCTCTATGTTTCTTCCCTTATTTTGGTGGTACTAATCTGTGTTTTGATACTATTGATCCCATATTAATTGTTATATATATTTGTATATAAAACTAGTTCCTTTATGAATTATATTTTGGTGGTACTAATTTATATTTTGATAATTATAAATAGTGTTTTGATATTATTGATCCATATTAATTGTTATATATAATGGTATATAAAACTAGTTGCCTTATAAATTAAGAATAGTGTTAATATTTATTTAATTTCAAATTATATATATATCTATATGAATTATATTTTGGTGGTACTAATTTATATTTTGATAATTATAAATAGTGTTTTGATATTATTGATCAATATTAATTGTTATATATAATTGTATATAAAACTAGTTCCTCTATGAATTAAGAATAGTGTTAATATTTGCTTAATTTCAAATTATATATATATATATATATATATATATATATATATATATATATATATATATATATATTTAATTTGTTTGTTTTTTTTCTATATTATGTAAACATTTTTAGGACTTGGCATATATATTAATCAATGATATTATATTTGACGTAAGTCCATCTATCAATATTTATATCTTTTTCACCCAAACACATTATGCAATTACATTTATTTGCGTTCATTCATAATATGTGTTAGATGACATTCTTCGAAAGTATGTGGTATATTTCTTTAACCTTAATTAGATCATTCATGAACCTTCTACATGTTTCAATCATTTCCTTGTGGTAGTCGGTGGCATTATGCCACGATGATAGATCATCAAACCCTAAAATCTACGACGGTGATATATCTAGACTTGATAAACTCTAAGATCTACAACGGTGATCTATCTGGACTTGATCAACGGTTCATAACAATTAGGGTTATTGTGAAAACACAATAACTACTGACAAGGCTCTGCAAGCTCTCTAGTTTGACTTTGTTTAGGAGTTAATATTTGGTTTTGTGTTACCTGGAGCGCAACTCTGTTACTTTTCTGCGTTCAAGCATTTGCGGTTCATTATTTACACCTCTAGGATGTACTAATAAATTCAAGGTTTTCACTTATAGGGTGAGTTATCTTTGTCTATATAGATTTATGTGCTAGAATTTATATTTCTAGTCTTCAATTGTAGTTGTATCTTGCAGAGTACGTAGACACTGTATCTAATTTTTGTACCATTTGGGTCTGGAGGAAATAATTCAACTCGTTCATAGTTCATTTTTTGGTTGTGGGTTTCTTTGAATCCTTCCTTTTTTGGTTTTAGCCATGCATTAACAATGTAAATTAACTCAATGGCTAAGTACCTCCACTTCCTGATAATATATAAAACCCAAAGCTATATTTGTTTATGGAAACTTATGTATCTTCAGGATTCCATGAGTTTTAAGCCATAACGTTTAATTCCCTCTCTACAATTTATGTACTTATAGTTTCACTCAATGTTTTAGAAAGTTTTCTCCTTTTTTATTTTGAAACTCTAGCATATCTATATATATATTTGTATATAAAACTAGTTCCTCTATGAATTATATTTTGGTGGTACTAATTTATATTTTTATAATTATAAATAGTGTTTTGATATTATTGATGAATATTAATTGTTATATATAATTGTATATAAAACTAGTTCCCCTCTGAATTAAGAATAGTGTTAATATTTGTTTAGTTTGAAATTATATATATTTATATATACCAATTATATTTTGGTGATACTAATTTATATTTTGATAATTATAAATAGTGTTTTGATATTATTGATTAATATTAATTGTTATATATAATTGTATATAAAACTAGTTCTTTATGAATTAAGAATAGTGTTAATTTCAAATTATATATATATATATATATATATATATATATATATATATATATATATATATATATATATAATTTGTTTGTTTTTTTATATTATGTAAACATTTTTAGGACTCGGCATATATGTTAATCAATGATATTATATTTAACGTAAGTCCATATCTATCAATATTTATATCTTTTTCACCCAAACACATTATGCGATTACATTTATTTGCGTTCATTCATAATATGTGTTAGATGACATTCTTCGAAAGTATGTGGTATATTTCTTTAACCTTAATTAGATCATTCATGAACCTTCGACATGTTTCAATCATTTCCTTGTGGTAGTCGGTTGTTATGCCACGATGATAGATCATCAAACCCTAAGATCTACGATGGTGATATATCTGGACTTGATAAACTCTAAGATCTACAACGGTGATCTATCTGGACTTGATCAACGATTCATAACAATTAGGGTTACTGTGAAAACACAATAACTACCTTCAGTCGTCATTTTCTCATTTTGACTGTGTGCTGACAAGGCTCTGCAAGCTTTGTAGTTTGACTTTGTTTAGGAGTTAATATTTGGTTTTGTGTTACCTGGAGCGCAACTCTGTTACTTTTCTGTGTTAAAGCATTTGCGGTTCATTACTTACACCTCTAGAATGTACTAATAAATTCAAGGTTTTCACTTATAGGGTGAGTTATCTTTATCTATATAGATTTATGTGCTAGAATTTATAGTTTTAGTCTTCATTTGTAGTTGTATCTTGTAGAGTACGTAGACCATGTATCTAATTTTTGTACCATTTGGGTCTAGAGGAAATAATTCAACTTGTTCACAGTTCATTTTGTGGTTGTGGGTTTCTTTGAATCCTTCCTTTTTTGGTTTTAGCCATGCATTAACAATGTAAATTAACTCAACGGCTAAGTACCTCAACTTCCTGATAATATATAAAACCCAAAGCTATATTTGTTTATGGAAACTTATGTATCTTCAGGATTCCATGAGTTTTAAGCCATAACGTTTAATCCCCTCTCTACAATTTATGTACTTATAGTTTCGCTCAATGTTTTAGAAAGTTTTCTCCTTTTTATTTTGAAACTCTAGAATATATATGTGTGTGTGTGTGTGTTTCACTTATTTTAATTTATTCGTGTGATTCTAGAATTGCATTTCATCATGGTTGGGTTTGTTAATAGAAACCATAACCCTATATGGGTTTTCAATGAGATATGGAAAGTGGTTTATTAGTGTAAACTGTACTTGGATAACCATTACAAGTGTTTACTCTCATGACCATTTTACTTGCATACCCAGTTATCTATTGGAAGGTGTAATTTATGGTTTTGCCTCTTTGTAGGGTTATTACTTTAACATTTGTTTAATGTAGACAATGACTAATTTTTCTCCTTGTATGTCACTATTATATTGTTTTTATGTTTGTAGCGACTTTGTAACCATGTTATATTTAATTTTTCCGTAGGTGTTTAACTCTCTCTCTCTCTCTCTCTCTCTCTCTCTCTCTCTCTCTCTCTCTCTCTCTCTCTCTATATATATATATATATATATATATATATATATATATATATATATATATATATATATATATATATATATATAGATATGGTTTTGCTTCTTTGTAGGGTTATTACTTTCTTTAACTTTTGTTTAATATAGACAATGGCTAAATTTTCTCTTTGTATGTCACTATTATATTGTTTTTATGTTTGTAGCGACCTTGTAACCTTGTTATATTTAATTTTTCCATAGGTGTTTAACTTTATATATATACATATAGATATATATGAAGAATGAGGGTTTTGAATCCTTCTCAAAGTAATTATGAGGCAACCCTCCAATGCTACTTTTTTTATACCATTATTATATTTCCTTTTAACCATTATTATAATCAGTTGCTAGTTACTTATTTTATTTCTTTGTGTCTCTACATGTAATTATTTAATATACCAGTTGAATTTTCTTTTCCTTCGACATTTTTGGTTTTTAGTTACTTCTACGACTCATAGGACATTCAATTACCTTTACCAAGTTGGATGCTCCTATAACATTGGATTCTTATAAGTTTGTACATAGTTCCTATGTTCATGGCTCCACTACCAGACTTCTATTATCTTTTTATATAAATATTAAGTGTATTTGTTGATTTCCACTCTTGTTTTAGAAGAATGTAAACTTTAGGTCTCTATGCATATGTACTCTTAATTATGAAATTTTTCCCTAAGTGTATTTTTAACTGAATGTAATAGGGTAAATTATTTTGGGCCAAGCTATAGAACCTTCAGGAGCCAATGAACCCTTCTAGGTGACCAAAGCATGAGACAACTTGACATTTTACTGATCTAGACCCTCAGCCGCCCATGACAAGCAATGCATGTGATTGAGGCCTTCAAGTCGCTCCCACAACAAGGCATGCCAACGACTGTGGAATTTTCCAGGGACTTCTGAGCCAATGACCCTGGATTCTGAGCCACTTTCTCACGGTTAGGTCTCACGCCACTGCTCAGAACTTCATGAAACTTTCAGAAATAAATAATAACAATGGGGGTAGATATATCTGAAATAAATTCCTTAATGATCAGCTATGACTCGAATTGAAAGTTATGCAAATCCAATTCCTCTTGTGAAAACAAAGATTCGTCCATAAAACTTGAACAATCATTCAAAGGCATAGAAACAAGATGATGGGAAAAATCTTTATCCAAGGGTTCAACATGATTAAAGGATTCAAGATTGACAGGTTGATTAACAAGACTATGAAATGTATGATTGATAGAATAGGAAGAATCATCATCTTGAGAAAGAGAAGAGAGGAAAAGTAACTCTTCATCAATGGATTTATCAACATTAGGAATAGTTTCCAAATCGAATTCATGGATTTGATTTTTAGATTTTCCAACTTGAATAGGATCAACATAAGGTACAAGAAAAGGGGGAGGACAAGGAATAAATGGATTTATATATTCATCTTGGGAAGATTGAAGTTCCTCTTGGGAAAGGCCATTTGGTGGATCTAATTGAAAATACTTGCTTGAGATCCTAACCAAGAACCAGAAATTCTCATCTAAATATTCCCAATCCACATTTTCATAAGAAAAATCATAACAAAAGTGAAGAAATCGATTGACGAATTGTTCTAAAGATTCATTTGATTTCATACTAAGCTGATAAATTCTATTACAAACGTATTGTTATTCGTACTTGTCAATAATTTGATGAAGCACATTAACTAGTTGCTTAAAATAATGGATTGAAGTAGCAGGAATAGAATAACAACATTGCTTTTTCACGACCTTCCATTGTAAGGGTGAAGAAATGAGTAAGAATGTCTTCATAATAAACTCCGCTTGAAAAACATAAATGAACAAATTCAACCACATAATCAAGAACGATCGTTGGACCCTTTCCATCAAACCTTAAATGTGACAAGTTATGTAAAAATTCTGTTGGGATTGAAAGATCCAAATCCTTTGAGAAAAACCTCAAGATTATGATTTGGGATGCAACCATTTAAGATAATAGATTCAAACAGAATTTATAGTCTTACCTTGTAACCATCAAGAACTTTAGGATCACCTAATATTTCCTCTGAATTTGGACTAGGGGCGTCGCCACCTCACGCAAGAGAACCATCTCGTTGTACAACTATTTCATGGAGTCTTCCATAAGCTTGAATTCTTTAAGTATGGACATCTGTAGGTCTATTGTGCTAATGCTAGTGGAAGAAAAACTATATTTTTTGTGGCAAGATGATTAACCTGTTGTTTTACGATGGCCAAATCTTTTGGCAATAGTACATTCTCACTCAAAAGATGCTCTATATTGTCTTGTGCAGCTGTCGCAAAATACACATTCACTGTCATGACTACTCGGGGATTCCTCCTGGTATTGGATGCTATTACCTTTTCTATGGTTATGGAGGCTACATTAGTAGGATAATTGGGAAAGTACATTTGAATTTCTTATATAATCCTCATCTTCAGTTGATTGAAGATGACATTGGATACAACCATGACCCTGTCATCAAGCAGAGGAGAAATTCCCATTTAACTGAATGGGATATGACCACCAGTGAGAGGAGGTTATGGCTGACTATTGGATTCATCTACAATAGGTTCAATGGCATCCTCCTCCTCTAAATTTTCTTCCATTTCATAGGCCAGTTTTTCTTCCTCCATCTTCTATGTGACTTCCTCCTCTTGTTTGTTCTTCATTTCTTCTTCCCATGACCACTTATATTGTTATTATTCCTCTATTCTCTTCCTTTCTTCCTTTGTTTTTCTCTTCTTCAGCAAGTTATCTTGCTTCTTCTTTTCTTATTCTTCTTTGTGTAAGTGGCGCTCGTCTTTTTTGCGTTCTTATTCTAGTTGGTTCTCTACTTCTAACCTTCTCTTCTCTTCCTCCCTTTATTTCCTTTGCTTATTTTCCCCAATTAGGCCTTTCCACATTGGATCAACCTTGAAATTTCTACTTCTTTCTGCCACTAGATCTTGCTTTAGCCTCATTATAGGTGATACAGTGTCAAGTTGGGTGGTTACTTCATGCTGAATTTCATCCATTTGTATATCTTGTACCTATGGAACCTAGGAGGGCCCTACCACATCTATTGGTTGATTCTTCCTCAATGCATTATACCAATTCTTGATCTTTTCATCTTCTGGAATAGTCATAGTTGGGTGCAGGAATTGCGCTTGAGCAAACCACTCAACACTTAATTGTCAACACGAGGGCTTCATAAACTTAGAGATGAAGTGCAGGCAATGCCAGAAATGGTATGAACTTTTCCTATTTCTAATCCTACTTCTTGAAGGGAATTTTTTGTAGAATCAGATAGAAAGCAATTGGAAAAGCAATTTACACCAAGGCAAATCTAGTGCTGGAATGTAAGAGACAATTTGCAAGTAAATCAAGTAAAGAAATTCCACACAATAGAAACAATCTTCAATGCTGAATGAAACGATGTGTTAATCTCCAGATGGATGATAAGTAGTCTCACAAGTGGGCCCTTGCATATTTCTACCTTTCTTCTAATCTTTCTCCCACACAAACAACCTATCCTTGAACAGTTGCAATCTTGCTTGCACTAGTGCAGGTACAATATTTTTGTGTAAGAGTATATTCAATATTCCTTACTGAATACTTATGTCTGAGTGAAGGTGTTCTAAGACTCAGGGCTTGGAGCACTCTGTTCCAATGTCAAGAGACTTGCTCTTGCCTTGAAGCAGGGTTCCCTTTACTCAGTTTCCGGTTTACAGATGAAAAGATATGCTGAAAAGGAATTGCAACTGTAATGAAATTCTCAATTAACTAGCTACGAGAAAGAAAATGCTTCAACTTATTAAACTTCATAAGGGAAATAAACTTCATGAGATAAAACACATACAAAAGAATCAATCAATAGCCTAATTACTTTGCATTTGTCAACCAGTTTTGGTACTTCACCCACAATAATGATATTCTTTGCAAGTATAATTAGGTAGTTAATATAACTGCTTCTAGATATTTTTAGAGATGAAATTTTAATACCAAAATCAGTTACTTGATTTATTGATTCATTCACTGGCGAAATATTGGGAATTAAAATTCAAGTGAGTGATTTAATGTTTTTTGCAACGAATGGCGGAGTGCGGTGCAAGAAAAAACACGCATTGGTGAAGGAAAGAGTTCCTCGCATGATTTGCTTCGAAAATGAATTAAAACAGAAAGAAAGAATAAAGTAAATGCATAAAAGATATCTTATAAACAGAAATGAACACAAATACTCTGCAAACTATGGATCCGTTCCACACATAGGCTACAAAAGATAATTTAATTCAAAACTCAAAGATTAACGATTAAACTATTTCATCACACAGCTGCTATGAAATAAACACACCGTCTTCCCAAATCACGAAAGCGAGAGGGGTCAACGAGCTGGGTTGGTCGGGCCCTGGCCAACCAGCTCATTCCCCTTCTAAGGAACAAAAGCGATCAGCACTTCAAATAACACATCAAAGACGAAATTACACGCTGTGTGTGTAAACCATAATGATCCTCTTGTATTTACTTAATTCAGAAAATTACATTACGAAGTAGTCCAGCCCCAGAACTGATTCGGATTTAAACAGGAATGCAACAAATTTCAGAGATAACCATATACACAAAGATGCAGCAGAAATAATACTTCATTTCATTAATGGAAAATATTGAAATATGCTTACAACCAGAAATGGAAATAAACCAGCTAGGGCGATGGTAGCTTATCTCTGAGAAGAGATGTGATGGCTACATGCCTCTGAACTGTGTTACAACGAGGCTTGAAGGCCTATTTATTTTTGAGAAACAATGGAAAAACCCTTAACATTCCAAAACCTAATCCTAGGAGATGAAACGCCAAACTGTGGGCCCCGTTTGGGGTAAATTGGTACATCAATTTCCCGGGGTCGTAACTTTGGCATATGATCTCCGTTTGACGCGTACAATAGCTCATTAGAAAGATCTATCCGAGCACTATCATTGTTGGAACGGGCCTCAAAACGGATCCGGAAGTTCAGGACTCGAAAAACTGCTAAAAATAGTAAGTTGTGCTGCAATTAAGGAAACTGAAAATGCTGAGAAAGACAATGGTGGGGGTCCAGGTGGACTTGGCAGGTGGCCACCAATATCCACCTGGATCATTCCTCCCCCCTTAGGAAGCAATGGTCTCCATTGCGTTGAGCTCCTCCATGAGATGAGGAAACTTCTACTGAACTTGTTCCCTGGTGAGCCACTTGCCTTGCTGAAGGAGTTGGCCTGCTTTGACAACTCGATACAGTTGGATATTCTGTTGGCGAGTGTTCTTGATCTGTGTGTCCATGATTCGATCAGTTGCAGCTTGTTCCATGCAATCTGGATTTAATTCTGTGGGTTTGAGCTGTTTTGCAATGTCGGATGTGTCTAGCAATGGTGGAAAGTATGGCCGAAGGCGGTCCACATTGAACACTAGGTGCAGGCCAAGGAATGGGGGAATGCTGAGCTCAAATGCATTGTCTCCCATAGCCTTAGTAATGGTGTAAGGACCATATCGGAGTGGTCTCAATTTCCGATAGGCTCCAGTAAGGCGTTCCTTTTGCAAATGCAACCAGACTTTGTCGCCCACCTGAAACTTGTGTGGCACCCGATGTTGATCATGTCGCTGCTTGTACTTGGCATTTGATTTCTCAAGAATGTCATGGACCTGCTGGCAAATATGTTGGATGCGCTCAATGAAGCTGGTGGCCTTATCTGTTTCGGACTGGACATGAGCTGAATTCATGTGAGTAGCTGCAAGTGGCATGGCCACATCAATGGGGCATAGTGGCTGGAATCCCAAACCCACCTGAAAAGGGATATGGCCAGTGGAGCTGTGAAGAGCTCGGTTGTAGCTGTGCTGAACATAGGGGAGGCTCTCGTCCCATGTGCGTGGATGCTTTGAGTTATACATGCGCAGAATGTGCACAATCATCCTATTGACAACCTCTGTCTGGCCATCAGTTTGAGGATGGAAGGCTATGGACTTCGTGAGTTTGGTGTCCAGCATTGACCAGAGACTGGACCAAAATGTGCTGAGAAACCGACTGTCCTGATCTGAGATGATAGACTGTGGGATCCCAAAGTGCACCCACACTCATTCAAAGAAGAGTTTAGCAGTGGCTTCTGCTGTGATATTATTCTTGCAGGCCGCCATAATGGCCATCTTCGAGAACCTGTCGACGACCACAAAAACACAGTCATTTCCATGCTTAGTGGAAGGAAGGCCTGACATGTAATCCATCGAGATGGATTCCCAAGGTCGACTAGGGGTAGGCAACGGGGTATAGAGGTCGTGCTTCTTAATGGTCGGTTTGGCAATCGCACAGGCAGTACATGATCGGATGTACTTCCCAACATCCTGTCGAAGATTCGGCCAATAGAAATAATTTTGCAGTACTGCCACTGTTTTCTCGACCCCGAAATGCCCAGCAGCCCGACTGTAGTGTGCTTCCCAAATCATCTTGGCACGCTCGATTGAAGGAACACAAAGGTGACCGAGGTGGCATAATAGGGCATCCTGGAGGTGAAAATCTGCAACATGCCGACCCTCCAAGAGTGTCTGGTATGTGTGGCCGAATTCTGGGTCGCTTTTGTAGAGAAGTGGCCAATCAGAAGTCTTGTGCCCACAAGAGTTGAGCACGGTGGTCAGCGCCATGATCGGTGGTCGACTGAGGCAATCTGCAACATTATTGGTGCTGCCCTTTTTATACTTGATATTCAAGTGAAACTGTTGCAGGTATGTAGACCACTTCTGATGGCGATCATTCTGCAATTTCCCTTGGGTCTGTATGAACTGCAGGGGTCGGTGGTCTGTGTGGATGACTGTTTCCTTCCCCAAAATGTAATGCTTCCATTGTCGGCAGGCCTGTACAATGGAATACATCTCTTTATCATAAGTGGGGTACTTCCGGACTGTGTCTGAAAGTGTTTCACTGTGATATGCCACTGGATGTCCATGTTGAGTAAGGACTGCCCCAATAGCATAGTCAGAGGCATCTGTCTCGACCTCAAATGGTTGTTGTAAATCTGGTAACGCGAGCACTGGTGCCGTGCAGAGGCGATCCTTCAACTCCCTGAATGCCTTCTGTTGAGATTCAGACCAAAAGAATTTTGCTTTCGCCCCTCCCTTGGTGACTTGACTCAAGGGCCAACAAATATGAGAAAACCCCAGCACAAACCTGCAGTAGAAGTTGGCAAGACCTAGAAAGCTGCGGAGCTCTGTTAGAGTGGTTGGAGAGGGCCAATCCCGAATGACTTGGACCTTGGCTGGATCGACATGCACCCCCTGTTCATCAATGATGTATCCCAGATACTGAACCTGGGTCATGCCAAAAGTGCATTTCTCCAAATTGGCACATAGCTTGTGTTGCCGCAGTGTTTGGAGAACCTGTCGGATGTGGTGGAGGTGCTCTTCCCAACTCTGGTTGAAGATCAGAATGTCATCCAAGTATACTACTACAAAGGAGTTGGTGAATGGCCGCAAGATGTCATCCATTAGCCTCATAAAGGTTGCAGGAGCATTCGTCAATCCGAAAGGCATGACCAACCATTCGAAGAGGCCCTCCTTGGATTTGAAGGCAGTCTTCCACACATCTGAGGGTTCGATTGGTACCTGGTTATATCCTGACTTCAGATCGATCTTGCTGAAATATTTCGCCCCCTTTAGTTGGTCTAGGAGGTCATCAATCCACGGGATCGGGTACCTATTATGGACAGTGATCTTGTTCAGCGCCCGGTAGTCAATACAGAGTCTCCACATCCCATCCTTCTTCTGTACCAACACGATCGGGCTCCCACAGGGTGATGAACTCGGATGGATGTGACCTTTCTGCAGGAGCTCCTGAATCTGCCTCTTGATTTCATTGTTCTCCAGAACGGAGCGCCGATAAATTGGTCCATTGGGTAGCGGCGCACCTGGGGTCAGATCGATGGAGTGCTTGACTTGACAGTGCAGAGGAACCCCTGCCGGGGAGGTGAAGATGTCTTCGTACTCCTCCACAATCTTGTCCATCTGTAGCTATCGTGAAGAGGGACCCCGTTTGGAGGCCGCGACCACTGTCTTCTTCTTCCCTTGAGGGCGTATCATCAGGAAAACAAATTTCCTGGTTTTGGAAATGATCTTACTGCATTGCTTTGCACTAATCAAAGAGATGGCGGCAGGTGGTGCTACCTCTGGTATCCTGAACAACTTATTTCCGAATGTAATAATAGCAGCACGGGGCCTTGATTCATACACAACATGTCGCTTCCACAAGTATGGTTGTCCTAGTAATAGATCACAAACTTCAAGGGGAGCAATGTCACACAATACCTCATCCGTGAAGGGCTTGATGTTGTATGGAAGGCGACACTACTGACTCATGCGAAGATCTCGCCCTTGGTGAAGCCACCCAATGGTGTATGGTTGTGGATGTGCTGTGGTCGGTAAGCCCAATCGCTTCACGACCTTTGTCGAAATGAGGTTCTTTTCACTCCCGCTATCAACAATGAACTGTATCGGGGAGCCCTTTACCCACATCTGGGAGTGGAAGAGACGCTCCTCCTCCTCTGGATCTTCGGGTTCATTTTTCTGGATCTTTGCGGTAGCAACAGTGGCGCTGGGATCCGCATCAATGATTTGCTTCCCTTTTTCATACCCCTTATCGGGTTCTGACTCAGAGTTGGAACATGCATCTGATTCTGAAACCTTTAGCTCAGCCACCAGTGACTGCTTGGCCCGACACTCACTTGTGTTGTGAGTGGAGCTCTTATGGAACTCGCACCATTTTCCAGTATCCTTTCTCGGCTTCGCGGCGCTGTTATTTGCTTGCAGCTTCGGCTGGTTGTCTTGGGCTGTCCCGCCTTGGCTCTGTCCTTTGTTCTGTGGTTTAGGGGCACCTTTCCCCTGCTTTGGATTCGCAAATCCAAAGTCTTGCTTCTTTTGTTTAAACTTCTGCTCGACCTTGACGGCATATCGGTATGCTGCGCCGAGCGAAGGGATGTTTAGGAATTGTATTTCTTCCTGGATGTACTTGTGCATGCAGCCATAGTATTTGAGTATCAAATGTTGCTCCGAATCCTTGATACCCAACTTTGTGCGAAGGGTATGGAAAATATTGGTGAACTCTGGCACGTCTTGGTCCCTTCCCTGCCGCAGCGTGGTCCACTTTATGTATTCATCCTCATAGCTTCCGACAGGGTAGTACTGCTCCTTGATGGCATCCCGGAACGAATCCCAGGTGGGTGCGGCTGAAAATAGTGAGCCAGTACTTTCATCCTTCTGCTCGCAGTAGGTTTCCCACCAGTCCTTGACGTGGGGGGCTGCTTTGAGAAGAGCAAAAACAATCTTTTCCCGACTCGAAAATTCATGAATAGAAAAATAACCCTCTAGCAGATTTAACCATTTATCTACGACATTGGCGTCTATCTGACCCTCGAATATGGGGATTTCAAAATTAACTTGTACCTTAAAGGGTGTGGCGTTTCCAAAGGAGCTGCTGGAAGCCGATGCGCCGCTTCTGGGTAGCCCCTGAAGGATCTGGGCAAAGTTGTCCATCATCGCGTTCCGTTGTCGCTCGAGGGCTTCTTCGAACAAGATTTTGATGGGATCTCCTGCCCCCTTGTCTTTCTTCTCGTCCTCCGTGGGAGGCCGTCGGGATTTGCGAGGCTGGTCTTGCAAAGGTTCAACCAGTTCAAGCCCTAACTCCTTATATCCCGACTTTGTTGGGGACATGCAAAGAAAAACAGAGAAAAAGCAGACCGCTCTGATACCACTGATCCAGATTTAAACAGGAACGCAACAAATTACAGAGATAACCATATACACAAAGATGCAGCAGAAATAATACTTCATTTCATTAATGGAAAATACTGAAATATGCTTACAACCAGAAATGGAAATAAACCAGCTAGGGCGATGGTAGCTTATCTCTGAGAAGAGATGTGATGGCTACATGCCTCTGAAGTGTGTTACAATGAGGCTCGAAGGCCTATTTATTGTTGAGAAACAATGGAAAAACCCTTAACATTCCAAAACCTAACCCTAGGAGATGAAACGCCAAACTGTGGGCCCCGTTTGGGGTAAATTGGTACATCAATTTCCCGGGGTCGTAACTTTGGCATATGATCTCCGTTTGACGCATACAATAGCTCACTAGAAAGATCTATCCGAGCACTATCATTGTTGGAACGGGCAACATCGGTCCATTCCATGGACCCATGTTGCCCCTGGATTCCCCAAAAAATGTCGTTTAGGGCCTCAAAACGGCCCCGGAAGTTCAGGACCCGAAAAACTGCTAAAAATAGTAAGTTGTGCTACAATTAAGGAAACTGAAAATGCTGAGAAATACAATGGTGGGGGTCCAGGTGGACTTGGCAGGTGGCCACCAATATCCACCTGGATCAAGAACGAGGTGATAACCAGATTAAATAAACCAAAATAATAACCGATGGTTCGCTCACTTTCCTATCTACAATTTACATCATATATATCCTTCGGCTCTAAGCCATTTACACTAATTACAGATAATTTTCGTTCAAGCCTCTTGCCTGAATAGACTTAGAAACCAAATTACAAACTTGGCCAATGGTTATAACAACACGAGCTTCGTTGGGCCATGATCTATATTTGGAGAAAAATCCCTGGATGCATGCCACCTACTTCAGTTTATCAGTAGTTAAACTCAGAGTCAAAGATTGAGATCTGTCCTCGTGGAAGATAGCTCTCGGAATCTTGGACAGTGGCGGTGCAGGAATCTTCCTGCACTAGTCAACTCATACATTATTAACACTACATTCCATGATTACTTCTAGGAAATCAATATGAGTTGCAAGAATATGTAAATAACATGAAATCTACATAAAAATATTAATAAAGTGTTGTAGCAAATCTTAATGTAAACTATGAGCATGTGCAGGAAAAGGGTAACCATCTTGTACTAGTGCAGGGAAGAAGGGTCTTGTATTAAGGTAAAACAAAGGTTGATATTGATGGAAATGGGGTAGAAAATAGGGAAATTTAGGATACCAACATCCTCCCATCCCTAAGTTGTTGTGTGTCCTCACACAACATTTTACCTCTGCAAAAAACCTTCAAAAATGAGTGGCCACACCTCAGTTCTGCACTTCAATGTTTATTCCTGTCTTTACTATCTTTGGCTTCTTGTCCCGGGATTTTCGCAGCTGCTTAGTTACCTTTTTCAGGCATCTATAGCATTTGGAAGCCCGGTATTTCCACACCTTTACCTGCTGCTTCTACTTCTTTACTTCAGCCTGTAATTCCACCTCACTCTGTTTCTGCCAACTCTGCTCTTTCATGACCTGGTTTAGAGCTTCCAGGTCATGGACTTGTTGCTCCAAGTCCACTATTATGCTATGAAGGAAGAGAGTGGACAGTGTTACACTGAGATCTTCAAGATCAAATGCCTTTTCTACCATGGACTCAACATCGAGGGCAAGATTTTCAAAAGTCTGCTTTAAGACATCACTGAGGGTTTCTATGCTTGGGGTTTTGTTGTCATCGAGGGTTTGGATACCCTCACCAATCTCTGTGCCAGGGGTTTCAGTACCCTGTGCACCTAATTCCTCCAGGCCCTTAACTTGCTCTCCCATTTTCTTAGGGGATTCCACACCCCGTCCTTCCAAATCAGTAGGGGTTTCAATTCCCCATCCTTCTACTACCACAGGGACTTCAGTACCATGTCCTTCGAACACTGCAGGGTTTATAATGCCTTCATCTTCAAAAATTGCGAGGTCTTTAGTACCTTGATATTCACAACCCATAAGGTCTTCAATGCATGTCCTTCAAAAACCGTAGGGTCTTCAATGCCCTTGTCCTCGAAATCATTAAGGGTCTCCACCTCTGGTTCACTAAAATTGTCAGGAGATTCTTCATGTTGTTCTTCTTCATCCTCCTTTGCTTGAACTTCGCTAGTGTTTGGTGTCGACATTGTTCTCTCGCTCCTTAGCCTGTTGACGAATGTTGACAATAACATGTCTTCTTCTGCATTCTCCTCATCTTCACAATGTGTGATACTGTGTCTACAAGCATTGAGAGATTGTGAACTGTGGGGGAGACTTGGGGCGAGTTGTCGATTACAATTGGGGAGCTTGACTGATTTGTTCATTGGCCAACAAATTTCCTCCTCACCGAGGTCCTAATTTTCCTTGTCTTTTCTGCACGTGGAGTGTTTTCAACAACCCCTTTCTCTGCTTGCACTATGAGCCTTTACTTCTTTGCTTGGCAGGAGACAATGTCTCTGCCTTTCCCTTTCTTCTTGCACTTGTGCTAGCAGGTTCTTCTGCATCCTTTGCTCGTAATTCCTTCATAAATTCCTCCCATGCTATTCCCTTTTTCTCTAACTTCTTCTTGACCAGCATTATGAGTCCATGGTGGTAGAATTTGGTTGCAACCTGGCTTGCACTCGTGCACTGCACATTTTTCACCATATTTTCGAGGCTCCTGAGCAAGAAGTGAGGGAAATTAGTTAGTTTCCCTGCCTCAAAATGTGACAGCAGTCAAAGGTGGTATATGAATGCCAAGGTATAGCGTTCTTTCCCTGTGACAAACTTCTATAATATAAACAGTAAATCTCACCATTTTCTGACCAAGGTGGTCTGTGCCAGTCTCTTTCTCCAATCGACCTCAATCTTCTTATCAACCATGAACTGCTGCAAACACTTCTTTGTCAACCACTCCTTCTTAAACTAGTGCTAACCTGTAAGTGGCAGGCCTGTGGCTTGCAAAATGAACTCTTCAGCGATTTTAAATTTTAAGGACCCAACCCTAACTTGGCCTTCCTTGAACGTTCTTGCATTTTCTAGCACTACGCCCATGTCGAATCTGTCAAATTTTTGGAAAAATGGCAGGAACCTAGTTTCTTGCAAAAGTGCAAGACTGTTACTGTACTCGGTAATTTGTTCAATATCCTGTAGTGATAGTGGTTCACTCCTCATGGGTGCCATTTCGAACCTCTTCCACTTCACCGATCAGACCTTCGGAAAAATTCCAAGGTAACTCCAACATTCACCGAGAATTCTGTACCGGAGGTTCCTTGCCTTCCGTCTTTGTAGACCTGCTTACCCGGCTATGATGGAACAATCCTTCCACTTCGGATGTAGATCCATGTCAGCGATCATTGTTATAGGTGAATCACGATGATTGGATGTAGTGGCGGTATGGGCAGTGGTGATGCAATGGCTAGAATGATCTGATCACAAGTAGGTTAATGATGGTAGGATAGTGCGAAATAATTGCAAAGAGGGTGAGTGCAGGTTATCGGATGGAGTACCCTTCCGCAGTCATCATCATAATTCAATCAAAATTATTTTCAACATTTATTAAAAAGGATTAGATTTTAGCCTTACACACCTTGCACTTTAAAGATTTATCCCTAGATTAGTAATTAATGAAACAAAGCATCAATTTAAAACATGGAGTGAGTTATCATATCAACATATGTACAAAAATACAGGCCCATAGATCTTTGATAAACCATTTCAAGACTGTGTAAATTGCTCCCACAGTCAATTGTATCTTTGCACCAGACCTGCTTGCACTCGTTCTTGCACTGCGCTTTGCTTGCACCAAAGAATTTTACCAAATAAAAACTCTGATAGGACATACTTCTGTAGCTGGACTTTTAAATTTTTTTCCTCATTATACAAGAAAAATTTATTCGCCATCCTTTGGTGCTTCTCGACATGCCTTCTGAATGACTACATCAAATTCTATTATCAACTTATGAGGGAATAAAGAAGTGGGAAAGGGGTAAAAATTTCAGAATAGGAAGGAATATTACAGCAGGGATTTTAGAATGATATCATCGAGAGGGATAAATGAAACGGGATGTGGGAAAAAAATTCAAGGGAGAAGAGGGATTATATGAATTAGGTAAGGGTGGTTTCTTGGAAGAAAGAGGAAGGTAATTCATTGGGGAATTTAGAAAAGAAACTAGTGGGACATTTCGAAATGGGAAATAGAAGAATATTTTACCTTGAAGTTTGCCTGCACTGGTGCAGGAAAAATAACTGCAGTGGGAAGTAAGTGTTTACTTGGAAAAAATGTCCATGCTAGTTACCCCAAACTTGGGTAAGGGCTCGGTTTCGTGAACCTGCTTCTTCTTGGTGGCAGCCAGCATATCTAAAATTCAAGTAACATTCCCTTTTTATGAAAATTTTTGATCTTCCTGCCAGCATGCTAGTTTTCAAGTTGATCCTTCTGCAATCATGTCAGTCAACTGATTTTCACAATTATAGGAAATTTTTTCTTTTTATAAATTTTATTTTTGTCATTTTTATTTTTCTTTGATTATTTTTTCTTTAAAATAAGGACAAGAAGGAATCAATTCTTCAACAGGTCGGTGTTATCACCTACCAACTCCTTTTCAAATGGCTGTTGGACTTGCTACATAAAATATCCTTTAGTAAGGGGCTAAAAATATACCTTCAATCTATGCCCGTTTACCAGGAACACTGAATTCTATCCATCAATAGTTTTGATTTCTATCGCTCCATTTTCGAACACTTTGACCACCTCATAGGGTCCCATCCAACGTGTATGGAATTTTCCTTTAAAATGTTTGAATCTTGAATCGTAAAGGAGCACCCAATCACCTGGTTGGAATTGCTTTTTCTGAATGGACTTGTCATGCCACTTCTTGCACTATTGTTGAACCAAGATGTTCTATTGAAAAACATCCCTTCAAATTTCATCTAACTCATTCAATTGTAGAAGGTGTTGTTGTTGTGCCTCAAAGAGATCTAGCCCCAATTGGACTGCAGTCCTGAAAGTCTTGATCTAGAATTGTATCGGTAAAAGAACTTGTTTCCCATACACCAACTCATATGGTGTGTGTCCCGTGCTATTTCTCCAAGTGGTCCGATAATTTGTCAGCCCAATTCTTTTATTCATATTTACTGTCTTTGTGAGGATAGACTCAATCACCTTTCTTGTGGATTCTACCTAGCCATTTGCTTGTGGGTGATATGGTGTGGATTTCCTATGCCGAATTTCATACTGCTCCATTACACCCTGTACCAGATTAGAAATAAACTGTGATCCATTGTTAGAAACAATTTCTCTAGGTATGCCAAATCTAGTAAAGATTTTAGTAAAAATAAAATCAACAACAACTCTTTCAGTAGCAAAAGAAACAGCTTTAGCTTCTACCCATTTTGTAACAAAATTTGTACAAACCAAGATATGCTTTTTATTTGATGATGAAGGATTTATTGGTCCTACGAAATCAATAGCCCATTTTTCAAAAGGCTCAATCATAACTTGAGGACATAAAGGCATCTCATTGGTTTGGTTAGGCTGGCCAATTTGCTGACAGCTATCACACTGCTTGACGTATTGTTTGGCATCCTTAAACAAGGAAGGCCAAAAATAGCCAGCTCGTAACACTTTGTATGCAGTTCACTTATCGGTGAAGTGACCACCACATGGTTCATCATGGGCAGATTTTAAGATATCAAACACCTCTTCCTCTCTTACACATCTACGGATAATGAGATCTGCTCTAGTGTAAAAGAGGTCTCCTTAGATCCAGGAATATGCAACACTTTTCTGAATGATATTCCACTTTTCACAAGCAGATAAGTGGGGTGGTAATTTTCCAGTGACTAAATAGTTAGCTATATCAGCAAACCATGGAGACTTTGTTGACACAGCAAAAAGATGTTCGTCAGGAAAATCATCATCAACAGGAATTGCTTCACCAGGATTATTTAATCTTGAAAGATAATCTGCTACTACATTCGATTTCCCTGGTCTATCAACAATAGTAATATTAAATTCCTGTAATAATAGCAACCACCTAGTCACTCTACTGCTAGTTAATGGTTTATTCATCAAATATCTTATAGCAGAATGATTAGTATGTACAAAAACTTCATATCCTGTAATATAATGTCTGAATTTATTAATAGAAAAAATTACAGCTAAAAACTCTTTCTCAGTAACAATATAATTGAGTTCATCAAGTGACAAGTTTTTACTAATGAAATGAATAGCATAATATTGTTTGTCTTCTTCTTGTCCTAAAGCTGCGTCAATAGCAGTATCTAAGGCATTAGAGGAAATATGGAATGGCAAGGACCAGTTTGGTCCTCTCAAAACAGGTCCTTTCTCTTCTCTTCCTTCCCCCTCTCTATCTTGCATTTACATATTTATTTCCTTCATTGTTCTTCTTGACTCTTTTATTGTGATGATGAATCCATTTAATAGGTTTGAAATGTGCACCTAAAAATGTCTACTTTGGAAGTTCAAGTTTTAAATATAATATATTATCGGTAACAAAGGCAAGGGGCTACATTCAAAATGTCGAGGGAGAGAGGCTGAGTGAGAAGAGGAGCATTGTACTATGAAGGGCGTGTCGACATAGAGAACTCTCATTTACAAAATAGAGCCATAGGCTTCATTGCAAGATATAGAGAGCAAATCCTTATGAATATACAAGAAAAATTGGCCAGGCTGGAGGGGGAAGCCTCATCTCAACGAAATTCCCTCTCAGATTCTAAGATGATGGAAAAATGGACATGATGGATTCTTGACACAAGATATGGCAGAGCCAACTAGTATCTAGAGAAAGTAACAATGTATTAGAAAATGAAGTTCCTTTTGGGACACATGCTACTAGATAATTAGGACTCTAAGAGGGATTTGCAACAATCATCAAACCATATTCATGGTCACATGAAACACTATGATTGTAGGTTGGAAATGATAGATCATAGGCAGGCAAGGATTGCAAAACATCTCGACATCCCTCCAGTAGTAGCAAGGCCCATGGTTGGCCGAACAGACCCTGTAACAGTTGGAGGATCTAACTCTGAATCATTTCACTGAGTATATGATGGATGGTGTATCATGTTTATGTTTTCCTTTTAGTATGTGATTATGTATTTGTCCAGATAGGTTAATATTCTAACATAGGCTTCTTTGAATCCATATATGTAAATATCGGTTGTCAATAATGTCCTTTTGAAGAGTACAATTTTGGCTATGGTTCGATCTCCCTTATGGACTATGATAAGCTCTTATGCAATCTCTAGTTTTTGAAGCAATATAATAGTTTTCATTCCCCCAAACAAAAGACATAACTATTTTGTATATAAATTTCAACTTTTGATTGGTGTAGCTAATAAGAATATTCTAAAATATTCCAGTAATAATTATTGATAATTAAATTAAAATTGCTAAAAACTATTCCAAAAATAAACAAATTTATTATCTAAATAAAAAATATTCAAAATTTAATAATTTTTATTAATTAAAATTTTATTCTAAATATTTATAGACTTCCCTTAATTTATATAATTTAAAAATAAACACCCTATATTAGATAAGGGAGGTGTTTCCAAATCCTGCAAAATTGCATAATGCGATGAGGAAGATTTTTTTTCTAACATGCCCAAAAATCTAATGCAAATACAATCTATGTGGTAAGATTTATAATAACTGATTGCATGCTTTATATAACCAATGTTTATATTTATAAAATCATTAAGACAATGTTTATGTTAATAAAATCATTAAGCCAAACATAAGAAACCATTTTTTTTGCGAAGTAATTCACCAAATATCACAATCTATTGTACATGGACCTCCCAAAGAAAATCAGAGATTAGAATGCTATACAAAGGTGATAATTGTATATAATTGTCAACTTATTAATTGTACTCTTACCTCTAGCAATCTGGGCTAAAAGCATTCTCGTGTTGAAGCTTTTGGACTAGTACTGTCTTCGCGTTGATGCATCAATTGGTTACCATTCTCGATTTCCTCATTTCTCTGTTTTGGAAATCGATTGGGGTTTTTCATCAATGCTTTGTAGAATTTTTTTTATGTTTATTACAAATATTACGTATATGTTTTAATTTATATTTATTTGGATTTGGAAATGTATAATCTATATAAATTTAATTTATTTTTTTATTACAAATTTATATTAAATATTATTTTAATTATATAAATTAAATTGTTGGTTGCCTTAATTTATATTAAAACACTTCATAATACATCTTATATGGTTAAAATTAAAAAATTATAAATAAAAAATAACTAAATTATAATTATATTTAAAATTATTATTATTATAAAAAAATAATATAGAAATTATATCTATATATATATAGATATATATAACGACATTTTTAACTATGGAAATTTACTTTCAATTTATTATAGAGATTCTTAATGTGTAAATAAATTTTGTTATAAATTTATTGGTCAATACCATGTCTTATCAATACCAAATGCCCAAAAAACCATAATTCACTACAAATGACAACTATTTTGAAATATTCTTAACAAAGTGATATTATATAGTGTTTAGGTAGATTTGTAAAGGAAATGATTTTATATTTCACAATTTCAATTAGTATGGAGATGATCAACTATATAATGTTTCATAAATTCCAATATTTTTAAAATTTTAAAAGTTTAGTTTTATATAGAAACGGGTTTATTGTTTCACCAAAAAAAGGTGTTGTTTAAGGAGGTGATGATTTCATTTGGATGAGGAATTTCTTGTTGGAATATGATCATTTTTTTCAAGAAATCCAACCTGAGAGTATTTGAATCATTTTTTTAATTATGAAAATGGATTCAATACCATCAAGAACCTTTGGGACACCCAAAATTCTGAAACTTCACACAAAATAGTATCAAATTTTCTAAATAAAAAAATCACCTCTTTTAAATTTAAAAATACACATTTTATATACCAATTAATGTTTGACTTAATTATAATCTTAAAATTAAATTATTATTATAAAATACAACTTATTAATTAAATTTTTTAAATTATTATTACAAATAATAGCTTACCAAAAAAAATAATTGAAGCCCATCCAAAACATCTCAAAGACTTTAAATAAAACAAGTTTCTTGGATGGAATAAGCGGATAGAATCTCCGAAAAGCCATCGTACATTATCGGGTAAAGCTTTTTCAACTAAAACCTGTAAAAGCAAGGACACCGAGGAACCAGCTTTTTCAACTAAAATCTGTAAAGTCAGGACGGATAGAATTTAATCGGCAAATTGTCTGTTAGTTAAATATAATTAAAATTTTGGTAATATTTTTATAATTTTTTTTTGAAATTGTAAAAATAAGTTGAGAAGTGTGAAAATTGTTAAATTTGATAAATAAATTTGTTTTGAAATTCTAACTCTAAAACTCATAAGTTTTTTCAACTAAATCTTGAATAACAAGCTGCAGCAAGGAACCATATTTTTCTATATCATCTGTGTAGTTTAACTTAATTTTTCGATTCAATTTTACTTGTTGGATAGACATCTAGTTGTGTAATTCTAAAAAAAAATTCAGACGCAAATGTTTTAAATAATTAAAATTTATCATTTTTCTAAGAAGTGTTACCAATCTATATATATACACTGTGTGACACTATATGTTTTATAAATTAATTTCAAAAAATAGAAACATAATTCGAAGGTCTTGTTTCAGTTATGTTAAGATTTGGGGGCTTGCCCTTACTAAAGGGTCTACGGATGGTTTTGGAGCTTTGGAAACAAAGATTAGATAAAAAATTGCCTTTTGAAATATTGTAATTTTATAGTCAATTTGGGCCATTTATTAGGTGAAAGATTTAACGGTAGAAGTTATATTAATTTAGAGTTTTTATGCATAAAAAACAACCCTCAGTGTATTTGAAGAAATTGTATTGTAATTGTGTATTATTATTCTGTGCAAAAAAAAAAGACAAAACTATGTAAAAACTAAAAAAAATATTGCAGATTTGTTATAGATTGTATCTTTTTATTGTTAAATGATAATAATAATAATAAATAATTTATTTCCCTATAAACATAACTTAAATTAAATGCATATATCTATATCTTTCTTTTGTTTCCCCAATATTTTAAATATTCTATACTCAAAACTTCTGATCTCCCGCAACCCAATTAAAAAAAAACACATAAACATAATCAGACTACGGCTATGATCTCCACATACACATAAAAATGTCACTACTATTATAGTAATATGGACGTTAGTTGGCAGGTACATGTTAAAGGGCTTATCATAAGTCCCCCTTCAAGCCCCAACAAAGTCCTTCGGAACAAGAACTGCCGAAAATAATGTTTTGGGCCGACTGGTCTAACCTAAGTTAGAATGACCTATTTATGGAAGAAATCTTTGACATTTCTATTTTAAATTTCATGATGAAGAGTACACTTGGAATGAAATTTCATTATATATAATATATCATATTATACACTAATTTTTTTAATATATATTTTTTAAACCTTATAACTTTATTTAACAATTATGTTCCCAAGATACTTTCTATTTATCTATTTTAATTAATTAATTCTCAATAGAATTAATAACTATTCTTTTCTTTTACCTTCGCAAGGAACAGTTGCCATATGCATCTAATTTCTTTTCCTCATAAAACTTATTTCCTTATTTAAGTAATAAAATCTAGTTCTTCATTATGATTGGTACGCTCTTTGTTTCTTCCCTTATCTTGGTGGGACTAATCTATATTTTGATAATTATAAATAGTGTTTTGATACTATTGATCAAATATGGATTGTTATATGTAATTGTATATAAAACTAGTTTTCTATCAATTAAGAATAGAGTTTATATTTGTTTAATTTTAAATTATATTTAATGTATTTATATATATGTATGTTAAATTTGTTTGCTTTTTTCTACCCTATATAAACATTTTCAAGACTTTAACGTAAGTCTATATTTATCAATATTTATATCTTCACCCAAACACATTATGCGATTACATTTATTTGAGTTCATGTATAATATGTGTTATATGACATTCTCCGAAAGTATGTGGTATATTTCTCTAAGCTTAACTAGATCATTCATTAACCTTCGACATGTTTCAATCATTTCCTTGTGTTAGTAAGTTGTTATGCCACGATGATAGATCATTAAACTCTCAGATCTACGAAGGTGATCTATGTGGATTTGATAAACTCTAAGATCTATGACGGTGATCTATCTAGACTTGATTAACGGTTCATAACAATTAGGGTTATTGTGAAAACACAATGACTACCTTCAGTTGTCATTTTCTCATTTTGATTGTGTGCTGACAAGGCTCTGCAAGCTCTGTAGCTTGACTTTGTTTAGGAGTTAATCTTTGGTTTTGTGTTACCTGGGGCGCAACTCTGTTACTTTTCTGCTTTCAAGCATTTGCGGTTCATTACTTACACCTCTAGAATGTACTAATAAATTCAAGGTTTTCACTTATAGGGTGAGTTATCTTTATCTATATAGAATTATGTGCTAGAATTTATATTTTTAGTCTTCATATGTAGTTGTATCTTGTAGAGTACGTCGACCCTGTATCTAATTTTTGTACCATTTGGGTTTAGAGGAAATAATTCAAATTGTTCATAGTTCATTTTTTGGTTGTGGGTTTCTTTGAATCCTTCCTTTTTTGGTTTTAGCCATGCATTAACAATGTAAATTAACTCAACGGTTAAGTACCTCAACTTCTTGATAATATATAAAACCCCAAGCTATATTTGTTTATGGAAACATATGTATCTTCAGGTTTCCATGAGTTTTAAGCCATAACGTTTAATTCCCTCTCTACAATTTATGTACTTATAGTTTCACTCAATGTTTTAGAAAGTTTTCTCCTTTTTATTTTGAAATTCTAGAATATATGTGTGTGTGTGTGTGTGTTTTTCACTTATTTTAATTTATGAATTCCTTCTTGTGATTCTGGAATTGCATTTCATCATGGTTGGGTTTGTTAATTAGTGTGAACTGTACTTGGATAACAATTACAAGTGTTTACTCTCATGACCATTTTACTTGCATACCCAGTTATCTATCGAAAGGTGTAATTTATGGTTTTGCTTCTTTGTAGGGTTATTACTTTCTTTAACTTTTGTTTAATGTAGACAATGACTAAATTTTCTCTTTGTATGTCACTATTATATTGTTTTTATGTTTGTAGCGACTTTGTAACCATGTTATATTTAATTTTTCCATAGGTGTTTAACTCTCTCTCTCTCTCTCTCTCTCTCTCTCTCTCTCTCTCTATCTATCTATATATATATATATGGTTTTGCTTCTTTGTAGGGTTATTACTTTCTTTAACTTTTGTTTAATGTAGACAATGGCTAAATTTTCTCTTTGTATGTCACTATTATATTGTTTTTATGTTTGTAGCGACCTTCTAACCATGTTATATTTAATTTTCCCATAGGTGTTTAACTTTATATATATATATATATATATATATATATATATATATATATATATATATATATATGAAGAATGCGGGGTTTGAATCCTTCTCAAGGTAATTATGAGGCAACCCTCCAATGCTTCTTTTTTAATACCATTATTATATTTCCTTTTTACCATTATTATAATCAGTTTCTAATTACTTATTTTATTTCTTTGTGTCTCTACATGTAATTATTTAATATACCGGTTGGATTTTCTTTTCCTTCGACATTTTCGGTTTTTAGTTACTTCTACGGCTCATAGGACATTCAATTACCTTTACCAAGTTGGATGCTCCTATAACGTTGGATTCTTATATGTTTTTACATAGTTCCTATGTTCATGGCTGCACTACCAGACTTCTATTATCTTTTTATATAAATATTAAGTGTATTTGTTGATTTCCACTCTTGTTTTGGAAGAATGTAAACTTTAGGCCTCTATGCATATGTACTCAATTATGAAAATTTTCCCTAAGTGTATTTTTAACTGAATGTAATAGGGTTAATTATTTTGGCCAAAGCTGCTACATAACATTTTTTCCATTTAATAACTTTATCATCAAGCTATGTATATGTAACACCCTCCTCCCACATTTACCCGAGCTAATCGGTCCATTGGGTTAAACATGTGACGAGAGGTTACTATGATGTGATTCAACTCCCCATCTACAATTAAGGAAGTGGAACCAACATAAAGAAACCAAATTTACCTTCCACACAAGCTATAGAACCTTCAGGAGCCAATGAACCCTTCTAGGTGACCAAAGCGTGAGACAACTTGACATTTTACTGATCTAGACCCTCAGTCGCCCATGATAAGCAATGAATGTGACTGAGGCCTTCGAGTCACTCCCACAACAAGGAATGCCAACAACAGTGGAATTTTCCAGGGACTTTTGAGCCAATGACCCTGGATTCTGAGCCACTTTCTCATGGCTAGGTCTCATGCCACTGATCAGTCATGAAACTTCCATAAATAAATAATAACAATGGGGGTAGATATATCTAAAATAAATTCTTCAGTGATCATATATGACTCCAATTGAAAGTTATGCAAATCCAATTCCTCTTATGAAA
Organism: Pinus tabuliformis; assembly: GCA_031772625.1. Classification (NCBI taxonomy): domain Eukaryota; kingdom Viridiplantae; phylum Streptophyta; class Pinopsida; order Pinales; family Pinaceae; genus Pinus; species Pinus tabuliformis. The sequence goes on along the minus strand of CM062820.1, from coordinate 255,875,713 downwards.
ACAAAGATTCGTCCATAAAACTTGAACAATCATTCAAAGGCATAGAAACAAGATGAAAAATCTTTATCCAAGGGTTTAACATGATTAAAGGATTCAAGATTGACAGATTGATTAATAAGACTACGAAATGTATGATTGATAGAATAGGAAGAATCATCATCTTGAGAAAGAGAAGAGAGGAAAAGTAACTCTTCATCAATGGATTTATCAACATTAGGAATAGTTTCCAAATCAATTTCATGGATTTGACTTTTAGATTTTCCAACTTGAATAGGATCAACATAAGGTACAAGAAAAGGGGGAGGACAAGGAATAAAAGGATTTATATATTCCTCCTCGGAAGATTGAAGTTCCTCTTGGGAAAGGCCATCTGGTGGATCTAATTGAAAATACTTGCTTGAGATCCTAACCAAGAACCAGAATTTCTCATCTAAATATTCCCAATCCACATTTTCATAAGAAAAATCATAACAAAAGTGAAGAAATCGATCGACGAATTGTTCTAAAGATTCATTTGATTTCATACTAAGCTGATAAATTCTATTACAAATGTATTGTTATTCGTACCTGTCAATAATTTGATGAAGCACATTAACTAGTTGCTTAAAATAATGGATTGAAGTAGTAGGAATAGAATAACACCACTATTTTTTCACGACCTTCCATTGTAAGGGTGAAGAACTGAGTAAGAATATCTTCATAATAAACTGCAGTTGAAAAACATAAATGAACAAATTTAACCACATAATCAAGAATGATTGTTGGACCCTTTCCATCAAACCTTAAATGTGACAAGTATGTAAACATTTTGTTGGGATTGAAAGATCCAAATCCTTTGAGAAAAACCTCAAGATTATGATTTGGATGCAACCATTTAAGATAATAGATCCAAACATACTTTATAGTCTTACCTTGTAACCATCAGGAACTTTAGGATCACCTGATATTTCTTCTGAATTTGGACTAGGGGCGTCACCACCTCATGCAAGAGAACCATCTCGTTGTACAACTATTTCATGGAGTCTTCCATAAGCTTGAATTCCTTAAGTATGGACATCCATAGGTATGTTGTGCTAATGCTAGCAGAAGAAAACCTATATTTTTTGTGGCAAGGTGATTAACCTGTTGTTTTACGATGGCCAAATCTTTTGGCAATCGTACATTCTCACTCAAAAGATGCTCTATATTGTCTTGTGCAACTGTCGCAAAATATACATTCGCTGCCATGACTACTGGGGGATTCCTCCTAGTATTGGATGCTATTACCTTTTCTATGGCTATGGAGGCTACATTAGTAGGATAATTGGGAAAGTACGTTTGAATTTCTTATATAATTCTCATCTTTAGTTGATTGAAGATGACCCTGGATACAACCATGACCCTGTCATCAAGCAGAGGAGAAATTCCGATTTAACTGAATGGGATATGACCACCAGTGAGAGGAGGTTATGGCTGACTATTGGATTCATCTGCAATAGGTTCAATGGCATCCTCTTCCTCTAACTTTTCTTCCATTTCATAGGCTAGTTTTTCTTCCTCCATCTTCTATATGACTTCCTCCTCTTGTTTTTGGTTCATTTCTTCTTCCCGTGACCGCTTATGTTGTTATTCTTCCTCTATTCTCTTCCTTTCTTCCTCTATTTTTCTCTTCTTCAACAAGTTATCTTGCTTCTTCTTCTTTGTGTAAGTGGCCCTCCTCTTTTTTGCATTCTTCTTCTAGTTGGTTCTCTGCTTCTAACCTTCTCTTCTCTTCCTCCCTTTATTTCCTTTGCTTATTTGCCCCAATTAGAACTTTTCACATTGGATCAACCTTGAACTTTCTACTTCTTTCTACCACTAGATCTTGCTTTAACCTCTTTATAGGTGATACAGTGTCAAGTTGGGCAGTTACTTCATGTTGAATTTCCTCCATTTGTATATTTGGTACCTATGAAACCTAGGAGGGCCCTACCACATCTCTTGGTTGATTCTTCCTCAGTGCATTATACCAATTCATGATATTTTCATCTTCTGGAATAGTCATTTTTGGGTGCAGGAATTGTGCTTGAGCAAACCACTCAACACTTAATTGTCAACCCGAGGGTTTCGTAAACTTAGAGACGAAGTGCAGGCAATGCTAGAAATGGTATGAACTTTTCCTATTTCTAATCCTACTTCTTGAAGGGAATTTTTTGCAGAATCAGATAGAAAAAAATTGGAAAGGAAATTTACACCAAGGCAAATCTAGTGCTAGAATGTAAAAGACAATTTGCAAGTAAATCAAGTAAAGAAATTCCACACAATAGAAACAATCTTAAATGTTGAATGAAATGCTATGTTAATCTCCAGATGGATGATAAGCAGTCTGACAAGTGGGCCCTTGCAGAGTTCTACCTTTCTTCTGATCTTTCTCCCACACAAACAACCTATCCTTGCACAGTTGCAATCTTGCTTGCACTAGTGCAGGTACAGTATTTTTGTGTAAGAGTATATTCAATCTTCCTTACTGAAGACTTATGTCTGAGTGAAGGTGCTCTAAGCCTTAGGGCTTGGAGCACTTTGTTCTAGTGTCAAGAGACTTGCTCTTGCCCCAAAGCAGGGTTCCCTTTACTCAGTTTCCGGTTTACTTTCGAAAGCTGAAAAGATATGATAAAAAGGAATTGCAACTGTAATGAAATTATGAATTAACTAGCTGCGAGAAAGAAAATGCTTCAACTCATTAAAATTTATAAGGGAAATAAACTTCATGAGATAAAAAACTTACAAAAGAATCAATCAATAGCCTAAGTACTTTGCATGTGTTAACTAGTTTTGGTACTTCACCCACAATAATGATATTCTTTACAAGTATAATTTGGTAGTTAACATAACTGCTTCTAGATCTTTTTAGAGAAACTTTTAATACCAAAAACAGTTACTTGATTTATTGATTCATTCACTTGCGAAATAATGGGAAATAAAATGCATGTGAGTGATTTAATGTTTTCAGCAACGAATGACTGAGCGCGGTGCAAGAAACAACACGCACTGGTGAAGGAAAGAGTTCCTCGCATGATCTGCTTCGAAAATGAATTAAAACAGAAAGAAAGAATAAAGTAAATGCATAAAAGATATCTTATAAACAAAAACGAACACAAATACTCTGCAAACTATGGATCTGTTCCACACATAGGCTACAAAAGATAATTTAATTCAAAACTCAAAGATTAATGATTAAACTATTTCATCACACAACTGCTACGAAATAAACACACTGTCTTCCCAAATCACGAAAGCGAGAGGGGTCAACGAGCTAGGTTAGCTGGGCCCTGGCCAACCAGCTTGTTTCCATTCTAAGGAATGAAAGCAATCAACACTTCAAATAACACATCAAAGACGAAATTACACACAGTGTGTGCAAACCATAATGATCCTCTTGTATTTACTTGATTTGGAAAATTAAATTACGAAGCAGTCCAGTCCCAGAACGAGGCGATAACCAGATTACATAAACCAAAATAATAACTGATGGTTCGCTCGCTTTCCTATCTATGATTTACATCATATATATCCTTCAACTCTAAGCTGTTTACACTAATTATAGATAATTGTCGTTCAGGCCTCTCACCCAAATAGACAGAAACCAAATTACAAACTTGGCCAATGGTTATAATAACATGAGCTTCATTGGGCCATGATCTATCTTTGGAGAAAAATCCCTAGATGCATGGCACCTACTTCAGTTTATCAGTAGTTAAACTCAGAGTTGAAGATCGAGATCCGTCCTCATGGAAGATAGCTCTTGGAATCTCAGACAATGGCGGTGCAGGAATCTTCCTGCACTAGTTAACTCATACATTATTAACACTACGTTCCATGATTACTTCTAGGAAATCAATATGATTTGCAAGAATATGTAAATAACATGAAATCTACATAAAAATATTAATAAAGTGTTGTATCAAATCTTAATGTAAACTATGAGCATGTGCAGGAAAAGGGTAACCATCTTGTACTAGTGCAGGGAAGAAGGGTCTTGTATTAAGGTAAAATAAAGGTTGATATTGATGGAAATGGGGTAGAAAATAGGGAAATTTAGAATACCAACATCCTCCCATCCCTAAGTTGTTGTGTGTCCTCACACAACATTTTACTCGTGCAAAAAACCTTCAAAAATGAGTGGCCACACCTCAATTCTGCACTTCAATGGTTATTCTTGTCTTTACTATCTTTGGCTTCCTGTCTTGGGCTTTTCGCAGATACTTAGTTACCTTTTTCAGGTGTTTATAGCATCTGGAAGCCCAGTATTTCCACACCTTTACTTGCTACTTCTGCTTCTTTACTTCAACCCGTAATTCCACCTCACTCTATTTCTGCCAACTTTGCTCTTTCATGACCTGGTTTAGAGCTTCTAGGTCATGGACTTGTTGCTCCAAGTCCACTATTCTGCTATTAAGGAAGAGAGTGGACGGTGCTGTACTGAGATCTTCAGGAGCAAACGCCTTTTCTGCCACAGACTCAACATCAAGGTCAAGACTGTCAAAATTCTGCTTTAAGACATCGCTGAGGGTTTCTATGCTCAGGGTTTTGCTGTCGTTGAGGGTTTGGATACCCTCACCAATCTCTGTGCTAGGGGTTTCAGTACCCTGTGCGCTTAATTCCTCCAGGTTCTTAACTTGCTCTCCCATTTTCTCAGGGGATTCGACACCCTGTCCTTCCAAATCAATAGGGGTTTCGATTCCCTATTCTTATACTACCATAGGGACTTCAGTACCATGTCCTTCGAACACCACAAGGTTTTTAATGCCCTAATCTTCAAAAATTGCGGGGTCTTCAGTAACTTGATCTTCACAACCCGCAAGGTCTTCAATGCATGTCCTTCAAAAACTGCAGCGTCTTCAATGCATGTCCTTCAAAAACTGCAGGGTCTTCAATGCCCTAGTCCTCAAAATCATTAAGGGTCTCCACCTCTGGTTCACTAAAATTATTAGGAGATTCTTCATGATGTTCTTCTTCATCCTCCTTTGCTTGAACTTCACCAGTGTTTGGTGTCGACATTGTTCTCTTACTCCTTAGCCTGCTAATGAATGTTGACAATAACACATCTTCTTCTGCATTCTCTTCATCCTCCACAGTGTGTGCTACTACATCTGCAAGCACTGAGAGATTGTGAACTATGGGGGAGACTTGGGGCGAGTCGTCGATTACAATTCGGGAGCCCGACTGATTTGTTCCTTGGCTGACAAATTTCCTCCTCGCCGAGGTCCTAATTTTCCTTGTCTTTGCTGCACGTGGAGTGTTTTCAACAACCCATTTCTCTGCTTGCACTGGCGAGCCTTTGCTTCTTCGCTTGGCAAGAGAACAATGTAAACTTTGAAACGGAACTATAAACTCAAAACGGGAACTCTGGCCCAAAAACCCCAAAAAAACCACAAAAACAGTGCTCAAAACGAAAAGTGTGTATACTGGAACGATGTTTTTTTTTTAGGTGTCAATTTTGCGGCTGTTTTAAAAATGGCAATGACTACGAAATTTTCTACAAAATTTTCCTGCAAAATATAGCTTCAGAACGAAAGTGTTGATGCTGGAATAATGATTTTTTTTTTTAGGGTCAATTTTCATACTTTTTAAACAATGCTAATAAAACCAACTTTTTATGTCTCAAACAAAGTTAAATTTTAAGAAAAAACACATTAATGTTTCTGGTAGAATATCATTTTTCTTTCCTAAGTATAAATTTAACATGTTTTCAACCACAAAACTAAAAAAACATGACATTATGAACAAATTATATCACTGAATGAATTCAAAAGTATTTATTTGTAAACTGAATAAAACAGACATTATATCTCTAATTTGATATTGCATTGTAGATATTTAAACAATAAAATTTATCATACTTAAGACATAATCCAACAACATAAAAATGCTTCATAACTTCTCATTTAACAAAATATGGAAAACATTAATTTTATTTGAAGATACGATGCATACATCAGTTATATAAACTGTCTTAAACAATTATTCAAAATCACTCATATTTTCTCGCACACCATCAGAATTCACATCTTCAGATGAGTGACTGGATGCTGACGAAGATGTTCCATATTCTTCTCTGTCATCAACTAGTGCCCCATCTGAGTCCACATGCATGCCCAAGATTCCAGGTTTCAAAAGTCTTCTAGATCTACGACTGGTTTTAGCAGAGTCCCATGTCAACACTGTTCCTTCTGGTAACAACCTTTTCAGAATCTCTGTCATCTTGAAGCGAAGAGTTCCTCTCTTTGTTAAATTGAAGTCATAAACAAGTATGTCAACATCCTTCAATTGTAATATGTCTGTGCAGCGGCGATTTATATTTGTACCCTTTCTTTTTCTTTTTCCACCATTTTTTTTGTCAACTACCATCTCTGGCTTATACACACCATTGAATGGGTGTGTATTTGTGGCATACCAATGTACTTCAACACCTGTAACATCCTCATTTTCTGTAAAGACCTTTATAACTTTAGCAACCCAAAATGGATAGCCATTGGGATCTCCATCTGCTAGCACTGCAATCATGCAACCCTCCTTAATATCCTGTACTGAACCCCTATAAAGGTCTTCCATGGCTTCACGTTGTGCACGAGATCTTCTGGAACCTATATACATCTCTCTTTCCTCTGCCTATGAAGAATTAATAATACCTTGAGATTGTTGCTGTTCAACAATGTTTACTTCCTCATGTTCATTCGACACATTTTGTGGCCAAATAAATGGATTTTTCAAAGGTATATCTTCATTTATTGTTGTCGAAATGAGATCACTTTGATTATTGAAAAACGACTCCCACCAAACTGAATCAACAATGTCAAAGTACTCATATGTATATCTAATACATTTTTTAATTTCTTCCAGGCAATCAGAATAATCTATAGCCCTGTTCTGTCTACGTGCATTCTGAACTTCACCAACTGATTGTAATAACAATATTTTTGATGCAAATATTGGATGATCTGGAATGAACTTCAAAAATTGCAATCCTGATGATGGTGCCCACTCTGTAGTAGTTGAATACTTCTTGCCCCATATTAGTGTTTTCCCATCAATTTTTTTGATACGAAATTGATGTTGGAAGCTAATTTCATTAAGTTGTTCAATGCATTTCCCCTCACCATATGATCCCAGAATAAACCTTCGCATGTCAACAGTTTCTTCCAACACTTCAAAAGCAGGCTCTGGCATGTATGATTTCTTAATACATTCAATTAGTGATGGCAAGCTCCCAACTTCCTTCCTCCTCAATGTGACTGAAAAACGACTGAACATCTGATCAATATGGTCATGAGTGTGCCCAACAAGAAGGAAACCAACCTTTACCTTTTGAAAAATTCTCAATTCAACAAGCATGTTCAGATACCCAAAAACAACCTGATTTTTGTTTTCACGGCAAGTGTTGTCCAATTGTAGATACAAAACTTCAGGAAGATTACCAGACCAATGAGAAATCACATCATGAATTATGGTTATGGTCAGATTTGCATCATTATGAATATTTGGAGCTGTGAAGTACACCCTTGGAAACATTTTCCCATTGAAGACCATACAACCGACCAAGTGAAACTGAATAAAATTTTCCTCTTGTAGATTTTTGGGTGTGCGAACAAAATGTGGTAAAAATGTTTTCTTCTGGTCCATACCATCAATTATCAAACCCAAATATTTATTTGGATTATCATAACACTTCTTTCGATGCTTGTACAACTTCTTCCTTTCATTTGTTTGTTGTTTGCGATGCTCCTGAAGTTCTTTGACAATTAAATCTACACAACATAAAAGAAATTCATTAAGAAATATGTTTTCATAGTTGATGACTATACAATTTTAAAAGTAAAAGTTATGAACACTTACCTCTTTCTGAGCCTTCACATTTGTCCCTTTTTGATTTAAGAGAAGCACATGTACTGCAAATCCCCATCCTTGTCTTCTTAGGAATACGAACATTATTGAATTCTTTCTTCCATATCTTCACAAAATATTGATATGTAATAAAGTGGCCCTGTCCCTCAGCACTTTCTGCATATTCTTTGTATAAGTTGTAGATTTCTCGTCTTGAAAAATTATCTGGAATATGTATTGTCTCTCTATTTGGCATACACTCCATGCTTTGAAAAGAAATCTTTCATCCATGACATTGCAGTATTTGATAATGGCCCAAACTGTCTTTTATAACATACTTCTGAATAAAATGTGGGATCCTTTTCCAAATTTTCTTGAATTCTCGAGAGACGAAAATTCCCAATTGAATGATACATTTTGAAAGCTTTTCTACACAATAAAAAATTCCTAATATGATAATCATAACCTGACAATGTAGATTGCATGCAGCCAACTAAATATGAGTTTTGCATGCTTTTATTCATTGACAAATATCTCTTCCTGCTTTCTAATGCAAATGTGAAATCCATACGTTTCAAGCAATTTTTTTGGCAACATTCACTTGAAATGAGAGCGCTGATAGAACTTCTTCTCGTCAGATATTCTGCTCTACCCCTTGTATAACTAGAATAGCTTGCATTGATACAAAAAGGTCTGCTCCTACTCCTCGATACAATATTTCTTGGCAACATCTTCATCATTGGATCATCATTTTTATAAGGATTTTCATCATCATGAAGAGGAATGTTATCCACACTATGATCAGCTCTGATTTTCAAATTTTGATTGAGAGGATACCCTTCATCTTCCCCTTCTTCAGTGCTACTATCATAGTCCTTAGAATTCAGACTAAATGGAAAATCTGACTCGATGTTTAATGGATATTCTTCCTCATGTACATTGTCAGTGCTACTCTCATAGTCCATAGAATTAGGACTATGTTGAAAATGTGGCTGTTTACTTATTGAAGATGCTACATCCTGTCCTTTGTCACTGCTACCTTTATACTGATTAGAATTATGACTAACTGCATCATCCTGTTCTTCATCACTGCTGCTCTCATAGTCCTTAGAATCAGGACTAAGAGGACATTGTGATACTCCAATGTTTTGAAAATCATCATCCCACGCTTCATCACCGCTGCTCTCATAGTCCTTAGAATCAGGACTAAGAGGACATTGTGATACTCCAATGTTTTGAAAATCATCATCCCGCGCTTCATCACCGCTGCTCTCATAGTCCTTAGAATCAGGACTAAGAGCTCATTGTGATACTCCAATCTTTTGAAAATCATCATCCCGCGCTTCATCACCACTGCTCTCATAGTCCTTAGAATTAGGACTAAGAGGACATTGTGATACTCCAATCTTTTGAAAATCATCATCCCGCGCTTCATCACCACTGCTCTCATAGTCCTTAGAATCAGGACTAACTGGACACTGTGACACTCCATACTTTTGAAATTCATCATCATGCTCTTCATCACTGCTGCTCTCATAGTCCTTAGAATTAGGACTAAGTGGACACTTTGACACTCCATTTTTTTGAAATTCATTATCACATTCATCATCACTGCTGCTCTCATAGTCCTTAGAATTAGGACTAAGTGGACACTTTGACACTCCATTATTTTGAAATTCGTCATCATGCACGTCAAAACTGCTGCTCTCATAGTCTTCATAATTAGGACTAAGTGGACATCGTGACCCTCCATTCTTTTGAACTTCACCATCACACTCTTCAAAATTGCTACTCTCATAGTCCTTAGAATTAGGACTAAGTGGACATTGTGACACCCCATTCTTTTGAACTTCACCATCATGCTCCTCATCACCGCTGCTTTCATAGTCCTTAGAATTTGGACTAAGTGGAATCTGTGACTCTTTATTAATTTGAAATTCTCCATCCCCTCTTTCATCAGTGCTGCTCTCGTAGTCTTTAGAATCGAGACTAAGTGGAAGAATTGACTTTCTATTCATAGTAGAAGAATTCCCGCTATATTCATCAATATGAATAGAGTTGTTACGCGATGAAGATGTTTATGGTGTATAAACCGAAACTTCACCATCAGAGCAATCCATGACTTTCAAATAGAAAATGTTGAATGATACAAATGGAGTCTCCTAAGAATATTATATAGCTTAAAGAATGAAATATTCCCTCCAAAAATTTTCGCGAAAATATTTCCCTCCAAAAATTTTCGCGAAAAATATTTCCCTCCAAAAGTTTGTTAGATTTATTTACCTTTATTATTTTATTCTACAATTGATTGAAAAACGTAAACTAAATTTTTTATATGAAATAAATCACTAAAATTCAAATTGTAAATCACAACTTGTACATTAATTATTCTAATAGTTAAAGTATATAATATTTACTTAACAATTTTTTTTTTTAATTTTTATAATATATTCTCAAACAAATTAATCCCACATTCAATCCGTTGTAAAACAACTCTACAATATTCGCTCTATAATAATGTAAAACAAACTATCCCACATTAATCGTATGGAAAAACATCTTCGTAATTTCACTTATATAATAAATTTCACTATCACTATTACTCGCCTCACATCTAGGTTTTCTGAAGTCCCTTGAAAGACTCGTGAATTTGTGGAGCAACGATATTGCTATCAACAATATATACAACGAAGAATTGTCGCAATTGAAAGGTAAGTTCAATTATTTTTTCGAAATTTTCATATTAAATTACTTTAATGAAGAATATTTTTTTTTTTAAATTAAAAAATTTTCCAAGCCAAATTTTAATATTGCTATCTACCCCACCCCGCCCGCCACACCTCCCCCCTTCTCCAACCCCTGCCCCCTAACTCCTCCCCCCCCCCCATATTTTTTTTTTTAAATTAAAAAATTTTCCAAGCCCACCCCACCCCGGGCCCACCCGGCACCCGCCCCCACCCCGGCCCCCCTGCCCATCCCACCCGCCCCTCCCCCCTTCCCGGCCCCTCCCCGGCACCCCCGCCCACCCCGCCCCCACCCGGCGCACGGCCCAACGCCACCCACCCCTCCCCCTCCCCGGCACCCCCGCCCACCCCTCCCCCACCTGGTGCATGGCCCACCCGGCGCACCGCCCCGCCCCTCCCCCTCCCTGGCACCCCCGCCCGCCCCTCCTCCACCTGGCGCACGACCCCCCCGGCACCCGCCCCTGCCCCGACCCACCGAGAAGCCCCACCCTCCGCCCCCTCCCCCCCCGGGCCGGGCCGCCCCACCCCCCTCCCTCCCGCTCCCCCCACGGCCCCCCGCCCGGGCCGCCCCACCCCCCTCCCCCTCCCTCCCCCGCCCGGCCAACCCCGCTTGGGCCGCCCCATCCCCCTCCCCCTCCCTCCCCCGCCCGGCCAACCCCGCCCGGGCCGCCCCACCCCCCTCCTCCCCCTCCCCGGCCCCCAGCCCGGGCCGCCCCACCCCCCTCCCCCTCCCTCCCCCGCCCGGCCAACCCCGCCCGGGCCGCGCCACCCCCCTCCCCCCGTCGGCCAACCCCGCCCCCCTCCCTCCCCCTCCCCCCCCGACCCCCCGCCCGGGCCACCCCACCCCCCTCCCCCTCCCTCCCCCGCCCGGCCAACCCCGCCTGGGCCGCCCCACCCCCCTCCCCCCGCCGGACCCCCCCGCCCGGGCCGCCCCACCCCTCCCACCCCTCCCCCTCCCGCGCCCCCTCCCCGGCCCCGCCGCCCACCCCGCCCGCCCCTCCCCCTCGCCCGCCCCCTCCCCGGCCCCACCGCCCGCCCCCTCCGCCCGCACAGGGCCACCCCCGGGCCGGCCCGGGTGGGGGGGGTCGGCCCGGCCGGGGGAGGGAGGGGGAGGGGGGCGGCTAGGTGGGGCGGCCCGGCCGGGGGAGGGGCTGGGAGGTGGAGGGGGCGGCCCGGGTGGGGGGGGGGGGGGGGGGGGGCGGCTTGGCTGGGGGAGGGAGGGGGAGGGGGAGGGCGGTGGGGCGGCCCCGGTCGGGGGAGGGAGGTGAAGGGAAGGGGGAGGGGGGTGGGGCGGCCCGACGGGGGTGGCTGGGGGGGGGGTGGGGCGGCCCGGCCGGGGGGGGGAGGGGGCGGGGGTTGGGGGGGCCCGGTTGGGGGAGGGAGGGGAAGGGGGAGGGGGGTGGGGCGGCCCGGGCGGGGGGGGGGGGCGGGGCGGCCCGGGGGGCCAGAGGGGGAGGGGGTGGGGCGGCCCGGGCGGGGGGCCCAGGGGTGGGCTGGGGGGCGGGTCGGGGGAGGGGGAGGGCAATTTTGATTATACAAATAAAAATTTTATGGTATATTTTTGTTGTTAATTTAAGTTAATATGTTTTTTTATTTACTAATTTATGTGTTTTTTTTTAGGAAAATGGCATCAAGGAAAATTTCTGTGAATCTTTCTGGACCAAGGAGTCTTAAAGGTGTATCTTCAAAAAACATTGGTGAACAAACTCCACCTGAGCTCATACCTACAAATATTTCAAGTGCTTTAAGTGATAAGAAGCTAATCTCAGACTGGAAAAGTTCAAAAGAGGTGAAATTTCCATCAAGAGCCTGGTATGTGAAAGAAAGAGAGAGCACAACTGTGAATATATATCTATACATTGATACACACAATAATAATGAAAATTTGGAGGTGATGGGAAAAGTCATAGATATGTGTTCGGTACCAAACACTGAAGTTGTTTACGTACTTACAAAAGCTGCCAAGTCACATGAAAGGATTAAATACCAACTATCATATTCATTATATGACATGAGAGAGGTATCTACAAAGTTGTGTAAACAAATCGTAAATGATATGACACAAAACATGGTAAGTATTGTTATTTGTATTTTTATTTTGCGTTTTGAAAATGTCTCGCTATATTTTTTAACTTTGTTTATATTAACATATGATATTTTGTTTGGCAGAATTTTGTTGAAAGCTGTTCAATTATGTTGGGAGGCATTCATTTCATAGAGCATGATATCAAGAAAGTTGTCAGCCATTTTTACTCAGTGTCAGAAGAAGATATGCAAAACATGGAAAATGTAGTAATTGATGATGCTACAAAACTACATCCAAAGAATCAGAAAAAAAGGCCTCTGGTGGATAAATCTAGCAAGGGTAAACAAGTTACTTTTGAGGACGATGAAGTTGAAATTGACAATGAAGCATATGTTTCCATTACTGAAGATGACATTGAAATTGCGGAAGGTCGTAAAAGACCAAAAGTAACAATGCCCAAGAATAGATCTCTTGAGAATGTTAAGACGAAAAAAAGTAGAGTTGAAGATCTTGAAGTAGTCATTACCAGCAGTCAAGAACCTAGTGAAACTTCAAAAGAAAGCAAAGAAATCATTACACCAGGAGCTGATTTAGGTGATGGCATTATCAAAACAAAACAAAACGCCATTCGACAGAATTTGACAAAGAGAAACTTAATTGATGGTGGTCGTACATTTTAGTTAAATGTCAGACAAACCTATAAGGCAAGTGAAGGACAATGCCAATATCAAGTCAGAAAGCCACATCATCTGCATGTTCACAACTTGAAGACATTGATGAGGTACAATCCATATGCTCATGTGGTTAGTTATGTGCTTCTTGTTGATCCACTTCAAGTTCCCAACAAAGAAGCATTTGATAAGTCAAAATGTTTTGAATACAATTATTATGTGCTTGGGGGGAACCATTCTGTTGAAGCTCAAAGACAATTGATGGAGGAATATCCTAATAACCCACATTTTGAAACAATGAAATGTATCATTTATGCTGGTTTAAATGAAACAGAAGCAAAGTTAGTGGCATGGGATCATAATTCAGATAATGAATATAGGATGTCTATGACTTTGATCCAAAAGGTTAGATTTATTCATAGTGAATTCCTAGAAAAATGTGGTGGGGATAAGATCAATATTACTGCAGATTTCCGAAAGGAATGTTGTATGGAAATAGGCTATCAAATTGAAGATAAATGCAATTCAAAAAGTGGAAAAGACAACAGATCTAGCGATTTATTCAGAGGTGTTGATAACATTTTCCAATTGGCATTTAGAACTGGCGATATTTGGAATTTGATTGATGACATTTTTAGCATGTGGGAAGACATTCGCATTAAAAACCAGAGGGTCAGAAAGTCTAAGCCATTGATATGTAGCAACAATAAATCAGCGCCTGAACTGAAGCAACTTCCAGACGATATGACCATCACGCCTTGGAGGGCGATGCAAGGAGTGAAAGATGAAAAAATTGTCAAAACAATATTATCTCGTGTGAAGTCGGGGGAATTATCATTGGAAGAAATGTCTGAAGAATTTCAAAAGTAAGTTTGCTGAATTATTTTTACTTATTTCCAGGATTATAGTTATCTTTTAAATAAAACATGTTGTTATTGGTAGTATTTGTTATACATATCATTATATTAACTTTTTCTTACTTTATCTATGCAGTCACAAAGTTTACATGAAAATTCAGGAACAAATGGTTAAATTGTTGAATGAAGATAGTTGGGATGATGTTGTACGCAACTATCCAGATTCAAGTTCTACATCAACATTGAAAGCTTTTTATCTTGCATTTAAAAAGGTAACTTGATTTATACATTCAGTTTTAATCATCTGTGTACTATTTTTAATTTAAAACTTACACATACATTTGTTTGTTTGGTAAAAGATGAAGAAAGAAGATAATGGAGCACCAAACAGTTTCAAGACTTTTATTGAAAAAATAAAGATTGAAAGACTGAGAAAGCAACGTATTAAGAATGTTGAACTTGATCCAACTCTTAATCATTTCATTTGGAATGGGCTAGACACTATTCAATATCAAGTAATACAAGGCGACTGTGAAGACATTGCGAAACTCGTACCAAAAAGGGATTATGCCCTGGTTATTGCAGATATTCCCCATGGTTTCAATATTCCAAACATTTGCTATGATATTGACCCTTATACTTATCAAGCTTTTAATAAAGTGGTGGCGGGATTTAAGGAAGTGACGTCATCACCATTATGGAGATTTGTGACATTTCATTCAGACACACAATTGGCAATGTTATTGTCAAGCTTCAAGGGGAAAACAAATTCAAGGATGCAGCTTACATGGTAAGATGTTTAAAGGTATATTTGATTAATGTTGAAAAATTAATTTATGTACAAGTTAATTGAACTTTTACTATTTTATGTTACATGCAAAAGTCAAATCTTCTTGACAATGAAGATCAACAATTTATAAATGACTGTGAGTTCATTCATATTGATAGTTGGGCAAAAGATGATAGCCATATGTCTATGATTTTTAATCGGGTGGACAAAAAGAGTCATAGCCAAATACTGACTTATGATGCTGTTGTGAGAAAACTAACATATGAAGACAAAGAAATGAAAGGAGAGATAGTTAACATTTATCAGAAACCACAATTATTGATTAACTATCTTATAGACATATGTTCAAATGAAGGAGATTGGGTTCTGGATTTATTTTCTGGCTCAGGTACGTTTTTTCACATGGAATTGAATTTCAATATGTTCTTTTTTTTAATTAATATGTGATTGTACTAATTTACTTCATTATTTTTTTGTGCTTGATAATTAGGTACAACACTAGCATGCTGCCTTCAAAAAGGAAGAAATTGCATTGCAATTGAGAAAGATCCATTACAATGCAATTTCATTCAGCAAAGAATTAATGCTCTTCAATTTCTTCCAGATGCAATGCAAGAAATTGGGTTGAAGAAAGGGGACTTTAGTGAATCACGTGTGGCAAAAAAGGCAAAGGAACCCCAACCACCATTACATGGAATGTATGGAAAGACATATATTGGGGGATTTGCAGACATGAAAGACCCATTAGAAGAGGAAAATGAGCAAAATGAGCAAAATGAAACAGAAAATATTGTGGAAGAGGACAATGATGAAACTCTAGAGGACGAAGAGTTTGGATTACGTGACATTGTTGATTAAATTTAAGTTATGCTTGTAACTCAAGCTTTGCAATGTTTTGACTTTGATATTTTATGAGAAGAATAAACACTCAATTAGGGTTGTTATACGTTCAATATTGGTAATATGTGATTTTTGCATTGATTTTTAAGTTAATCATTATTTTTTGAAAAAAGAGTAGTTATTATTATCTTTTTGACATGAAATTCATAAAAAAAACTATTATTTGACCATTTTTAGTTAATATTTTTGTATAAAAATTGTGATTTTGACATGTTAATTCTAGCAAAAAATTATCAAAACGTTTAGTTTTTTTGTTATATTTATGTTAAAAATGGTTATTTTTTATGTCCATTGTTAAAAAATGTTGTTTTTTAGAAACAATTATTTCATGTGGATTGAAAAATTAATTAAGGATGTATAAATATGTAGATTATCTAAAATTCAAACTATCGACTTTCTAATTTAAAAACGCAAAACAATAAAAACCCCACTAAAAAAAAAAAAATTAAGATAGAGAACAAGAAAATATGAATACAATGACGACTTCAAAAACTATCAAATTTAGAAAATAATTTTTTACATTTCACACACTAGAAAATTTAAAGTCAAAAAATAGGTCCTTTAAAAAAAGGGTGTGATGCAGAATACTCACTTTTTAAAATCAGGATGAAAATCACTACCATTCACTACCATTCTAAAACTTAATGCACATGAAAAAAATTAAAGTTCCAAAAACCATGTTCTTAAAAAAACATGTGTATTCTGCATCAACACTTTTGAAAATCGGGTCTTTTTTTTGCCACCTCTACAAAACGAGTAACAGTGTCAGTTCCCGTTTCAAAGTTTACATTGTTAGAGACAATGTTTCTGCCTCTCTAATTTTGCTTGCACTTGTGCTAGTAGGTTCTTCTACATCCTTTGCTTGTAATTCCTTTAGAAATTCCTCCCATGCTATTCCATTTTTCTCTAACTTCTTCTTGACCAACATCGTAATGAGTCCATGGTGGCAGAGTTTGGTTCCAATTTCACTCGCACTCTACACATTTTTCACCATATTTTTGAGGCTCCTGAGCAAG
This sequence comes from Pinus tabuliformis, assembly GCA_031772625.1. NCBI lineage: Eukaryota > Viridiplantae > Streptophyta > Pinopsida > Pinales > Pinaceae > Pinus > Pinus tabuliformis. The sequence continues at coordinate 255,858,870 of CM062820.1, read as the reverse complement.
AAGTGAGGGAAATTAATCAGTTTCACTGCCTTGAAATGTGATAGCAGTCGAAGGTGGTATACAAATTCCAAGGTATAGCGTCCTTCGCCTGTGACAAACTTCTGTAATATAAACAGTAAATCTCACCATTTTCCGACCAAGGCGGTCTATGGTAGTCCCTTTCTCCAATTGACCTCAATCTTCTTATCAACCACGAACCGCTGCCAACACTTCTTTGTCAACCGCTCCTTCTTAAACCAGCGCTCACCTATAAGTGGTAGGCCTATGGCTTGTGAAATGAACTCTTCAGTGATTTTAAATTTTAAGGACCCGACCCTAACTCGGCCTTCCTTGAACATTCTTGCAAATTCTAGCACTACACCCATGTCGAATCCATCAAATTTTTGGAGAAATGGCAGGAACCTAGTTTCTTGCAAAAGTGCAAGACTGTTCCTGTACTCAGCAGTTTGTTCAATATCCTGTAGCGACAGTGGTTCACTCCTCATGGGTGCCATTTCGAACCTCTTCCACTTCACTGATCAGACCTTCGGAAAAATTCCAGGGTAACTCCAACATTCACTGAGAATTCTGTACCGGAGGTTCCTTGCCTTCCATCTTTGTAGACCTGCTTACCCAGCTATGATGGAACAATCCTTCCACTTCGGATATAGATCTGTGTTAGCGATCATTGTTATAGGTGAATCACGATGATTGGATGTAGTGGTGGTATGGGCGGTGGTGATGCAACAACTAGAATGATCTGATCACATGTAAGTTAATGATGGTAGGATAGTGCGAAATAATCACAAAGAGGGTGAGTGAAGGTTATCGAATGGAGTACCCTTCCATAGTCATCATTATAATTCAATTAGAATTAATTTCAACATTTATTAAAAAATATTAGATTTCAGCCTTACACACCTTGCACTTTAAAGATTTATCCCTAGATTAGTAATTAATGAAACAAAGCATCAATTTAAAACATGGAGTGAGTTATCATATCAACATATGTACAAAAATATAGGCCCATATATCTTTGATAAACCATTTCAGGACTGTGTAAATTTCTCCCACAGTCAATTGTATCTCTGCACTAGACCTGCTTGCACTCGTGCTTGCACTGCGCTGTGCTTGCACCAGAGAATTTTACCAAATAGAAACTCTGATAGGACATACTTCTGTAGCTGGAATTTTAAAAATTTTGCCTCATTATACAAGAAAAATTTATTCGCCATCCTTTGGTGCTTCTCGACATGCCTTCTAAATGATTGCATCAAATTCTACAATCAACTTATGAGGGAATAAAGAAGTGGGAAAGGGGTAAAAATTTCAGAATGGGAAGGAATATTACAGCAGGGATTTTAGAATGATATCATCAAGAGGGATAAACGAAATGGGATGTGGGAAAAAAATTCAAGGGAGAAGAGGGATTCTACAAATCGGGTAAGGGTGGTTTCTTGGAAGAAAGAGGAAGGTAATTCATTGGGGAATTTAGAAAAGAAACTAGTGGGACATTTCGAAATGGGAAATAGAAGAATATTTTACCTTGAAGTCTGCCTACACTAGTGCAGGAAAAATAACTGCAGTGGGAAGTATGCGTTTACTTGGAAAAAATGTACATGCTAGTTACCCCAAACTTGGGTAAGGGCTCGGTTATCGTGAACCTGCTTCCTCTTGGTGGCAGCCAGCATATATAAAATTCAAGTAACATTCCCTTTTTATGAAAATTTTTGATCTTCCTGCCAGCATGCTGGTTGTCAGGCTGATCCTTTTTCAATCATGTTAGTCAACTGATTTTCACAATTACAAGAATTTTTTCTTTTTTATACTTTTTATTTTTGTCATTTTTATTTTTATTTTTATTTTTCTTTGATTATTTTTTCTTTAAAATAAGGACAAGAAGGAATCAATTCTTCAACAGGTCGGTGTTATCACCTACCAACTCCTTTTCAAATGGCTATTGGACTTGCTGCATAAAATCTCCTTTAGTAAGGGGCTAAAAATATAACTTCAATCTATGTCTGTTTACCAAGAACACTAAATTTCGTCCATCAATAGTTTTGATTTCTATTGCTCCATTTTCAAACACTTTGACCACCTCATAGGGTCCCATCCAACGTGTATGGAATTTTCCTTTAAAATGTTTGAATCTTGAATCATAAAGGAGAACCCAATCACCTGGTTGGAATTGCTTTTTCTAAATGGACTTGTCATGCTACTTCTTGCACTATTGTTGAACCAATATGTTCTACTGAACAACATCCCTTCAGATTTCATCTAACTCTTCCAATTGTAGAAGGTGCTGTTGCTATGCCTTAGAGAGATCTAGCCCCAATTGGACTGCAGTCCTGAAAGTCTTGCTCTAGAATTGTATCGGCAAAAGGACTTGTTTCCCATACACCAGCTCATATGGTGTGTGTCTCGTGTTGTTTCTCTAAGTGGTTCGATAGGCCCACAATGCTTCCGATAATTTGTTAGCCCAATTATTTCTATTCATATTTACCGTCTTTGTGAGGACAGAATCAATCACCTTTTTTGTGGATTCTACCTGGCCATTTGCTTGCAAGTGATATGGTGTGGATTTCTTGTGCCGGATTTTGTACTGCTCCATTACACCCTGTACCAGATTAGAAATAAACTGTGATCCATTGTCAGAAACAATTTCTATAGGTACACCAAATCTAGTAAAGATGTCAGTGAAAAGAAAATCAACAACAACTCTTTCAATGGCAAAAGAAACAGCTTTAGCTTCTACCCATTTTGTAACAAAAACTGTATAAACCAAGATATGCTTTTTATTTGATGATGAAGGATTTATTGTCCTATCAAATCAATAGCCCATTTTTCAGCAGGCTCAATCATAACTTGAGGACATAAAGGAATCTCATTGGTTTGGTTAGGCTGGCCAATTCATTGACAGCTATCATACCGCTTGATGTATTGTTTGGCATCCTTAAACAAGGAAGGCCAAAAATAGCCAGCTCGTAACACTTTGCATGCAGTTCACTTATCGGCGAAGTGACCATCGCATGGTTCATCATGGGTAGATTTTAAGATATCAAACACCTCTTCCTCTCTAACACATCTACGGATAATGAGATCTTCTCCAGTGTAAAATAGGTCTCTTTAGATCTAGGAATATGCAACACTTTTCTGAATGATATTCTGCTTTTCACGAGCGGATAAGTGGGGTTGTAATTTTCTAGTGACTAAATAGTTAGCTATATCAGCAAACCATGGAGACTTTGTTGACACAGCAAAAAGATGTTCATCAGGAAAATCATCATCAATAGGAATTGCTTCACTAGGATTATTTAATCTTGAAAGATAATCTGCTACTACATTCGATTTCCCTGGTCTATCAACAATAGTAATATTAAATTCCTGTAATAATAGCAACCACCTAGTCACTCTACTTGTTATAGCTCTGATACCACTTGTTATAGATGTAACCTAGAAATATATGATAATATAAATAAACCCAAAAAATAACAAGATATGAATATTATATAGAAATGCTTCTTTATTGATCAAAACCCTTACGGTAGGGCAACACCATACATTCACTCCTTAAGGAAGGAGAGCACTTCACAAGCCATATGCCTATTCATACAATATTCCTTCACATCTCTCAATGGGGAGTCTCTAGCCTCTATATAGGCCTCATACATACAATACCATGGGTCATTACTATGGTTCCCTCAACACCATCTATTTAATACCATGGGACCATTACATTATTACTAACTACTTGTGGTCCTTTACATGATACAGATTAACCACCTTATTTATTACTATGGCCCATCCCATTATTACATTATTCCCTTGGTGTTGGTCACTTTAATTGCTTATTAATTCAAACAACCAAGTGTTACATAAATTGTCAACCTAGGGAAGTCTGTTTATTTCAAAGGCAACTGCGTACTATATGCACTCAATCTTAAAAGCAATGAAAGTTGTAGTAAAAACTGACCACACCTTGCTTAAGGAAAATGAAGCTCCACTCCGAGTTACAGCAAAAATAATATATTGCAGACAGCTATCAAAGAAGGCTTAATTTCATTAAAGAAGTAATCTAATGAAAAAGAATAAATCGGCAAAGGAAAGCACTAGCTATGCTGTAACAGAGAACAGGACCCTATTCCCAGAATGGGAATCTTCAGCACCTGTTTCTGATCACCACACTGCCAACTCACTCTGTAAACTCAATTGCCAATGAAACACTCATGAATGAACTGTGGATAACTAAATAGTGTAGCAATCAACTGGAAAGGAAACAGAGTTTCAACAATAATGTGAAAACAATATTCAGAAAACAGTACTGTTAACAAGGCATGGATAAAAGACACACTTAACACATTGCAGAAATATAATGGGTGAATCTTGTGATGAAGGTGGGCCCTGTCCTTCTCACAAGATTCCCCAGGAGATGAGAACTAGAAAGAAATGTTCAGAACAAGATTTTGTTCATCTATCAATATGTCATGTTACAGAAAAAGGGATTCTAGTTTTGTTCCTTCAACTAAGCCCTTCCTTGCAGTCTGTTCATCCCCTTGTAATGTAGATGTCTCCTATTTTTAGAGAGGAGACATCTATTACAATAGATTACATTGTAAGTCCTATTTTAACCCTTTATACAAAAATAGGGAAGTCAGTTTTCCCATCAACAAAATGTTGTTACAATAATATTGTCTTTAGATCATGATCGTTACATCCAGTGTAGTAGCTCCTTCGGTGATCTTCTTTTGTTGCTGTCAAATCTAGACCGCAAATCACAACTGTTCAGTCATGAGATTTGCGCATCATTCCTACTGTTTCAGCAACTGTAGAAGTAATCTTGCAATCTCCAGGTAGTTTCAGCAACGTGGACTGCACATCATTCTTTAACCATTCAACAACTATCAATTCAATGATCAACAATGAAGATAGCGTAATTATATGTAAAATAATTAAACGTATAGTGATGAGAAGAAATATTGTGTACCTTTGGAATAATTGGGTTAAAACAGTAACAAGGACTTTAAATATAAGTTGAAAAAGGATGACATCATAACAAAATGTATGGTCAACAATATGAGGTCCTAACATCCCCCCCAGCTGAAAGGGTTGCATGTCCTCATGCAACTTTTACTCTGAGTCTGAGTCCGAGTACTGGGCTGTACAGTGCAAATTACTTAGACAGTAAGTATAGAAGGTGCTATCAACCAAATCTCTGAAACCCTAGACATTCTGTAGTCTCTGCCATGCTGCAAGCTCCTCCTTTTTGGACAACCTAAAATAAGCCTTATATTGTTGTACTGGCAACCATAGAAGAGGGAAGTGAAAATGATATCCTAACCACTTTTCAGCACACTGTTGAATGCATTTCACATAATTAGGTAGCCGTGAAATTGCTGTTTGAAGATTAAGAGGGTTAAAGGGATGATATTCCTTTCTCTCCTTAGGGTAGTGTTCCCAAAATAGATTGTTTGCCTATAAGGAAAGAGCTCCCTTGGCTTTGACATAATGTTGGCAATCTTTTAAGATTGCTGCCTGTAATTCTCTAAGATGCTCGGTCATTCCTGGTTCCCTTAAAAACCGATGATGTTCAGCGACAAAAACAATAGCATTCTGTGGTTCAGATCGAATCCACAGAAGGCGATTATCTTCATTGTGTTTTGCTGAAAGGAAGGCATTTTGCCACATGAGTTGATTGGCCAGGAAAGAGACAAAGGCTCTAATCTAAATGTCCCCAACCAGAGGAATCAGATTAAGCTTTCTATCCTCAGGCATGGCTTCATTATGGAGATATAGTTCACAGAGTAAATTTTGTTCACTGAATGATGCCTCTGTGAATGTTTTGATAAACTGTTGAGGTGTAGATACCTCATGAGATCGTCCATCTCTGATTGCCTTTACTTGGAAGAACGCTAGGCGCTCTGCAAGAAACACAAAATAATTAAAGGATGGTTTCCTGGTGGCCAGTAGTCTTTGAACCAGATCAAACATGAGAGACAATTTAGTTTTTAACTGTTTATTTTCCTTGTTTTGTGCACGAGACTGTTCCAACACTTCCCAATTTTCATATATATGATTTTTCCATGATAATTTATGTTCCTGCAAGATCCTTTCCTGTGACATAACATATTCCTTCTTCCATATATCCATTTGTGCTTGAGTGCTTATGGTCTGAGTGAAGACAGTCTTTGAATGTCGAGGTTTAGTCTGAGTAAACGCAGTCTTTGTAGGCCTTGGTACAGGACTTTCAGCTTTAACAACCAGAGTAGGCCGAGATACTTGTGGTTTCACTTCTTTTTCAAAAATCTTTGAAGGCCCTGCTGGTTCTTGTGTAACAACAGGGCATTCCTTTTTAACTATAACAGGAGTCGATGCAGGAGTGGCTCCAGGCAATGGGACTTCGACTATCTTATAACCAGCTTGATGATAAATATTACCACATTGGCTGCACATGTATTCATTATATTGATCTTTCTCTGCACTTTTCTCATCTAAAGATGCTGCATGAGCTAAAGTATACAGATTAAGCTCTCTTTCATAGGCTTCCCTTGCCACTATTAGTTCCTGCTTATAAACCTCGAGCTCTAATTTTAGAAACTCGTTTTCTTGTAAAAGGGAAGCCAAGGTGACTGGTATTTGTGTAGCAGTCACAGTCTCAGTAGTTGATTCCAGTAGATGAAAGGGTTGTTGTTCAGTAGCAGCTTCATTCTTTGCAGCCTCAACAGGTAGTTTTTGTGTGACATCTGCTGAATCATCAGCTGGTTCTGTAATAGCTATATCATCCTGTGCATCCAAATTTTGCATATCAGTAGATGGTTCTTGTGTGGCAGCTGCTGACTGCGTAGCTGGTTCCTGATTATCTATATTTTGTTCATCAGTGTTGTGTGTGGAGCATGATTGTTCAGAGGTCTTTGTTTCAGCCGGATGTATACCCCAGGAAGTTTGTACACCCCTCCACGCGGGGGGGTGCGGGTGCCAGAAGTCCACCAGTGGGGGCTCGGGGGCAGCGCCCCCGAAGCTAAAAACAAATGTAAAATTGCCTTGTAAAAGTATAGTAATTTCTAGTCAATCTGGGTCGTTCATTAGGCAAATGATCTGACGGTAGAACTTATGTTTAGTTTAGGGTTTTTTTGCCCTAGAAGGCAACCCCTCTCTTTGTATGAGGGTATTGTATTGGAGGCTGAGAAATAGATATATTTTTCTGTGAGCGAAAAACAGAGAGGTGAGAGTGTGAGAGAAAACAGAGGATATTACAGTGGATTTGCTGTAGGTTGTGTCTCTTCATTTTGCTGGATAATAGAAAGGAAGCACTGGCTGTTCGGGGTGGACGTAGCCCAAACTGGGTGAACCACGTATATCTGTGTCTCTCTTGTTTTGTGTGTTTTATGTGTTTATATTTTTGCAATATTTTATGTGTTCCATTGCTCCGTAATATATAATTTTCTAACAACTGGTATCAGAGCTGAAGGTCTATTTGGCTGATAAACTCGCAGGAAAGAAGGGTTCCTGGTTCGAGTGGGAGCAATGGCGGAAGATGGTAAGTTTAGGGTTGAGAAATTTAATGGCCAAAACTTCTCGCTGTGGAAGATGCAGATGGAATATTATCTGTATCAGAAAGATCTATACCTACCATTGAGCGGAAAAACAAAGATGCCGTCGGGTATGAAAGACGAAGAATGGAACCTTCTCGATAGAAAGGCACTCGGAACAATACGGTTGTGCCTTGCTGCGTCAGTCGCCTTCAACATTTCGAAGGAAACCACAACAGAGGGTTTGATGCAGATGTTGTCGAAACTATATGAAAAACCCTTGGCCTAAAACAAGGTATTTCTTATGAAATGGTTATTTAATATGAATATGTCGGAAGGTGGATCTGTTGCAAACCATTTAAATGATTTTAATACAGTTACAAGTCAACTAAGTTCTGTAGGGGTAAACTTTGATGATGAAGTTAGAGCTCTGTTATTCTTGTGCTCATTACCAGAAAGCTGGAATGGTTTGGTAATGGCCATTAGTAACTCTGTTTCTGGATCTAGTACTTTAAAGTTTGATGATGTTGTCGGTGCTATCCTTAGCGAGGAAATGTGACGGAAAAGCTCCAGTGAGACATAGGGAAATGCTTTGAGTGCAGAGTCTAGAGGAAAAAAAAGGAAAGAGGAAAGAGCTCAGGATATCGCAGTAAATCAAGGAAAGGCAGATCCAAGTCCAGATCGAGGATAGTGTGCTGGAAATGTGGAAAGAAAGGACACCTAAAGAAAGACTGTAGATCTCGGAAGGGAAAAGAAGGAGATGCACAGCAAGAAAATAATCATGAAGCAAATGTGACAGGTGAGGTGTTACAAGATGCTTTGATTCTTTCTTTCGAAAATATTACTGATTCTTGGGTGGTAGATTCATGGGCTTCATTCCATGCCACACCTGATAAGAAATACTTTCATGACTATATTCAAGGAGATTTTGGACAAGTTCGTCTGGGTGATGATAAACCCTGTAAAATCATTGGAATGGGTAAGGTTCTTGTAAAATAGCAGAATGGAAACCAATGGCTATGAAAGGAGGTAAGGCATGTTCCAGATCTAAAGAAAAATCTGATTTCAATAGGGCAGTTAGGCGGTGAAGGTTGTGTGACAAATTTCACAGATAAAGCTTGGAAGGTCACCAAAGGAGCCCTGGTAATAGCAAAAGGTGAAAAGGTTGGTACATTGTATTTATGCAATGGTATTTCTAACTCTGTTAATGCTTTAACTTCCAAACGAGCAGATGCAGCATTATGGCATCATAGGCTCGAACACATGAGTGAAAAGGGGATGAATATTCTTCACTCAAGGAATTTGTTGCCGGGTTTGAAGAATGTTGATTTGGACTTCTGTGAGAATTGCATTTATGGAAAACAGAAGAGAGTCAGATTTCTCAGAGTTGGGAAAGAAAAGAAGAATGAAAAATTAGAGCTTGTGCATACAGATGTATGGGGACCTGCTCAGGTATCATCTCTTGGTGGCTCTCGTTATTATGTTACTTTTATTGATGATGCAACTAGAAAAACTTGGATTTATTGTATTAAGAATAAATCTGATGTATTTGATACTTTCAAGAAATGGAAAGCTTTGGTTGAGATTGAGACAGGAAAGAAATTGAAGTGTCTTAGACCAGACAATGGAGGTGAATATTGCAGCAAAGAGTTTGATAGGTACTGTTCAGAACATGGAATTCACAGAGAGAAGATAGTTCCAAGAACACCACAAGAAAATGGTGTGTCATAAAGGATGAACAGAACAATCATGGAGCGTGCAAGGTGCATGAGATTGCATGCAGGATTGCCTTTACAGTTTTGGGTAGATGCTGTAGATACTGCTGTTTATCTAATAAACAGAGGGACTTCAAGCTCCTTGGATGGTGGTGTTCTGGAGGAAGCATGGACAGGTAAAAAGGTAAACTACTCCTTTTTAAAGCCTTTTGGTTGTGAGGCCTTTGTCCATATTGATAAAGAAAATAGAACAAAGCTTGAGGCAAAGTCAAAAAAATGTACCTTTATTGGATATGGTGTTAATGATTTTGGTTATCGCTTATATGATTACGAAAATCACAAAATCATTAGGAGCAGAGATGTAATATTCAATGAAAAGGTCTTGTATAAGAATCAGTTGCAGGAAAAGAAACATGAAAAGGAAAACAAGGAATATGCAGTTCTTGATGAAATCACTGAAAAAGGAAAGGTGCCTGAAAATAATAATAATCAACAACCACAACAACAACAACCACCACAACAACAACAGGCACCCCAAACACCTGAAAGTGGTGTTAGAAGATCTACCAGGATAAGTAGACCCCCTGAACAATACTCTCCTTCATTATATTATTTATTGTTGACTGATTCCGGTGAACCCGAATGTTATGAAGAAGCAATGCAGGTTGAAAGCAGGAAGAAGTGGGAGGTAGCCATGGAAGAAGAAATGGACTCCTTAATGCATAACTAGACTTGGGATTTAGTCAGGTTGCCTGTAGGAAAAACTACATTGAAGAATAAATGGGTTTACAGGCTGAAGGAAGAGGATGAAGGAAAACAGAGGTATAAATCTAGACTTGTGGTGAAGGGGTTTGCACAGAAGAAAGGTATTGATTTTGATGAAATATTTTCTCCTGTTGTTAAAATGACTTCAATTAGAACCATTTTAAGTCTTGTAGCAGCTGAAGATTTGCATCTTGAGCAGTTAGATGTAAAGACAACCTTTTTCCATGGGGATTTGGAGGAAGAGATATATATGCAACAGCCACAAGGATATGAGGTGAAAGGAAAGGAGAAACTAGTGTGCAGGTTGAAGAAGAGCTTGTATGGCTTAAAACAGGCTCCAAGGTAGTGGTATCTAAAATTTGACAAGTTTATGTCTGAACAAGGTTATACTAGATGTCACTCTGATCATTGTGTTTACCTGAAAAAGCAAAATGATGGCAGCTATATTATATTGTTAATGTATGTGGATGACATGCTTGTTGCAGGATCTAACATGCAGGAAATAAATGTACTCAAAAGAAAATTGGCAAATTCATTTGCAATGAAGGATTTGGGAGCTGCAAAACAAATCCTTGGTATGAGAATAACTAGAGACAGGAAAAATCACAAATTAACATTGTCTGAGAATGAGTACATACAAAAGGTGTTGAAAAGATTTAATATGCAAAATGCAAAACCAGTTAGTACACCTTTTGCTAGCCATTTCAAACTTAGCAAGGAAATGTGCCCAAAGACCCAAGAAGACATGGATTATATGTCTAAAGTTCCATATGCATCAGCAGTTGGAAGTTTAATGTATGCAATGGTCTGCACAAGGCCTGATATTGCACATGCAGTGGGAGTTGTAAGCAGGTACATGAACAATCCAGGAAAGGAACATTGGATGGCAGTGAAATGGATTCTCAGATATTTGAAAGGTACCACAAATCAAGCATTATGCTTTGGTGGTGCAAACATTTCTCTACAGGGATATATTGATGCAGATATGGCAGGTGACAGGGATAACAGGAGGAGCACTACAAGATATGTATTTACTGTTGGTGGAACAGTTGTCAGTTGGGTTTCAAAAATCTAAAGTGTTGTTGCACTTTCAACAACAGAAGCAGAGTATGTTGCTGCTACAGAGGCTAGTAAAGAAATGATTTGGTTACAAAGGTTTATGGGTGAATTGGGTAAGGAGCATGATATGGGCACGTTATACAGTGATAGCCAAAGTGCCATTCATCTTGCAAAGAACTCAGCATTTCATTCTAGGACTAAACACATACAGCTCAAGTACCATTTCATACGATCAGTGTTGGAAGATGGAGAGTTGAAGCTGGAAAAGATACACACTAGTCAGAATCCTGCAGATATGCTAACAAAAGTTGTAACCAAGGAGAAACTGAGAATATGCTCAGTTTCAATTGGTCTTCAAGGATGACGATGAAGATGAGAAACAGTCAGGTCCAAAGAGGAGTCATTGTCCAGCAAATGAAGCAGCGGTGGAGTTTCTACAATCATTCTCCAAGTGGGAGATTGTTGTGTGTGGAGCATGATTGTTCAGAGGTCTTTGTTTCAGCCGTATGTATACCCCAGGAAGTTTGTACACCCCTCCACGCGGGGGGGTGCGGGGGGGACTTGTGCCCCCCGCAGGGGTCCGGGTGCCAGTGGTCCCCCGGCAGGGGCTCGGGGGCAGCGCCCCCGAAGCTAAAAACAAATGTAAAATTGCCTTGTAAAAGTATAGTAATTTCTAGTCAATCTGGGCCGTTCATTAGGCAGATGATCTGACGGTAGAACTTATGTTTATTTTAGGGTTTTTTGCCCTAGAAGGCAACCCCTCTCTTTGTATGAGGGTATTGTATTGGAGGCTGAGAAATAGATGTATTTTTCTGTGAGCGAAAAACAGAGAGGTGAGACTGTGAGAGAAAACAGAGGATATTACAGCGGATTTGCTGTAGGTTGTGTCTCTTCATTTTGCTGGATAATAGAAAGGAAGGACTGGCTGTTCGGGGTGGACGTAGCCCAAACTGGGTGAACCACGTATATCTGTGTCTCTCTTGTTTTGTGTGTTTTCTGTGTTTATATTTCTGCAATATTTTATGTGTTCCATTGCTCTGTAATATATAATTTTCTAACAATTAGCAGGCGGTTTTTGTGTAACACTTGCTGAGTCAGTAGCTGGTTCTTGGGGGCAGCTACATCTTGATCATCAATTTTATGGACATCAGCAGGTGGTTCTTGTGTGGCAACTGCCGAGTCAGTAGCTGTTATCGGGAAATCTAGTGTCTATGCAGAGCTGTTAGTCCCACTAAGGCTGGTAGCTACCTTAGAAACAAACAAACTAAAACCACTTTCGTTTTCCTTTACAAGAGATAGATAAGAGAGGAAAGAAGGAGACCAACCTCTGTCTTGCACTTGGTTCCTTGCTTGATTCCTCTCCCTTCTGATAGACCTTTGCCACTTGCTTCCTCGTTTACAAAACTTCAAGGAGTACCTGTAGAATCAAAGTAGCATAACACTATCCAAGAACAGAGATCTACTATCATAAACAATATAGTACCGGATATATATTGACCACACAAATGCATATATCATCAATCATACAAGAATGTGGAGGAAAACTCGAATAGCTTTATTAATAATCAAGAATAGCAAAGAGGATTACAACCAATTTTTCTGATCCAGCGTCATCCTCTCAGCAAGAAAGCGCTTCTTCACCTCATGAAAAGCTTAGATCACCCAACACTATGATGTTACACAAAGAAACTAGCAACACTTCCTTACAAGATACAAAATTCCAGCCTCCGGATCTCTGGGATGAGGGATCCATATATAGATGTTTGCAAGGGGGGTGAGTCAGCTTTTGAGATTTGATTAGTTTCCTCTCTAATAGTTCTTGATTCCACTTGGAGATTGATGATCTCTTACTCATCCCTAGGCGAATGCAGAGAGGCAAGTGTCATATGAGAAGTTTCTGGAAGATTCCATGATCCTCCACCTCACAGATTGACCCTGCCATTTGTCCACTCTCGCCCATCGCACCCCATAGAAGGGCTTTTCAGTATGCATCGCACCTCCCATGTGCATTTAGGTCAGATGCAGTGCACTTTGACCATGGAGCAGGTGAGATGGTCCAGTTTTGACCAATTCTGAGTAGTTTTTCATGGAGAACTTCTGGGAGATGCTGTAATCAGTTGACCTTGTTCTTTTAGGGGTTGGAACAACACTTTTAGGGACTTAGGAGCCCTTGGTTTATGGACATTTATGATTGGGGTTGCAGTGCCCAAAAATGTCTATAACAGTTGCCCCCTAAAGCATGAGGTCGTTAATCTTTTGATGTCGGGTGAAATGCTTTATCATGAGGATCCGAAGTTTTTTCAAGCTGGAAGGCGACCTATAATAAGATACAATACAATACATTATCTTCATAATATTTTCATGATCTAGCTGAGGCGAGCATTCCCATGCTCAGCTTTATAAATTCATTTTCATGTACATAAGACAGACAATCGTCTGAGTGCAGACTGATGATTCTGGTAGAGCCATCATCCCTTGGATTGGATGATTATCTGTGCAGCAATGATGTACATTTGATGTCTTTATTTTCCTGAATATATATCACAGCCCGGATGGATGAAACTAGATCTGGGGTCTTCAATCTCATTCGATATTCACTTAGAGTACAAGTCAATCCATGTGAGAGATGTTCTGGAGTCGAACATGGAAAGACATCGCCTGATTACCAGCCAATGATGTAAGCTGTTAACAGGCGCAAGAGGAATCATCAATAATGATGATGACCCTCAAGGTACTACAGTACAATTCACGTGGTGTGAATAAGGGACTTGGCGTCGAACACCACGCAAAATCTTTCAGTCGAAGGCCATTGATGTAAACCTGTCGCCGGAAGTGAGAAACTTTCCATTGAGGCATGCAAGCTTCAAAGTACTGAAAGGGTTGTTCCTAGATCGACTTCCTGGATAATGAGCTGATGTCGAAAAGAAGCGATCTGTCATAGGAGGGCCTTAGTGAATCCCACATCAATGACACGGAATGGAGCAAATGATTTTAATGGAGGTGAAAACGATATGATGATATAAGGTTCAGGGTGGCGGTCATGAAAGAATGGAGAGTAAATGTATTGCAGTGGATGAGACACAGGTGAATTCTCTGAGCGACTTCTCTTGAACATATCGGCGACACTGACATGATGGATTGGTAGCGTTAACCCCAAATATGGATGGTGTGATGGACCAATGGTGATATGACTAGTGAACGGAACAACCCAACCCGACTCGGATGCGGAGCGAAAGTGTCATGTTCAAGAGCGACTTGCTACCAATAAAGTTTCTTCAAGTTTTCTTCCCAATTTTTCCCCGGTCATTGCTGACAAGTACCTCTTTATTTTTGTCAAGCTTGAGGAGGATAACATATGCTTGTTCTATAATTTTCCCTTTGGGTAAACCCATCGCTATGTTTTAACGAGCCTAGCGATAGTGAAACTCGTTCTTGTCTGTATGGACAAGTTTGTCGCTATTCGATTTTAACAAGTTTAACGACAAAGATAACTCGGTCCTTTTTGATTTTAGAGAGTCTGAAAAGGGATGTAAAGAAAACTCTGACAATCCTTTTTCATCATATAATCTCTTAAGTCCGAAAAAGTATAAAATAATATAGAACAGATGAATTTTCGGTAATTTTAACGAGTCGAACAAAACAAGCTCTCGATCTTTTTGTGTAATAATCCCTCAGGTCCAAAAAGATTAAAATCTAAAGGAGGGATAACACTTCTGGTCACTTTAACGAGTTGGAGAGGCCAATTTCTCGGCAATCTTTTCATATTTTACGAGTCAGATGAAAAGAGCTTAAAGGAGACTCGTTTTTCGAGGAACGAGTGATAAATTTGGGTAGCAGATAATTCCAGGTAAGGTTTGGAATTTTCCAATTACGACAGTGTCACAAGGATGGCTAACAGGATCACTCTTCACAGCTGTTCCTCAAAAAGGGTAAACAATCAAATGGAGGTGAATGATCGGCCAATACAGAGTGGAGGTGATGATGAGAACACGACCAAGGCTTCAAAGGCTGATGATAATGCATTCACGATGGTTATTTACTGGAAATTGGTTCATTTTTTAATGAGCTTAAACTCTGGGGGAACATTTGCTCATTGCTTATGTTTATTTTTTAACGAGCTTGAATTCCGCGTTAAAACTGCTCGATATAATGGTCATTGATTATCTTGATTTTACCATTGACAACTTTTGTTCCTTCAAAGGTTGTACTGCCTCTTCAATTGCTTCATCAAACTAGTTAGAAACGAATAATATATGCTTGAAAAATGAGTCAAAACACTAATATTTTACTTGAATTACATGAAAAGTAATTTAAAAGTGGTTTTTTACCTCTCATTTTACCATTTCATTTGAACTTTGGTTTGTTGGAGCTTTGGAGGTGCTTTCCCCCTTGATTTTCACTAGCTGATTCTGGGAGATTCTGTGGACGATTCTTGGTGCTGTCTGGACTAGGTAGGAGATAAACCTGAGCTCTTCAGTTTCATCCTTTCCTTTTTGAATTCTGAGCATGTTTTCTAGTTTTTCTAAGCCTCTGGGGTTTGAAAAACTCGCCTTAGCTCCATCGCACCTCTTCTATATCAAAAGGTGCGATGCATAATGGCTTGGCCATTGGCCAGTCAGCATGCATCCCACCCAGAACACTGCTAGGGGTGCGATGGATGCAAAGAGGGAAATTTATGCACAGTTTTTCATGGAAATTTTTGCCTGTTTTTCACCAAATCAGGACCCTGACTCTTCTCTTGTTTGTTTCAGAGATTCATTGGAGCAAAATGCCTGTTACATGGCAAGAACGTGAGCATGAAGAAGAGGACATGCTTGCTTTACATGATCCGGTTACGGTAAATGCACTGCGGAACTGTGGTCTGTTCAAGTTTTTTCGCATCTCTAGCATGAGGCAACAAATCAACTTGTTGCAATATTTTCTCGATGCATGGGATCCTACCACCCAGGTGTTCCAGATTAGGGGCAAGTCCATCCCCTTGACTGTCGTGGACATCTATTTTTTGACCGGCTTATCGAGGCAGGGTGCCCCTATCTCATTATCAGGTTCAGCCCGTGGGGGTGAATCCGTGAGAGATTACATTTGCAGATATTACAGAGAGGGATCTCAGCCGAGTAAGGATGGCAAGATCAATATCTGAGATGTCACTGACAGGTCCCTAAGGACCAATCTGTTCACTTTTGCTAGACTGGCTGGTAGTGCGACTCTTCATGTGGCCAACAGGTCTTATATGCAGTATGCCCTGGAATGCCTTGAACCAAAGGTGTTCAACTGGTGTGATGCAGTACTCTCTGTGATGAAAGAACAACTTACCAAGGTGAAAAACGAAAGATTGAATAACTTTGGATATGGTTCTATTTTGACCGCTTTTGCCTTGGAAAAGATCCCGCTGATGCAGCCGCAATATGTTTCACTTGGTTTACCTCCACCGACTGAGCCACGGATGCAGAGATGGGTTGAAATTATGGCCAGACATGCTGGTCAGTCCCAGGTTTCATTTTCTGATACCTTCTTCGAGTGGTTCAACCGTCAGGAGATGGTTTTTTCCGAGTATCCATATGCTAGGTCGACAAAACGACAGCCATTGCATATATCCAGGGCCTCCCTAGTATGGTCGCCATTTTGTTATTGGGAAATCTAGTGTCTATGCAGAGTTGCTAGTCCCACTAAGGCTGGTAGCTACCTTAGAAACAAACAAACTAAAACCACTTTCGTTTTCCTTTACAAGAGATAGATAAGAGAGGAAAGAAGGAGACCAACCTCTGTCTTGCGCTTGGTTCCTTGCTTGATTCCTCTTCCTTCTGATAGACCTTTGCCACTTGCTTCCTCGTTTACCCAGCTTCAAAGAGTACCTGTAGAATCAGAGCAGCATAACACTATCCAAGAACAAAGATCTACTATCATAAACAATATAGGACCATATATATATTGACCACACAAATGCATATATCATTAATCATACAAGAATGTGGAGGAAAACTCGAATAGCTTTATTAATAATCAAGAATAGCAAAGAGGATTACAACCAATTGTTCTGACCCAGTGTCATCCTCTCAGCAAGAAAGCCCTTCTTCACCTCATGAAAAGCTTAGATCACCCAACACTATAATGTTACACCAAGAAACCAGCAGCACTTCCTTACAAGATACAAAATTCCAGCCTCCGGATCTTTGGGATGAGGGATCCATAATAGATGTTTGCAAGGGGGGTGAGTCAGCTTTTGAGATTTGATTAGTGTCCTCTCTCTGATAGTTCTTGATTCGACTTGGAGATTGATGATCTCTTACTCATCCCTGGGCGAATGCAGAGAGGCAAGTGTCACAGGAGAAGTTTCTGGAAGATTCCATGATCCTCCACCTCACAGTTTGACCCTGCCATTTGTCCACTCTGTCCCATTGCACCCCATAGAAGGGCTTTTCAGTATGCATCACACCTCCTATGTGCATTTAGGTGGGATGCCGCGCACTTTGACCATGGAGCAGGTGAGATGGTCTAGTTTTGACCAGTTCTGAGTAGTTTTTCATGGAGAACTTCTGGGAGATGCTGTAATCAGTTGACCTTGTTATTTCAGGGGTTGGAACAACACTTTTAGGGACTTAGGAGCCCTTGTTTTATGGACATTTATGATTGGGGTTGCAGTGCCCAAAAATGTCTATAACAGCAGCTACATCCTGGTCATCTATTTTATGGACATCAACAGGTGGTTCTTGTGTGGCAACTGCTAAGTCAGTAGCTGGTTATTGTGGGGCAACTACATCTAGGTTGTCTGTTTTATGGACATCAGCAGGTGGTTCTTGTGTGGCAACTCCTGAGTCAGTAGCTGGTTCTTGTGGGGCAACTACATCTAGGTCATCTGTTTTATGGAAATCAACAGGTGGTTCTTGTGTGGCAACTGCTGAGTCAGTAGCTGGTTCTTGTGGGGTAGCTACATCTAGGTCGTCTGTTTTCTGTTCATCAGCAGGTGGTTCTTGTGTAGCACCTGCTGAGTCGGTAGCTGGTTCTTGTGGGACAGCTACATGCTATATATCATCTTGGGTATCCACTTTTGATGGATCAACAACTGGTTCTTGTGGAGCAGCTGCTGAATCAGTAGCTGGTTCTTGTGTGACAACTACATTCTCTAAAAGGAATGATGTCACAAAATCCTGTGCATTTTGCATTTCAGTACCCGAGGGTGAGGTAGGTAAAGATTCAGGGCCTTGGGACTGTGGTGGGGTATGGGGTTTTAGGATAATAGGTGGGGAATTTAGGGTAGTGGTTTTAGTTGCTGCTTCAGAAGACGTCCTCGTTCGTCTTCGAGGTAAAAAATCAAGAAGAACAATGGTTTTTATTTTATGAGGAGCTTTCTCTGGGGTACGAGGGCCATCAGAAGTGATAGATTCTTTAATTGAGGCCCTTGTTCGTATTTTTGGTAGGGGCGCAACCATTTCTTGCCTTTTCCTTTTTAGATTAGCAATGGGAATGTTGTCATGTAAATCATCACTGGGGATATGGACAGTGGGAGTGGATGATTAAGCTAAATTATGGGGTGGGTTCGATGCAATGGAGGGGTCGATTAGATTAACTGCTATGGGTGGTGAGGAATCAAAGACGCTTCCTGGTTGTTGTGCAGAAGGATTTTCAATTTGCTGAGGGATTCCAGGGGTCCGTTGAGGATTTTCAACATTTAATTGGGGAGTTTCGGCTGCTGTTTGAGAAATTTCAACATCTTCATGGGGTTTCGGGGGTGGGTTGTTAAGGAGAGGGGGATTCTGTTGAGCAAAGCCCCTCTGAATTAGAAGCTGAACAAGACGATGGTGAGTGAGGGAAAGGAGTGGGTACTTCGCATTCATGGAATAATGTGACATATTCTTCAGACACCCAAGCAGATAGTATGGCATATTTAGCAGACGACCATGTCTTAAATGATTTAACAACACAAAATCATGTTGATAAACTACCTGGTAACGTCCTTCGCAGGTGAGATAGTGCTTGACAAACTCAGCAACCGTCGGCCATGGAAGTGGTAATGAATGAAGTGCAACACCCCTGCCTTTAGGCTCGACCCGCTCTCTTGGTAGAAGGAAGTCCTGCTGTGCATTCAAAATGATGTGTTTACGACTGAATTATCGAATGCCATCGGCCGGTAAACCTGAAACCTGTGCTATATCATCCTTTGTTACTGGAATTCAGACTCCTTGAACAGTAGAGTAACCTTCCCGTAAATTACGTGCAAATTCAAGGACTTGTTGAGGATCAAATCCTTGGAGCCTTCGAAAATAATCTACCCGGCCTGCGTGCTGAAAAATCTGATATACTTCTGAGTGCAATTCCAATAGAGCTGTTGAGCCAGGTTCATTTCGAATAGCGTTGCCTCCCATAGTTACTTGCTTCAGTAAAATGCACAGTACAGAGCTGAGTTACCACACCCGAAATAGAGTAAGTTTTGGAAATGAGGTCGTGACATAATAAGACAAAGATGGGGTGATGGGACATGATCGTGGTAAAAAAAAACGGTGATTGGCATATTGTGAAATGATTGCAAAATTTTGGTATCCCCCCCCCCCCCCCCCCCCCCCAACTGCGGCTAAAATGATAAGTTTGAATGTATGGCGATTGCAGTAATCATGTCACAATCTTCTCATTAACTATAGTTTAATATTTACACATAAAAATGCATACCTCATGTTTACCTTCGATTGATATTCTGAAAATATAATGTCATCGCTAATAGATCACCAATGGTTATGAAAAAGGGTTTTGTAATATGAGGGTATTTATATGAAAGGCTTTTATAAACATAGGAGGAGGTAGTCAAAGATCAAAGTTATAAGGATCAATAGATCATTCTCACAATGGGGAGTAATATGTATTCATTCTTTTGAGAGGAATTAATGTTTCAATTATGGTAAAAATGGGAAAAATTGGTGTTTTAGGGA
Organism: Pinus tabuliformis; assembly: GCA_031772625.1. Lineage (NCBI taxonomy): Eukaryota > Viridiplantae > Streptophyta > Pinopsida > Pinales > Pinaceae > Pinus > Pinus tabuliformis. The sequence goes on along the minus strand of CM062820.1, from coordinate 255,838,908 downwards.
GAGATGGAAAAAGTCGGTGTTTCAACAATGGGAAAAATTGGTGTTTCAGCAATGGAAAAAAAAGAAGGAAAAGTTGGTGTTTCAGCAACGGGAAAAGGGGAAAAGTTGGTGTTTCAGCAATGGGAAGAATAAAGAGAGATGTTGCTATAAAGAAAAATAGGAAATTGTTGCTGAGAGGTAATGTGGGAGAATGAGCTATGAATTAGGTGAGATGAGAATGTTTCCCAAAATGAAACTTGATCCTGCTTGCAATACAATTGTTCTTTTCAACCAGCCTCCCAATCTAAGACCTGCAAAATAATAAATTGTAACATGGCAACCCTTGACAGGGATTATTAGTTAAGAAATCTAATCTAATAAAGAAACATATAATGCAGAGATTAAATGCAATGAGGGGCAGCAGGCTCCCCCAAAAAGATATAATGTGAATCTGCCATGCAAGTGGCCTTAAAATCCTCCTTAGAAATAGGTTGCTAGTATGGACGGAGCCGATACCCATTCACTAACAATGGTGTTCTAGAATCATCAATTGTTAGGAGCCTTACTGTTCCATTGGGAAAAACAGTATCTATCTCGTAAGGTCCCAGCCACCTTGTTCGCAATTTTCCTTGAAAATTTTCAAACCGGGAATCATACAATAGAGCCCAATTACCTTTTTGGAACTGCTTATGCTTAATAGTTTTATCATGCCACCTGGTTCTTTGTTGTTGAATCATAGTTGTTTGATGGATGGCATCCAACCTATTTTCATCCAATTCCTGAAGCTGCTGCAACCTAGCTGTCTGTGCATTAGTCAAATCAAGGTTAACAACTAAAGCAGTTCTTAAGGTTTTAATTTAAAATTCCACAGGAAAAACAACACTTTTACCATAAACCAATTCATAGGGTGAAAAACCTATAGTGTTCCTCCAGGTAGTTTTGTAAGCCCATAATGCCTTAGGCAGCCTTTGGGACCAATCCTTCCTATTCTCTTTCACTGTTTTTGTTAAAATGGCCTCTATGACTTTATTTGTACTTTCCACCTAACCATTAGCTTGGGGGTGGTAAGGTGTAGTCATTTTATGATTGATATGATATTTTTGAAGCATAGCTTTAAAACCATAAGAATTGAAAGGAGTTCCTCCATCTGTGACTAGTTCTTTAGGCACTCCAAACCTAACAAAGATTTCTTCAAATAGAAAGGTTAAAACAGATTCCTCATTAGCTCTAGTAAGTGCCTTTGCTTCCACCCATTTGGTCATATAATCTGTACAAACCAATATATAAACTCTTTGACTGGATGGAGGATTGATGGGTCCTATAAAGTCTAGAGCCCATCTTTCAAAAGGTTCAAGTATTACCTGGGGGTTCATTGGCATTTCATCTCTATGATTAGGTTGACCCATTCTTTGATAGCTGTCATAGGCCATGACATATTTCTTTGCATCCTTAAAAAGTGAGGGCCAATAATAACCCATCTTGAGAATTTTATGTGCTATTCTCTTATCAGCAAAATTCCCTCCACAAGGGCCATCATGACAAGCCTTCAGTATATCATAAACCTCATCTTCTCTAATGCATCTTCGAATTTATTGATCAAGTCCTGTATGAAAAAGACACCCACTTATCCAGCTATACCGAGCACTTTGTTGAATGATATTTATTTTCTCTAGGTGCGATAGGTGTGATGGTAACTTCCCTGCAACCAAATAATTGGCAATGTCTGCATACCAAGGTGAGTGAGCGAAAACTGCAAACAAGAATTCATTAGGAAAAGAATCATCTACCAGAGTATTATCATCAGTGTTTATTCGAGAGAGGAAATCAACAACTACATTTTCTTTACTTGGTCGATCTACAATTGTAATATCAAATTCTTGTAATAACAATAATCACCTGCTAACTTGAGTCTTTGTGACAGATTTGTTCATTAAACACTTAATAGCCGAGTGGTCAGTATGAAAAAAAGTAGGATAACCAGTAATGTAATGTCGAAATTTATTAATAGCGTAAATGAATGCTAAAAATTCCTTTTCGGTAACTGTGTAATTAAGCTCAGCAGGGGTCATATTCTTACTAATGAAATAGATAGCATAAGGAAGATTATTTTCTTCTTGTCCCAAGACAGCTCCAATTGCAGTATCCGAAGCATCAGAGGATATATGAAAGGGAAGTGCCCAATCAGGTCCCCTTAGAATAGGAGCTGTAGACAACTGATGCTTAAGTTCATCAAATGCTTTCTGACAGGCATTAGTCCACTTAAATTCAACATTTTTCATAAGTAACACAAACAAAGGAGAAGCTATTTTAGAAAAATATTTGATAAATCTTCTGTAATATCCAGCATGTCCTAAAAAAATTCTTACATCAGTTTGTGTTTTAGGGATAGGAAGGGTCTGAATTACCTGTACTTTGGATGGATCTACTTGAATCCCTAGGAATGAAATGAAGTGTCCTAGTACAATTCCTTTGTTCATCATCATATGACATTTTTTAGTACTCAAGGAAATATGAGCTTGTATACATCGTTTAAGTACTTTCTCAAGGTTTTGTAATGCATCTTCAAAATTCACACCATAAGAAGTAAAGTCATCCATAGATATATCCATAGAGTCATTAAGCATATCAGAAAATATTCCTATCACTGTTCTTTGAAATGTTGCTGGAGAATTACATAGTCTAAAGGGGAGGACTCTATAGGCAAAATTTCCCCAAGGACTAGTAAAAGTGGTCTTGTCTTGGTATTGGGCTGCAATTTTGATTTGGTTATACCTGCTAAAACCATCTAAAAAGGAAAAGAATCTCTTTCTTGACAAACTGTCCAGCACCTGATCAATGAATGGCAAGGGGAAATGATGTTTTTGAGTGGCTTTGTTTAAAGCTCTATAATCTACACATACTCTCCATTTCCCATTTTTCTTAGGTACTATCACCAATGGAGAAACCCATTCACTGTCAGATATGGGGTATATAAACCCTGCATTAAGCAATTTTTGAAGTTCTTCCTTAACAATTTCTCTTAAATTGGGATTCATTCGCCGCTGGGGTTGACAGACTGGTCGGCACCCCTCCTTAATATAGATACGATGAGTACATAATTCAGGAGAGATCCCCTTCATGTTTGTGTAGTCCCATGCAAATGCTTCCTTGTTTTCACGAAGTAACTTCATTAGCTGTTGTGTTTCAGCATCTGATAAATTGGGGTTTATGTTCAATGTTTTGCCAGGTTCGATTTCTACTATTATGCTTTTAGAGGAGATAGTCGTTGATGTTTGAGGTAAATTTTCAGGTTTAAGCTTTTCCTGAGTTTCAGGTTCCAAAATTGTAGTTAACTGATTATATGTTTCAGAAGTGACCGATGAAGGTTCAGAAATAAAATTACTAATTACTTCATCTTCTGTGGTGTCTTTAAGAGTTAAGGCTTGTCCAATGGTCAAAATGGGTTGAGTGTCATTATCCTCATAGTCTAACCATATAGAATCATCATTGTTAATCATAGGTGTAGCATGAGGGTAAAGAGTAAGCTGCTTGGTTTCACATCCATTAGAAATTGTCATTGATCCTGATCTACAACTAATAAAGGCATTTGCTGTAGCCAGCCAGGGTCTCCCCAAAATCATAGGATGTCCCCCCAACTTTGTTTTAGTCTGTAATACGACAAAGTCAGCTGGGTAATTCCAGGATTCAACTGAAATGATCAGGTCTTCAATAACCCCCTCTGGTTTGATTGTGGAATGGTCAGCTAATTCCAGGATGGTTGGTGTCTCTCTGATTACATTTTTCAGCTATAACAATTGTGTAGTTTCAAGGGTCATAATATTTATAGCGGCACCTATGTCTACTAGAACTCACGAAACAATAGTTTTTCCAACCTGTACCGTGACCGTAAGATGGCCTGGATCACCATATTTTACAGGAGGAGTTTTTCCCAACATTAAAGCAGCTAGATCACCCATCACATGAACTGTAAGGGGGTCTTTAGCTTTCCTGCCAGGTTTCTTGATGCAAATGTCTCTGACAGTTCTGGCATAAATCGGTACATCCCTGAGTGCTTGTAAAAGTGGAATTTTAACATAAATATTCTGCAATTCCCCTAGAAGATTAAAAGCAGGCGGCTCAGGTGTCTTAGTAAGAGCTAGACACTCAGGGAATGGTGGCTCTATTGTTTCAACAACTTTATTAGAGGGTGGTTTAACTGTTTCAGCACCCTTATTAGGTAAATTATTCTTTTCTGTCTCTTCTTTGTCAGAGTCAGAAGAGGTAATATCATCAATAATCGGCTCAACTACTCTCCCAGATCGTAAATGAATATCATTACATTGCACAGGAGATGTAGGCAGGTTCTGAATATTGATGACTTGCACAGCTTTATTATTATTAGGGTTAGGGTTCAGTTGTATAGGCAATTGGGGTCTCATTGTCTGATTATTTGGTGGAGCACTTGACAGGAGAGAGAGTTATTGCTGAAACTGAGGAAATTGGTTTGGGAACAGAATTTGTTGAGCTCTCCAGTTTGGGTTCCATTGATTAAAATAAGATTGCTGTGAAGGCCAAGGAGTCCACATTGCAGGGTCTACAAAGGAAGGGTTTGTTTGCTACATGGGTTGAAAATTCATTTGATTAAAGGGTGGGTATTGCATTTGGTTGAAGGGTGGGTAGTTTGCTTGATTGAAAGAAGAATAAGTATTCCAACGATTAAATGGCATACTGGAGTTCGTACCTTGTCCTCGTGGTTTCCATTGCCTCCTCTGTGTCAGCAAATAAACCGCTTTAGCTTCCTCCTCAGTTGGTTGCAATGTTGCTTTTATCCCTGGTAAAGAAGGGCATTGTTGAGTTTCATGGTCCTTCTCACAAATGGTGCAAATTGGTACCTTGTCCAATGGGCATTCCCTTAGTGGATGTTTTTCTCTGCATTTAGGACAGAAGACAGCCAAAGCACCTTCTGCCTATACCTGTTTTCTCTTAACCCGCAAGGTATCAATCTGTGAAGCAAAAGATGTTAACATTTCAGTTTTAAATTCTTCAAGTAGATTACCTATTTTAGCTTTCGTTGCTCCCCCACTGGCTGATTTTTGGACTCTTGAATATGTATTGTCCCTACTTTTTGATTTATTTGCAGCCCCTCTTGAACATCTCTTGTAGAGGTTGACAATTTCATCATACGATTCTTTAGATATATCCCCTTTACCAAGCATATTTAACATATCTAAACAGTCATCCCTTACCCCTTTCAATAATATTGTCTTAAGAATATCTTTACTTACATCAGGGTGATCGGATCTCTGCAGATTATACTAGAGTCTTTCCACAAAGTCCTCCAGATTTTCATCCTCCTTCTGAACCATCTTGAATAGTTCCTCCCTTTTCTCTCTCGTCCGGCAATAGTCTTGGTATTTGGCCAGAAACTTCTCCTTCATCTGATCCCATGTTGTGATCACATGACCTCCCAAGCTCATAAACCATCTCAGTGCATTTCCTTTTAATGTTGCTGGAAATAACTTCAATTTTTGAGCATTAGTAACATAATCATAACTTCTACACAATATATCAAACTCGAAAAGAAACTCATCAGGGTCTTCAGAGGATAAACCATGGAAGTTGGGTAAGGCTGAGAGTGGGATGTTCTTCATAGGAGTTGCTCCTTTGGGAAGTTCCCCAATAGGGAATTCCAAGGTGGAGAGAGAGTTCTCGCCTCTTCCTTCTCCTCCTCCACGTCCTCCACCAAAGATTCCTTCATTGTTTCCATCCATTGGTTGTTCCCCTGTTGCACTTACCCGGTCTTCAACGCTTTCTGTTGGACTCTCAATGTCCTGAACTGGTTCCTCAACTTCAATATCTTCTATTGGTTCTTCAATGTCCTCCACTGGTTCCTCAGTATGTTCTACTATCTCTTCAACCCTTTCAGGTCCCACTACTTCCTCTGTTTCGTAGTCCGTTTGGAGAGAGTGTTGAGTCTGTGGCCTCCGAGAGCTTAGCCTCTGAGAAGTCTCAGCTTTTGAAATAATCTCATCAATAAAAGTTTTTCTTCCTCCTCTTCCTTTTCCCTTGCCACCTGTAGGATTAGTTTTCTTGCATCCTCTCATGCATCCTACATATCTAAAAGAAAATCATCAGTGCTTTTAAAATCTATGATTGCCTTCCCCTGGCAACGGTGCCAAAATGTTGGTCACTTTAATTGCTTATTAATTCAAACAACCAAGTGCTACATAAATTGTCAACCCAGGGAAGTCTGTTTATTTCAAAGGCAACTGCGTACTATATGCACTCAATCTTAAAAGCAATGAAAGTTGTAGTAAAAACTGATCACACCTTGCTTAAGCAAACTAAAGCTCCACTCCGAGTTACAACAAAAACAATCTATTGCAGACAGCTACCAAAGAAGGCTTAATTTCATTAAAGAAGTAATCTAATGAAAAAGAATCAATCTGCAAAGGAAAGCACTAGCTATGCTGTAACAGAGAACATGACCTTATTCCCAGAATGGGAATCTTCAGCACCTGTTTCTGATCACTACACTGCCAACTCACTCTGTAAACTCAATTGCCAATGAAACACTCATGAATGAACTGTGGATAAACTAAATAGTGCAGCAATCAATTGGAAAGAAAACAGAGTTTCAGCAATAATGTGAAAACAATATTCAGAAAACAGTACTGTTAACAAGGCATGGATAAAAGACACACTTAACAAACTGCAAAAATATAATGGGTGAATCTTGTGATGAAGGTGGGCCCTGCCCTTCTCACAAGATTCCCCAGGAGACGAGAACTAGAAAGAAATGTTCAGAACAAGATTTTATTCATCTATCAATATGTCATGTTATAGAAAAAAGGATTCCAGTTTTGTTCCTTCAACTAAGCCCTTCCCCGCAGTCTGTTCATCCCCTTCTAATGTAGATGTCTCCTCTTTTTAAAGAGGAGACATCTATTACAATAGATTACATTGTAAGTCCTATTTTAACCCTTTATACAAAAATAGGGAAGTTAGTTTTCCCATCAACAAAATGCTGTTACAATAATACTGTCTTTAAATCATGATCGTTACATCTAGTGTAGCAACTCCTTCAATGATCTTCTTCTATTGCTGTCAAATCTAGACTGCAAATCACAACTGTTCAGTCACGAGATTTGCGCATCGTTCCTACTGTTTCAGCAACTGTAGAAGTAATCTTGCAATCTCTAGGCAGTTTCAGCAACGTGGACTGCACATCGTTCTTTAACCGTTCAGCAACTATCAATTCAATGATCAACAATAAAGATAGTGTAATTATATGTAAAATAATTAAACGTATAGTGATGAGAAGAAATATTATGTACCTTTGGAATAATTGGGTTAAAACAGTAACAAGGACTTTAAATATAAGTTGAAAAAGGATGAAATCATAACAAAATGTATGGTCAAAAGAGATAATATGAAGTCCTAACACTTGGGTACCTACCTTTGTACCCCATATTATCCCCCCTAGGTATACTACATTCCACCCCTCTTAACATGTTCCGTCCCTGAAACATGGGAAGAACACAAATAATAAGATCTGCTCAAAAGAGTAGTCCACTGGTACCATGCATGTGCATCTAGCCATCCAAGAGAAAGGTGAACCCTCGATCTTATTGGTGCCTCGCTCGCTTAAGATGGAAGTTGACCATGGCAGCGCTTCTATGTTGGTGTGTAGTATGTGGATCTTCACTCCTCTCTATCTGTCATGCGGGGGTTGTTTTCCTTGTGGCTAATTCGTTGCCATCTTGTTGGTTGGTTTCTTGCGGGGTGATGTGGGTGATGATATGTCGAAGTTTTAATCCACGGTGTATTTTTCTTTAATTCACCCCTTACTGGAGCTTGACTGTTATCTGGTGCATGTTGTGGTGCCCGCTGTGGTGTCTTATCTTCCAATATTACTTCAACCACTGAGCCCTCATCTGATGTATTAGCACCTATAACCTTTTCTGCTTCAGCCTTTGTTTGTGTTTGATTGTCGATCATCACTGGCTCATCATCTGATATGTTAATCCCTGAAACATCTTCTGCTTTAGCCTCCGTAGACTCTACCTGTTTATTGATGGAAATATCTTGTAATGTAATTTTCTTCTTTTTATACCAGAGCTTCAGGAATTTCTTCTGCACATTAAAATTGATAGTACCCACGGATTCCATCTAAGGATATCCCAAAACAACATCCATGTTATCCATATCTGAAGTATAAAAATCACCATGCAACACATACTTATCCATTGAAAGCTTCAAATCTTTATAAACTTGCATATCCTGTTTGTTTTCAATGTGTTTTGTTGGCACATGTAATTTTTTTGCCAAGTTAACATTTATGAGATTTTGCTTGCAACTCGGATTTATAGACACAATGATTTTCTCCTTCTGAATCAATCCATGAACCTAAAATAAGGATATACCAGTAGGAAATAACCCCACATGTTTCCCCTTATCTTGTTTTCTAGCCTGAGACCATTTGTCCAAAAGGAGTTTTTCAAATTCTTTATCTGAAAGTTCAGACAACTGCGTGTTGTAAATTGATTTCCACCATCTGTAAGCCTCATCTTGGAAACCAAGTGATAATAAAATTTTCCATTGTTTCCCATATGTTAACTTTTGGTTCTGTATGAATTTTTCAATAGTAGGGCTATCATCTTTTCCTATAAAAAACATCTTGCTAGACGACACGAAAAAAAAATCACTTACTTGGCGAAAATTTAAAGTGGTCATAGTTTAGTCAATATTGCTCAGAATCTTTATTATGACTTGTTTTCGGAAATGGAATGACCATTCTGCATCTTCCCATGTGATAGAAATCCTGATCTAGGCACTGGAATTTCAGATCCGCGCTGCAACTCTCCCGCCGTCACCAAAAATTCTGAAAAAAGAGCTGATTTTAAATCAGTGATATTTCCCTCATCTGGACTCTGATTCGACTATTTTTTTTTTTTTTTTTTAATTTGGGTATTTTTTCACAAAAAATCCATATCTGCAATTAGATTTTATATATTTTGCCCCAAAATGTATAGATCTGCGTCGCAAACGCGTTGCCCCGAAAAAATGTCTGCAACACCACTGATTTTTAGATCAACGATATCTCCTTCATCCAGACTCCAATTCGGCAGATTTTTTTTTTGAAATCGAGTATTTTTTCACAAAGAATCCAGATTTGCAATTAGATTCTACAGATTTTGCATCAAAACATATAGATCTGTGCCGCAAACTCGCTACCCCGAAACAATGTCTGCAACACCACTGATTTTTTAGGTCAGTGATATCTCCTTCCTCCGGACTCCGATTCGGCTGATTTTTTTTTTTTTTTGAAATCGGGTATTTTTTCACAAATAATCTAGATCTACAATTATATTTTGAATATTTTGCCCCAAAATTTACAGATCTGATCTGAAAACTCGCTGCCCTAGAAAGTTCCTATAAAAAAATAAAAATAAAATTCTCCACTTTTGCCCAAGAAAGTGCTCTGATACCACTTGTTATATAACTGACATGAAAATATAAGACAATGAAAATATACCCAAAAATAATAAGATAAAAATAGATAGAAATGCTTCTTTATTGATCAAACCCTTAAGGTAGGGCAACACCATACAATCACTCCTTAAGGAAAGAGAACACTCCACAAGCCATATGCATGTTCATACAATATTCCTTGACATCTCTCAATGGGGAGTCTTTAGCCTCTATATAGGCCTCATACATACAATACCATGGGTTATTACCATGGTTCCCTCAATACCATCTATCTAATACCATGGGCCCATTACATTATTACTAACTACTTGTGGTCCCTTACATGATATGGGTTAGCCACCTTATTTATTACTATGGCCCATCCCATTCTTACATTATTCCCTTGGGTACCTCCCTTTGTACCCCATACTATCCCCCCTAGGTATAGTATACTATCGCTAGTTAATGGTTTATTCATCAAATATCTTATAACGGAATGATCAGTATGTACAAAAACTTCATATTTTGTAATATAATGTCTAAATTTATTAATAGAAAAAATTACAACTAAAAACTCTTTTTCACTAATAGTATAATTGAGTTCATCGGGTGACAAGTTTTTACTAATGAAATAAATAGCATAATATTGTTTGTCTTCTTCCTGTCCTAAAGTTGCGCCAATAGCAGTATCTAAGGCATCAGAAGAAATATGGAATAGCAGGGACCAATTTAGTCCTCTCAAAACTGGTGCTTGAACTAATTTTTCCTTCAATATCTCAAAAGACTATTGGAAAGCTATAGACCAAGAAAACTCACTATCTTTAGCCAAAAGTTAGAAAAGGGGGGTAGCCATCCTTGAGAAATTCTCAATGAATCTCCTATAGTAGTCCGCATGTCCTAGAAAACCTCTCACTTCCCTTTGAGTTTTGGGTATAGGAAGACTCAAAATGACTTCTATCTTTGTAGGGTCAACCTGGATACCTTTGTCGGAAATAAGATGGTCAAGAACTACTCCTGCCTTGCACATTAATATGCATTTCTTGTCACTGAAGGAAAGATGAGCTTCTTGGTAGCGAAGAAGCACGTTTTCTAGATTCCTGAGGGCTTCTTGAAATGAATCACCAAACACAGAGAAATCATCCATATAGATTTCCACGCACTCGAGGTAAGCAAAAATAGCCAAGGCTACCCTTTGAAAGATAGTCAGATCATTACATAACCCAAAGGGAAGCACTCGGTATGCAAATGTACCCCATGGACATGTAAAAGTGGTTTTGTCTTGATCCTCGGGTGTTATCTTTATCTGGTTATATCCGCTAAAGCCATCTAGAAAAGAAAAGTACTTTTTATCAGGAAGGGTATCGAGTACCTGATCGATGAAAGGAAGGGGGAAGTAATCTTGGAGAGTGGCTTTATTTAATTCTTTGTATTCAATGCAAATGCGCCATCTCCCATTTTTTTTCAGGACTAATACTAATGGAGAGACCTACTAGCCATCAGAAATGGGATAGATAAAATCAGCATCTAAGAGTTTTTGCAGTTCTTTCTTTACAACATCTCTTAGATTTGGGTTCATTCACCTCTGGGGCTGTCAGACAAGTCGGGCTCCATCCTGAATATAGATATGGTGTGTACAAGTTTCAAGAGGGATGCCTTTCATATCCTCATAACCCCATGCAAAGGCATCAATATGGTTTTGCAACAAATTCACAAGATGCTCTCATTGAGAAGGGTCCAAGTCTGAACTGATATACAAGGATTTACCTGGACTAATCTCAACAAGAGTAGTGTCAGGCTCCAGAGTACACAAAGATTCCACTAGAGGTGGTGATGATGGAGGTACAGAGTCATATCCTTCTTGAAAATCTAGACTAAAAATCCGACTTAATGACTCAAAATTAGGCATGGTGTCTAGATTATTTAGGAAGTCTTGAATCTCACCCTCCTATGAGGACTTAGCATTCTGATGTATCAATAAAATAAGTTGGGTCTCCTCATCACTACTATATTCTAATGATAAAGTGTCTTGGATCTCCTGAATAGATCTAGCAGGTGGATATAGGGTGACTTTCTTTCTATAATCTCCATGGGAAATATACATATCACCAGAACGACATCCAATATAAGCATCAGCCGTAGCAAGCCATGGTCATTCCAAGATCAAGAGATGCCCTCCTGTTATACTCTTATACCAATAGGTGTCATATTTCATGATTGACTGGTTGAGCTTTGTAATATGTTCATCCCTTTCCTTGTTGCAAATGTTTTCCATATTATCAAAAAATAAAAAAAAAATCAAAAAATGTAAAAAACGTAAAGAGGGTATGCCATAAAAGAGAAATCAAAGGGTAAAAAGAATAAAATGGTCAAAAAAGTGAAAAGAAATGAAACCGAAACAAAGATAGACCAGGAAAGTGTGCAAGTCCAAAAAGCCACTACTTTTTCATTTTTTGTAAATAAAACATTGTGTGCAACTTGTTAAATTCATGCTACAATTAATGAATGGCCAAACAGCTTAATCTTGGCTAGTTCATGTTTGAATTTCATGTTTTAGAGATAGAGAATAAAAATCTGGCCAAACTGTTTAATCTTGGCAGATAAGTAGATAGTTAGAGAAGCAAAGGAGCTCAACAGTTTAATTTGAGCCCTTGGATGAAATAAGTGCAGACTTAGGTAGGCTTACCATGCAAAGAAAAGAAAAATTGATGAGGGTTGGCTAGTCCAAATGCACCCAAATAAAGAAGGAAAAAAATGCTAGGCCAAGTAAGCAGGGTAGGTAGATTGGTGTTTCAGAATGATACTTGTGATGGATCATGTCTCTCAATGTGTTAACTTTCACTTCTATCACAAGTGCCATGGAGGACATTCCACCTGATGCAGCTCAAGTGAGACAGAGTTTCATAACTAACTCCCCTTCATACTTTTCCTAAATCATTTACTAATTTTCCCAAAATATTAAGAATTTGTTCTTAATATCACTAAAAAAGCCACTCCATCTCATTTCATAAAGTGCCTAAGTAAAACCCTCTTTTACTTAGAAAAGTGGAAAATGCATCATACAAACCCCTTTTTATCTTGCAACCTAAGTTTTAACGCAAAAAACTTGTTAAACTTAGCGCTGGTTCATTTTCATAAGTCATATTAACACTAACTTTTATTATATAAATCCTTTGCTATGTTTCCATCTCGTACTATGTAAATGTATAACAAAAACCCCGCATTATTAATATTGCCACCCCTGGTCGAAATACGACCATAGCATTATATAAAGCAGGGATTAATAGATTTATTTGGAATTTATTAATAACCTTCCCACGCGCAAATTAATGGATTAATCAACCACTTGGGTTGATTAATAACATTCCCTCGACTAATGAAAATAGCCCCGATACCATTAAAAAATGCAATATATTGTGTGGACCCCGCAGCTTAAACTCCCTCCATCTCTGAAGCGCATCCGTCGACTGATCAACCCTCGTCCATCTGATGGTCGACGATCATTTTGCGACCCCCCTAACTTCTGCCCTTTAACTCGCGAGGAACTGGCGGTATTGCTCCTATACCACTGCCACGCATCGCGCTCCCGATGTGATCGCTCGCCCTCCGACCGAAACTGCCCAGCCCCAAAAGCGGTGCAGGCAAAACCGCTTACCACCATCCTCTGTTGTCATCACCGCTTTGCTGACGTCATATGTCCTTTTGTTGATGTCACCAACTACGTCACTACCACGTCACCTGCCCCCGTACTCCTGCTTACGTCATCCGTCCTTCAAGTCAAATATTCCCACCAAGCTTCATTTTTTTCAAATAAAAGGGAAAAAATGTGTTTTTCAGTGTTATTCGCTGCATATAGTGCCCCATGCTCTCCTACAAAGTAAAATCAACCGAGTCTGCATTTCCATGTTTTCTGACCAGAAAGGCTCCATCAATGAGCTCGTGGCCTCAACCAAGCTGCCAGTTACAGTTTTCTTCCTCTTTAATTCAGTTCGAAACAACACCGAGGGACTTCCAAACTCGCAGAAAAAAGAAATAAAGGGATGAACAGGGATATTCGCTACCCTAACCAGTGAGGCCTTCAGAGCTGCAAATTGCCAGAGGAAGACAAGTTAAAGTGTATCAGTTCAACATTGAAGGCAAAGCAGATCAGCATTAAAGAAATATTAGATCAAAATTAAAGACACATCATATCAACATTGAAGAGTATCAGATCAGAAGTCAAAGTGTATTAGAGCAATTAAAGTGTATCACATCAGAATTAATGCACAATTAAGACAGACAGCCGGCGCAGAGCTACTATAGAAGACAGCTACAAGCCGAACCCTAAAGGCTTGCCTCCAGCACAACATCAGTTAGTTGTTTCTATTTTACTTGTAAATTATTATTAGGTTAAATCCTAGATATTATCTCACAGCTGTTATGAGATATAGGTTGTACATATCTTGTTATATAAATACCCCCTCCATGAGAGTATTGGAGTAGTCTGTGGTGTGTGGATTCCTAAACTTTGCTGTAATATTGAATTTTGGAATAAAGAATTGTTGGAAACATCTGTTGTCTGGCCTACTGGATGAAGAATTGAAGCAGAGGGCTTGTCACAGAATTCTTGAATCAACCTCCGGATCAACAAGTCCCCTATATCTTGTGTTTTACAGTTTTCTCAGTTTACTATATCATCTGTGTTTCATAATCTGAATGATAAAGAAAATGGTTAATTTCAGAATATGCTTGATTGCACTCTGTTTTCAATCTTTGTTGTTCTCTGTGTTTTCTTCAGAATTAGTATAAACAATGAACTCTTAATTGCTCCTGTTTCCTGATTCTTTCATGTTGTTTATTTGCTAAGGAATTCTTAATTGCTACTTATCAATAATCATCCATTTCCCTCTTTCAATATGTTGAAGGATTCTTAACTGCCCTTCACCCATTTGAGCCCATTCCATCTGGTTTCAGATCTTTATTTTGTTCCCTGTTTGACTACCTTGCTCTGTGAAACCATCCTCTGCCAAAAATGAAAACCCAGAAAGCCATCTTCTTTGACTCCATCATGCCCAATGGATTGAACTGTTCTGTCTTACCTCTCTGTTCTATGGAATCTCACCACCCAAACCCAAAACAAAACCCTTGAACGTCATAACTAGCCTAATATCTTTCAAAAAACAAAGCTAAATCATAAAGAGAGATCCCTCTGTAGATACAGATTGGATAGATTCTGTATCTAAAAGATTGGTTTGTGGTTACCTCGGCAGTATTCCCTTTCTTACAACTTTTAGGAAAAACCTAAGTGATAACATCATTGGTGACTCCACTGGGGACCTGAATAATTGTTTGTTACTGTTGTTTACTGCATAAACTACAGATGGAGCCTGAAGTTAGCCAGGTAGCCTTTGAAACTGCTTTTGCTTTGCAATTGCAGAAGTAAATAAATGCTACTTTAGTCTATCTCCGGTCTAGTTTATGTATTGAACAGTTGGTTTCAAATACTTGATCATTTCCTCTTTTTAAATGAGTCTTTAGGAAAGTTCAAAATTACTACATCTAAAATTTCCTAGAAAACACTGTTAAAAGTTGTATTGTCAAAACTATTTTAAGAAAAAAGCAAAAACACACCCAGAAACTGGCTTCAAAAAAGATTCATTACACCAGATCAAATCCTGATCCTAATCCCTCACCCGTGTTTGAAAATCCTAATCTGATTCCTAGGATCATTAGAAGACAAGAGAGCCAAGGAAATTCTGCTAGTTCACACCTTGACCGACATTTGCAGAACTCCGTTCAATCTGAGCTTACCTTTGAAAGAACACCAAACCTTTTTGTGATTACCACCGCTTCTCCAAGTTTACCATCAGCACCTCAAGCCACCCTTTCCACTCCTCCATCTACAGCACACATTCCCATTGTTATCCCTACTCCTCTAGTTGTCACATCTATTTTTGCAACCATGGCAAACCGATATACTCCCCTAAACTTACCTGCCAATCCAGGGGCTATGCCTCAAGACTATCAAAGTAAAATCCCTTCTTTTGATGGTACTGATACTTACACAGCTCAACAACATACCAAGAAAATGACCGATTATTTTGAAAGTTATGAGATTGATGATGATGATGTTAGAATGAAGGTATTTGTTCAAAGTTTAACTGGAG
Organism: Pinus tabuliformis; assembly: GCA_031772625.1. Taxonomy (NCBI): domain Eukaryota; kingdom Viridiplantae; phylum Streptophyta; class Pinopsida; order Pinales; family Pinaceae; genus Pinus; species Pinus tabuliformis. The sequence continues at coordinate 255,823,333 of CM062820.1, read as the reverse complement.
ATGTTAGAACATGGTTTAGAGCCCTCCCTGCAAACAGTATCAATGACCCATAAGCTCTTTATTAGACCTTCTTGAACAGATGGGAAAAGAAGAAAAATCCTGGATTTAAGACCTCTGTGGTTTAAATCTTTTGATTCAGTTTCCGGAGAATCCACAGTAAGAACCGTTTTCTGGCAACGTTTCAAATCCCAACCGGGATCCATCATCAGGGATTCTTGAATGCTTGATAGAAGAAGAGCTAATTTAAGATATTTAATAGTAATGAGGAGAGAATTTTGAGAAGAATGTCAGCTATCCTTTTGAATAATTTTGATTTATTAATGATGAGAGTAAATTGAGATGAATGTCGGTTTTCATTTTAATAATTTTAGATTAATTTATTGATGAGCTAATTTAATTAATATAAATTATTATTATGTTGATCATTATCATAATTAGTATTAATTAATTAATTATAATATTATTAATAATAAGTTACTTTTATTCTAATAATTAATATTAGAATCCATTGTTAATATTATTATTATAAATAATAATAATTATTATAATTAATAATAATAAATAATATTAATATTATTAATATTGATCATAATAATTTTTTTTTTTTTTTGCGTAAATACTAATTCTATTAAAAAAGAGAAAAATATGTACATGGAGGTCGAGACCTCAGAGGGGGCAGAGGCCAGCCCTCAGCCAGAGATTCTGAGACATACATATCCTACTATCTGCCATTTCCGGATTACAGACTTCAAAAACTTGATTTGTTAGACAGTGACCCACTAAAAAATAATTCTGTTCTGAGTCTAACATGACATAGCTATCGCCGGCAAAGGCTTTACTGAGACACATGTTGTCATGCCAGTCATGAACAAAAGAGGCAAAACAGAACTCATCAAACCCAGAGTTGTTGCTACAAACTAAGAACAGGTTGGCTAGCGCCAAGAACTTAAACAAGAACTGAAACCAGACACATGACCAGAGACCTAGAAACAAAGACACATAGCAAAAATCAAACAGAGTGAAGGCAAGAATGCCACCCGTCGGTGATGAACCAGCCTTAATCTGCATGTTGCGGAGAGTCGGGCATGCCCTTATCCACCTGGCTCGGCGAAGCAACCCAAGTGATGAAACCATTGTCTTCAATTCCTTCGATGCCACCTTCTGGAGGAGTTACCAGGTTGAGAATGCTGCCTGCACAATGGGTCGGTCCACATGCAAGGATCTCGTGCTATGTTGAATCGGCTGGATGCAGAGGCTCTTCAGAAACCGGGGTGTCATCCTCCCTGTTGTCTGCATTAAACACCACCCCAGCCATCTCCCCCTGAAGGACGCTGTCTTCCTGAGATTGAGAGGTGGTGGTGTCGGCTGAGCTATTGGGATTGTCCTCTTCCTCAGCAAGAATAACCGTGATACTAGCAGACAAAACTAGCCTGTTGAGCCTGCTATGGAAGGTGAACCGGGTAGTTTGAAAGGAATTGTGTGGGAGAGGCCCAGCATGGCCAGAGGGCGGTGAGGACGGGGAGGCCGAAGTAATGGGGATGACATTCTGAGGAGTAGACCGAGAGGTTCTGCCTCTGTTACCGGTGTTACCTCCTCGGCGAGAGACTCCTCGACGGCGAGGCATTCTCAGAATGACAGACCAGCTGAGAAAGGGAAGATGGCAGAGCTGACGAGAGAGGGATTGAGCACAGAGGAACCGAGCAATACCAAATAACCAGGCGAGCTTCCAGACAATCTGAGCCAGGCAGGGGTGCGGGAAGAACAACGGGCGGAGGTGAAAAGAACCAGGAGCAATGGCGTGAACCAGATATCGAGCCATACATAAAACCTTGAGCATGAACTCTCGAACCAGGCGCACATTAATGCCAATCTGTGTGACCAACATTCCGTCCAGCAGCCGATTAAATGCGCATGCCATGGAGATCGTCCGCCAGCCAGGTGCAGGGCCAGCTGCCTGCCTTGAGCGAACCCTCATAAATGTTGTTTATTAACACCCGCATCCGGGTAATATTGATCATAATAATATTAATAATATAATCCTAGAATAATGTATTATAATATTATTAATAATTAGTTATTTTTAATCTAAGATAATAATAATAATAATAATAATTATTAATAATATAATAATAATAATAATTATTATTAATATAATAATTAATAATGATAATATTAACTAATAATATTATTATTAATTAATTTTTTTTTAAAGAGTATTATTAGTGTAATGTTAAAATTATTTGAAATGTACTAATATTAATAATAATAATTATTGTATTAAAATTTTTATATTATAATATTAAGAGTCAATATAAATAATTAATAATAAATAATTAGTAATTAATAATTAATTAGTATTATTAATTGATAATCAATATCAGGACTTTATAATTAAAATTAATAATTAAAATATGTTAACTGATTATAATTAATACTTAATAATCCTAATTTATAATAATAGTTAATGATAATAATGAAAGCTATTATCATAATAACTATTGTAAAGGTTTAATATGAACTTATTATTATTATTATTATTATACCTAAATTATTAAAGCGAAGCTACTAACTACTAGGAATGGAAAGGGAGAGGTAATTCTACCACCGAATACTAAACCTGAGAAGTATTGGTGACCCTAATTTTTCTGATTAGGGGAAGCCAGCTTCCACTAATCTCCATACCATTGTCTCTGTTTAGATTATGCGGATGCTTGATAATTTCAAGAGCTTCTCTAATCTTTCGCTTATGATGTTGTTCTTCCCTAGCGATAATTGAGGCGTTTTCCAAGCAGACATGGTGCTTAGTTTTTGAGGAGTGTTCTGCCAAGGCCGAAGTACGAGATCTTTCATTCTTAATATCAGCTCCATGTTCCTTGAGTCTCGTCTGCAGGGAGCGACCTGTTTCACCAATGAAGCTTTTTCCACACGAGCAATCTATTTTATAGACTCCCTTAAGCTGATGTCTATTGATACTGTCTTTGACAGATCTCATACCTTGCCTAATAGTTCCAGGGGCTGAGAATTGCGTGTTTATGTTTTTCTTCCTGAGGATTTTAGCAATCTTATTTGTAACTCCATGAATATAAGGAAGAAAAACCCTACCACACTGAGGTTGGTCTTGGGCCTTAGGTTCAGAGATAACACCCTTCTCTCGGCTTTGTCTATTTCTTTATTAATCTCATTTTCTTTGTAGCCTATACTCTTAAAGGTTGAGACTAAATGCTTCTTTTCTTCATTCAAATGTTCAGCGTCAGAAATTCGAATTATAATATAAAATTTTTAATACAATAATTAATAATAATAACAATAATAATAATAATAATAATAATAATAATAATAATAATTATTATTATTAATTAATTAATAATAATATTAACAATCAATATTAATAATAATTATTATCTTAGATTAAAAATAACTAATTATTAATAATGTTATAATACATTATTCTAGAATTATATTATTAATATTATTATGATCAATATTAATAATATTAATATTATTTATTATTATTAATTATAATAATTATGATTATTTATAATAATAATATTAACAATGGATTCTAATATTAATTATTAGAATAAAAGTAACTTATTATTAATAATATTATAATTAATTAATTAATGCTAATTATGATAATGATCAACATAATAATAATTTATATTAATTAAATTAGCTCGTCAATAAATTAATCTAAAATTATTAAAATGAAAACCGACATTCATCTCAATTTACTCTCATCATTAATAAATCAAAATTATTCAAAAGGATAGCCGACATTTTTCTCAAAATTCTCTCCTCATTACTATTAAATCTCTTAAATTAGCTCTTCTTCTATCAAGCATTCAAGAAGCCCTGATGATGGATCCCAGTTGGGATTTGAAACGTTGGCAAAAAATGGTTCTTACTGTGGATTCTCCGGAAACTGAATCAAAAGAAAGATCCTCTCCACATTTTATCAGAGTATGAAAACCTAAGAAGAGGCACACAAGAAACTGTCCAAGATTACTGTACCAGATTCAATAATGTCTACAATGCTATTCCTCAAAATCTCAGACCTCCTCCAGATTTGGCCTTGATAAAATTCCTTGATGCATTTGATTATGATATGGCATACCAACTTAGGGAAAGAGCTCCTTGAAACTTAGAAGAGATGCAGAGTATAGCTGTCAGTGTTGAGGCCAATCTGATATCTAAACGATCTAGAGCTAGAGCTGAAAGGAGAACACCTTTCAAAGAAGAACCTTCTGCCTTTGAAGAGAAATTAGATGCTATTATCAAAGGAATGGATAGAATTGGAGATAGAGTAGAAAAAATCGAGAGAAAATCCCCTTGGGATGGTTAGCCAACCAATACTGGGAGAAATCCAAATTTCAGGAAGAACCAAAATCCTAACCCTGGAAAGACAGGGCCTGACCAAAATATTAGGTCCCCATTTCAAGAAAATTATGCTAAAGCCTCAACTTTTGATGAACCAACCGAAGACACTCAAATTAATCTGATGGGACTCAACAATGAACAACACCCTCCTACATGATTCTTTGGATGAAGCACAATGAAATCTGCGGGATATTCCCAAGAATCTAAGGAAACAATCACATCATCCAATACTCCTTCTGGCTTGATTTTAGATCTATCTACCAGTTCAAGCATAGTGGGAGTAGGATGAATATGGCCCAATCCAAGTTGATCCATGGTTTGCTTGGTCATAACATTAATGGTTTCCCCTGGGTCTATAAGTACATTGGAGACAAGGACATCACCTATCTCAACAGAGGCAACAAGGTTTCTGGGGTCGGTATATTTTTCCATGTTCATACATCCCGTCATTAACTCTGCTACTCTACCAACAAATTGAATGGTTTAGGGTTCCAATATTCTCCTCCCTGGATTCTTGAGGTAGAGTTCCCTAATGATTTTTGTACAGATGGGGATCTCTTTGATAGCTTGGAGCAAAGGTACCTTTATAAAAAGGTTCCTAAGCTCAGAAGCCAGGCTAGACTTGGGAATGGGGCCTTTCTTCTCCACAACTAACCTCTCTAGATAGGGAGGTCGGTTGGAAGAAGATGACAAGGGCTCAAAATGTATAGGGATAGGCTGAATGGTGTCATCTTTCCCAGAATGGTCAGGAGTTTCCTCCTCTCCTTTCTCATCGATAATCACCATGGGTTGCTTTTGATTTTCTGAGGTTAACACTTTCCCTGATCTCAATTGGAGATCATTGACTCCAACTGGTTTAGTCTGAAATCTGGATGAAGAAAGCGGGGTCATAGAATGGATCATTTGTACCGCTTTATTATTAGGATTGGGTAAAGGTTGAGCAGGTAGCTGAGAAGGTCGAAATGGTGGAGGTAAAGGTAATGGTGGCATAGGTTGACTCAGCTGAGGTAATGATGGTTGAGGCATTGGGTAAGGTGCATATGTAGGAGGATATGATTGCATCAGTGCATGATAGGAATTATGTGAATGATGTGAATGGTTTGGCCCTCTCCATCCTTGTTTCCAAGATTGGGAGGGTTATCCATATTGATATTGATTCCCATGTTGCCAATGCTGAGAGTGACTAGTGTTAGGATAGGAATATGAGTGTGCATTATAACCAAAAAAATGTGGTGGAGGTTCAAGAACCATACCTGCACTTACCTGAGGCCAATTTCTTCATGCTCCCATTGCATGTAATGATTCAGCTTTAGGTTGTCCCCCTTCGAATACAACTTTTAGCCCAGGTAGGGAGGGACAATTTTCCATGTCATGGTTATCTATACAAATTGCAGATTTAGTAGTCTCTTTAATATCTAGAGGACATTCTCTTAGAGGATGCTTTCTTCTACATCTTGAACAGAAAATAGACAATGTTTCTTACTCTTCTACAATTTTTTGCTAAAAATTAAAAGGGTCTATTTGTTTACTAACAATATTCATTATTTCAATTTTCATATTGTCCATTTTGTTTTCTAATCCAATAATCATAGCATTAGTAGATTCGGTTTTTCTATTTTTTTTCCGAATTCCTTTACCGGATCTATATTGGTTCCTTGAGAATTTCTTGCACAAGTCACAGATCTGATCAAAAGGCTTTTGAGCAGTATCCCCTTGTTCTAACAGATTTAGATTATTCCTAGAATCATCAGTAAATCCACGCAAGAACAAGGTTCTAATAGTACCTATATCAAAGTTGTGCTTTGACCTTTGGAGAATATACATGAATCTCTCCAAATAGTCCTCTAGAATTTCATAACCATTTTGCACAATAGTAAAGATTTCATCTTGGATATCTCAAGTTTTACAATATTCCTGATATTTTGATAAAAACACTTTCTTCATTTGCTCCCAAGAATTTATAGTGTTTCCTCCTAGTCCCATGAACTAGCGGAGTGTTGTGTCCTTGAGAGTTGCAGGAAACAACTTTAACTTCTGGGCATCAGATAAGTAATCATAAATTCTACACAAAATATCAAACTCAAATAAGAAAGAGTCTGGATCTTCGTGTACCTTACCATAGAAATGAGGAAGAGCTGATGGTGAAATATTTTTCATTTGTGCTTGTATATTAGGATTCATAATAGGGAATCCAAAAGTAGAATGTTCCTCATTTACCTGATTTTCACAACTTCCTTCTGCATGGTCTTCAATATCTGCCATTGTTGTTATTCCACACAAACAACTCTTAACAGGCTGAGAAGGTTGACTATGGATTCCAACATTCCCCTTCTTCCCCTTTATGGGTTGTGTCACACCTAAAATACTGCTACTAGAGCTTAGGTGCACTGTTCCTGCGTGATGAGTCTGAGTTTGTTTGGAATTTCTGCTTGCAAAAGAAGGCCCAATATGAGTTTTGGTTTCATATTTTTCAGTGTTTCTTTGGCCCCTAGTGGGCTTCTGAACCCTACCTCTTTTAAGCATCCGTTTAAGATAAAATGACAAACGAAATTCAAAAAGTAAAAGCTGCAAGTTTTAGAAATAAATCAGCAACTATGAACTCCTTTAGACAATAGAAGCACACTGTGAAAAAAATGATAGCAGACTTACCCCTATTGCAAAAAATGGAAAATTCTTACCAATTCAAATCACCTCCCTGACAATGACACCAAAATGTTGGGTGCAGGAATTGCACTTGAGCAAACTCCTCAACACTTAATTGTCAACCCGAGGGTTAGGTAAACTTAGAGATGAAGCACAGGCAATGCCAGAAATGGTATGAAATTTTCCTATTTCTAATCCTACTTCTTGAAGGGAATGTTTTGCAGAATCAGATAGAAAACAATTGGAAAGGCAATTTACACCAAGGCATATCTAGTGTTGGAATGTAAAGGACAATTTGCAAGTAAATTAAGTAAAGAAATTCCACACAACAGAAACGATATTAAATGTTGAATGAAACACTATGTTAATCTCCATATGGATGATAAGAATTTTGACAAGTGGGCCCTTGTAGAGTTCTTCCTTTCTTCTGATATTTCTCCCACACAAACAACCTATCCTTGCATAGTTGCAATCTTGCTTGCACTAGTGCAGGTACAATATTTCTGTGTAAGAGTATATTCAATCTTCCTTATTGAAGACTTATGTCTCAGTGAAGGTGCTCTAAGCCTCAGGGCTTGGAGCACTCTGTTCCAGTGTCAAGAGAACTTCATAAGGGAAATAAACTTCATGACATAAAACACTTACAAAAGAATCAATCAATAGCCTAAGTACTTTGCATGTGTCAACCAGTTTTGGTACTTCACCCACAATAATGATATTCTTTGCAAGTATAATTTGGTAGTTAATATAACTGCTTCTAGATATTTTTAGAGATGAAATTTTAATACGAAAAACAATTACTTGATTTATTGATTCATTCACTTGCGAAATAATGGGAAATAAAATGCAGGTGAGTGATTTAATGTTTGCTGCAACGAATGACTGAGTGCGGTGCAAGCAACAACACGCACTGGTGAAGGAAAGAGTTCCTCGCACAATCTGCTTCGAAAATGAATTAAAACAGAAAGCAAGAATAAATTAAATGCATAAAAGATATCTTATAAACAGAAATGAACACAAATACTCTGCAAACTACGGATCCGTTCCACACATAGGCTACAGAAGATAATTTAATTCAAAACTCAAAGATTAACGATTAAACTATTTCATCACACAGCTACTACCAAATAAACACACCGTCTTCCCAAATCACGAAAGCGAGAGGGATCAATGAGCTGGGTTGGCCGGGCCATGGCCAACTAGCTCGTCCCCTCCTAAAGAACAAAAGTGATCAGCACTTCAAATAACACATCAAAGATGAAATTACACGCTATGTGTGCAAACCATAATTATCCTCTTGTATTTACTTGATTCAACAAATTAAATTACGAAACAGTCCAGCCCCAGGACGAGGCAATAACCAGATTACATAAACCAAAATAATAACAGATGGTTCACTCGCTTTCCTATCTACGATTTACATCATATATATCCTTCAGCTCTAAGCCATTTACACTAATTACAGATAATTGTCATTCAGGCCTCTCAGCCGAACAAACTTAGAAACTGAATTACAAACTTGGCCACTGGTTATAACAACACAAGCTTTGTTGGGCCATGATCTATATTTGGAGAAAAATCCCTTGATGTGCGCCACTTACTTCAGTTTATCAGCAGTTAAACTCAGAGTCGAAGATCAAGATCCGTCCTCGTGGAAGATAGCTCTCGGAATCTCGGACAGTGGTGATGCAGGAATCTTCCTGCACTAGTCAACTCATACATTATTAACACTACGTTCCATGATTACTTCTAGGAAATCAATATGAGTTGCAAGAATATGTAAATAACATGAAATCTACATAAAAAGATTAATAAAGTGTCGTAGCAAATCTTAATGTAAACTATGGACCTGTGCAGGAAAAGGGTAACCATCTTGTACTAGTGCAGGGAAGAAGGGTCTTGTATTAAGGTAAAACAGAGGTTGATATTGATGGAAATGGGGTAGAAAATAGGGCAATTTAGGGTACCAACAATCATCAGTACATATGGCCAGGTATATTGTATATTATTACAATGTTGGATGCAAACGTTCCTAGAATCGTATCTACGAAATCCCATTGTTCCAAAATGAAGGTGCCTAAGTTCTTCAATTTCAGAATCAGTTGCCTTAAGTCTCTTAAGCTCATAAAGTCCAATCTGTAGAGGAAAAGCAGGCCAAGGAGCCTTCTTCCTTCTCTAAAGCTGCACAAACAATCCATTTTTCAACTGATAGGAAACCTCCTACAAGACCACCTTATTGGTCACAAACCTTGGCAAGAAGTGAGGGGTTGTCTAACATCCAAAACATTTGATATATGTGCCTTGCTGATCTAAGATATTTTACTTACATATGCATTGGAATTACATATAACAGAGTTAATTAGCCATGGAACTTAAAAAGCACATAAACAATGCAGAAATAATTAGAAGAACACAAAAACCATGACACAATGATTTGATTATGGAGTTCATCCAATTTGGACAACGTCTCTAGGCCCTGCTCAATAGTGGGGAGGCCTTCTTTTTATTAGTGGCATAAAAGAGATAAAAGTACAAGAAACAAGCAATTTTAACCCTTATACCTCCAAGATGATAGACAGGCATAAATGGAGAGCCTAGATTTAGAAACAGAGAATACCACTAAACTCCTGGCAAAAATAGTGAAAAAATGCCTATCCAAACTCCTAATATGGATAATTGGGCCTTCTGCAACATTCTCAGAACATCCCTGCTACTCAAGGCGAGGTTCTGTCCTACTGCCAGGGTCAGGGTCTATTGTGTGCAATAGAGTCTGAGTATTCAACCAGTCCTCTATGCTTTCTCCTGGCACACACAGCTGTACATATAAGCATGGCGGGGTCCCTGAAAATCGGGGGCAGTTCTAACATAAGAACCCAAGTTAGCAAGTGGAATCGGGTCAGAAGGATTCATGACAACAACCTTACCATAATAATGAAGCCCCTTTCCAACAAGGAAAATGCATCTTAACTGCGAATGAGTTTCAGTGGCATGTTTTTTGGCGTTTCCAACTTATCGGCGGACAGTAAAAGCCAAAACACAAGCATCCTGCGATATACACTCCTGTTGGATTTATAGAACACACCATACAAAATGTCGCGTCCAGATGCTCCCTGCAAATCACAATCGGCGTGGAACCCATCGGTGCAGCAACCCAGCTCCAGTGTTCTGCGATATGGTGGACCCGCCGCGATTTATAAGTCACAATATATAAAAATTTTGGGTCTGGCCCCTAATCACAATATCTCAATCGGTGCCTATCGTGAAATCGTAATGGGTCCTTTCTGCCGAGGCCTTTTATAAAACCATCCCTATTCTGCGCTTGCGATATGCGATAATATCGCATCGCAACTAGGTCTTCACAGAGTTCGATTATTAACATTTTTTCTCCTCCTCCAGCCTACGATATGCAATTTCACAATTGCATCCGGAAACACCAAGAGTTGATTCTCCTTAAACCACTCCTCCTTTTCACCGATATATGATATGCGGGGCCCATTTGCAACTTGCCACGTGGCACTCCCTCATTCTCTGAAACTTTGCCATGTCATCTTCTTCCTGCTACATGGACAAGTCAAACTCAAACTTTGACTTGTTCTAACTTCGTCATCTGGACTCGGATTTGAGTGTCATTCACACCGTTGGAATCAGGATGATGAGCACTTTGATTTGATGCTAAGTTTATCTAGATTCTGCCACTTTGAGTTTTGAACCTTTCACCATGCCATTGGTACTTTTTTGAAGATCCACCTAGATCACTTGCGGTGAAGAAAACAACTCTTCAATATCATATAGTGCCTCCTTTGACTAATCTATTATGCAGGAGGTTCAATCTAGAAGATCATCTTATACAACACTACAAAGAAATGCTTAGCCAATTTTGCATAAACTCCTCAAAAACTGAATTTTGATAACAACCTACAATGGAAGTAGATATGTAACTTCTCATGAGGGTTCCATTTCCAATTCATTCCTATGAACTCATAACGGGCATAGATTCCATTTAGAAGATAAGTGGACATGTAAAACTCTGAAGGTTTTTTGGCTTGCAAAGTTGTTTTGGCTTGTTGTACATGAAGTTGCAACTCATGGGAGAGGATATTTGCTAGGCTAAATACTTCGCCTCTAGAAACAAATGGCTTGAGCAGATAAACTAACCTCTTCTCAAAGTATTTTTCATTCTTATGTCCATGTATTCCGTAGCACATTGCTATGAGATACTGGTAAACTTTTCTCAAAGATTTGGTAAGTTAGACTGCACTTGGTCTCTGGTAGAATTTTTTAGGTTCTTGGCTCCACAACTTGAGAATTTGTTTGGTATTAAGATTTTCCCAAATTGTGTAGAACTAAGTATTCAAATATTCCTGGGGAGTTACCATCTTGTAATAAGAATTTATGTCATGCAAATGGTAGGTGGAGAGCTCATTCCCGCTTTCACTACTTAGAACCAGGTTCTTGTTATCCATATGTAACAAGATCCCCTTGATAGCTTCTACACAAGGCATCACTGGGAATTTTCATGCCAATTTAAATTGTTCTAGACCTCTTGATATTTATATACACTTCCATGCCTTCCAAGTTTTCTAGGAATTACTTCTCCATGAAAGAATATTTGATATCCTTCCATGATATTTTCAAGGATTTTGAAATGATGCACTGTGTGTCTAATAGAATAGGAACAATTGGCTTTATGTATTCCATTTCTTGCTCAATACTTGCTTTTGAAGATTCCTTTGAAGTAGATTGTTGAGTGTTAGGAGGATTTGTCTTAGCAAATGATGAGAGACAAATGTGTTCTGTATCCATAGTACCTGCAAGTGGAAACTCACTCATGGTAAACAAAAATTAGTTTCAAGAAATCCCCTAGCTATCACATATAAACTATTCAAAAGACAATGATTAAGTATAGAATGAGGCAAGCTAGTAGCATAAGCCTACCAGGAGTGAGAGAGGGAATCTTTACTATCCACTAGAAGTGTGCACTATGCCAGGGTAAGGGAGAGGGCATAAGTCGAGATCACAATGGATAGATAAGGATTAATTGAGGCTTAAAACTGTTCCATGCACTCTTGTGGAAAGAGAGATACTTCTTAGGCATAGGGCACAATCACAATGAGCAACGAGGGGCACATTATTGCTTGGAAGTGCATAGTGAGCTAGAGAGGCCTAGGGAGGGTGCAAGGTGCAGGTTTAGTGGACAGAGGTGCCATAATGGTGCTTAAAAATTCAACATGTGCTCTATAAGGGATCCTTTCTTGTTGGGCACAATTTTGAATCACAGAGGGTCTCTATTTTCCAAAAGTGTACTTTTGCAAAAAGCAAGCTCAAACAACTAAGTGAAGGATAGAAGCAAGTGGAGAATGAAGTAACAATGAAAAATAATGGTTGCAAGTGTTTATAGATTGTGTTGCAATCATGAATGGAAGGTGAAAGGTCATGGAATCCAAAGAGTCAATAGAAACACCACTTGTGACAACAAAATGACACTTGTAGGATGAAGTACAGATGAAAATGACACTTCAAATGTGAATACGAACTGAAACTTTGCTAAGGAAAAAAAATTTGCCACTAAAAATGACAAAAGAGAATGAAATGACACTTTGAAAAACTTACCAAGAATCCACGCACTTGTGACTAAGATTAAAGAAGAACTCCTTATGGTGAGAAGATGTGCTCAGTACAGAGTGACTAGTGTGTGAAAATGAATGATGAATTAGGATTCTTATAAATAAAATGACATGCAAATCAAGATAATACATGATCACCATTTGTTGACTAATGAGTGAGTTAGTTACATTAAGTGGAGAGGGCCCCTTTTTTCTAGGAATGTGCTCAACATGCAAAGAAGGAAGGGAACATGTGTGAAAGACAAGAAGGTTCACTTTTTGAAGGCAAGGAGGGCATTGTTGTTGAGAGAAATAAGGGCATAGTCTCTGTTGACAAGGAGTGTTATCTCTTTGTGGGAAATAAGTGCACTTAAATAAGAGAAGGAAGTGTGCTTCATTGAGAGATAGAAATCTGCTCAGGGTTAAGAGGATGGAGTTTCCTCTAACAGTGCTTGTGTGACCACTAAGTTTAGAAAGTGCGCTTTTTCTAGGTGAAAAGGTTGTGCTTTCTTGCTTTTTTGTAGTATGCATGTTGAGGGAAGAAATCTAACACTAAGTTAAATAAAATCTAGTGCTTTTCCTATCTTTAGAAGGACGACACAAGAAATTTAAAGATAAGAAGATGACACTTAGGAAAATTTGACCTAGGAGTGAAAGTGACACTTAGGAATGATGAAAGGATCGCTGACACTTAGGAAAACATGAAAAAAAAAGATATCTTGAAACGACAGTTCATGTAGGCTCCAAAATTGACTAAGGAAAAAATTTTGGAGGGTCGTTGTCGCTGCAAAAACATATGAATAGTAAAGTTTTGATATAATTATGAGTAATTAGTGATAGTGACAATTACATTTGATAGTTATAAATAGTTATGAACCTTATATGGTTATATTTATATGTATATTTGTTTTTTGTTTGAAAAGTGATTCAAATATTCATTTTCAAATTATCAATTATATGTGACAAAGTGGAAGGAAATGTTTCATTTTATGAAGATAAAATAGATAAAAATTCACATTAGTTGACTAACCCTATAATTATCCTAGGACCCTAGATATTTTGACCACATTTTTCCTTCCAATTTTCATTTGTAGAATTATTTATAATTTAATGCTCTAGAAAATCGATTTTTGAAGGAAACCTGGAGTGCATGTGTGATATTTCATCTGCCCATTTCATCATTTATAAAATAAATGAGGAGTACTAATGAATGGGGAGAATAGAAAGCATGTACAACCCTTGTTCGATTTCTACTTCATGAAGATTTTCATTTTCGTAGCATTTTTATATCAAAAAATCTGTTAAAAAATATCCCTAAAAGTGATGTGGATATTCAATGAAATCAGGAACATTAGGTGAATCATGGTGTTGAGAATCAACCTCATATGTGGAGTATTCTATCACAAAATCATAGAACCATGATCATGAATTTTCAATCCAAGATCCACATCATCAGGGCTTCATGTCAACACTAAGGATCTACTACATTCCAATGATTTATATGAGGAAGTTTGATGGTAAGTAATGATAAGGCAAGATTGGATAAGAAAGAGCTCTTTACTTGAAAACAACATATTGTTTCTAGAGATCCATATGCCCCACACAGTTTTGCATGGAAGGGATCTATATGGCCAGCTAATTTGTATGATAGAAATCCAAGAAAAAGGGTTCAAGGCCACAATAATGTTTCTTTTCTTGCAAGTATTTTTGATATCCAGTGTTTCCTTTAGCTGTCAACCTTTCTTTTCTCTTAGTGGCATTTATTCTTACTTTATTCATTTCATCTCAATGTTAAATAGGGACACATTGGATGGATTACAGGTACAACCAAATAGGTACCTATCATATCTATCTTCGTCGAGCGAGGGAAGTTCAGGTAGAGTGGATGAAGGTCAAAGATCTAGTATGTCTAATAGACAAAGATCAAATAGGGCTGAGAATATGAGAAAAAAAATTTGTAGACACATGGAATTTTTTATTACTTTAGGGTGGTCATTTTCTTATGATGTTAAGAGCATAGATGATGTTGAGGTGCCCTTGAGGTGCCAACATCTAGTGAAAATATGGGTACCCAAGGACCTTCCTCAAGTAAACACATATTTTTGTCTCAACGAGAGCATATATCACATTTATCCATTATTGCTACCTGGTCTGGGGCTATCTTTCATGGAAAACAGAAAGGTTCCTTATGGTGGATTAACTGAATTGATGGAGTATGTCGAACCTTGTTACAATTACATAGATTGGTCGCAACTAGTTTGATATATGCGAGGTATGTAGAGATACAGATTCACTGCAAATTATATGAACTAAGAGACAACAATAAAAACAAAGGATCATTTATCTATATTGACAAAATACCAAAAGCATCGAGGAATATTGCAGGGTTTATAAATAGTACACAACCCAAGACAACAAATAAGCAACCCAATTTCATTTTTTAGGGACGTGAAGGAAACCATGTATTTGTATATGCAATAAGATTAATAGTTGCAAGAGAAGAGTTGTTAATCAATTACAACTTGAATCAAATAGATATAAACATTTCCATTATTGGGGTGGTTCGTAACCTCTCATTAATTATACTTATATCCTATGTCTATCATTTAGAAATCAAGAATGTGTAATTTCATATATATGATTGCATTTAAAAATGGAAATTTGATAAAAAAATATGTGTATTTTACTATGATTCTCATCCTCACATTGACCATTACCCTTCTACTAACCATGGCCCTCTTGTTGAGTGTGATGCTTCAATCGAGTATGTTCCTCAAAATGAACACAAATTTTGGAATGAGTAATACCCTCAGAATTGACTCAGGTGCCACAACCAAGCTAAAATACATGGCCATGCCATTAAGGGTGATCAAAGGCGAAGTTAATAATTTAAAGGAAAAGTAGGGGATCCTTTATACGGCCCCAAATTCATGTCACCCTTCTTCCTATCTTAGTTTTGATCAATATTATTTTTGTGTTTGAAGTGAAAACAAGTTTATCCTTGCGATCTTGTAGAAAAATAGAGCCATGTGAAATAAGCTTAATTTACCATATCCATTCCTCTTTCTAATGCCTTTGAAGATTAATGTCATTCATTGATTTCCAAGATAAATACCTATTGATCACTCGTTAAGCCTTAACCAAATAGGTACATGAGTTGATTACTCCAATTATCAAGATGAATAAAATCCTGCATCAATAAGAAGAAGTAGCATGGTAAGCTTCGAAATTAAATATTAAAATGATTTCTTCATTTTTTCCCTTTTCACTCAAATGTGCTTAATTGTGTCCAAGATTTGTTTCTCATAATGGTCCAAAATAAACCCCTAATCACAATGGATAGATCTTCTTCAATGTAATTACTTAGGACTGAACCATGCTTATGTTCCAAATGTTTCTTCCCTAACATAATCTAAAATTTCTTTTCTTGTGGCTGAACAATATAACATAAAATTTGATCTATGACTATTACTGAGAGTCTTAATACTCTACTTTGTGGTTGTTCTTATTTGAGTTATCGAAAAAAAGGCCCATAAATTCATTGTTTTAGATCTATTTATCTACATCTGCCAAAAGTTGACACAAATTTGTGCCTATTTTTCTTGTCTCATAGTTAAATTTATGCAAGTCCTTTTAAATAAAAAGCTAGTTTTGAAAATGCCATAATTACTCACATCCATACTATAGGACTAGTCCTTTATTCCTCATGGTTGTATGTGTTTACGTGTCCATAAATTAAATATTTATGTTGATACCTATTCTTTAACATTTGTTTTAAATATTTAACATCTTTAATACAATATTATGTGGTAAGTTGATCCACGCGGAGAAGCACCTACACACTCAGAAGTAAAATATTAACAATTTCGATTTACATTTAATG
Source organism: Pinus tabuliformis (assembly GCA_031772625.1). Classification (NCBI taxonomy): domain Eukaryota; kingdom Viridiplantae; phylum Streptophyta; class Pinopsida; order Pinales; family Pinaceae; genus Pinus; species Pinus tabuliformis. Next base: position 255,806,824 of record CM062820.1, on the reverse strand, counting down.
TGAAATTTGATTATTTGTTTATATAATCTAAATAATAACTTTTCTTTGGTTGAAATATGTAGTATGAGCCCCATTTCAATGATGATGTTCATGATGAGGAAGAATTGTGGCCATCCCCCAACCTTGAGGTCACAATACCAAAGCATGTTAAGAAAATGAACAAACAAATTGTGGAGTTGATTCGCAGTAGGGATCAAAGTCTTGTGACTAAAGCTAGGATCAAGGAATTAAGTGAAGATCTTAAGATGTACAAGGTAATAACCATATTTTAAAGTGATTTTTTTATGTCATAAGTTCAATTATGAAATTTTGTTTTTTAACTTTTACATTATCTAATAAAAAAAGCATTTTCTTTCTTATGTAGGGTTATTTGGATACACTTTTTTTCCTACATCAATCAACTGATGCTCAACTCAGTGTTAGTACTAGTGGAATTGTCGAGACATAACATGAGCATCTAGCCAAAACTAACACCTTGCATATATCTGCGAGGAAACTATTCGATTCTCCACCCTCTAATGGTTATACTCCTAGTAGTGACACTAGGCTCTCACCATTGGCTATGACCCAAGAGCACATGCCCCCAAGCCAAACATGCAACCAGGATCTGGATTAGCTCATGACAAAGGTGACCCTAATACTAATGACACTATGGGTTCATTTCCTGGAGCATCACATTTTAATAGCACGAGGAAAATTGTCTGCACATGTTTAGTGAATGAGAAAGGAATTCCGATAAAAACACCAAAAATTCTTGGTATTTTTGATGTTTTAAATATTTCATGTTGTCTATCTCAAACATGAGTCATCTATATTATTATTTTCAAACTAATGATAGCATATTTTTTCATGTAGGCAACAACTTGTTTTATAAAAAAATGGACGACAAAGCATTCAATATTTATGGGCCCGCCATATGCCAAAGGTGGAATTACCAAAATTCCAACCTTAAAAAGGAGCTTATGGACTACCTTGAAGATCTATTTGAGGTAGATACCTTCAATAAAATTGAGGTCACCACCACAGTCATAAAACATTTAAAATATGTACGAGACTAGTATAGGGTTTACTTGGGAGATAACCCTAGGTATGAGTACCCTCCCATGATTCCTGAGATGGAATAGAAGGGTCTCATCAATGATGCAGAGTGGAAGAAAATGAAAAAATAAGGGAAAACACGACCTGGTGAAGCAAGATATAAATTACATATTGAATTCAATACTTTTAATTTTATTTATTTTTGAATAAAATTGCAGTATATAACATACTTGAAACTTTTCATAGTCTCCCTAACAGTTCGAAGGAAACTAAGGTAATGATTGAGAAGCATGGGTAGCACAAATTGGGCAAGCGTGGCTATTTGAAGCTACATGCATGAATTGTAAGTACCCAATCATCTTAAGAATATTATATGTTATATCACCTTCCAACTTTCTAGTATTTTGCTAGCCAATAACACAAATCAATACTCTTATGCAATGTAGGGTGATGAATTCAGAACTGAAACCACAGAGGAAGACCTACGGTTTGGTTTCAGGTGAGGATTTAAATTTGTAGTCGATCACTAAAAGAGTGTGGGGAAAAACCCAAGATCCAGTTTGAAGGACATGGTAAATAAATATCAATCCACATTAACCTTTCATTAGGCATAAAATACAATCATGTTTGGTATCATCCATAAATCTAATGTGTTGATTTTCTTTAATTAGTAGGCAAGTAGTAAAAATATAAATGACCCCGTGACTACTGAGAAACATTCCTATGATAGTGCACACCAATCAGAACATTTTGGTGCTCCCAAAGAACACCATGATAGTGGGGAGAAACCCCATGACAATAATAGGATTGTATATACTTAATAATTATGTACTTCTATTTTTTTATCTATTCATTTATGATTGTCTACTTATAAGTTTTTTGGTTTCAATGGAAGAGCATGATTTATAGGAGGATCCTCAACTAGAAGAGGAGCATGAAGTACTCATTGCAGTGATGTCAACTAGTGAACCAGGTAAATAATTACATTACAAATGTATTTTATATTACTACAAAAACTACTTTAATGATATTCAATAACTGGACATATAAACTTAATATTTTTTGTAGGTGATTCTCCCACACAAAATCCTCGACTTAGTGAGAACATCATGATCAAGGGTGCAATGCGTCAAAGGAGCCAATTAGGATTATTCTTAGAACAACCCCGACTAGAAGATAAAAATGCAAAGGTGGATGAAAAATGTTAGGTCCCTATACTACTAGTGTAACCCCTTATTGTTATTATTACAACCCCCTTATTATATTGTTGTGCTCATGTAGTCCCCATATTGTTATTATTGTAGCCCATAGAAGCCCACTATTGTTATTATTGTGCCCTTACATTATTATTTTTATGTCATCTTTGATTATATTATGACCCCTTAGACTCCTATATATAGAAAGGAGGTCTTGTCATTTGTATCATCTACGAATTGTTCATTTGTGTAATGTAAAGGAGGTTTCCCCCTCGAAGAGGCTTATTTCTAAGGCATTCATCTATCTTTTCTACCTTTTGGTGAGCTGGTTTCATAACAAAAAACTTAAGAATTTTTTAGGTCGTAATAAGAAGAGGAAAAAAATGATGTACAATGTTATCATGTATTGCATAAGACAAATTTCTGTATAAGATTTTTGATGTATAAAAAGACATATTTATGTATTAATATAACACTTGAATGAATTCTTTCATACTTTTTTTTGGACATATGACTTTGAATGAGATATTGCATACTTTTTTGTACTTATGTTAGAAAAATATGAAATATACTTGCTTAGAAGTTGTCAAAGGGTGAATGTGAACAAATATGTTTCTTTATCAATTTTACAATTTACTAGTGTGTATGTATGAATCTTAATGTGTTGTTATCAACTTTTTTATAGTGGATAGATTGGGTAATGGGGAATGAACACTAATGTGAGGGGGGGTGGAGGGCATAAAATATTCCACCTTCACAAGGTTTGCCCCATTCAGTGGAGAATAATTTAGGATTTGGATGGTTTTGGAGCAAACCTTCCTTGTTCCAACATACGAATAACAAAGTCAATGGTGACTTCATTGTTTCTACATCAAATCGAGGAACATTTACTCCAAGATTAGACTACTCTAATAAATTATTCTTGAAACCAAGAGGATTTTATTTAGGTATTCACGCACTTGAGTCTTTCTAATTTTTATTTAGTCATAAAAAAATTCTTAATTTATTTCATTATTTTGTTTATTCTTTATCGACCTTTAACACAATTTATGTGCATTGCAGGTATTCTTCTCCCAAAAATATGCCATCCACAAATGTAACATGGATGGAAAGCAAGTGGATGAATTACTAGATACTTTTTATCATTTTTGAATAACAATATATGTGATTAAATGGGTGTTATTGAGATTAAATAGTAGATATGTGATTAAAAAATAAGTTGAGAGTTGTCAGTGTAATTGGGGTACTCTGAGAACTAGTTTATCATCCTCTGAGAACTTGTTTTGATCTAAAAATAATTTCTACCTTTAATTAAAATTATGTGAATTGAAGGTATGTTTATTCTCAATTTATCCATTTTCCTCTTCTTGACAAATACAACATTCATCCGTCGTAGATGCCCCTGACGCTACTCATGAAGACGAGAGGAAATATTGGTTGTATTAACCAATATTGATGCTTTGTTTGAGAAGTATTTGTAGCATTTCACTTTTTTGTTTTGATATTGTGGTAATTGTTTCCTTTTTTAAAGTTTTGAAGATTAGTTCTAGGTTCTATTAACATTTGTCATTTTGTTTTTAAATTTGAATCACTAATGCATTATGGAGATGCTGCAATTGTTAAATGTTTTATTTTCTAGAAAGAGGAAAACAAAGGAAATATGGATATTCCCTATGCATGTTCTACCATTTTGAAGGTACATGGTTTAGGGGAATAGTAAGATGGGTTTGTATAAAATATTTAGTTGTTTTTTAATGTATTGATTTCAACTATTTTCCTGTAGATAGATTGGGTACTGGGGAATTGAGAGTGATGTGAGGGGGTTGGGGAGGGGACATAAGAGCTTCCACCTTCATGTGGTTGGCCTTGTTCAATAGAGAATGATTTAGGATTTGGATAGTCTTTGATAAAACCTCCCTCGTTCCAACGAATGAACAAAAAAGTCAATGTTGACTTCATTGTTGCTCTGTCAGATCGAGGAACGTTTAGTCCAATATTAGACTACTCCAATAAATTATTCTTGAAACCAAAAGGAGTTCATTCAAGTAATCATGCACTTGAGTCTTTCTAATTTTTACTTAGTCATAAAAAGGTTCTTAATTTATTTTATTATTTTGTTGATTCTTTATTTACCTTTAACACAATTTATGTGCATTGCAAGTATTATTATTCCAAAAAGTTTCCGTCCACAAATGTAACATGGTTGGAAAGCAAGTGGACAAATGTACAGGTATTTTTTATCATCTTTGAATAAAAATATATGTGATTAAATGGGTGGTATTAAGATTAAATGGTAGATTAATTAGACTACCCTTCTTGAACTAAGGGTTATATCACTTAGACTAGAAGAAGTTAGATTCCTTTCCATGCTTAACCCACTTAGTTAATCCAATAAAAAATATCATACATAAATCCAATTGTAACCTTAAAACATTTTTAAATATAAAACTTGGCCATTCACAACTTAAGAAATATAGATTCAAGCTGGAATAGTAACTTTAGAAACACATTAAACATCCACGATGCACAACAAATGTAAATGGGTTGCACCGAAGAGCCTCCTGTGACTATCCAACAACCTTGTACAAGCCAATCCTTGAAGTATCAATATGCCTTCATCCTATAGGGATTGCTTCCATCTTATGGTTAGTTAGTTGACATAAGTTTGTTTCTCTACCTAATCCCTAATCTTGGAAAAAAAATCACATAAGACTTATATGACTCACTCTTGTCTTCTTGCCTCCTATCATGTGCCAACACATTCCATGTAGTTCTAGATGTGCTCATAATCCTTCCCAAAAATCCCTGAAAAGTAGGTCGTTAGTGCTCACGTAGATTCTTAGTTTAGCTACCCATATTGCTGTGATGAACTGCATTTACAAGTGCATTGTAAATATCCCTTTGGTGGGATTTCTTGAACTCCTTGACGTATTTGTTTTGCCTTGTAAATGGTAATAAATGAAATAATTCCTTAAAATAGAAATAATTCTTCACATCCCAAGACAACATTTTGACAAGATTTGAAAATATTTTCCATGAGGATGGGCTACACACTTTCTTTGCAATTAGTTAAATTAAGTTGTACCACAACTACCATCCCAAGAGGATTTAAACCAATTATAGGACTAGTTATAAAATATTTCTTCAAAAAAAAGAAATAGTTATAATTGGGCTTCCATCACCCCATCTCAACTACTCCACAAAGCCTTAGCATATTGATGCCTCCTATCATGTTTTCATAATCCACCACAATTACCATGCTTAGTTATGAAACTTTCAAAGTGGTGCACTCTCTTGTCAAGCTGCAAATGCTTCATACCAGGCATCTATGTTGAAGCCTTTGCAAAATATTTTATTATTGTGAAACCCCTTTGGATTATTTCGCTTAAATGAGGATGGCACACATTAACTGCTACAGTGATAGGCTTCTCTTATGGAGATAGATTATTATTTAGTAATTTCCTAATGAACCTATGAAATACTACAAAATGTCATTGGTTTATCTAAAACTACCTCAAAGATTTCTTCAATTGGAAAATTGAAAGACTTACTCACAATGTTCCTTGTCTCCAGAAAATTATGCATCATGGCCTTGAAACACATCTTGGCAGTTTCACAACATATGTTTGGTAGAAATATATGTGGGTGATTTTCTACCCATTATCCCCACTTAATAAAGGTTGCATGCTCAACTATTAAAAAAAGGATACCCAACCAAAGAGAATGAATCTATATCTTTTCTTCTTCTACAATTGTCCCAATTACTATGGATGGTGAAAACAACATAAGAAAATGAAGGACCTTGAATACTAGTAGTAGACACTCAATGGCCATATTTATAAAAATTTAAAGCCTTGCCACAATAATCAATTTCTCCATAGAAGGCCCTATCATGCAATCTATCTTTCCATTCAATTCCAAACCCCCCAAAAAAGGATGGAAATGTCATCCACCCTTGACCTCAATTGCTTACTACTTCTTTCCTTAGGCAAATATAGGTTCATTTGATATTTTTGATTTTTCATCTGGACTTCAATAAATTTCCTTTTAGAATCATCTAAAGTTAAACTTGGTTTCCATGTCATCCTTAGACTGTTATTATCATCCTCAATGGAGCTTGATTGAAACGATTTGTTGTCTAATGTTGAAACCTTTCCTAGAAATATCTTTTCATTAAAAAGGATAAATTGAAAGTGGGATTCAACTACCATAGAAACAACTAGAGTTAGGCACTTGGGAGGTTCAGATAGTGGACGTTTTTGAATAAACATAGTTATGTTCTTCAAAAGAACTTGAATTCATGATATAATCATGCTCATTATATCGTGGAATTCCTTTACTATATAAAGGTTTCCTATGGGGCGAATCATCAAACTAAGTAGCTTCATTAACTGCATCTCTACTATCTTCAACATGTTTTAATTTGATATCCTCAACACTCGAGTTTAGTCTTCTAAATTATAAAAAACTAGTTGATGGTTGAGTGATTGTATGTGAGATCATTGTTTCTCTTCTCCTAGGGGCGAATTCCTCCTCAATATCATCAACACCACTATATTTCATGTTGAGAAGATGTTTCTTCTTTTTTGTCCTACCATCAAATTTTTCTCTCTCCCCTTCTAATGCATTTAGACCATAGAATACATGTGTATTGTCATTAGTAATTCTATTTGAATGTTGTTGATAAGGGACCATCATGCTCATCATTTTTACATTCAATTCATAACCATTTTTATCCTTTACTCTTCCCTTCTCATTCAAAGTGAGGTCTAATTATTAAAAAAATTCCCTTCCATGTTGTTCATCATTGACTCATGTTCAATCTATTGGAAAAAACTGATGAAATTTGAAAAACATCTATTATAGGATATCTACATAAAGTTTGAAAATTTCTTGAAGAATAAGCTAAATATTTGGGGCTTTCTCATGCATTCACAAACATATATTTGATCACTGCAACATAGGTTGATAATGATGTAGAAATTCAAATATTACATGAACTAAACTAGTGAATAAAACCACCTCAACTAGTAATGTAGATCTAGCTAATTCATCTGCAACATATAACATTGAACTTGCACACTAGGTGTTGATGGAGTGGTCTCCATCATAATATCAAGTTTTTATGCAATTCCAATGCTATCTATATGGACAACCACCTAAAAATATAATATCATTTCTTTAAGTATCCCAACGATTATTTCTATTAGAAATATAGCAAACCTAAAACATTATTAGAAAAGTTTTCATAAGAATCAAAAACATTTCTTGTTATTCAAATCATCCAAACCCCACACTCACAAAATATCTATAGCAAATGGGCCCCTTGTGTAGTCATTGATAGTATGATCTTATATTGTGGCCTCATCAATGAGATTTAATGAATGCTCCAATCATAATTTTGAAAAAAGACATATAATTTTTTCATTGCATCAAACTGCAGATGGCTACACTAGAGTTATAAAAATATTCCCTTATATTTTATTATAGACCAAAAAAAGGATATTGTGAGTTACCTCCAAAAGTATAATGGTATTTGAATCATTTTTTTGCTGACAAGTGAAGATGGGACCAAAAACATTATACTTCCAAATAAAGATGAGACTCCCTAATGCTTGTGCAAATTAGACAGCTACAAAAAAATTCCATCCAAGCTTCAATGGGATATTCATATGTTCTTGTACCCAAGTATTATAGCACCATTTACCACTCTTGGTAGATCTGATGCTCTGGTTATGGCCTAGGGCAATCCTTCCTTTCCAAACTTGGTCCAAAATATAAAAAACTATGTTTTATTTCCCATATGCTACTTTTCCCTATGTTAAAAGCGGGTACACGTGGGTCAGTATATACCCAACCCATATTATGTGTTAAAACACTTAAAAATAATAAATCTCCTTAAATTCGAGTGGAGTTTATGGGTTTTACCTGTTACTCACCTACTATAGCCCGTGGTCCAACTGTTTCCCAACTAAAAAAACTAATTTGGAGAAGTATAAATAAACCTCCATGGGAAGGCATAAAGGAGGAGAAGAGAGGAGATATTGATATTATAGTTTATTAATCCATGATCGAGTTTGAATAAATCCCTGTTCCTTCTGCACTCCCCAAGCTTTAGGAAACTCTTATTTCCTCTTTTGAGATATCCTTCATCCCTCTTATGATATCCTTGTGTATATTGATGGAGGAAGATTGCCGAGGCGAGGACATGAGAGATCTGGAGGATAGTTTTGCTTGGAGCTGAAGGAAGGCTCAAGTTGTAGTTTTCCATCTTTTTATTTAGCTGACATCAATAAAGAAATGATGTTTTGTTCTTGATATTTATCATGTTTATGCATTGATCTATGTTGTGGTTTGTTTATAAATATTATATTAATGTGTAATTGTTCATTTTCTTATATGATCTAACATATATATCATGAACATTATTTCCCTTACTACTATTGTATATTCCTTGCTTAGATAATTTACAGGTTTCAAAGGCATCGGAAGAAGCAGAGGGTTTGAACCCTTTGGGATCTAACGAAACGTAGGACCTCCGGGTAAGGACACTTCTTCCCAGTTCAGTAGTTAAAGCATTTAAATTGTTTGTTTGTGCATTTCTTGTTGTTGTATGCCCTCTGCTCTGTTGGGGTTTTCAACCCAAGACCCTAGGGCATTCCCACCTACAACAGAATTGGTGACTCCACTGGGGAAAACATTCTTGTTTTTCCTAGTTTGGGTTGTTTGTTCTCAATTAGGGTTTGTTTTGTTGATTGCTTGCTTTTGTGTCATTGACTTATTAGCTTCCCGGGAATCAAGTATGATCTTTTGGATCAGGCCTTAATTTTGTTTTTCTTGATTGAGTCTATTATACGCACTTTTCTTGGAGTACAGTCGCATATACACGCTAGTTTCCTGAAGCAGACTCATGTATACACGCGTTTTATGTGTTTGAAATGCATGTGCATGCCTATGTGTCTTTACACAGTCGTGCATACATAATTTTGGATTGTTTTTTCAAAATATTTTTCTTAGTTAGGTCTATTGCCTAATAACTTTTGCTATTTTCTGGTCATCCACTATCTGTAGAACTTAGTTCTCTTGCAAGTTTTCAATTTCGAATCTCCTTCTTAGTGAAAATCCTAGTTGGCCTGGGATTTCTTTTTGAGTAGGGTTTTGTTTTGGGTCTTGGGTTCAAGGCTTCTATCTGAAGTTCTTGGATGTTCTGGTTTTCCAAAACAAGAAATTGGTTTTGATTTCATTTATAACCCAAATTTCAAATTGCTTTGCTTGGCTTTCCCTTTTGGTTGACCTGGTGGTTTTTCATGCCCTTTTGAGTGTCTCTTTGGCAATCTTGAGAGTTTTGTTTTTGACATTTTGTCGATTTGCTGAAGTCTTTTGCTACTTTTCAAATTAGTTTGTACGAGTTTGTAGTCCTTCTTATTTCAAGTTTCATTTATTAATGAGTTTTATAACTTGCCAAGTTTAAAGACTCTTTGTGCTTGTTTCTTGATCTTTGGGATTTAGTAGTTATTTTTGTGACCTCAAAAATTTCTTTAGTTTCCTTAAAAGAAAAAGACAAAAACATAGCTTTTGCCTTTCTTTTTATTTCCAAGATTTTGGTTTTTTGGTTTCTTTTGGTTTTGTTTTTGAGAAATTGTGATCTTTTTCAATTTGTTTGTTTGGTTGCGAGGGAAATTTGTTTTTAAATTTTTGCCCTCTTCATTGTCAAGTTGGCTTATTCACCTTATAAAGAAGCATTTTTTCTTATAGTGTGAGTATTCACAAGATCTTGCATCGTCATTTAAATTTTCATTAGGTTAGTTTGCATCATAAGCATTCTTAGTTTTTTTAGATTTTGAGTGTGTGTGGAGTGTTTATGAAAATAAAAGAAAAAGAAAAGTATTTTGCTTATATACATTTTTCGTAGAATCAAGTAGAAATCCCTCTTCATCGAAATAAAATAACTACATGCATACAGTCAAGTTTCTATTGGTTTATTTTGCGTTGAAAACATCATCAGTTTCACTCTCGTTATACCCTTGACTTAAAGAGCAACCCTCTAAAATCAAGCGATTTAATAAAAAGAACTAGACCTTTTTAATTTTTCATTAACAAACACCAACAAGTTTAAGTTCTTTGGGGCCTCGGAATAAGTGAGTGGAGAGTTAACTCTCCAAGGCCATTCAAATTATCAAACATAGAAGTTGAATAACGAGAGAAATCCAGTGTCGTTAGAAAGACTGGGAAAGCTCCATGACTGGGAGTTAAGCACAAGGGAGAGTGAAGACAAGGAAGAGAGATACCCCTCTCCTACTTGTTGGATCCTGCCTCATGATTGTTGACTCCGATTTTGATACACACTAGTGCCCATAGTTTCCTTTCCTAGGGATCACATAGGTGGCCGCGGAGGGGAATCTCATGGCACCTGAGGTAGATGTTGCATCACATTCATCAGTACTTCTGGAGGGTACCCTTGCGAAGCTTGGGTGCTTGCATTGGAAAAGGTTGTTGTTTGGAGGTCAGCGTAATTGTTTATGTTACTTTTTCTAGTAGGCCTGGGCCATCATTACCCCAGACTATTTTTGGAAGGTCCTTGATTTTTGCTTTCTTGTATTTTGGTGTGTGGTCCTCATCACCCGAAGCGGAAATACTTGGAAGTAGTTTGATTGACTCTCTTTAAGGATTTTATAGAGAGTGCTCTTTTCTCCTAGTTGGCCTAGATTTACAAACTTTTTGAGTCTTAATTAGATTTCTTAAAAATAATTAAAAGTGGTTGATTGACCAGTTTCTCGGTCTAGGAGGCTTTGTGGGCATTCACCTACGAGTGCTGAGCCTTCTCCTTGAAGGCATAGGAGAAATTATTCCAGTGATTTTCAATCAGTGGCAGTGGACGCATCAGAGATTGATCCTCCGTTTGGAGTTATTGATTCACAAGATAGACCTAGTACAAGTAGATAGTTAGAGAGGAACACTCAAGTTCGTTCAAGAGTCCTCTTCCAATCAGAAGATGTTATAGAGGTCGAAGGGCTTCCTGAGTCTCTTTTGACTCCTAATTCTCCTCTTCCTCCTGATCACCTGGACATTTTATTATATGTTGGGACTCCGACCAACAGGCCTTCGAGCCCAGGGTTATTTCGATCTTTTCCTTCAATGACCATTGCTGGGAGCATGGCGTCCACCATGAGTGCTACTAGTATGCAAACTCTTGTATCTATACAAGGATGAGGAATGGTTTATATAACTTTTGTTACTCCTAGCACTTCTATATTTGGCTCTACCTCCATTCCATCTTCGAGTGGGGGCACCCGAGAATTTTCTTCTAGCATTGGTTTTTCCCCTTTTGGAATGTCAACTAGCGCAATTCCTTCGGTTCCATTAAGTATTCCAATAGCTGCCTCCACGTCTATGACTTCCATGGAAAGTGGGTTAGCTTCTTTTTAGGGTTTCCATTTTGGTAGTGGTCATATACCACATTCCAACCCATCTTTAGGATCAGTACCATTTCCCTCTACGGGTCAAAGTTATAATCCTTTTCAAGGCTGGACAAACCTTGCGGTTAGTGGACTTGGAGCTGGGAATCAATCTTACTGTGGTTAGTGGACTTGGAGCTGGGAATCAATATTACTTCATGTTGGCTTGATGGGGCCTGACCCAGGTTCGGAGTTAATTAGCCAAACAAATCCCTGTACTACTGGCCCTTTTGACAACAACCCATAGAGCATAGACTGAGGTCTCATCCGAAGCAGTATGGGGGGATGCTGGAACCAAGTTTCCACACCCTTGAGATGTCTAAGGGGTCAACTTAGTCCAATTAGGAATGACTTCACGCAGGTCAGTTCGCGCACTCTCCTATCCTGCGAGGCCTTCACACTCTGTTATAATTGCCTTCGCGCAGCCCTAATCATGGGTTGAGGTGATTTCGTGCTGCTAAGGCAACGACTTGCGTTATTTCCCTAAGTTACATTGCGGATCTTAATTATCTTCTTATAATTGTTAGTTAACTTCACGTAACAGATACTTATCTTATATTCGCTTATTCAACACATTCATATAAGTTTGCGCAACAAATAAATAGTAAACTTGTAATTCATACCCAATATACTTCAATGCATAAAACAGGAAAAAGACACACATAATGATAAGAAACTTCTCTTTATTATTTTCTCCAACGGTTACAGACTCGACTCACCCTGCACACTCAGTTGCAGGGGTCTGCGCACTCAGCTGTGGACTACTAGGCCTCTACACACTCAGCTGCAGAGCCTTCTCCTACTCTACAACCCAAAGACTTGACTTTACACTTCAACTTAGACTCAATGCTTCATCTTCTCTTAGATTGTTCGATGTCTCTTTACACTTAGAGCCTCGCTCTATTTATACAATCCCATGGTCCGCAGACCATGGGTAGAACTCTCAAGCCGACATTACATTAAAAAAGTAATGGTGGACAACCCTATGACTCAATTACAACTTCGCACTCTGTGCCCACAAATCGCGGAGTATTTACATCAGACTTAGTCAAAACTTGGGCTTTCAAACACAAAACTATTATTGTAGCTCACGCACCTCTGTTTCCAAGCGCTATATGTTCAGGTCCTCCTATAGAGTGGTGAGGACCTTGAACGATTCTTCCAACACTTTTGTGTAGTCCTTCACTGCACTGTTGATCTCTTCTATTCCTGCCGTGATGGCACTGGCATGCTGTTCCCTTACCTCTGGAGGAGTTGAAGGCTGCGTCTTCAACCACAACTCTGCTATCTAAAGGTTCATCTCTAGCTGAGCCTTGGCCATATCTTCTCGCGCCTCGCACACTCCTGCTGCTAACCTCTGGATGCATGCCTTTGCTGGTGCCTCTGCTGGAATGGCCAACTCAGGGAGCATCTGGTAGGCCTCCTCAACCACTTGCACCATCTGTCAGTTATGCGCAACTACCTCGTAACGCTATAGGCTCAGTTGTTCTATGTTGATCTTTGTTCGCTCAACACCTGTAGCGCACGACCCTCCCTAGCTCACAGTTCTGCAGTAACTCTGTCCTGTAGAATATAGAGTGTCTCCCAAGGGAGCACAACCATGTTGATTCCTACTCCTTTCAACGCACTGACCATAGGCCCGTCAGCCTCGTTCTCTGTAACCAGTGACCCCTCTGGTAGGGCTATTGTGTTGGTCGTGTGGGCACGCAACATTTCCTCAGTTGCGACCGTTCCTACTGCGAGGCTTGTCGAGAGAGTACCAGCCTTAGGAGTGCACACCTGCAACTCCTGAATTTGTTCCCGAAGGGCCTCCAACACAATCTAATTCTCCTTTGCCAACTGCTGGAGGGCCTTCGCGGTGACATTGTTAGTGTCAGTATCTTCACACTTCCATCAGTGATCAAATTGTTCTTTTGCACCCATATTAGGTGTCTCATCTGATTAGTTGCATTCCATTAGGTCATGGATCAACTGATGGTAGTGGTTTCTTGTCAATTTCCCTCATGACATTCACCTGCTGGCCTGTTTTCACATTTTTTAGGTCATTTACTATCATTCTGTTTCATTTTATTACAAAAATTAGTTTTAGGGTTTTTAGTCTCACTAGGTCTAGGGTTTGCCATCATGGTCATCCAAAAAATTGAATAAAAGGTCAGCAGGCACATGAAGAGAATTAATAAAATTAATAAAATCATAAATTTTACTACTGTTATGCTTAATAAATTTGTTTTACCTCAAAACTCTGTTTTGAGGTAAAAATAGGGTTTTTTTTCAATTATTGTAAAAATTCATGTAATTTCAATGTTTATATATGTAATAAGTTCAGCAGTTGCTCTTGGTCACCTTGCCAACTCCAGCCACTGCAAAAACACAAGCATCAAATGCATCAGTCCATCAAAGGGTCAAGAAAAAGTCAAACTTCATAAGAAAAACAGTTTTTGAGAAAAAGTGACTAAGACTTTATAAAAGTGGGTATGCAATGAGGAAAAATTAAAGTGCATCCATTTATAAAGTGAATTCATGCTAGCCATCTATTTTATTGTGCAAAACATCTTTGAAGAGCCAAAATCGCGATTTGGAGGGAAATCGACCAAAGGAGGAAGAAAACCCTGTTTTTGCAGCAAACTTGCTTGGCGCTACGCATCAGACCGATGATGCGCATCAGCCAGTGTTAAAATACAAAGGCGCTGCGCATCAGGAAGGCGCTGCGCATTGGGCCCAGTGTGCTACGCATTGGCCAGGAAGGTTCCAAAACCACTCCAATTCACCCTCAACTCTCCCAAACGATGCATTTCACTCCTACAAGTAAGTTTTCATTGATCTTGAGCTAAATTTGGTCTTCTCCATGTTTTCTTCATGAGTTTTGCATCTTGAAAATCAAACCCTAGCTTGTCTTCATAAATTTCCATTTCATTGCAAAACTTTCACTCCATAACAAAACCAACATCTTTTTCCCATTTTCCACACTTCATTGCCCTAAATCTACTCATTAATTCCATTTTCCCTTTCCCTATTCCCCTAAGAAACTAATTCCCTTCATCAAACCCTAAGTCCCTCATAAGTCAAAACCCTTTTCTAAATCTCTCCCTTTATTCCCCTACTCCACTTCACATTTGTAAAAAATCTTCATACTCATCTTCTTTGTCTCCACCCATTATCATTTTCCACCACGCCAGCATCACATCACATCCCTAAGGCAAGCACCATGGCAAGAAGCAGTGAATCAAGTTTTGAAGAAGAAACACTTAGTGATAGCTCAAGGGAAAGAGATGTACAACCCAGGAGACCTCACAAGGGTGGAAAAATTATTAGGGAGGAATCTATTAGCTTGACTGAACTCCTTGCTTGCCCTCTTGCCACCACATTTTTCAGATATCAGTCGTGTTTTGAGTTTTGTGAGATGGTTGAGAGGGTTAAATACCATCCTGAGTTAGCAAGGCAGTTTGTCATAAACATGGATAATAATGTGGTGCACCTTGCTGGGATCAATTTCACTCTTTCACCAGCTATTATTGCAGAAGCTACAAGAATGATAGATGTAGGGAAAAAGTGGAACAAAAGGCAGAATATCAGTAAACAACATTATGAACCTTATATCAAAGTCAAATACCATGGTAAACTTAGCAGGGTGTTTCCTTTCAAATTCTTGGAGGACTGGTACATTCCACTCATGAAGCTTATCATCAAATACTTTACATGTGAGGGTAGGTTCTCCAAACTTTATTCCTACCACATCAGATTGCTTATGCACTTCACCAAGTTCAGAATGATGAGAATTCCATATTTCATATGTAAAAGCATAGAGAGGATGACAGTGATTGCAAAAAGAAAACCTTTTCCGCAATAGCTCAATAGTATTTATCATTTTTCTATCATTAAAATTATGGTTTTGCATCATCTCACTCAGTTGGGAGTGTCATGGGAAACTTTCATTGCCCATGAATACTTCAAGGGGCCTCAAATATTTTTAGATCCTCAAGAGGAAGGTGAACCTTCTGGGCAACAAAGTGGCCCTGAAAGTAAAACAGAAGAGGCTCATGTTCCTGTGTTTATTACTTATGAAAGAGGCACTAGGATGCTTTTTGCAGCTGCCAAACGAGTACTATCTCCACCAGGGGTGGAAGGGGTCTCATTTTCTTCACTGGACCACAGGAAAATGCTATCCTCACCCGGGGTGAAAGGGGCTTTGCCTTCTTCTCTAGCTAAACAGGTACAGGGCAGAGAAAAAGGAAAGAAAAAGATGCATGAGTAGGACCCTACTGAAGGGAAAGACAGGGATTTTATTTTGATTGAAGAGGATGTCACTGATTTGGGCTCTCAAAGCTCAGGACTCAAGGATATGATTATCAAGGAGAAGGAGGCTGAAACACAAGCCTTATTACTTAAACTTGAGAGTGTTATAGACATTTTTGTGCCTTACAGCATGAAGCATGAAATGTCAATAATCTAAGGGATCCAAAGTCCCTAAACATGTTGTTCCTACCCCTAGAGGAACAAGGTCAGCAAACCACAACACTAAATATCAGTTCTCCACCTGAAAACACTCAAAAACAGGCTAATTTTGGATCATGTCAACTGCTCCACTGAGCATCTGCGCTGAATGTCAACTGCTCCACTGTGTACCTGCGCTGAATGTCAACTGCAAAGAAGGCTACTTGCGCTGGGCGAGTTTGGCCAAGTGGCACAGTCATTCCTCAAGGTGTCAATGCCCAGGAAGCTTCCAAAATGACACTTGGATCAGGGAATTCGACTTGTGATGAGTAAGAGGGTCTAGATCTCCAAGTGGAAGCAAGAACCTCCAAGTGGACTCAAGAACTGAAGAATAACTGAAGTGGGAGAGGACACTAGTCAGCTTCATGCCAACCTCAAGTTGACTCATCCTTTCTCCAAAACTCCTATATATAGAGCTCTCTCATGAGGTCTAGGGAGGTTGGAATCTTGTGAATGTAAGGAAGTGCTGTTGGTTTGAGTATAGAACTATTGGGTGATTTGCTTGAAGGAGGTGAAGAGGAGATTTCTTTCTGCTGGGAGGTGATGCTGGATTGGGCCTTTGATGGTTGTATCACTTCCTGAACTTTACTTCTTCCATTAATAAAGCATTTGAAGTTCTTCTATATGCATGTGTCTCAATGGCGTATTGATACTTGTATATTTGATTTATTCTAATCCTTGAATCAATTATGAATGTATGCTTCTTGTAGTTTCCCTCTCTTGTTATTTTGCAGGATCTTGGTGTAGCTGGGCCAGTGAAAGAGCAAGGAGCTGGGAGCAAGCAGCAAAGAGAGAAGATTGGATCAATCATTAGCGGAAGATAACGGTTAGTGGATCTCTTTCTCCCCTCTCTTACATCTCATAAAGAAGTAATCTCGAATAGCTTTGCTTTGATTGTTGCTGAGGTACTATCACCCTTAGAGTGGGATAGGGTCATTCCGTATTAGATACTTTTCCCAACAACAAATTGGCGACTCCGTTGGGGATCGTATCTTGTTGGTTGTTTGTGTTTTTGCTATTCATTTCATAAACACAGGGAGTACCGAATCGAACTGCATTTGGATCTTTCAAATGCAAAGTAGAGGGCAGCTACTCTAGCTCAGTTTCTGGGCATGTTTATGATTTGAAGAGCTGATCCACAAGGACTCTAAAAGGCTCTTAGTGATAGCTTTTCATCCTCCTTTTCATCCCTTAGTGTGTACTTGACTGATAGCTTCTGATTTGGCCAAAAAATGTGAATTTTTGAGCAATCTGTGACCCGGAAACTGAGAAAAACGCAAGTTTATCTCTTCAGTGCAGGCACTGTGAAGGCAGTCTGCATTTCACCGCAGTTCCCGAAGGGGCTACCTACGCTGAAGGTCAAACTGCCAGTGTACTACCTGCGCTGAACCAGTTTTGCCTAGTGCTATTGGGGTTCCCTCCTGTTTATTGCCCTGTTTTCACCCTTGTTTTTGCAGCCTGTTATCAGTCAATGTACCTATCTGAAACCAACTTTCCTTACCACTATTCTGCCTCGGTTGTATAAAGAAACTGTATTTGTTCTTTGTGTATTTCTTACATCATTTGCAGTTTCCCATAACGAAAGTGAACTAGTCTTGCTGTGGCCTCTTAGATCTAGACCTGTGATAAGTGTCGTTTTGATCTTAAGAGTTAGTTTGTTTGCTGTTCATAGCTGATTGAGCTTTTGCTTTCGTCATATGGTTTGAATTTATATATTTCTAGTGTTGAAACAAGTAAATCTTAAGGTGTCTTTTGATTTTGGACAAGCTTGTTTGCTTTCACTTGAAATTGAATTCAAAGTTATACAACAGCTTTCTTTTTGTATTGCACCAACATTAAGAAAGAGAAAAGAAATACCTGCATTGTGCATGTGCATTTTGACGGTTTGCATGTTGATTTAGGAAAAAGTGCATTAGTGTGTGCTCTATGATCTGTGTGAAAAGATGATGTCTTTCTTTTCCCTCAGTAGTTAAGATTTTCAAAGTTGAAAGATTGAAAAGCTTGCTTATCATCTTAGACTGCATTTAGGAGTGTTATCATACATCTCGTGGTGATCCATAAAGGCAAACTACTAAAGAAGATCAACCTTAAAATAAATTGAATTTACATAACAACGCTTTGAAACATAACGCAAACACATAGAGGTCTAAGCTAGAGACGTGTTCCGGCGTCGTTAAACTTAGTGACTGTCGATCTCGACGAAGGTGGGTGATTCCTCCTGAGAGTCGGTGGCACTAATACGGATTTGTGCTCCCACGTACCGTCGCGTATATATTGGGATACCCCTATAGGCATATATCTTTTATCCATAGGAAGCCGTGTCGGCCGCCCTATTGATCGCAATGCAGTGAACACAACATTCACAAAGATCGACCACCCGTACCGTAAAACGTATTCTATGGTTTTGCGAAAGGTTTGGCACACCCTCTGCCTAGATCTCCAGAGCAGTTTCTTTTGGCCTTTTTCAAACTCTATAACTGAAAAAGTCCATCCGAGCATTTTTCACTTCGGGCTCGTTAAAACATCGAAGGAGACTAGAGTCATCTTTAGCTTTTTCTCGACTCTTTAAAAGTGAAAAAGCAAGTTGTGTCTAAAGCGTCATTATAAAATTTATTTTAAACGGAACATAATAACCTCCTATTCCCGCGTTGATCTGTAGGTTGAGAACATGGAACGCCCCAACCAAGGAATTCCACATGATGGAAATCCTAGTCCTTTCTCCTTTTGGGGAGAAGTTGGTGCGCCCCACATGGCCACATTGTCGCTTCCAGGACTGACAATTGGCCTGCCAATTTGGCTATTCTCAACCAATGTAGTTCAGAACACCATGGTTCCTGAACAGTCGAGTCAACAGTTAGATCAGTCTAGAGCTGCCCACCAGCCTTCTACTTCCTATAACTCTTCCTCCAATCCTTCACCTTCGCAAGGTAGAGCCGGCAAAAGCCAAGCTCCCATGGAGAAGAAGGAGAAGAAGAAGAGAGAGAAGAAGAAGAAGGAGCCTAAGGCGACTGGGGGCAAGCAAAAGAGATCTGACGAAAATCCACACACAGCACAGACCGGGCCTAAATCGCCATGTGTCATATGTAGAGGAGACCACTTCCATAGAAATTGTCCCTGTATTCCCCGGATACTAAGGGACTGGTCCCCTTGGTTGCACAATTCGGGAGCATCAACCTCTGATAGCCATGTTGAATGCTTACCGTCAACCAGCGAAAGTGAAGGTTCAAGACAAAGAGGGGGATCAAGATTCCCCTGCAGACTGTGTGAAGGAGATCACGCCATCCACCGTTGTCCCTTCTTAGACGAAGCGAAGAGAGTTTTGGAAGATCGCCCGGTTTCACCGATGAGACTTCCTCCTGGATACAAAAAACTCGTGCCAAGTCCTTCGTTGGTTGAAAATACAGCTGGCCCGCTCAAGTGGTCAGCTGAAGTGTCAGTCATTGAAAATGAACCTACCGAATCCAGACTAGACGAAAGTCTAAAGGTCGAAACGGCAGTTGACCCGGTTCCGCCTTCAGAGGTTTCATCTTCAAATGACACCGTCACTGAAGATTCATCTTCAAATGACACCCTCACTGAAGAGAATAAGGATGACACCATCCAGATTCTTTTCATCAACACAGAATCTGATGAGCATCAGGGCAATGCGCCCATTCCTTTATCGCAGGAAGGAACATCGTCAGGGTCATATCCGGCCGTATATTCGGTCCCACCACCAAGCAACCTGGTTGTGTCCTTTGATTGGAACCAACTAGGCAGACCCCGGTTACCAGCCAGTATACCATTCATAATCATAGTCCAAATTTATAGAATGGTAATGGCTGGAACTATCATTGATGAAGGGGCATCTGTGAGTATCCTTTCCTCTATTGCTTGGAAAGCACTGGGTTCCCCGGAGCTTTTGCCTGAGATAAGAAATCTCTCAGGTTTTGATAAAGGAACCAGTCGACCATTAGGGATCCTCCCCAATGTGCCTGTTACATTGAAAGGGAAGACCGTTCAAATGAATGTGATGGCCGTTCAAGGACCCTTGGATTATAACCTACTCCTTGGACGAGACTATATATATTGCATGGGAGCTATAGTCTCCTCACTCTTTAGAGTAATGTGTTTTGCACACGAAGGAAGAATGGTCAAGCTCGTAGACCAACTTTCATTTCCGGGATCACGCATCGCAAATAGTCACATACCAACCCTCAATGGTCTATTCACTCAAGAAATGTCTCCACCCCCAGTCCTCCTTCCCGATGAGTGCGAGTGATTCGGAAAGATGGGATTGGAACCCAGGGGGCATGCATCCTGGTCTGCTTCGGGCAAAGGAAACCCTGGGTATAAGGTAGAATTTCCGCGGAAGAATATGACTAGTCTGTACCCCGTCCGAAAGAAGGAAGAGGGGTTGTTCTATAATAAGATTCTTTTGTTAAGGTTACTTGTTTGACAAAGGTCATTCACCATTGTCTACTTCGGTAGACAGTGCCGAGGAGATGTTTTCGTTTGATGGTGTTAACAAAACAATCTTTGGGTAACCAGAAAGAGGCAAGCCTCCCTCAATAACATTAATGTTTTGTCTTTGAGTAGTGTTCTTCTCTTGTCGCAAGTCGCTGCTCTCTTGTCGCAAGTAGCTGTTCTCTTGCGATCTTGCAAAAGTATCGTTAACATTAGACAGGCAAGACGACAAGTAGCTGTGAACACCCAAAGAAAAACAGAGGTGGGGGAGAGGAGGGGCAGCCTTGAAATTGTATTTTATACCTGGGGGCATGCAAACCTTTTGGAGTGCAAGCCAAGAGCGATTATTTATCTGTTTTTTGGATTAGTCGTTTCCTAACTTGCATAAAGAAAGGATGTGGGGCAAAGGTCAAAATTTGCCAAATTAGGAGCATAGCTTCGTGAGATAAAGCTCCATAAAAAATAGCTATCTCACAACGGACATTCCTTATCTTATGACTGGTAATATCGAGCAGTTTTACCGTGGAATTTATGCTCGTTAAAAAATAGAAAAGCGAGATCCGAGCAGTTTTAGCACATAGTTCATGCTCGTTAAAAAATAAACATAAGATTGAGCAGTGTTTTGGCGCATTCAAGCTCTTTAAAAAATGAACCCAGTACCGGTAAATAACCAATGTGATCGTAAATTTATTAGCCATAAAAGCCTTGGTCGTGTTTTGCACCTGCCACCTCCATTCCATTTGGCCAATTGTTCACCTCCATATGATTGTTTACCCATTTTGAGGAACAGCTGCGAAGAGTGATTTCACCTAGCCATCCTTGTGACACTGCCGTGATTGGAAAATTCCAACCTGTACCTGGAATCTGCTGCTATCCCTGTTTATCACTCGTTCTTCAAAAGACGAGTCTTCTTTGAGCTCTTTTCTCCTGACTCGAAAAATATGAAAAGTTTGCCGAGTTTTGCCCTTCCAGCTCGTTAAAGTGACCGGAAGAGCTATCCCTCCTCTAGATTTTAATCTTTTTGGACCTGAGGGATTATTACACAAAAAGGTCGAGCGCTTGTTTTATTCGGCTCGTTAAAATTATCGAAAACTCATCCCTTCTGTATTGTTTTATACTTTTTCGGACTTAAGGGATTAGATGACGAAAAAGGAACTTTGGAGTTAACTTTCTGTACCTTTTCAGACTCTCTAAAAATGAAAAGGACCGAGTTTTCCTTGTCGTTAGACTCGTTAAAATGATTAAATAGCGACAAACTTGTCTTTAGACGAGAACGAGTTTCCCTATCGCTAGGCTCGTTAAAACATAGCGATGGGCTTGCCCGAAGGGCAGGTTATAGAACAAGCATATGTTATCCTCCTCAAGCTTGACAAAAATAAAGAGGTACTGGTCAAAAATGACTGGGGAAAAATTGGGAGAACCTCAAAGCTTTAATGGTAGCAAGTCGCTCTTGAACATGACACTTTTCCTCCGTATCACATCGGGTTGGGTTGTTTCATTCACCGGTCTCATCACCATGGTCCTCGCCAAACCATCCACATTTGGGGTAATGCTACCGATCCATTGCATCAGTGTCGTTATATGTTCAAGAGATGTTGTTCAGAAAGAGTCAACCGTGTCCCATCCACTGCCATACATTATCCTTCATCCACCCATGATCGCCACCCTGAATCATATTTCACATATTGTTTTCACCTCCACTAAAATCATTAGCTCCGTTCCGTGTCATTGATGTGGGATTCATTAAGGCCCTCCTTTGACGGATCGCTTCTTGTCGACTTCAGCTCATTATCCAAGAAGTTGATCTAGGAACACCCCCCTCAGTACTTTGAAGCTTGCATACCTCAATGGCAAGTTTCTCACTTCCGGCGACAGGTATACATCAATGACCTTCGACCAGAAGATTTTGCGTGGTGTTCGACGCCAAGTCCTTTATTCACACCACGTGAATTGTACTGCAGTACCTTGAGGGTCATTATCATTATCGGTCATTCCTCTCGCGCTTGTTAACGGTTTACATTATTGACCGGTAATCAAGCGATGTCTTTCCATGTTCGACTTCAGCGCAATTCTCACATGGATCGACGTGTACTTAGAGTGAAGATCGAACGAGTTTGAAGACCCGGATCTAGTTTCATCCATCCGGGCTGCGATATATATTCAAGAAATATAAAGACATTTGACATGTACATCATTACAGCAGATGATCATCCTACTCAAAGGATGATAATTTCAGCAGAGAATTATCAGTTTACCATCAGACGATCATCTGTTCTATGTACTAAAATGAATTTATAAAGCTGAGCATGGGAATGCCCGCCTCAGCTAGATCATGAAAGCAGAATGAAAAATAATGTATTGTATTGTATGTTATTACAAGTCACCTCTCAGCGATTGAATGAACTTCGGATCCTCCTGATAAAGCATTTCACCCGATAAACGACCTCATACTTTAGGGGGCAACTGTTATAGACATTTTTGTGCCTTACAGCATGAAGCATGAAATGTCAATAATCTAAGGGATCCAAAGTCACTAAACATGTTGTTCCTAACCCTAGAGGAACAAGGTCAGCAAACCACAACACTAAATATCAGTTCTCCACCTGAAAACACTCAAAAACAGGCTAATTCTGGATCATGTCAACTGCTCCACTGAGCATCTGCGCTGAATGTCAACTGCTCCACTGTGTACCTGCGCTGAATGTCAACTGCAAAGAAGGCTACCTGCGCTGGGCGAGTTTGGCCAAGTGGCACAGTCATTCCTCAAGGTGTCAATGCCCAGGAAGCTTCCAAAATGACACTTGGATCAAGGAATTCGACTTGTGATGAGTAAGAGGGTCTATATCTCCAAGTGGAAGCAAGAACCTCCAAGTGGACTCAAGAACTGAAGAATAACTGAAGTGGGAGAGGACACTAGTCAGCTTCATGCCAACCTCAAGCTGACTCATCCTTTCTCCAAAACTCCTATACATAGAGCTCTCTCATGAGGTCTAGGGAGGTTGGAATCTTGTGAATGTAAGGAAGTGCTGTTGGTTTGAGTATAGAACTATTGGGTGATTTGCTTGAAGGAGGTGAAGAGGAGATTTCTTTCTGCTGGGAGGTGATGCTGGATTGGGCCTTTGATGGTTGTATCACTTCCTGAACTTTACTTCTTCCATTAATAAAGCATTTGAAGTTCTTCTATATGCATGTGTCTCAATGGCGTATTGAAACTTGTATATTTGATTTATTCTAATCCTTGAATCAATTATGAATGTATGCTTCTTGTAGTTTCCCTCTCTTGTTATTTTGCAGGATCTTGGTGTAGCTGGGCCAGTGAAAGAGCAAGGAGCTGGGAGCAAGCAGCAAAGAGAGAAGATTGGATCAATCATTAGCGGAAGATAACGGTTAGTGGATCTCTTTCTCCCCTCTCTTACATCTCATAAAGAAGTAATCTCGAATAGCTTTGCTTTGATTGTTGCTGAGGTACTATCACCCTTAGAGTGGGATAGGGTCATTCCGTATTGGATACTTTTCCCAACAACAGAGAGGGCCAAATGGATCATCAACTTTCTTGAGCAGGAGAACAATCAACTTAAAGATAAGCAAGCTATTATGGAGCTGCAAACAATTAGAGAAAATAGGCAAGTGGCAAACAAAAGAAAAATCAAGATGACATCCCTTGAGCAAGAAATTGAGGCTGATCGAAAATCATGGTTGGAGAGGGTGAACATTCGCCTTGAGAAGATGCTTGAGAATTCCAACAAAGAGAAGAAAATGATGCACCATATGGCTTATCATTACTTAGCTCAGAATAAAATTTGCAAGACAAGGATAAATAGCCTAAAAGCTAAGTTAAAGAGAGCCTTGAGAGCCAAAAAGGAGCAAGATAAACTTAAAATTTTGGCTGAAGCTTCATTAGCTTAGTAAAGCAGTTAGTAAGCTTGCCTCTTGCCAAATTTGAAGAAATTTTGGGAAAATTTTGTCATTTCACAATTTTGTAATTCAAAACACAGGAATTTTCAGCTGATGCACAACGCCACTGGCGCTGCGCATTGATTTGGCTCAATATTTTGCAAAATGGCTTGCATTTTTGGATTCCTCATGGAAAAACAATGAAACCTAGAAAGTTTCATAAGATTTGGAGGAGATATGGGTCACCTAAAGGGCAAAAAACACCTAAAAAATGCCCTCTCTGCCACTTTTTGGACCCACAGGAACCAGTCTTGGGAGAAATGATTTTTGAAGGGTCAAATCAACTCCAAATCAGAAAATTCAAAGTGTTCTAGAAACTAGATAGGTAGATATTTCCAAAAAGCTATCTTGGGCCTGATTTGGTGAAGTGGAAGGCCTCCAAAATCAGCCTTGAAGTGGTGCTGTGCATCAGGCTCAGGGCGCTGCGCATCAGGTAAATTTTTGCCAATTTTGCCTAAAAACTCAGAATTTCACCTAGTTTGATTATCAGTTGACTTTTTCTTTTCTCTTTGGTAAATTAATGATGTAATATGATGTAAATATGATGAAAAATGACTTGAGGGGGTAGATACATCAGTTATAGGTGGTTTGGGCTTGAATGAATCAATTTCCATAATTTTAGAGGCAAGCTGTTCCACTGCCTATTTTCTAGTTCTTAGTTTAGATGTTGTTGAAATAGCTCCTTGACTCATGGATTCGACCCCTGATGGCTAGCATAGGTGGTTTGACGCCTATATTATGTACTTCCTTAGTCATTTTTCAAGGTTGGACTCTTGTGGATGCATTGAGCTTTATTGTAAATCATTTCTGCAGTTTGGCAAGGAAATGAACTAGGGTTTTGCAGCATTTTGTGTGATTCTTGTGGTAATGTGTCTTGGCATTGTTTCTTCCTTTGTTATTTAGTTTCTCTTATGTGTATATGTGCCAGCATCTACTTCTTTCTTCATAACTATATGAATCAAGATAAATAAGTGGAATCCATTGATATTCAGTGCTTTGCTTTAATGATACATTTAGTTTTTAATGTTTTCTGCTATTTGAAGAGAACTCATGAACCTTGCATGCCCTCTCCAACTCCTCACTGGTCTTAGACTTACCATCACATCCAATTCAAAGTGCCAAAACACTTTCCTACTTCGCACCATATAAATTCCTGCAAATATGAGTTGATCTCCCGGACCCAAAGCTGCCTTTTGCATTTGATCCAGCAACCAACCATCAAAATCAAACAAAATATTCTGACCTAATATACCTAACCTAAAATCAACATTTATTTTTAGTCATCTCAAGCCCTAGTTGCCATATTCCAATTGAGATTGACAAGGAGAGAGCCCTCTCCCGACCTGGTAGGGCTAGCTACTAGGTTAAGCGTGGTTCGATGTTACCCTAGACCTGCCTTCCTTCAGCCTGACGTAGATTTAGGCACTAACAGACGTCACAAACCCTCTCCCCTATATCATGTAGATCTCCCTCATTGAGGGTGATTAGGTCAAAAGAAGTCTTAGACACTTTCGACTTCTTTCGCGGCCCCACCTACTCTCTCGGGCATTGGCACTTTTACTGTGTCAACGTTGTTTGTAGGTCTGCGCCACCCTCCTCTGTCTCTGTCTCCATTTCTTGTTCATGCTTAAGTGAAGGTGACTTCTGGCCCTCATGCTTCTTCTCTGATACCTTCTGTGCTTCTGTTGCAGCCTTCGTAGTGTCCCGCGCCTCCTATACATGTGCTTTTGTTGCCTCTTTTCTTCTCTTCTCTGCCAACTGCGGTACCCATAGTTTTTCCTCCTTCCTTTTCTGTGTAATAGACTTGTCTGCTTCCACCGCGGAGATGGTTGGAGCACGCCACTTCAGTGGCCACGCCTCAAGTACATCAAATATAACATCATTCGTGGGCAATTATGGTAGTTCATTCCATGTCTTCATGGGGTCCTCGCATGCCCTCCCGTAGACATGATGGAAGTTTGCCTTAAACTCCATGAAGCTTTATAAGCTATTATAGACAGTGGGCAATAACTAGGGCTTGCGGTTAATCCCCATTCTGATGTTCATCTCCATCAAAACCCATAATATTTTACTGTCTTGGATCTTGTGCACGTCTCTAGTGGCCCACAGCGAAGTGAACTTCGCGGCCTCTGGGAGATCCCTCGCAATTGGGGGGAACTGGCTATCCTCAAGCAATTCCCTAGCCATCAACACTATGGACAGAAAAATCCATGCATAGTGGAAAGTTTTCCCATGTTCCTGTGCCTCACGGCAATTCTCCAGGAACTCCTAGCACAAGTATTCAGACCAGTTAAACTGGACCCCCTCTGTGCACTGCTTGGCAAGTGAAACCACCAGCGTCGACACCTCATCCATGCGGCACTTCTGCATGACCTTACCCACCAGCTTATAAGTCACAATTTTGACTGCCTTGTTGTTGACACTGGAGATCATGTAGCCCCTCTTTTTCTTCTCCAGCTTATATTTCTTTTTCATGGCCTCCACAATGGCCAAATCACTGCTTTTACCCTCCGAAATGTCTCCTAGGTCTTCCACTTTACAAGGGAGTCGGGTAATTATATGGATCAGGTGGTCCGTGATGGGGATGGGCTCCTCTAGCCACAAACACCCATCATGCACTAGGTAGAGCAGCCGCTTGATCACAAAGATAGTCACTAGGGAACAATGGTAATGTGACACCCAAAGAAGGTTCTACAACCTTGCCTTTTTGACGTCGCACAACCACTTGCGCGGCTCCAACTCTGCGACTACCATCGCGGTGGTTTTTTTCTTCTTCATGAGTTGTACGGTCACCAAGTGAGGGAATTTCTCGTGGTCAGTGAGATCCAAATCTTCAAACTTCAAACTCGGCACTCGTCCCAGGTGCGCTCCTTCGAAAATGATATTTCTAGGTAGCAACGGAATCTGTAGAGAGCTTTTACTCTCATCGATATCCTTGGGCACCTTCGCCTTCCCCTTCCGCGGAGGAACATATGTGGGCAGCCTAGTTAGAGATTCCGTGCACTCGGTTTCTTTCTCCATTTCTTCGTCCTCATCCTCTTCTATTAGGATGTCCTCAAGGTCTTCCTCCTCATCAATTTCCAAATTAAATTCTTTCCCTTTTTCTTCCATGGTCAATTTAGTTCGCAGTGGGTTTCGAGGGGACACACGCACCAGAACCATGGGCTGCTTATCTTTATTGAGTCTCGGCATGCACGGTGATTTAGGGATTTCTGCAACTATCCCAACACTCTCAGGGGCATCTTCTACTTTCATGGCCTGTGCGGCCTCTTCGGCAGTCATTTCTTTGATTTCCTTGGCTTCCTCAGACGCTGCCATTTTGTCTGTCCAAAAATCTCTCAACTACTCGACTGGGTGCTCAAACAATGCTCTCAACAGGTTAAATAGGTCTCGATTCTGAATACTCTAGGCACACGACAGCTCGATGCTGAAATGACCAAGTGTTGTTTGTTGGGTAGCCCTTTGTATTTTATAGCGCCTTTTGAATTCAAGTTTGACCGTTCCCCCAAAATCCGGTCCATTAATGCTCCCTTGGCGACAGATTTTCCCAAATCTTGCTCATAAAGCTCACCTTAAATGCCTGCTGCCTGCTCCATCTGGTCTCAAACCAAGCATCACATTGTGAATAGTTACTATAACGGTCACTTTCCAGCCAACCCGCGCAGAAACGTAGCTACCATGTCGTGGACCCTGTGACACTTCGCTCTTGCGCATAGCCCTGACATCGCGTAGCTCTCAGGCAGAGTAGTTTATAGTCTCGTGCCTCCTTTCAACTACTTGGAGCGCTAAGACTGTGCTTCCCATAGCTAGTTAGGTGGTCGCGCCACCTGTATATGGTTTCGACTGACTAACGCTTACATTTTCTGGAAAAAGTTCACCTTTTAACTTTAATACCTGCATCACGCCACTATCTGTGATCCCATTAGTAAAAAAGGTCTAGTCCAAGGCATCAAAATGATAAACTCTCGGTGGTAGTCTTCAAATTTATCATCGTAATCGCACTCATCCTGTTGTATCACCACAACCTTTTTATCAAGAAAATACCTTTTTATTCCTTCCTCGAGCTTTTTGACTTCTTCTTCCACCGTAGCGCTTTCCTCCCTCAAGCAAACCTTTTCCTTCATATGTTGTTGGAGCCTAATATCACCCTGTTGAATCTCTTCACCAGGTCCCAAGCATTCCTCTTTTTTCAACTGCACTCTCCCTTCCTTCAAGGCTCCACGATTCGTCATATTTGCGGGCATTGCTATGCGCGGACTAGGCATGATATATTTCATCGGTATTTCAGTGTTTGCTTCATAAACCAGCCTAGAAGGTGTCTGTTCCATCAGTTTCAGTGCTTCACACACTTTATTAAAGGCTTCCATGTGGATAACCTTCTGTGCACTCATTCTTTCCACATTATGTTGTTCCAATTTAAGGATTCGTTCATGCATTTCCCCCCCAACACATGCTTATTGATCGTATTTCCCATCGTGAAGTTCATGTGCATTTGCACGGGTTATTTATCATATGCTTGTACCCACCTGGACAGATGCGCACGTGGACTATACCAACCATTGTATCTACTCGCCGACCACCCTATAGGTTTCCCAAACCATGTGCGCATCATCCTCCTACAAGCGCGCCAGTCATCAAAGTTTCCTTTGTGTGTACCCCACCACCTCACGGGCATAGTGCGCAGTACCCAATTCAAGGCTTCGAAATGTTGTTTTTTTGGCACCTCCCTCTCAAATTGGTCCAGGAAAGCATCTACCTCACCTAATCCATCATAAGTAGGTAAATCCCTCATTTCCATTGATACGCAGCACAACGATCTTGTCATCATGTTACAGTTCAGTGTGGTTACCTTGTGTAACCGGTTCTACCATTGCTCTATCTCCTCATCTGAATCTGAAGTACAGGAGCTTTCGTGCTCCCATGAAATTTGTCCATCCACGGTAGGATTTACCCAGTCTTGCTCCCACGCAGTTATCTTGTAGATGTAGTCCAAATCGTCATCACTTTCATAGTCACGCACTGGCTCTATGTAGCATGATCCCTCAGCAGGGTCCAAGGGTATAACTACGCGCAGAGACTTCTTCTCAAAAATCATCTTGCACTTCTTTAGATTAATCACCTCATTCATGTCAGTGGCCCAATCAATTCCTAAGAGTGTAGGGTAGGGATTGCTGTCATCAACAATCTCTATCACCTCAAAGTCAGCTAGCACACTCGCTCCCTCAATATCCACTGTGATTCCCTGCAATCGCCCTAGGGGTATTATCTTTTGTTGGTTCGCCATGTGCAGCTGAATAGGAGACCACTATAGTGTACACCTCCTCATGCGCTCCCATGTCTGCTTTGGAAAAACGTTCACGTCCGACCCTAAATCCAAAATTACTTGGTCCATCTCATATTTTCCAATCCACACGGTTAACCTCATTTCTCTTCCTATTCTTGTCTTATGCTTTCTAATCTTCTGGACTACTCGTGGTTCTCCTGGTGTGGTCCCAATGCCTTTGTTAATGAGTTCCTGTAATCCCTTTACAACCTTACTGTCGTGCAGTAACTTCATACATGTTTCCAGGAACATCGTGAGCATCAATGGGTCCATTTTTGGCTCTGGTCTGTCTTTGCTTCCTGAAGTGGAGGCATCAACGAAGCTCTTCTTAGCTTCCATAAAAGTTTCCCGAGTGCGCTCCAAATCAAACTCCGCTTCCTTCGCCGGAGCTTTGCAAACCCAAGTACTTTCTTCGGGTTGTTTTCCTTTATCATCTCTTGTCATAATTCCACTTTGGAGCACAATATTCACATTTGGTTCTTCCTCGCACGGCTCAGACCTCATCATTTGCAGGTTCTGAGTTGGGGGAGGTGGTAGCGCTCCCTTGTCGTGTATCCTAGCTATCAGCGTAGGACAATCTTCCGTCTCATGATCAAACAAGGTACAGTACAAGCATGATGGATGTGTTGGATTCATACAATCATGAGCATAATGTCCTGGCCCTCTGCAATTATAGCATATTAGCTGTCTGCGGCCTCTTCCAGGTCATCCTCCACCTCAGCCTTGTCCGCACTCCTAGAATCTGGTTCCTACCATCCTTGCACCCTAGTCTAGGGTCTGCGTTTCAGCCTAAACCCTGTAGGTGGGGGTTCTATCCATCATCAGCTCATAACTTCTACATGTGCACTCATCGTGTCCCACCGATCTACAGAAATTGCAGAATAACTGTTGTGAATTCTACGTGTACTTTTGGAACAAATGGTAGTTGTCTGTAGCATGCTTTCCTCCTATTTGACAAATTGCAAACCAAAGAGTAGGCGTCGCGCTCGGTCCTACTTGCACTTCCGATCTTAACGGCATCAGTCCTCCTCTTGCGAGGTAGTTTGAAAACATCGGGCAGTGGTCTTTATCATGGCCCCGACCCTTGCATTTCACGCACCACACTTCTTCACACACTTTTGGTCAAGCTGTCCTATCCTGTTTCAGACTCTGCATCTCAAGGCATAAGTTTTTCAACTGCGCATGGATTTGCTGAACTCCCAAGTTAGGATCCTATATTGGGGTCTCATGTAGCCTCATCGCGATTTCTAAAGCTTTTGCCTGAGTTGTTAACCTTTGTTGTGATAGTGCGTTCCTCAAATGTAGCATTAGTGATGCTACAAACCATTCACAGTGCTGTCCATCCGTCAAAGTCATATTAGTTTCGCGAATTGTACACTTCAACCTCTGATCCAGCTCCCACAGAGTCTCGCCTAGTAGCATCGTGATCTCCTTGAACCCAATGATCAACTGCGCCTCTGACTTTGGTCTATTGAATTCTTTAGTTAGCGCAGCTTGGATAGCCATGATTCCTGTAGTTGGATTATCACTTGAGTGCTTAATGTACCAGGTCAACGCGCAATCCTGCAGAGTGCTAACCAACATCGCTTTCTTGATATTATCATCTGTAACTCCTTGCGCTTCCCATACAGCCTTTACAATGAACCAAAACTGGTCCAGATCTTCATTTCCTAATCCTTTGAACACAGGCAACTTTATCGTGCTGGCCATGTTAAAACGTGGTGGTGGCGGAGGTGGTACAGGCGAAGATGGAGGTGATGGTGGTGAAACTAGTAGTGGTGTGGGTGGAGGTGGTATGCGCGGAATCCTCTGCCTTATCAAATGGATCAAACTTCACGGAGAGACCCTTGCGAGCTCTTCCTCATCCCCTTGCGGAGGTGAAATCAAGGGGCGAGCCTCTAGTCCCACACTTCCTTCGTTTTTGTAAATTTTCCCACTTTGCATAGCCCCAAACATCAATGTAATTGCATAATCTGCTTTTCGCACAGTAGCATTTTAGTCCAAGTTTTTAGAGACTTTAAGTACTTACCTCATGGTCCTTTGAGAAAGCGTCACTTTGCCTCACTATAGTTGACTGTAGTATCTACCGCGAACTCGGTAATGAATCCTCCTATGATCTGATCGAGCTAATGATCAACAACGCACGTGATCTTATCCTCCGATAGTTCCAATCTATGCACCATCTCTAGGGTCCACACAATAGGATTGTCAAGTTTCCACCTTCCTTGGCTATCTGCTAGCTTCGCGATCCACTCGTAAAACTCAGTAGGGAAATATGCAAAGAAGATTTCATGGATCTCTATGTACAAGTAGCAGTCTAACCACTCTTCTTTTGTCAGTCATGGATTCCTGTTCTCCTGTGCCACGAACTCGTGAATTCTCCTGTGCAACCAACCTTTAATTTCCTTCTTAGTTGGATTCCAATGATATGACATCAGACATCTCTATGTAGATTCTGTCCTAGCAACAAAACCATTTATTGGCTTGATGGGGCCTGACCCTAGTTCAGAGTTAATTAGCCAAAAAAATCCCTGTACTACTGGCCCTTTTGGCAACAGCCCGCAGAGCACGAACTGAGGTCTCACCCAAAGCAGTATGGGGGGATGCTAGAACCAAGTTTCCACACCCTTGAGATGTCTGAATGGTTGACTTAGTCCAACTAGGAATGACTTCGTGCTAGTCACTTCGTGCACTCTCCTGTCCTGTGAGGCCTTCGTGCTCTGTTATAATCGCCTTCGCACAACCCTAATCAGGGGCTGAGGAGATTTCACGTTGCTAAGGCAACGATCTGTGTGCTCTCCCTAAGTTACACTATGGAGCTTATCTTCTTATAATTATTAGTTAAATTCGCGTAAAAAGATACTTATCTTATATTCCCTTATTCAACACATTCATATAAGTTCATGCAACAAATAAACAGTAAACTTGCAATTCATACCCAATATACTTCAATGCATAAAACAGGAAAAAAACACACAGAATGATAAGAAACTTCTCTTTGTTATTTTCTCCAATGGTTACAGACTCGACTCACCTTGCACACTCAGCTGTAGGGGTCTGTGCACTCAACTGCAGACTACTAGGCCTCTGCGAACTCAGTTGCAGAGCCTTCTCCTATTCTACAACCCAAAGACCTGACTTTACACTTCAACTTAGATGCAATGCTTCATCTTCTCTTAGATTGTTCGATGTCTCTTTACACTTAGAGCCTCTCTCTATTTATAAAATCCCATGGTCTGCAGACCATGGGTAGAACTCTCAAGCTGACATTTCATTACAAAATTAAGGGCGGACAACCCTATGACTCAATTACAACTTTGTGCTCCGTGCCCACAAATCGCAGATTCTTTACATTGAACTTAGTCAAAACTTAGGCTTTAAGCCCCAAAACTTGCCTTGGGGGATCCTACGCCCAACACTTCGGCCAACAAGGGAATATGCCGTATTCTTCTATCAGTTCATTCCAGAACTTTTCTCCCTATTCTCATGCATTGAAGCCTTACCAAGGGATCTCTACTCCTTTTAGCACCTCTTTAGGGGGAAATTTCACTGGATACAGAAATGTTTTGGCAGGAGTTGGTCAAACTTCGCTTTTTTCTACGAATTACTTTAGGCAATTTGGTGCATTAACAAATCCCGGGTATTCTCTTCCAAACATTGGGAATTCTGCCCAGACCGAGTGGAATCCTCAGGGTCCTCCACGACTACTTCTGGCAACGTTAAACTTGCAAGATCTTTCTAAATTGACTAATGATATGATTAGATATAACCTGACCTGGCCTCTAGTCCCAACCAAACTTCCCTTAGTTATACCTAAATTTGAAGGGAAGACTGGTGAAGATCTAGGTGACCATGTAATCACTTTGCACTTATGGTGTTCGTCAAACTCCCTGATAAATGATTCAATCAAGTTGAGATTATTCTAGCGTACCCTAACTAGAAATGCAACTAAGTGGTACATTGAACTACCAGGGGGCATCTTCACTTCTTTCAACGATTTGGCTACAATATTTTTGAACCATTTTCAGTTGCCTATCCACTATGATGCTGGAACTGTGCTATTAGCCAATTTTCACCAGGACTAGGCAACCCACATTTTGGATCACATCCAGAAATGGAGGAGAAGGAAGAGGCTCATTAAATCAAATATTCCACAATAATTTCTTCTTGAATGATTTCTTAAATATTTACAACCAAAGATCTCGAAGGATGTATCCCTCTCTGATGTGTTCACTGAAGAATAATCTATTTTTAGAGCCCAGTAGTTAGAATTTATATATTCTCAATCTAGGGTTCTTAAAAAAAAACTGCCTGATGCTCCTAGGTCCAAGGTTGATATAGCCAAGCCTTAGCCAGGTCCCCATGCTGACAGGCTAGTCAGATCGATCGATGCTAAATGGCTAACCATCTAAATCAATTGCAACAGTTATCTTTACAAACTGCTTCTTCTATGCAGGCATCCCCGTCAATGCCTATGCCTTCTCAACCTATGTCTATAAATGTCATCCAAACTTCTAACCCAAAAGGAAACCAACAATTCGATGGGAAGAATAAAGGGCGAGGTAGGAAAAAGAACCAAGATGGGAAGGGTAATGCAAACAAACACGACAATGATGCTGGAGGGGGTAGAAAAGAGTCTAAGAAAAAAGTAAAATTTTCATGTAAGTTATGCAATGGAGATCATTTCACTCATGTTTTCCCTAAGATCCAAGATGCTCAATGCTTATTTGTTCAACAGGGGTCTTCTAGCTCCCAGGCTGTCTTAACTAACCCTTTTCCCCAAGGGCAACAGTTACATGCTAGCACGAAATCTAGTACTCGTAGCCTTGTAGGGGGAAACCAAGAAGGGGATAATACATTAAATGTTTACATAATGAGTTCACATATTGACGTTGCTACACGATCACGTTATTATGGTGAATCAGAATCATCTAAGGCTAAGTCTACTCCCGATGCTTCAGAGCCACTCCATATCGAGAGGCCCTTTGTTGATTCTATACCTCAGATGCCGAAAGGCTCTGCAAAACGCTTGACCATTAACCCTAATGCTAAGACAACCTAGAACTACTCGATTATAGAAGATCTGGCTCTCAGCCCTTCTACTATGTCGGCGTTAGAGGTACTCCAATCGTGCCCCACACAAAGGAGTGCATTAATCACTGTAATCAGAGTAGTTGATCCAAGAAAATTTCTTATGCTTACATTCGATATGTCAAACATCAAGAAGAGACTCCTGCATCATATGGCTTTCCAGATAAAGTCTACATATCGAAAGACCAATATCTTTCGAACTATTGTCGATGAGGGAACTTCCACATGTGTAATGTCCATATCATGTTGGAAGGCTATTTTTCTGTTACTTCACCTATTGACAACATTTTATGGTCATTATCATAGGCCACACAGGATTATTCCAGCCTTTCCCATCTATGTTGGGGGAAAGGTGATAATATTGAGGTAGAAATAGTCATTGCGAATTTGGATTACAACCTCCTTTTAGGCAGGAATTTGATTTATGAT
This sequence comes from Pinus tabuliformis, assembly GCA_031772625.1. NCBI lineage: Eukaryota > Viridiplantae > Streptophyta > Pinopsida > Pinales > Pinaceae > Pinus > Pinus tabuliformis. The sequence continues at coordinate 255,771,401 of CM062820.1, read as the reverse complement.
ATGGACTCTATTGTATCGTCGTTATTTCACATCCTTTGTTTTCCTCATCAAGGGAGAATTGTAAAGGTTGATCAGATGGATTATTCTCCAGGTGACTCCCATGCATCTTCTGAGTCTATTGTTCCATGAGTAAATAATCCCAAGCAACCTATAGGGAATTTAGGAGTTCGAATGTACTCTTCCTTGTACCTTTGATCTTCCTACTCCTACAAATAGAATTAATGCTATTTCATCCCCCAAGGCACCTTCTCGAAGAGAGTTATTTAGAACTCATTATTTTTTGAATCCTTGGTACTTACCCTCATCTACCACCACATTAGATAAGGGGCAGGTAGGTGGAATGGCATGTCCTATGTCTGAAATAGAAATTACTTATTAGTCTATTGTTAACTTTACAGACTCTGATCCTACTCCTTTTTCACCAGAGGAGCTGGATGGGGATGTGGCTCCAGCCTGGACTCTAGATTCGACTTCTGCTTAGGATTTCTTAGATACTATCTTGCCATCTAAAGAAGCAATTCTAGAAGTAATGACAGGTGTTGAAATACCATGGAATGATTTGCATCATCGTTCGTATTTCCTCCCTCATTTGCAAGAAGTAGAATCAAGTTTGTCCAATCCTTATACTAGTGATGTTCATGCAGTTTTAAACCCTTTGGCCCTAGCATAGTTTTCTGTTGAAGGTAAAATGTATGTTATCTCACAAACTATTCCAGTGAACATCTCTAGGAATCCTAAAATTATTGAAAATGTCTTCATTGGAGCTGACTGTTCCCCTGAAGAAGTTCATACTTATACCGATCTCTTCAAAGAGTTTCATGATGTGTTCACTTGGTCTTATGAGGAAATGCTTGGAATAAATCCATTTATAGTCTAGTTTGAGATCAAGATGTAAGAAAATGCAAAACCTATTCATCAAAAACTTTGACCAGTAAACCTTAGAAAAATCGCAGCTATCAAAGCTGAAGTTGAGAAGTTGCTTAAGGAAGGTTTCATATACCTCGTTCCTTTAACTGAGTGGGTCTCTAATCCAGTACCCATAGACAAAAATCCAGGAATGATTTGCGTATGCATAGACTTTAGGGACCTAAATAAGGCTTGTCCTAAGGAAAATTACCCCACGCTCTTTATTGATCAGATTATTGATGAATGTGTGGGTAATGAGATTTTTTCATTTATGGATGGATTCTATGGCTATAATCAAATTACTATCCATCCAAAAGATCAATAGAAGACAACTTTTATTTTTCCCTGGGGTACATTTGCATAGAAAAATATTCCTCTTGGCCTAAAAAATACTGGAGCTACTTTTCAACGAGCCATGTCATATGCTTTTCACGATATCAAGCTCATTATCGAGGCCAATCTGGATGACTTAGCTTCTCATTCTCGAAAGAGAATTGATCATCCTAAACATTTTCGATTGATTTTTGAACGATGTCATTTTTATAAAATCTGGTTGAATTTGAATAAGTGCGTTTTTGTTGTCACATCTGGTCAGTTGTTGGGATTCATCGTGTTGATAGAGGGTATTCGTGTAGATCCCTTGAAGGTTGAGGAAATACATTAGTTGCCTCCCCCGTCTTCTATACATGAAATTCAGAGTCTCCAATGAAAATAAAATTTCTTGAGGAGATTTATAGCCAATTATGCCGAGATCACAAAAGGATTTATCATATTTATTAAGAAAGGAGTCCCATTTTTATGGGATGATTTCGAGCAATGATCTTTTTATGCTTTGAAAAAATCATTAACCTCTACTCCTTTGTTAAGTCCGCTTGATTATAGTAGAGATTTCCTCTTGTATCTCGTCGTAGCAGAATCAACCATTGGTATGGTTCTAGTTCCGGAAAATGATGCCTTATGTGGGCATGTAATCTACTATCTGAGCCGAGGCTTGGTAAGTCCTGAAACATGCTATTCTCCCATTGAGAAATTAGCTTTGGCAGCTGTCCATGCTGTCCAGCAACTTATACATTATATTCTGCTTTGAAAAAATTTCATCTTAGCAACTGTCAATCCATTTTAGTTTGTTCTCAGTAGGTGAGTGATTGGGGGAAAATATAATAGATGGATTGTCATTTTACAAGAATTCTACCTCGAATTCATGTCGGGTAAGTCTAAGAAATCTTTAGTGTTTGCAGAGTTAATCTCAGAGTTGCCTTGTGAGGAAGAAATCGTTTACGAGGAAAATTTTCCCGATGAACATATATTTCTTATTTCCTCGCAAGATCCTTGGTATGGAGATATCATTATATATCTCTAGACTTCGAATTTTCTACCCTCTTTCTTCGAGGACAAGCGTAGAAAATTGTGTCAACTCATTAAAAGTTATATCATTATAGGTGACACTTTATATCGTCGCGGGATTGATTCAATCCTTAGACGTTGTTTAACCTTGGAAGAAGTTGAGTTTGTGATTAATGATTGCCACAATGGAGCTTGTGGTGGTCATCTATCTGGGCTTTCTATTGCCCAATTTTTTTTGCGAGAAGGGTACTTTTGGCCTTCGATCTTCAAAGATTGTACTGAAGCGGTCAAGATATGCCATCCTTATTAGGTTTATACTTGAAAAATGCATGCACATCCAGCTCTACTTTTCCCTGTGACCATCAGTCCTTTCACAAAATGGGGCATTGATTTTACTACTTGTAATCTGCATTCAACAGGAAATCACAAGTATATCATCGTGGCCGTAGACTACTTTACTAAGTGCGCTTAGGCTATGCCTACTTTAATGAATGATGGTGAAACAACAACCTTGTTTCTCTTCAATCAAGTTATTTCCCGGTTCGATATTCCTAAAGAGATTATCACTGACCATGACAGTTATTTCCAAAAATATATGATGTATGAATTGGCTCTCAAGTTGTGTTTTCAGTAGGAGCATTCATCTTTGTATTATCCTCAGGCCAATGGGTAGGTTGAAGTCGTGAACAAATCCCTTAAAATCATCCTGCAAAGGATGATTAACAAAGCTAGATCCAATGGGCACATCATTTTATATCCATCACTTTTGGCATACCGAATGTCAGCTAAGACTGCCACTAGTTTTAATCCCTTTCAATGGGTTTACGGGTTGGAATCTATTTTCCTGTAGAATGTGAAATTACTTCCCTTAAATTGGATGTTGAAATTATTCTCGATACTTATAGTATCAAAGAATGCCTCATTCATTTACAACATCTTGATGAACAACATTGAGATTCTGCCATAATAAACGAAGCTCATAAAAAGAGGGTAAGAACTCAATAACATAAAGTTGTTTGTCCTAGAAAAAATTCTGAAGGCGAACTTGTCTTGGTCTACGATCAAGACAAAGATACCATGGAGGCAGGCAATTTTAAATCTATGTGGTACGATCCCTTCATTGTCAAAATATTCTTGAAAAAGGGAGCCTATGAATTGATTGTTTTTCAAGGAAACAAGTTGGCAGAGCCTAGAAATGGGCTCTACCTTAAGAAGCAGTTTTCTTAGGCTTCGACCGAGCATTTAATTGTTTGTATATATTGTATGATTGTACATATCTATCTATCAGTTTTAGTGATGTCAATATTTTTTATCTACTTTGGCAGGTATTGATGGATGATTTGATATATCTAGGGTTTGTTGATGGTGCCAATAAACACACCCAGAACCTTTCTTCTACGGATTGGGTGATTTATTATCCATCTATCCAGTTGATGGTTTCGAGAGGAGTATGTATCGGTCCCACTTCAAATAATATTGCTGAATATATTGTTGTTATTAGTTTACTATCTGAGGTGATATCTTTTGATATTGATTCATTAGTAGTTTATTTGGATTCACAACTGGTGGTATCTCAACTAAATAACATCTATCAGGTAAGAGATCCTTATTTGTGTCGCCAATTTCTGAGAGTGTGTTTGTTGCAAATATCATTTCTTTACATCACATTTGTTCATATTCCATGATCAGAAAATTCCTTAGCATATTCTAATGCTAACCAAGCATTCGACTGGCATATAAATCATTCATCACATTAAAACATCAAAAATAATCGAAGTATCATCTGTATATGATCATCATAAAAAATTCTGTATATAGATAGATTTTTTTGTGTCCAAAATAATATACAAAATCGAGACAAAATTCCCTACAAAATTTAAGCTTATGCCCATCATCATGTCCAATAAAAAAAAGATCTGATCATCTATCTAACGATCCTACTCAGGTTAAGCAGCAAGAAAGAAAACGACAGCATTAGCCACCCACTGAAATAGTCACACCCAATCCTGTGGTACTCCCACCACGCATCACTGCATCTCCTCTGGTAATTCCTCTATGGCCACCATGGGTACTTGGTGAGTCAATCTCACCAAGTTTCTCTGCACTGCATGGAGGTCTCTCTCAGTCTCTATTGCAGCCACTTCGACATCTCTTCCACAATGCCTCTATCGAGGAAGACCATCAGGTCTCACCAGTCCAACATTTGTGTCATGATCAATAATTTTGTAAGTGTTTTGTCTCATCAAAAATATTTTTAATTCATTTATATTAAAAATCCAAAAAAAATATTAAATTTGAAAAAAAACCATTTATACCTATGACACCCCATGCTGCGTAATAGGGTCTCCTCGGAAATCCATTCTGACATAAGGGTAGTCTTCGACTTTAATGACCTGTTGTTCCCACCAAAGGAAAAACTCATCATCAAATGTAGTCCTAGGGATCTCACCGCCCCTAGTAATTTCATCTAGTCAGCCCACCTCCCCATCCGTGGATCTCTTGGGCTAATGATGGTGGATAATACCTTAGGACAAAGCCTAGGTACTCTCTCAAAAAAAGAAGGAACATAAGATAGTTCTGTATCCAAAATTATTCGTCTGACCCTTCTGGATAGAAGTGAGTTGTTTCTTCATGTTGGTTAGCAAAGGTGTACACCAATCAAAGACTGTAGTGAGACAATCCATTGCAAGGCTCATGGAAACACGTGAAGCTTGATGTAGAGCTACAGAACCATTTACCCTGGCTATGGTAAATAGTAGGATTCTCAGTGATAAACTCTCTACATACTTGATTGGAATCTGACTTCCAACCTTTTCAGGGTTTCCAGGATAGTATATGCGGACATAATCTTCTACACTGAGACTACCTCTCATCCTTCTGGTTGAGTGCACCCACTCCCCCCTGCGAGAAAGACATGTAATGAAATAGATGTCCTCTATTTCGATCCACAAGGGCATTTGATCAATCATGAATACATCTTCTTCTGCACTCTAGTAGTGGATTAACATCTCAAGCAATCGAATATTCACCTTCATGTTTGGCATTTTGAAGAATTTTAACAAACCACACCCTCTCAAGGCATCTAATGCATTTTGATCCTCCATAACTTGGTTATCAATGGCATTGTGCTCCCTTTCATGCCAGGTAATTGTCAACCTGCAAAAAAAACATGTTTTAAATAATTAAATCCATGTTTAAAATTTTAAACTCACGCACATGTAGGTTCGTTATTAGCACAGTCATGTATAGGGCCTTCCTATATGCTAGTCACATGTATTCAACCCGCATATATGCAAAGCATAAATTTTTTTAAAATTAATTCCTTACAATCAAATTTATGAAAAAACATCTAAAAAGCATCAAAAATAATAAAAAGTATGATTTGAGGGTTACCTGGAATATGTGAAGAAATTTGAACGGTTGAATTTGATAGAAGAAGCTTGCTTGGGTTTTTCTCCACATCGCCTTGCTCAAAACACAAAGGAGAAAACTGTGAGTCCAAAATTCCTTATCTAGGTTGAAAAATGAAAATTATTTTTTCTAAAGTTGGTTTTGCTTTTGTGGGATTTTTTGACCTTTTGGCTTGGAGTATTGGGATCATTTGTTTTTACAGAATATTTTGGAGATATATTGAGAAATTGCTTCAGTCCCATGACTGCAGACCCATCATGGTAGGTATCTCTTTCTTACTGGCATATAGGTTAGGGAATATCATTGTCCGCTGCATTTTGCATACTAGCCTCCATACTGCGATATTTGTTTTCCATAGGGTTGACCCCATCATGTCTTGATTCATAAACCATTTTCACTCACCGACTTATAAAATCATGATATGATGGTAGAGCCAACCTTTACATGGGAATCTTAGTTAGATCCTTGCTAGCATCTGTTGCCCATGCTGCTATATTGTGTAGGCTTGGGAGTCCTCTTTAGTCCCGCCATGACTTGTGCGTTGGAGACTCATTCTCTTTCTTCGTCGCTATTTTTTGGCTTTATACCCTAGAGGCTCCTTTGTGTTAAGTTGTACAACTGCATTGCATGTTGACTATTTGCACCTTTGGCCTTGAGCTGGTTTCAAATGGACTTGTGTTAAAGCCACCTTTTCACCATGTCTTCTACAAAATCAACCTTGCAATCACTTAGTCTCTACAACTTGACACACCCTTTTACTTGTGGAAAGAACATCGCTTTGAGTGTTATTGACTAGTCTCCTCACCTTGCATTGAGCATAGGAATGTTCCCCTCCTAGGAACTAGAGCATCTGTTTTTGGACACTCGGTCTTTCCACTGTACTATAGCATTCTTTTATTCTTTTTTTAGGCTTCATAAGTACGAAGAAGACAAAAAAATTATATATCCCAAAAAGATGGGGAATGGGATATTATTTCCATAATTGATGACATCTAGAGTTAGTTGTGTCGCCCTTGAAAAAAGCACTCAAAAATAAAGTCTTTCCTCCATTGGGATGGGCTTTAGTTTGAATTAGGAGAGCCTTAACCTTGTTACTGAGTCAATACTCCTCCAATTGGTTATCTCTTCCAATCAGATGGAGAGTTTTCTTATGCCTCCTGCATGACAAACTTATACAAAGTTATCATATGTTTCCATGTAGTCACAGTTCAGTCGTGACTTTGTTCAAGGGAAGTAAACCTGAGTCGGCCTCTCTGCGATGTCTCTTGACCTATTTTTTAGTCAGCCATTCCTAGTTGTCAGAGTCATGTTCATTATCACATCAGCTATTTGGTCCTTTTCTCATGCTGGTTTGAGAAGGTCTCCATTGACTTCTTGCTGGCGGGTCTTGCTCTTATCGACTATGAAAAATTTCTCTGAGAGCGGATCTAGAGCCGCACCCTAGCCCTCTTTTCATTATTAATATGTCACCTTATGCTCAACATCGATCAATATCATGGGTCTTTAACTGAGTGGTTTCCCTTGTGTTCAACACCAGATTTCATTATCACATATTGGGATTTGTGTAGTACCTTGGTTTCCATTTGAACCTATTAGTGGATTCCTCGGCTCAGTGTCAGATTTCATTATTGGTTGGTTTAGAGGGTTTCTATCGTATGCTAGCTATATCTTATGTACGCCGGACACATGCTTCGGTTGGGTTACTACATCTTTATTCATCTAATTCCTTCCACATTATTGGCCTATGATTACACTCGTGCTAGATTGATGAAGGATGCCTTAATGCCTTCCTTCTAGTGAATCGATTCCCATTGACTTCATCTCATTGCTCTAGGAACAAGATCTAGAGTCCATTTGGCAGTGCCTTAGGGTTTATAGTCATCAATGGCAGACTCCTTCTCTATCGATAGTGGGAAAACATCATTGTCTCCTGATTGATAGATTCTTCCAAGAGTTTGACTACAACTCATTTATTCGCACTTTTTAGATTGCATTGGGTACCTTGGCTATCATCATCATTATCAGTGAGTAGTCTTGATTTTGTTAATGGTATACATCAAACCGGTAATCAAATGATTTCTCACATGGTTGACTTTGGATCATCTATTCCCATTATGTAGAAATGTACCATAGCAGTCGGTGAAGACCTCAGGTTTGCATCAGCATTTCTTGGTTCACTTCTCAGTTGCTCATATTTCTTCTAGTTGACACCATCCACCTTATATGTTGTAGTTCCTTACAACGACATTCTATATATTGGCACCCGAGTTGTAGTGTAGTAGCACTTATTCCACCATTTGACTTGGTACTTTTGGATCAGATTTATGACTTCAGTGATCAACTTCTTACTTCAGCATCATTGATCAGTTATTTATATGTGATATTTATACATATACTTATTTGGATATGATCAGATGATCCATTATGTATTTTCAGTTCCTTTATACTTGTATGCATATTGGATCCACTTTTGTACTTGGCATGCAGACATGCTTTACCATCTCTGAGCATGGGTATGCCCACCTCAGATAATAGTTTCTTTATGATCTCTTTCACTGGCTTCGTAGGCTGAATTTTGGTGGACTCGTCCCCAGTCTATGTATGATTCCTTCTATACACTTAATACATTTCGGCCATTAGGTATCCCTTCTAACCTCATATATTAGGGGGCATCTATTATAGCAGCATTTACCACTCTTGGTAGATCTGATGCTTTGGTTATGGCCTAGGGAAACCCTTCCTTTCCAGACTTGGTCCAAAATCTAAAAAAAATGATTTATTTCCGATACGCTACTTTTCCCTATGTTAAAAGCGTGTACACACAGGTCATTATATACCCAACCCGCGTATATGTGTTAAAACACTTAAAAATAATAAATATCCTTAAATTTTGGTGAAGTTTACGGGTTTTACCTGTTACTCACCTACTACAACCCGTGGCCCAACTATTTCCCAACTAAAAAAACTAAGTTGGAGAAGTATAAATAAACCTCCATGGGAAGGCATAAAGGAGGAGAAGAGAGGAGATATTGATATTATAGTTGATTGATCCCTGATTGAGTTTGAAGAAATCCCTGTGCCTCCTGCACTCCCAAGCTTTAGGAAACTCGTGTTTCCTCTTTTGAGATATCCTTCATCCCTCTTATGATATCCTTATGTATATTGATGGAGGAAGATTGTTGAGGCCAGGACAGGACGGATCCAGAGGACAGTTATGCTTGGAGCTGGAGGAAGACTCAGGTTGTAGTTTTCCATCATTTTATTTAGCTTACATAAATAAATAAATTTTGTTTTGTTCTTGATATTTATCATGTTTATGCATTGATCTATGTTGTGATTTGTTTATAAATCTTATATTAATGTGTAATTGTTCATTTACTTATATGATCTAATGTATATATCATGAACATGCTTTCCGTTATTACTATTATATATGATTTTCTTGGATAATTTACAAGTTTCAAAGGCAATGGAAGAAGCAGAGGGCTTGAACCCTGTGGGATCTACCCAAACATAGGACCTCTGGGTAAGGAAAATTCTTCCTAGTTCAGTAGTTAACGCATTTAAATTGTTTGTTTACGCATTTCTTGCTATTGTATGCCCTCCGCTCTGTTGGGGTTTTCAACCCATGACCCTACGATGTTCCCACTTGCAACACCAAGGCATGGATAAGGAAGGATTTAGAAACACAACCAAATAATGATAAAATAGATGTCCCAGTCATTTTGATATTTGTACATACATGAGAATTGGAAACACATATTCCCTATCTTGGAAAAGTATCAATGAACCCAACTCAAACTGTGAATCATGGTCAAAGGAGGCTCCAAAATCAATTTTCAATCTTGTTTCTCTTTATTTTGGTCAAGGAAACTCATGTAGCATATAATCTTTGCATACAACTTATAACTAACAAAACATTGAGAGATGTCCAAATATTGACATGCTCACTTACTGTATACATTTGCACCAATGATCCATTGTTGTTAATTTATCTCATTCCTTTCACTCACTTCCATAGTCACAAAGAACTGACCTATTTCACATTCAAAAAACTAACACCATTCTACGACTACTCATTACTGATAATTTGACTAGGTTATCCTTCTATAGAGTGATCCTCCATATGCATTGAAAATATAGAGGGACTTTCTATGGCTGGAATTTCATGTGTTCATAATATGATTTGAGGTATCTAGTTGTTTTCTCTGAAATGTAATTGTCCTGACTACCCCATGGAGCTTTCAAAGATTTTTTTTTAATGTCTGTAAAAGGAGAGTGAAATGTTTCTATCTTCATGGTGAATTTGAATATCTCCCATAAAAGCATGAGAAGTCTCCACATCACTCTAGATATAACATTTGAACCTTGAAATCTTGGGATGAGAATACAAAAAATTAGTCGAAAATAGATTTTGGTACCCTATAATTCTAACGAATTCAAAAAATGACAAATATTAGGGTTTTCATTTCATCATTAATTTCCTTGGGATATGATGTTGGTTTTTGACTTAGGTAATTATCATAGTTTTATTTATGTTATCTCTATGCAAAACTATTATTTCAGCCTCCTTCTCTATTTGTTCCTCATGGAAAGAGCCCATAATGTGACCATTGTTTCAGTGAACTAGCAAATGGGGTTTGATTTCAAAGTCTAATGTTTTGTATTTCTATCTAAATCAACATCATCTCTATGCCTTCTTTATCAATCCCTATCTTGATCGTGTGAAGTTGTGGATACAACATCGTTTTTAAATGAAGCGACTTGAAGGAGTCTATCATAATTAATTCCTCCCAATTGGCCATGATGAAATGGAAATGATCCCATTAACCCACATTTGAGAATGGAATAAGAACTCATCTTTCTTGAGGTCAACGTGATTAACTTGCACGGTATGATTTTTGAGAAACAAGATTATGTGTTAGAATTTATGCTCTCTTTTTAAATGCATCATACCTCATCTGAAAGCATCAAATCCCAACTCTGCAATTTCCATTCTTTTTCCTTGGAGGATTTTTTTTCTATCTTTAGTATTTTATTTTATTTTACTACATCTCCATTGTTTTCACTGAAAAGGATTTAGTTGCATGCATTACTCATTATAACTCTCTATGATTTCAAGTTTTTTGTATTGCGGTCCTCTTTAAACCTGTATAGGTATAATGTTACAAATAGGGGGTGCTACTATGATGCAGTAAACACTGAGAGTGCATTAAACATTTTCCCAACAATCTTTGTCACAATAGCCAATACATAAAATTGGCATTTACCACTGGTAATAATTCATGATCTAGATTATTTACAATATTAATTTCCTTCTTCTTCTAGCATACACACTAACAAGTCTATTCCAAACAAAAAAAATTGAACTCGAGCCTAGTTTTGATAATGTGGGGATGGACCCACCTACCTTGTTCCATTGGTTTGAAACAAGAACAAGAACTAAGAATAATAGCACAAGAATTAGGGTTGACATGGATGACTTCTAATTGCATTTATTGATACAGTTTCAAGGAATTTTGGGCATGTCCATGAAGGACATATGCCACCATCATGATGGTCAAGTATCAATGTTTCATTAAGAAATTTTGTTGACACTTGACATGCATTCTCAATACACCCATAAATTTTTAGTCATGCATGTGAAGGAAGGTTCTTGTAATGATTCAAATATGTATATGATTGCCTTCTTAAGCTTCCTATAGAGGCTACCATAAGATATAGGTTATTCTAGGATCCTATACTATTCTATGGAAATCTTCCATTAATTGGTACTTACTAGATGTGTTTTCTCCATACTGAACAAATGAATGGACTTTGAGAACTTGTAGTGGGATGGAAGCTGTTCTTGGATTATTCCATGTATTTTCTATTTATCTCCATAATCTCCCAATATATATGCTTCTCAAGGTACAAAATAGTGATGAGAACTAAAAAAATGAGAGACTTGAATAATTATGAAAATTGGCTTCATCTTGGAGGATTATTCCATTGACATTGTCTATGCATACACATATTGTGTGGAAATTTTATCAAACAACTTATGTGCATGACCCGTATCCCCTCTTCTACAACTTCAATGCTTGCAATCTCTATATTTATGTTTTGTGCATATCCTGAAATTAATGAATTCCCTCTTCACTTTCTTTCCAAATACTTTTTCTCTACTACAAACACATCCTTTTAGAACCCTATTAAATGTTACCTAGTTAGGCTTGCAAATCTCTTATGACATTTGAAAAGAAAAACAATATCAAAGCCTCTTCACTATCCCCATGCCCAAAAAAATCCAATGTTCTCGAGTTCCATGACACTTGATTTCATTTAGAAATTTTGTCAAATAGTTTGTGTGCATTGGGTACACTTTTGCATGATGAGTGTATTAAAATAAGTGAATTTACTATAATTAGAGATATTTGAAGATGAACTTTATGATGTAGGAATGGAGCTACATTCCTCCCATGATACTATAAAACCTAATATTATAGAAGTATAATAAACCACATCTGGTTGAGATATTATGACACAATTTGCAAACAAATTTTGGGTTTCATTTTTTTTTTTTAAATTGCCATTGGCATTGGTATTTCAACGAACATTCTGCCAGTACATGACGTCACTACTATGGAAAATTTGTCTGAAAAAACTCGACGTAGGCGTCAGTCTTGCGATGTAGGTTTTAAGAACATAGGACATCATCACAATGGAAAATTTGTCAGAAAAAACTTGGCAAAGGCATCGATCTTGCGACTTAGGTTCTGACGACACAGGACACCACCACTATGAAAATTTGTCTGAAAAAAGTTAGCATAAATGTTGGTCTTGTGATGGAGGTTCTGACTGAATAAGACATTTCTAGTATGGAAAATTTGTTGGAAGAAACTCGGCATAGGCATCGGTCTTGAGACGCGGGTTCTGACCGCACCAAACGTCACCATTATGGAAAATTTGTCAAAAAAACTTGATGTAGGCATCAATATTTCGAAAACAGTTATGATGACAGATAAAAAAATTTGCGACGATAACATTCAACACCATGTCACTAGACCAAAACATATTTCATCAGATTTATGCTGGTTATGTGGAGGACTCTTGATGAAAGTCATTTCCTTGGATTACGAGGTTAAGAAAACGTTTTGCGCCAGAAGTTTGATGAAAACTTGGGATGTCAAAATTTTGACTACGAGCCATGTGATATTTACTCGAATATGGATTTTTCATGAGAGCGATGATAGGGGTTGAAATAATGATCAAAGGCCATCAAAAATTGAGTGAGAATGTAGTGGTGATTAATCATCAATTTATCTTTTCCAGTGATCAACGTATAATAATAAGAATACGTATAATAATAATAATAAGAATGAAATTTCCATTTTCATCTCTTTTAATGTATGTACAATTATCTACATTTAATATTTTAAAACCATGATCAAGCATAAAAGAGTCAAACCTTTTATACCATTAACAAAGAGCTTGTTTCATCCCATGTAGACTCTTCTTTAACTTCTTGACCAAATTTTCTTTTCCCTTTTTAACAAAATGTTCTATTTGTTCCATAAATATATCGTCTTCAAAATCTCCATGTAGAAATATTTTCTTGACATCTAGTTTCTCTAATTCTAAATACAAAATAGTTTCAAAACCATGTACTACTCATATTGATTACATTTTAACAACTAGGATTTTTTTCCTCAAATTAAATACCTTGATCTTGTCCAAATCCTTTCACCATTAGTCTTTCTTTGAACCCTTTTTTAGCTTCCTTTCCTTCATGTTTTATTCAGTACACCCAATTATTCTTTAATGCATTTTTCCCTTGTGGTATTTCAACCAAATCCAATGTCTTGTTGTGATGTAGTGATTTTATCTCCTCTTGCGTATCATTTGTCCACTTCATACCATTTTCTCATTCACATACATTCTACAAAGAATTAGGTACACATTCATTAGAAAAGAAAATATATTATAAGGGAAAATACCTTTGTGAAGGTCTATGTGGCCTGGTAGACCTACAAACTAATAAATTTTGTGGCAAGATGATACAAAATGTATCTTGGATAGACTTCTAAGTCTAAAGCGTTCTTCACAGAGGAAAATGAAAGTCCAAGGAAACTTTTGGAAATAGTACCATTGCATGTATCTTCTCAATCTAAATCTACTGCAACTAGAATGGGCTAAAATGGACTTTGGATGATGAAGTTATTGTAGAAAGAAGATTGCTTTTGTCCTTTGAAAAAGGAGGCAAATTCTTATGAAAATGGGCTTAAGGCCTTATATGGGAAAATCACATTGGAAGGTTTAAAGGGTGGACTTAGGCCAAAGGAGGAAGGACTCCCTCGATAACTATCTCTGACATATCGCATCAGAGGTAGGCCTTAGTGTGATATCGAGACCCAGGCAAAGCTAATTGCGATATGTGATGATCGGCGTCGGCGATTGGCGACGAGAGCAGATAGTGCTAAGGGCCATGCGACATGCGATTAGCGATTGCGATTGTGATTGGCCAATCGGCCGATCGGCGATTGGCATGGTCAAAGGGAAGGAGCTGTAGCACTGCGATATGTCGATATGCGATCAACGATGGCGCCGATATGTGATAGTGCCGACCTGTGATTGTGATGATCAGATCAGCGGATTGGCGTTGGCAATATGAGATCACATTGCAATGTTCCAAGGTACATGGAAAGAGCCCCAAGGCCGTTGCGATTGCGATAAGCGATAAAGGGTCGGACCCGATGGGTTTATAGAGCCGATTTCATATTATTTGAAATCTGGTTTATGTGGATTTTCTTTGTATTTCCGTGTAATTGGGTTTTGGCCTTATGCAATACGATTTGCAATGAGTGATGAAGAACATGGAGCCAATAGGTTTATAGGGGTGATTCTATACTATTTGAAGTCTGGTTAAACGCTCAATGATGTGTTTTCACCAGTTTTTCCTATGTATTGCGTTATGTGTTCGAACGTGGGATTTCTGCAGGAGAAAGGCCAAAACGACTGGGTTTCCTGTGCCACTGGTTCATTTCCATTTGGAATTATCCATCATTCCTTGTACCATGCTGTAGGCGGGCATTTCTATAAAAGGGATGTGTTTTGAAGCGCGCAGAGGCAACGCTAGGAAAAAGGATGATTCCTCATGATCACAATTGATAGAGGAATGACTGTGGAAGCCGCAGAATCGAGGAATGCCTCACAAAAGCCAGAGGGAATGATTGAGAGGTAGGTAAAGAGTTTTGGAGTCACTTGGAGGTCGAGTGAACCAGAGAGCTCAATTGACAGTAGAGAAAAGTTGCCAAGGTTGCTGGAAGGTTGCTGAGAGTCGCTTGGAGGTCAAGGGAACTACAGAGGCACATAGAGGCTGAGAGAAGCTCAAAATCAAGAGCCAGAGCCAAGATCTAGAGCCAGAGCCAGAGGTGAGAGCCAAAGCAAGAGCCAGAGTGAGAGCTAGAGCCAAGAGCCAGAGCCAGAGCTAAGAGCTAGAGCTAGAGCTAAGAGCCAAAGCCAGAGCCGAGAGCCAGAGCCAAGAGCCAAAGCTAGAGCCAAGAGCCAGAGCCAAGAGCCAGAGCCAGAGCTAGAGCCGAGAGCTAGAGCCAGAGCCAGAGCCACAACCACAGCCACAACCACATCCAAAGCCAAAAATCCTAAGAGCTTCAGAGCCAGGGATAAGATGGTGTTCTAAGCCCATTATTTTTATGTAATCAAATGGAGTTGAGCGTGGAGCTTGTAAAATAACTTATGCCATAATCCTAGAGAGCCTAGTTGAGTTGACTAGAGCTCAATGAGACGTAGCCCAAGAGGTTTGGGTGAACTCCATATTATATTGTTGTTATGTGTGTTTGTTATTTGCTGCACTGTTTTACTGTTACATGTATTTACATATTAGCATAAGCAACAGAACTTAAAGAACTTAACTGTTTTAAAACAAGCACAAGCATACACCTATTTCAAGCACTTTTTAATTCCGCAATTGGTTAATCATAAGGTCTTGGGAATATTTAAGCTTTGGAAGTGGGAGAGGTTCTTGTAAGCTTGACAAGAAGCCTTTAGTGCATCATTTTCAGATTAGGCGATATCGAAGCCTAAGATTGATTAACCCCACCTTCAGGAAGGTGATATCAGATTAGAATGCTTGATTGAAAGAGAAAATATTTCTTGTCTGAAAGGTGTTTGGGCAGTCAAGGATTGATTCTCTGATTGATTGTATGCTTGTTTGCAAACTGAGCATTGTGTGAGTTTGCAGAGGTGAAGGGAAAGCTATTGATAGCTCAGTCCATGAGAGGACAAGAAGGAAGAAGGGCTTAAGGCATTCTTTTATCCCAAAGGAACTCAAAGAAATCCTTGAAGCACAAGAGGTTTGTTTCAAAAGGTTGCTGAATAAGCTCTTGTTAATCTTGTTTGAAGTTCTTTTGGTCATTTTTATAATGATAACTTCTACAAGTGAGTCCTCAAATTCTTCGTTTTTCACAAGAGTCTTTGATGAAGACATGAAGCAAGACTTGTCCACCATGATGGATATGGTGAGGGAAATGTATAAGGATGGAAGGAAGAGTAGCATACTTAGAGAGCAGTTGAATTCTGTGGAGGAAGAGAAGCAGTTGCTTTCTGAAAAATTGCAGGAAATGGAGAGGCAACTTCATATTGCAAATATGAACTTGAAAAGGATGCATGAGTTGGAGACACAACTCTTTGTTGCCAAAGAAGCCTTAGTCAAGTATCATCTTGAAGAAGAGGTAAAAAATTCCAGTTTGACTTCAAATTCTTCTAAGAATGCCCATATTGGTTCTTTTGAAAAACATACCAGAGGCATAGGTTCCAAGTTAATGTCCAAGATGGGCTATGAAGGAAAAGGCTTGGGTAAACATGCATAGGGTATTGTTGAGCCAATAATGATTGAGGAAAGGCCTAAGTATTTGGGTCTTGGCTATGGACAATCTTATGGAGAAAGTTCCAAAGCTGCTATGAAGGCCATTGAAACAGTTCCAAGAAGGAGTTTCATTGCTGGTCTTCTACCTCAAGAGTGTGAAGATTGTATTCGTGGAGAATGAAATAGCTTGAAACATCATTTGCAAGATGCAGGTGTTCATAAGCATACACTTGAACCAGAGAGTTGTGGAAACTCTGACAGCCTTGAAGAGATTGATGGTGTTCCAAAGGGAGCCACTTCATCATTTGATCCACCTCCTCATGAAGGAAATAAAGGTGAAAGAGAAAGGTATAAATCTGGTTCTAATCATACTTATTTTGATTATGTTCAGCATGATAAATTTCCATATAAGTATGGGAAAAGAATTGCATGTTCCTTTTGTGGTTTGGATAACCATAATGTTTCTAGATGTTGGAAGAGAATGGCCACATACAGGAAATTTTTGAAGGAAAGGAAGCAAGAAGCCAAAGGTCCATTGGACAAGGCAAATCATGCTATCAAGAGGATGCACATGTGTTTCACTTACTGCCATAAGCAAGGACATGTTGCTACAAAGTGTTGGACTCTGAATCCAACAATGCTTCCATGAAACTTGAAGAAGGTGGAAAGAGAAAATGGCAGAAATGGAAAGGAAGTTTCCATGAATGATGTGTTTCAAGATGATTCACATGTTGATGTTGATGTGCAGACAAAGGTAGCACCTTTGAAACGGATTGGTAAGAAATGGTTAGAGTTCTTATCCAAATAAAGATTGCATGTCTTTTGATTTGATGCATCTATTTTCATTTCTTTGTTAATGGGATGCAAGTTGCAGGATTTTACCAAGAAGGTGAATGGAAAAGTTGAGTAGGAGACTCTCTTTATTGCTGCAACATTATATTTGGTTCAACTTCGAAAGTATAGTGTGCTTAAGAAAAAGTTGAAGGATGAAATGCATGCATGAGAATGATGTGCATGAACATAGGGATATTGATGATTTCCTTGTATTTGAACATGTATGTGTAATTAATTTGAAGGGTTGATTGCTTTGGCATGCATGTAATGTAATATTGACTTGAGAAAAGTTGATTCGGTCTCCAAGATGGAGATAATGATGAAGTGTGTCATCTTTTGAAAAGAATCCTTGAGATCTTTTCTATATGCTTGAATTGAAGGGTCATTTGTTTTAAAGGCATGTTTTGTGGGCTTGGTATCTAGTCCATCATTTGTATGCAGATGTAAGACATGGTGTTCACAAGATGTGAGATTTGTTTCTTTTGTTGAAGCAGGAGTTTTAGGCCATCCAGTTGTTGTCTGTATTTATATTGTTATTAATAGTTGTTGTTGACAGCTTGTCAAACATGTACAAATGAAAATTTTGTGAATCAGATGTAACTTCACATTTGTTTGAGCCACCTTGGATCAATGATCAAGGCAGAGAAGTTCAAACTACCTTCTATGACCTTCTTAGCAAGAGTTTTGCATGAAGTCAAGGAGGAAAACAATTCTTCCCAAGAGGACCAGCACATCTAGGAAGGAGAGTGGTCAAAGGCTTTGGTTCAGAGGCACTATGCAAGGCAAGTGTATGGAGGCTAAAAGAACAGGGTGTTGTTACTCTCATTTATTGTTCAGATCAATATGTCAGTCTTTTGGAGACCAAAAGTTCTTTTAGTGGGAAGATGTGATCCAAAATGAATAATGGATAAACTTCTAAGTCTAAAGTGTTCCTCACAGAGGAAAATGAAATTCCAAGGATGCTCTTGGAAATAGTCCCATTGCATAGATCTTCTCATTCTGAATCTACTGCAACTTGAATGGGCTAAAATGGACTTTGGATGATGAAGTTATCGCATAAAGAAGATTACCTTTGTCCTTTGAAAAGGAGGCAAATTCTTATGAAAATGGGCTTAAGGCCTTATATGGGAAAAATTGCATCAGAAGGTTTAAAGGGTGGGCTTAGGCCAAAAGCAGAAGGACTCCCTCGATAGCGATCTCCAACATATCGCATCAGAGGTATGCCTTAGCGTGATATTAGGACCCAGGCGGAGCCGATTGTGTTATGCGATGATCGGCGTCGGCGATCGGCGATCAGAGGAGATAGTGCTAAGGGCCATGTGACATGCGATTAGTGATTGTGATGAGTGATTGCAATTGCGATCAGTCGATCAATGGATTAACGATTGACATGGTCAAAGGGAAGGACCCGTAGCACTGCGATATGCCAATATGCGATCAGCGAAGGCATCGATATGAGACAATGCCAACCTACGATTGCGATGATCGGATCGGAAAATCGGTGTCAGAGATATGAGATCACATCGTAATGTTCCATGGTATATGGAAAGAACCTTCGGGCCACTGCGATTGTGATAAGCGATAAAGGGCCAGACCTGATGGGTTTATAAACCTGATTTCATATTATTTGGAATTTGGTTTATGCATATTTTCTTTGTATTTCTGTGTAATTGGGTTTTGGCGTTATGCAATGCGATTTGTGATGAGCAATGAAGAACACAGACCTGATAGGTTTATAAGGGAAATTCTATACTATTTGAAGTACGGTTAAATGCTCAATGATGTGTTTTCGCTAGTTTTTCTTGTGTATTGTGTTATGTGTTTGAGCACAGGATTGCTGCAGGAGAAAGGCCAAAAGAACCAGGTTTCCTGTGCCTTCAGTTCATTTCCAATTGGAACACAACCATCATTCCTTGTGCCACACTGCAGGCAGGTGTTTCTGTAACAGGGATGTGTTTTGAAGCGCGAAGAGGCAGAGCCAGGAAAAATGATGATTCCTTATGATCACAATCGACAGAGGAAAAACTGTGGAAGCTGCAGAGTCGAAGAATGCCTCACAAAATCTATAGATCACAATTGAGAGGCAGGTGAAGAGTTTTGGAGTCACTTGGAGGTCGAGTGAACCAAAGAGCTCAATTGATAGCAGTGAAAAGTTGCCAAGGTCGCTGGAAGGTTGCTGAGAGTTTCTTGGAGGTCAAGCAAACTACAGAGGCACATAGAGGCCGAGAGAAGCTCAAAGCCAAGAGCCGAAGCCGAGAGGTTGAGCGAGAGCCAGAGTAGTGGCCAAGAGCCAGATCCAGAGCTAGAGCCAAGAGCCAGAACCAGAGCCAAGAGCTAGAGCTAGAGCCAAGAGCCAGAGCTAGAGCTAAGAGCTAGAGCCAAGAGACTGAGCCAGAGCCAAGAGCTAGAGCCAAGAGCCAGAGCCAGAGCTAGAGCCAAGAGCTAGAGCGAGAGCGAGAGCCAGAGTCAGAGCCAAAGCTAGAAAACCTGAGAGCTTCAGTGCCAGGGATAAGATGGTGTTCTAAGCCCATTATTTCTGTGTAATCCAATGGAGGTGAGCATGGAGCTTGTAGAATAACTTATGCCATAATCCTAGAGAGCCTAGTTGAGTTTACTAGAGCTCAAGGAGACGTAGCCCAGGAGGTTAGGGTGAACTCCATATTATATTGTTGTTATGTGTGTTTGTTATTTGCTGCACTATTTTACTGTTACATGTATTTACATATCAGCATAAGCAACAAAACTTAAAGCACTTAACAGTTTTAAAACAAGCACAAGCATACACCTATTTCAAGCACTTTTAAATTCCGCAATTGGTTAATCATAAGGTCTTGGGAATATTTAAGTTTTGGAAGTGGGAGAGGTTCTTGTAAGCTTGACAAGAAGCCTTTAGTTCCCCATTTTGAGATCACAAGATTTCCCTTAATGGTTGTTGATTTTGTTCTTCATATTCTTATTCTTGTTGTTCCTCATTTTCATTTTGTTACAAATTATTTCCATGAATTCCTTCTTGTAGTGTAGGCTAGTTTTCCTATTGTTCCTGAACAAATTTTTGTGTCTCCACACCTTTTCCAACAACTTTAAACATTTTTTCTTCATTAAAAATGGTATCCCTACTTTTGATAATTCTCTTTTTAGAGGATTGTACAAAATCTAACTCGGTATCAACATATATATTAAGAAAAAACATTTAATTGAATTTTCATCCAACTTAGAACTTTGTTCTTTAAGAATATGCGCATACACTTCACTATAATAAAAATTCAAGTGAGTGTAGCATAAATATTTACCATTCCATACCTCTTTTGGAATGACAACATCAAGTGAAGTTGTGGGAGAGTGATTTATTAAGTAGAATGATGTGCAAAAAAGTTCTTCCCAAAAATATTTAGGAAAACTAGAGATTGAAAGCATACATCTCACATTTCCATTATTTTTGAATTCATTCTCTTAGATGTTCCATTTTATTGTGGGGTGCAAGGAACCGTATTTTCATGCTTTATTCCATATTTACTACAATATTCTTCAAAGGCCTTAGAATAATACTCTCTGTCATTATCAGTTCTAATGCATCTCAATAACTTATTTGTTTCCCTTTTAAACAACCACATGAAATTTATAAAAGGTATCTAAAACTATATCTTTGATTTCAATAGGGAACCCCACCCCTTCTTTAATGCATCATCAATAAAAGTAACAAAATAAGCATCTCCTCCTAGTGATTTTATATTAATCAGGCCACAAATATCAAAGTGTAACAAATCTAATATTTTTATATCCCTCTTAGGTCCATATCTTATAAATGATACCCTTTTATGTATACCCATAATATAATTTTTGCAAAATTTAAATTATGTACCTTTTATATTAGGCAAAATATTTTGTTTAGCAAGAATTTTTAGGCCTCTTTTAGTCATGTGCCCAATTCTTTTGTTCTATAAATATATTGTAGACTCCTCCTTTGTAACAAAGTTAATATTTGAATTTTGAAACCTCTATTTTAAGGTGTAGAGAGTGCCTATTTTTTTCCCTTTTGCAATAACTAATGAACCTTTTACAATTTTGTATTCTCCCTTTCCAAATAGTATATGGTAGCCTTCATCATTTAACTTTCTAGCTGAAAACAAAATCCTTTCAAGCTCTGGTACATGCCTAACCAACTTAAGCAATAAATTATAACCATCTTGTGCCTTCATTGGAACATCTTCTATTCCTTTAATATCAAAATGAATTTGATTACCCAAGCGAACCTTACCCATATTACCATATGTATAAGAAATAAAAATATAATTGCTTGGTGTAGCATGGTATAAGGCTACAAAATCTAAAATCTAATCACTATCTTAATTGGATGTATAAAGGAATGTATCATCATAAGTAATTGTAAATAATACCTCACCTTATGTTTCCATGGCAGTGGTTTCTTCATTATTATTTTTATTGCTAGATATGGTTTGCTCCTTCTTTAATATCCAACAATCCCTTTTGATATGTCCAAGTTTCCTACAATGATAGCAAGTTCTTCTTCCACGCGTAGACTCTGACCTCCTTCTAGAGATTGATCTCCTTGATTTCCTTATGTCACACTGTTTTCCATGATCACCAAAAGTTACTCCCTCAATATTTGATATATCTTCTACCATAAATTTCCTATGCATTTATTCATTTAATAAATTGTTAGAAACATCTTCAAAGCTTATTCTACCTTTTGGTGTTGCATTACTTATGGTGAAAACCAAGTTCTTCCAACTATTAGGCATAGATATCAAGAGTAAAAGAGCTTCATTCTTACCATGAAACGTAATCTTCAATGAAGTGAGTTGGTTCACTACCGTTTGCAACTCATTTAGATGTTTATCTACTAAAATCCCTTCCTTCATTTTGAGATTACATAACCTCTGGAAATTAGAAATAATTTATTGAATTTTGTGTCTCATTCATATAAATCATGAAACTTTTTCCATAAATATTCAGTGGTATTCTCCTATGAAACATGAAAGTATATCGTGTTAACCAAATATTGTCGAATAGTAGCAATTTCTTTTTTATCTAACTTCTCCCAATCTTCATCAGTCACTAATGAGTGCTTCTTAGATTTCCCCTTAATTGAAAAAATTATATCTTTGAGTGTGAGCATATCTTCCATCTTAAATATACATATGGTAAAATTTACCCCACTAAGAATTTCAATGCTTTTCATTGACTCCATTGAGCCACTTGTAAATAAAAATTACACACACCAAATCTTCAATTAAATGTTTGCTTTGATACCCATTGTTATATTTTACATAACAATCAATAAATTAACAACAATAGATCTCTGAAATCAATAATAAACTACGAAAAACTCAATAATACAATATTTATCATAAATAAAATAACACATACAATCATGGAGAAAGAAACACAAATTTTATGTAAAAACCCAGCTATGTAGTTAAGAAAAACCACTGAAAAAGATCAATAGCTCTTTTATTACTAGCGCAAATTACAGAAAAACCACTGAAAAAGATCAATAGCTATTTTATTACTAGCCAAAATTACATAGGCTTTAGCTTGTGAGCCAAACTCCCAATTTATTTTGTCATAATGGATGAATTCATTCTTATTTATAGAAGAATTATCTATCACATTCAAGGAGAATCATTTTGCTGAGAGGCGCTCTACAACTAGTATATGAGGGAGATGTTGTCGCGCTCTACAACTAGTATATGAGGGAGATGTTGTCATGTAACGTAACGTTACATTAAAAAATATTAAAAAAACATGAGGGAGATGTTATCATGTAACGTTACATTAAAAAAGAATTATTAAAAATATGAGGGAGATGTTTTCATGTAACGTAACATTACATTAAAAAATATAAAAAAACATATGAGGGAGATGTTGTAACGTTACATTAAAAAAAACATTACAAAAAATATGTGTCAGCTAATATATATTGTATATGCGGAAGATATGTGTAATGTTACTATACATGTGTCGGCTAATATATATTGTATATGCTAAAGATATGTGTAACGTCACTTTAAAGTAAAAACATTATTGCGTCAAGAGGCACTCTACAACCGAGTATATGAGGGAGATGTTGTGACATAATGTAACGTTACATTAAAAAATATTAAAAAAATATGAGGGAGATGTCATGTAACGTAATGCTACATTAAAAAAAATATTTAAAAATATGAAGGAGATATTTTCACGTAATGTAATGTTACATTAAAAAATATTAAAAAATATGAGGGAGATGTTGTCATGTAACATTACATTAATGTCACATAACGTGACGTTACATTTAAAAAAATATATGCGTCACTAATATATATTATATATACAATTTAAAAAGAGATCGATTAGCTTATTCAATAACAAAGAATATTAGGTAAAGGAAGCAGATGATTCAATTGTAATAATAACTTGGTAAATTTCGTGGTGTTTAGGTTTTCTGTTGTATGATTTCTGTAATTTATATTTTGTGGCGTTCAAGTTTTCGGTTGTGTGATTTATTTAATATTGTAATAATAATAATCAGGTAAATTTCAGGTTTTCAGTTGTAGGAAGGTAAACTCAATATAATTGAAGGTGCTCAATAAAATTAGTAGGAGTGAGGGGAAATATTGAGTTGAATCTAATATTTAAGGTGAGGTGTAGAATGTAATATTTAGGGGGGGTGTGACCTGAAATATTATGTAAAATTTAATAATATTACATTTTAATTACTATTTCTCCGCACCCGATGGCCACTATTTATTAGGTAGGTGGTTATAAAATTGGGTAACATATAATATTGTAATATTATATTTTATGTAATCAATATATTTGTAACAATTAATATATATGTGTTCCATCTATAAATTTAATTAATAAGTGGGTAAAAACTAAATATTTACAATACGAAAAGATATCATGAATATTTACCATGGATATTATTAACTTCAAAGTAGGATTTTTTACAATACCATGGGCCAATACCCACAAGGGAAAGATAGAGAGAGAGAGGAGGGAAGAATATTATAATACTATGGGCTACTACCATGGTTTATCAATACCATGGGACATCTAGACTTTTGATTATTATGTTATGGATCTAGGATTTTAATTGTTACAATACCATGTCTTATCAATACCACATGCCCAAAAAAAAACAACTTATTTAAAAATAAAAATATTTTACAAATATTTATTTTAATTTAATTTTATAACATTTTATAATTAAATCTAAGAGAAAAATGGTTATAATTACTTTTGAGGTATATCTAAGCCCTCCATCCTCATGACTACTCACAATATTTTCATAGAGATTAAATGGAGGTTTTAATAAACTAAAAAATGAGAATACTTTTATATATACATATGTGAAATTTATATAATATAAATAATATTATAATGAACTAGGATAGATGCATCTTAACCAAGGATCCAAGTAGAGGAAATATAGTGTGTGATTCTTTTAATTTTTTTATTATTGTATTTTCTTTAACATGATTGATCCAAAATATAGGTTTAATATTTTACAACCAATTATGTTTTTTATTAATTTAGATAATTTCTTATAAACAATACAATGGGATGATATTTAAGAAAGAGAGTGAGATGGAAGAGGGAATAGAGTGTGGGAGACAGACATAGAGGTGAGAGACATAGTGAGAGAGAGAAAGGAAGAGAGAAAGGAGGGGGAGAGAGGATCCAATGATCCCTTTCCCCTCCCTCTCTCTCTCTTCCCCTTCTCTCTCTCTTTAACATTTCTCTCTCCATATATATATCTTCCTCCCTCCATGTCTTTGCCTCTCTCTTCTTCACTCTCCCCGCCCATCTATATCTCTATCTCCCCTTGTATCTCCTTCTCACCCCCAAAACACACAAACACTCTCCCAATGTAAGCACATAAAAATTATTCAACCATAAATACAATACTTGAATTTTCATCCTAAATAAAATGTTAGCTTACCCCAAATGTTTGCTTCTTGAAATTATAAACTATTTATAATTGGGTACATTCTTGTTATTCCCATTTTACATCATTCAACATTGTTAATTAATTTGCATTCAAATGCAGTAATAGAAAATAACTACCATTGAAAATTATTTCGGGTTCAACACTCCATAAGTCACAATGATTGACTTTGGAGAAAACTACTATTAATATTGGAGAGCAACAGAGACAAGGTATGTTGTTTGTTACAGTAGCTCGAGTTAAATATTTGAATGGTCTATGATTCCAACTACTCTTTTCATATGATTGATATGAAAAAATGGAAAAAATAATAGGCATGAAAATAGGAATAGTAGAAGAAAATAGTTTTAGATTAAGGAGTGACAATAGGAACAGTAGAAGAAAATAGGGTATTGATTGCAATGAAGATTGTTTGTAATTGACTCTATTCTTAGTATTCACATTTTCTATCTATCAAAATTGTTACATTGACACTTTGTACTCAAAATTTGTATTTCATCACTTTTCATCGTTCAAGGTACTAACAGTCTCTCTCATCTCTCATCTCAACAAATAGAGGTAATTAAGCACATTTTAAATTAAATTGACCAAATTAATATTAGACATATTTAGCATATTTAAAATGATCAAAATAATTATCTGTTCAACAAATATGTATGACCACACACGACTGAAACCAGCCTAGGTCCATCTTAACATCGGATCTATCAAGTGCTGAGAGGGATCGAATCTCTTGAGGTGCAAACCTTTCCTCAAGTTTTGCACTCAAAAAATAGGTTTGCACCTCGAGATATTTGATACCTCTTGGCACTTGATAGATCTGGTGTTAAGATGGATCTAGGCTAGTTTCAGTCATGTGCAATCATACAAATTTGTTGAACATCTAATTATTTTGATCATTTTTCATTGCATTCGAGGAAAAGTCTTTGTTACTTTTGAGAAGAAGTCTTTGTTACATTCGCGAATAAATCTTTGTTAATTAAGTAAAAAATATTATTTTATATATTTGAACCCATACAGAACATAACCATTATGATTTAGTCACAAGTGAGTCCTTTCTTGTCAATGAATTGGGTTGATTACCACCTCATTTTACTTTTTGTTGTCACTTTGGCCAAATAATTTAATTATCGGGGTGTGGTTCGATTGACTAGTGTCAACGTTGGGTTCAAAAATAACTCGTGTCAATGTTGATCCCAAAAAGTATGTCGTGAGTAGAAGGTATAAATTTATAAATTTGGTGAGAACTCCTATTTGTCACTTTATTTTTATTTTTGTTATGCTTCTTTTAAAATGTTTTCCATATAAAGTTTTATTTTTATTTTTAATAATTATTTAAATATTATGTGTTATATGTTTTTGTTAATTTTATTATAACTATTGCAGCCATATAAATTAAATGGAATGTCTATCAGAATCAATCCATAAGAAGCATCAAAACACTTACTTCATGATACATCTCACATTGCTAAAATTGAAAAAGCCATAAAACTAATTAAATTATAAATTTATTTTTAATTATTATTATTATTAATTATAAAAATAATTAATATATAAGTTAAACATATATACATTTAAGAAAACATGGTACAATATTCTTAACCATGGAAATTTACCCCCACCTTATGATGGAGACCCTTAATTTGTAAATAGGCATTGTTACAATACCATTTTCCGATACCATGAATTTTGATATCACATGCCCAAAAAACCATAACTCACCTCATATGTCACTTTTTAATATGTTATATTTTTTTAATTAATTAATTTAATAAAAATTGCATAACTATTCCTTTGATGGGGTGATGAGTGGTGAAAGGTGGGGGCATGATGTGTCACCATCCTCCCTAATTAGTATGTCGGGAGATGTGGCAATGTGCCCCTGACAAATGTAATTAATTGCATTGGTTACATATGTTGAGCATTGAGACATGATGGTATGTCGAGTTGTGGGAGAAGGTGGCAGAGCATGTACGAAGGGAGGGGATTCAATGTCGAACTTGTGGAGACTACTTCATATGTAGTATTTCATAAATGTTAATACAATGGAGAAACTATGCCTAGGAGGCCAGATTGGAACTAACAAGAAGTAGTCAAAGGGGAGAAGGAGGAGTGGAACATTGGATGCTTACAAAGGGTAGAGACAATTTGGTAATGAAGTTGTTTTGCAATTGAATAAGGGCATTTGTAGCTGACGAGAGATATTAAAGCATGAAAAATCAAAGCCCAAAGAGGAAGCAGAATTGGGCAACCCCAATAGAACATATCTAAAATGAACTCCACCTATAATAGGTAATTCTATGATCAAGTTTGGAATTTTTGTGTTCTATTTATTTTATAGTTGTTCCACCCCAAAAGAACTCGAGAGACCCCCTCTCTCCTCGCAGTACTTCTAGGGAAGGCTGGTAATTTATGTATAATTATATCTCATCTTATGAGTTGGGAGTAGGGTTAGTTGTGGACATTGAAGACATGTCGGTTTGGTTTTATTTGGGTGAATTATCTTGCTCTAAGATGGTAATCGTAATTTCTAAACTGTAGCTTTGTGGGTTGAAATTAATCTTGGGTATGAGTGTAGTTTGTCTACTGAGTGCACACATTCGGAGTTTGGGAAATTTGTGGCCTATGATCTGCCTTTGTGTGGCGAGGGAAGGAGGGTATTACCTTTGGACTCCTAGGGTGGTGTTTGGGTCTTAGAGCATCATCCTTTGACATGGGGAGGAAAAACTCTAGGTCTTCTCCCTTGTATTTATGGGTGTATGAGGTAAGATCTCTATACTCTTATTCTGAGTGGTTTTTGGGATTTGGGAGGATGTAGTGGTGGATTAAAGGAATTAGAAGCCAATTGATGGTTGGATGTAGGAAAAGGTTGAGAATAGGTAGCTAAATCAATCAACAAGTGTTATCTTAAATAATGTGCCTTGTTACTCAAACTATGGGCCAAGTATCATGCAAGTAATAGCCACTAGAAGATTAGGGGGAAGAGAAGTGAATCTCTTTGGGCACATAATAGAACATATTGGTTGATTTTAGATTCTTGTGGGATTGACATTTGAAACTTGAACCTTCCAAAGTAGATTCCCTAGTAGACATTTATAGGTTGTTGTTTCAAATCAATTAAATCAATTCATCATTAAAACAAAAGAGCCAAGGAGAAGAAGGAAGGAATGAAAGATATAGAGGGGGGAAGAAAGAAGGAAGAGAAGGGTAAAAAAGAGAAAATGTTTGTTCAAGAGATAGAAAATCATAAACCTAAAAATAATAAGGATAAAAAAAAGCCTACTTTTTTTATTAATATCATAAAATTAATATAATTTTTGTTATTATTAATAAAAAGGTAATTTGATGGATAGCATGTTGCTAGGGATTTCTAGGCAGAGAGGGTTTGATGGCTCTCTGAAGTTAGGGCTTTAGTACCTGACCGCTTTTTGCTAGGGCACCTACAGCTCGCAACTGTGGTTAGGAACATATTCTACTCTCTTGGATGACTACAACTTTCTGCTGGCACCATCCATCTTCCATTATTCTGGCACTTGGGGTAGACATTAGCGCACTTGTCTAGGCAACAGTCGGTTGGTGCAAACATTGTGAGGATCTCCTTTTGTTGTCTATCGGCTGAGATGGAGGTTGATATGGCCGAATACTTTGAGGATCCTTATGACTAAGTTCCTATCTAGACAATTTCTCCTCCACATCTATCGATCACTTCCTCAAACATATATCTGCAACTCCCTTCGACATTGGTGGGTGACCCTAGGGTTTTCTCAGCGTCCGTTTTTTCTCATCCCTGTGCCTTGGCTCCAAATTTTGTGTTGTCAGTCATTCCTTCTTCATCATCCCTAATGGTATCTAGTTCAATGGACTCATCCTTTTACTTGTCAAGCTCTGACTATTCACAACCCTCTCTGACTTCCCTTTAGTTCTTCAACTCCTTCTTGGACATTTCTTCATCCTACTTTTCATTGGATCTCTAAAATTTACCCTCCTATGTGGTCGCTTTCCCATCTATCCCACTAGATCTGCGCCCCCATTTCTCTCTCACATCGCAACATTTCACCCCCGGCCCCCCTCCTCTTGTAACCAACCCTTCCACATATGGATTTTTTGAAGGATCCTCACTTCCACCACCTGATCTTGGAGAAGGTACTAGGGCCAGTGCAGGACCAGGTATTGCCTCCGACCCCCCTGTCAACCCCTCCACTGGAAATGCACCTCGAACTATAAAGAAGTTCAAGGGAATTAAGGTCGGGTGCAAGAAGATTTCACTAACCTTTGGCGATGACCTTCAGATGGGAGACGTGCTCGATATCGTTGATAGGGTTATGGGCGATCGGGTTCGGGGATTATCTTATACTGCCACTCAACTCAGACAATGGATTTTGGATATTTGGGGCCTATCAAAGTATTGCCACATAGAGATTGCTCCGGTATTACTCAAGAGATGGAGTACTCTATCTGACCTAGAACGTGAGCATCTGGGAGCTAGCCCAATATGGGTTCTTCTGCCTGGACTTCTGCTTCATTTATGGTCTGAGGACATTTTTAAATGCATTAGTAATGATTTGGGGACCTTTTTGGACTACGATAAATCATATATTGTCACCGGGAATATGGCAATGGCTCACATATTGGTACACTTAGATACACGAGAAGTTTTGGAGAAAAGTCTTCAAATTCAGTGGAGGAACACTTGCCACTTTCGGATACTTGATTACGAGAGGGTTCCTTACAGATTTCATCGATTCCATAAAATTGGGCACCTATAAAAGGATTGCCCTCTCCTCACTTCCAGTTCTTCTTCTGTATCTCAACCTGATCATATTGCAGCGGATATTCTATTAGGTTCATAGGAGAAGAGACTTGCAAAGGTTTTTGGATTCCCTTCAAAGACATCTAATCAGATGCAGGGACTGAGCAAGGGACATTTTCTCCCTCCCTCTCCTCGCATCACAAAATCACATGTGGTTGCGACAACCATCACTTCAGGTATTTCCTCCTCTACTCTCCTACTTTTTATGACCTCTATTTCTATATCACATATCTATGTTGTTGGGTGCTAAAAGGTGTCTTTGAAAACTCCTAATTGCCTCACATTAATTATCAACCTGGGTAAGTATTTTTGTTTCAAGAGTGTACACAATATGTGCAAGCTATAAATCCAAAGAGTAATGCTTTTTAAGTTGAACTATAAAACTTGATACAAGAGTAAACAGATGCATTTATAAAACTCAAGCTGCAACTGTTAATGGAAATATTACATCCAAGCATCAAGACTTAATATTCAACTGAAATCATAATCAAATCTGAAGCAAGCAATTCAATTGAAAATAGCATCAACCGAGAGCATAGTAGCATTAACCAATCTCTTTCAGCTGATTCTATATGAATCACACTCTATCTCAATTAAGCAATTCGAATGGAAATGATGTCAACCGAGAGTTTAGTAGTATTAACCAATCTCTTTTAGCTGATTCTATACTAACCACACTCTTATCGTAATCAACCAAAAATCAATGTCTTAACTGATAATTAATTCAACTTGCAGTGAGCACAAATGAAATCAAATGGAAAAGTTGCGAAGTACATGAGATCAGAATAAAGGAAAGTAAACTAACTGCAATGTAAACTCATAGGAAATCAGAAGATATCAAATAGGGTAAACTTAGCAAAAAATGGAAAAACATCAAACCAATTAGACTTGCATGAATTAGAAAGATATAACATAGAGGATAGAAGTTTGATCCACTAGGGGCCGGGCCCTAACCACCAGCGAATACTGCCGAGCTACTTCAGAATATCCGAATGACCAACAATGCAAATTATATATTAATCATTAAATCCATTCCTCATTACAATACGATCTGTCCTTCAGAATAACATTGAAATTACAATTGAGGTCCCAAGCGAAAATCCAAATCTCTCCATTAGCCCCTCTCCTACTATCCTATCCTATCCTATCTATCTCTAATTATCTACTATTATCCCCTTCTTTGATCTCTGTTTTCATTTAAATACACGAAGAGCAGGGAGAAGTTACAACATAGATGATTACAAAATGATTCCCATAAAAAAAATTGGATTGTTGTCAACAAATTGATCAACAAGATCATATCTGAAATATCTTTCCATCAGCATTCAACATGAACAGGTCGAATTTGGTATTGCAACTGAGATAATCTGGAAACCAACCACAACAGCGAATCTGAGAAAATCATCTTCATAGAACCTTCCATTTCTCTTAATACGGACTGAATTTGGGAAAACTGCTCAATGTAAAACTAATTTGATCCGTTTTGGACAAAACCCATGTTTCTAATTTTCCATATTTTTCTCCATTTGTCCGAAACATCCAATACAAAACTGTCACTACTTATTCCAACGAATTTTTGAGTTGGCAAATTTAATGATGAGCTAGAGATCAAATCTGCAATCTGGAAAATATCTTGGAGGCTAAAATGGTGAGTGATGTTACAACAAATTTAGTAATAAAACATCATTGGTAAAATCATGCATAATAATCATCAATTTATTAAAAATAAAGGAGAAGAAATAATATTTATCCATAAGAGCATAAATAATTATAAAATGGAATTATATGATAAATCATGATAAATGACGTGATAAAGAAGGGTAGAAATGGATGAAATAGGTGTTAAAAAGTGATAATAATAATGACATATTAGCGGACCAACACACCCCAAACTGAATATATTGCATGTCCTCATGCAACTCGAAGCCTCTATATTAACCAAGCTATATAAAAAAAATGTTTATCCCAAGTTATGAAATTGATGGAACAAACGAAATCTTCCTCAAATAATGAATATTCAATTTTAGCAATGATGATGAAGGTATAACAATTTTTACATTGATGTTCAACTATATGTATATGAAGTTGTAGCAAAATATAATATAAGTAATAACAAACTTCATTAACCATTTCCTCAAAAACTACAAACCAGATTTTGCTTAAATTTTGCAAGTTGATTTCTACTATATTAATGCTTCTATGATCCAAAAATTAGATTGTTTTGATGCACGGATCATGAGAGATAAACAAAATGGCTGTAGGTGACAGTGCATGATTTTGGAAATTTGACAAACTAATTTAACTTGAAATTGTCTAGGTTTGTGTATTTTAATGATACCTCTTTGTTATCCAAAAATCACAAGAATTTAGTTCATAGTTTTAAAGATATACGTCAATCAATTTCTGCACTGTATAAAAATGAAATTGTATGCCTTAAATGAGAAAGAAAGTAGAAACATTCATCATGTGTAGCAATTCCTCCCCCAAACAGGAGAGTTAGCATGCCCTAATGCAATGTTACAAAAAAAAAACAAATTGAGGTGGTTGCTATAATCTATTGAAATATATGCTTGGTGTAAAACAACATGATATAAGGGAAGTGGTGAGAATGAATAAGAAGATCAATGGATGATAAAGAATATTAATGGCATGGTCATAAGAAAGAAATGAATGAAATTAACACTCCCCCAAACTGAAAGATGATATGTCTCTGAAAAATGGGAAGTGGTAAAGACGTGGAATGAATGATGATGAATAATGATTAATGGATTTTCATGAAAGTCTCCTAAATTTTAAATAAATTAGAAACTTATGCTATTTTACCTCAAGTTTTACCTCCGAAAAAAAATGTGGAATGACATGTATGGACTGGCATTTGTTGAAGTTGATGAAGGCTGAGTTGATGTTGAAAGTGATACAAAAAGTGGAATCCAGGCAAGCACATCATGTCTGAACAATTGTTCACGTTCACGAATTTCTCAAACCTCTTCTGTTAGTTGCAATAGTGTGGCCTTGTTGCAAATAGAGTTTCCCCCCATACTTGTTGTTATCTTGTAAACAAATCACTATTTTTCATGCAAATTTCTGGAATCCACAGTTTTAGTTTTGAACAGTAACAAATAAGATGTATGCAAAAGTACCAATCAGAAAAAACTTGTATAAATGCAATACTAATATTTTGTCAAATCAACAAGTTATGGCAGAGTGCAGTAATTATATCGCATGCTATCCCATAATGCATACCTTCCCCCTCCAATTGGAAAAGGGCGTTCATGACCATAAAGCATAGGAAAAGTGTTGTTCTGATGGCAAGGCAAGGGAATGAATAGTATGACAGTAAATGAAGCAGAGTACACATATCAATGATAGGACAGCAAGAGGTATGGTTATAATGAGAGTAGAGTGTGTAAAGATAGTTATGAATAAGAAATAGGACACTTTGGATCGATGACAAGTTATGCGTTAAGCAAAAAGGACAGTAACATGCAAGAAAGATGCTTTGCTGATGGTATTCTAGCCAAAAATGATGTGATTGGTCGGAAAACAATTTCTCATGCATAAAGGCTCAAAACAGGGAAAAATTAAGGAACTAACTTCTCCGATAAAAGGAAAGAATAAGAAAAGGGTATTATAGTAATAATTGATGACAAGATATAACTTCAATACCTTAAGCAAAGCCTCTGCTGCCAGCAGGCATCCATAGCCTTGACAAGGTTACTTTTTAACCCATATGAGTTAGGATCCTCAATTTATAAATGGAGAGTTCTAGTGTTGTTCTACAAAAGAAACCAGTGTGCTGGCGTGGTGACCAAATAACGACATTGCCATTCAATGGGATGTAGCAAAAGTGATCAGGTTGGCTCGTGATGAGACCTCTTGTTTCCAAGGATATTTTGATTATCCAATGTATCATAACCCTGGTGTGGTGGCCATAATGGGAATGTCACTTTGTTACAACCTTATGAACATGGTAGGCTGGATCTTAATGAGACCCCTTATCCTCCATCTGCAAATAAAATTTTGTTGTTATTACACATTTTTATGATAAATAAAGGGAGGCTCAGTACTCCTTAAGAGTAGGGATGGTGGAAGAAGTTGAAGATGTTAATAGAAAAAAATACCCATAATCTCATTTATTACAGATAGAGAAAATTATAACCAAGAAGGATGGAACCAACATGGTATTAAGATGATCAATTAGTATCATATACAACAGAAAACGATGCAGTAAAGTAGTATATAAATAATTTTCCCTTTTGAAAATAATCTATCATCAAGGAGTTGTCCTGTTAAAGATCATAGTGTGAATGTTATTAACTCGCTTCAATAGAATCCATAATTCTTGTCCTCATAAAAGTAGTGTACTTCATGCCATGAAAGGGAATTAGTAAAATGTGGTTGAAATGAGCTAGGAATAATTCCACAAGAGGAAGGAGATGCTATTCACAACACACAAAACTTCACAAGAAGCAAAAACGTTGTTTTGAAGAGGGAACAACAAAAACACTCTAAAAGTGTTGCTCCCTAGAAGGAATAACAAAAACTCAAAAAACACTAAAAAAAGAGCTGTTCCGTAGAGGGAACAACAAAAACTCTAAAAGTGTTGTTCCCTCAAAGCACTCGAAAAAAGTGACAGAATAGAAGTTGTTCCCCAGAAGTAACAACAAAAAAACACTCGGAAAAAGTGTTGTTCCCTTTAGGGAATAGCAGTTATTCCCTAGAGAGAACAGAAAAGGAAAACAATGAAAAAATACTCGCAGAAAGTGTTGTTCCCTTTACGGAACAACAAAAACACATGGAAAAGTGTTGTTCCCTTTTAGGAACAGCAGTTGTTCCCTTTAGGGAACAACAGCTGTTCCCTGTAGGGAACAACAAATCAACACACAAAAAAGTGTTGTTCCTTAGAGGGAACAACAACTGTTCCCTGTAGGGAACAACAAAAGAAAATAGGGAGAGAAAAAACACAGACAAGCAATTATCCCTACTGCATTAAACAACAGAAGGGAAATCATACAGAAGAAAGAAAAACAATAGAAAATGCAGAAAAGATAATTTTATTTACAAGTCTCAAAAATAACTTTTTACAAAACTGGTGCTACCAAAGAGTTGCCTTCTACAACTGAAACTTGCATGGTGGGGTCCTCATTGTTCAATCGCCAATGGAGCGGAAACTACAATTTGAAGGAAGCAACACCTGAAACACAAAAACATAAGAGAAATCAGAAAAGAAACAACACTTTATTTTAAAAAAGTATATAAATAAATGAATTAAGTTACAACAACTATGATGTTATTTCCTAAGGGAATATCAATCTGTCATTGGAAAAAAAATGATCTCTTGGAAAAATGTTTTGGCAGCAGTGACATGAATCTTAAAATGGAAATCAATTCTTCATTTCTTCTGTTATGAATCTATTAGGTAATGAATTGGATGAAATTCCCTTGTTTCATTAAAATTTCTTTCAAGAATCGCTTGTTCATAAATTGACCTTCTTTATTCTCCTAAGACCTGCAAAAATTGAGTGTCTACCTGCAATAAAACATTAAATCATGGAGAAAGAGAGGTGATCAGGCTCCCATAATCCAAGAATTATGCAAAAAACTAACAAGTAGTTACTCTGTAAAACAAATCCATGGAAAAAATAACAAAGTAAAATTTATTTGTCACCTGCAGGAGAGTAGTGGTCGACCATACTAACCAGCAGTGTTTTAATCACAACTCCTTTGTTTTTGGTCCGATTTGAGTGATTTCAAAGCCAAATGAGAGCTACTTATAGCAGAAATTTTAAAATTCAATGATATTATATGTCAATTTTACTTAGAACAACCTGCATAACAGAGTCATTTTCGATTTCCCCACTTAGAACAATAGTGGATATTTTAAGCATAGTTTTTTCGTTTGATGACGGATTCAAATGATTCAAATTGGAAATGAAAGTAGATTCATTTATTTATTTCCAATAGAAACAGGTTTTGAAAAAAAATAATTGATGGGTCAAATACTCTAATGAACAGCCGGAAAAACAGAGTTTTAAGAGTGTTGATTTACAATAGATAGTCAGTATGTTGGTCATAACTTTCTAATACGATATCGAAAATGAGTGATTCAAATTGCCTTGTAAACTATATTCATAGGGGAATATACCGTAGAAACACGTTTTCAAAATATAGTCATTTATGCCTCCAAAAATGGACTGTCCCAACTCTGTCTCTGAGCTACCTACTAGACACCCAGTGAATGTTTTGGTTATAACATTTTCGTTTCAAATCTAAATTGAGTGATTCAAATTGGGTTGGAAAGTAGACATCAAGGGCTATGTAGGATAAAAATATGTTTTAAAAATATTTGCTTTTGGTCCTTCAAAACATGACTGTTCCGACTGTGTTTTCAGAAATTTCATCAAGCCCACAAGCCAAAAAAATATGATATTCAAGAATTTTTTCCAAATTGGTGATAAAAATGAATATGAGTGTTTGTATAACTATTATTTCCATTATAATTCATCTAAATGCACAAATTAATTAAAACATTTATCACCGATGTTGATTTCCATAGCGTGTTGCAACAAAAACAAATATTTTTACATAAAAACAAAATGTATTTATTTATGTCCTTATTTTTTTTATTGTTTTATTTCTACACTAACCTATTCTGATTTGAAAAATGAATAAGATTACATATAAGAGTACTTCCAGTGGAGCCATTTTCGAAATAAGGCTTCACGTATGCACATACCCAAATTTGAAAAATGCATGTTAATAAATATTAGGGTATGAGAAGCCAACTTCCCTTGAAAATATCGTGTTAAAAATTGTTGAAGTATGGAGTGATGCTGCAAGCAAATGATGGAGTGAAACCAATATTCAATATATCCTTTACTTTCTTGATTTCCCATATCAATCATATCATGAAGTTCTTGAGATTTTAAAACAACTTGTTGATGTAGACTAGAAGAAACCTCATTTTCTTCCATAACTTCTACAATTTTTGGAACATTCTGAATCTCAGTGTAAGTTTTCTCCAATGGTGCATGTGAGATAGAATGGATGGGAAGGGTGGGTAAATTTTGTAGTTCAACACTGTCAGGATGTTGTACTGGTTTATTATGGTGAGGGTGTGGAATGAGTTGAGTAGGAAATTGTGTAGGGAATGGAGCATTTTGATGATGTAGTTGATTGGGTTGAGTGGATAATTTTGATAGGTAAGCAAAATGTTGTGGAATAGCTGGTGAATAATATGGAGGATGTGTTTGTGTTATAAGATGAGGGAGAGTAGTCATGCAATCATAAGATGAACCATGCCAAACTTGTAGACAATATTTGTGGGGGTTATATTGAGATGGACATGGTTGCCCTAACACATGAGTATTCCATAATGGATTATGCAAATAAGAGAATGGAGAGGAAGTGTTTTGAACCATACCTATAGGCCATGATTCCCATGGTTTTGACCTTGTTGCCGCTTCCCCATCTCTTTGATATGCTACTTCCATCCCAAATAAGGAAGGATAACTATCTATGGGATGCTCCTTTCGGTAATAAGGGCAAAACACTTCATCAAATTCTTGATTTTTCTAAACCTGCAAAACATCCAATTATGAATTTAGAGATCTAATAAAATCAACTTTAAAATGTTCAAATAAAACATTGATTTCAGCTCTTATATCTCCTGTTCTTGTAGCAGATTTGGAAAAGAAAGAACAAACGTCTCTAGAATTCTTACTAGCCTTGGAGATTCCTCTTGAATACCTTATGCACAATTCACAAACATCATCATATGATAACTAAAAAACATCACCTTTTCCTATCATATTTAAGAGTTCTAAAAATTCATCTTTGATTCCTTTGAGTAGGAGTGTTTTTAAGATCTCTTTTTCCAAATACTTATGCTTTGATTTTTGAAGGTTGTATCAAAATTGCTCCAGATAGTCCTCCAAGCTTTCATCTTCCCTTTGTATCAAACCAAAAATATCTTCATTGGATTTGCAATAGTCTTGGTACTTCTTCAAGAATATGTTCTTCATGTCCTCCCATGTTTGGATGCAGTTCCCACCTAGGCTCATGAACCATCATAGAGCTTCTCCTTTTAGAGTAAGGGGAAGCACTTTCAACCTTTGATCATTAGTATAATAATAATATCCTCTACAAAGTATTTCAAACTCAAATAAGAATGTATCTGGATCTGCATTTGTCAAACCATGAAAAATTGGTAGAGAAGATGGGGGAATTATGTGCATTTGTGTCATTCCTCCTAGATCTTTGATCGAAAATTCAAAAGTTGCAATGTGAGCCATTTCTTACCATAATAGAAGATGTTCTTCATGTGTTTCTTTGAGGATCCTCCTTCAAATGTTCGTGTCAATTGGTTAGTGAATTCGAGTGCAATTATGAGATTTTTTCAAAATTTCTACCTCTAAAATTCCTACTTCAATTTCTATGCAATTCTGCTGAAAAGCAAGCGGAGGAGCAAGCACTTTACTTTCTCATTATGCAAGTTCTTACCTTCCATTTTTAATACCCAATTCTTTCACAACAGAGAAACATCAAACACCTACTTCAACTTCTATGCAATTGTGCTAAAAAGCGGGCGGAAGAGTAAGCATTTTACTTGCTCGTTACGTAGGTTCTTACCTTCCATTTTTAATACCCAATTCTTTCCCAGCAGCAAATATCAAACATACATCACTCTCTGTGAAATGACAACACTCTCCCCAGCAACGGTGCCAAAATGTTGGGTGCTAAAAGGTGTCTTTTAAAACTCCTAATTGCCTCACATTAATTATCAACCTAGGTAAGTCTTTTTGTTTCAAGAGTGTACACAATATGTGCAAGCTATAAATCCAAAGAGTAATGCCTTTTAAGTTGAACTATAAAACTTGATACAGGAGTAAACAGATGCATTTATAAAACTCAAGCTGCAATTGTTAACGGAAATATTACATCCAAGCATCAAGGCTCAATCTTCAATTGAAATCATAATCAAATCTAAAGCAAGCAATTCAATTGAAAATAGCATCAACCAAGAGCATAGTAGCATTAACCAATCTCTTGATTCTATATGAATCACACTCTATCTCAATTAAGCAATTCGAATGGAAATGATGTCAACCGAGAGTTTAGTAGTATTAACCAATCTCTTTCAACTGATTCTATACTAACCACACTCTTATCGTAATCAACCAAAAATCAATGTCTTAACTGATAATTAATTCAACCTGTAGTGAGCACAAATGAAATCAAATGGAAAAGTTGTGAAGTACATGAGATCATAATAAAGGAAAGTAAACTAACTGCAATGTAAACTCACAGGAAATCAAAAGATATCAAACATGGTAAACTTAGCAGAAAATGGAAAAACATCAAACCAATTAGACTCGCATGAATTAGAAAGATATAACACAGAGGATAGCAGTTTGATCCAACAGGGGCCGGGCCCTACCCACCAGTGAATATTGCCGAGCTACTTCAGAATATCCGAATGACCAGCAATGCAAAATATATATTAATTGTTAAATTCACTCCTCATTACAATACGATCTATCCTTTAGAATAACATTGAAATTACAATTGAGGTCCCAAGCGAAAAGCTATATCTCTCCATTAGCTCCTCTCCTACTATCCTATCCTATCCTATCTATCTCTAATTATCTATTATTATCCCCTTCTTTGATCTCTCTTTTCATTTAAATACACAGAGAGCAGGGAGAAGTTACAATAGAGATGATTACAAAATGATTCTCATAATAAAAATTAGATTGTTGACAACAAATTGATCAACAAGATCATATATGAAATATCTTTCCATCAGCATTCAATAGTGTTAGGATATTCCGACACATAGGAAATAGTTAAGTATAACTTGGTCTAGTGTAGAGTTAGGTAAAGTGTGTTTCTTTACTATGTACATTTTGTAACTTACAATCCGATGGTCACGATATGTAGTGATCCGACGGTTCATTCTCTCCTCGGTATTACCGACACTTGATCCATGGCTTAACACCCGATTGGTCCATGATCTCTATTTAAAAATCATGGAGGGTCATTTGTAGGGTAACTGTCCATGAGAGAAGCTTATGTAAATTTTCATTCTTTTATTAATAAATTCCCTGAAGTGGCCGCGTTGGCTTAGGCCGTGGACTGTTTCCCTCTTTGAGGGTTTTAACCACGTCAAAAATACTAGTGTATTGATCTGTGATCTGTTTGTGAGCAATGTCCTTTGGTGTTTTGTCTGAGGAACTTACCCTGTAAATTCCTACATGGTATCAGAGCTATTTGAGGGCCGCGTCCGTTGGTGATCCAAATCTGAAGTCGATAGAACTGCATCTGACTGTCGTTTCCAAGATCTACTGTTTCTGACTACTTTCGGGCTAAGAGGACTGCTCTATTGTGTTAGGAGAATCTGTTCCAGTGAGGAACCCGTTTCATTTCATGCGAAAAGGTTTCTGGTAGCCCTAGCTACGTCATTTTTAAGATCTGGAGGTATACAATGTTTATTTGCAGTTTACAATTATTTTCTCTCTGTTTATTTCAGTTTATTTAGCTTTTTTTAATTACCGGATTTATACCTTTCATTTCTACGTATGCTCTTTGCCCCGCGACTCTGCGCGATCTGGGCAAATCAGAAACAGAAAGGAAGGATTTTTCTCATGCGTATGCTCTTTTCCGCTGCGCCTTAGTGTGATCTCGGAAAATCAGAAACATTGAGGAAAATATTTAGTTTTTGGCTAAAGCTAACTTCGAGCCGTAAGGTTCATTTTTTTTTGTATGTCCGTGTTGGGTTTTGTGTTTTTTGTTTTGTAGGGAAAAAGATCTTTCTCAAGCAAGCACGCAACCCAAAGCTTCAGTGACTAAAACACCTCCCCCCATCCCCCCCCCTCTCTCTCTCTCTCAAACTTTTAGTTTATCTCACTTGATGCAAAGCTAATTTATGAGAGTAGAGGCCTTGAGTTCAAGTCTTCTTTTTGTGGGGGTGGATTTTTCATTTCCGCACATTCCCGCACTTCGTCGGCATCTTCATCAACTTTTCTTCAAAAAGCCATAACTTCTTCATTCGGAAGCCGTTTTCAGAGCCGTTTTTTTTTAACCAGCCTAATTTTTCGAGATCTTTCCATTGGAACACTTAGTTTCAGCATCTATAGCTTTAGTTTCTGTTAAAATGGAAATTCCATGCCAAGTTATTCTTGACAGCACCAACTACATTCAATGGTGGTCCTACATTGTGGATTTACTTAGAAGTAAAGGTCTCTACAGAATAGCCTCAGGCCAAGAAACCAAATCGAAATATGAAGATAAGGCAGCTAAATGGGAAAATAGGCAAGATCAAGCACGTGAGTTGATAGGGATGTCTATTTCTCCCGATCTTAGATTCCATATTGCAGAACTTGATACTCCTGAGGAAGCAATGAAATAGATCACTAAAGTTTTTGGAATTAAAAATGAACTTAAAGCCCATCAACTTTAAAATGAGTTGCTTACATTGGACCCCAATAATTTTTCTTGCATTGAAGATTTTTTATCCAAGTTCAAGACCCTTAGACTTCTCTTGGAAGGTGTTAAGGTGAAGAAAGAAGATAGTAGCCTTATCTATTTCATTCTTACTAAGTTGGGACCAGCCTATTCTATGTTTGTTTCCACCTTCCATTCTACAAGAGAAGCCTTCATTTCTCAAGGACAAGCCTACAAGTCCCCTTCCTTTGATTCCTTTTGTGATTCTTTAATAAGAGAACAAGAAAAACTCTTACACCTTGGTTTTCTTAATCTTTGAAACTCTTCTAAGAAAGCGTTAGCTGCCCAGCAGCAACCAAATTCAAAGAATCCTAAGAAGTTGTATCCTAAAAGGAATGGTCCTAAACCAAACAAGGGTCCTAAGCAATTTCAGCCTCAAAAT
This sequence comes from Pinus tabuliformis, assembly GCA_031772625.1. Classification (NCBI taxonomy): domain Eukaryota; kingdom Viridiplantae; phylum Streptophyta; class Pinopsida; order Pinales; family Pinaceae; genus Pinus; species Pinus tabuliformis. The sequence continues at coordinate 255,729,391 of CM062820.1, read as the reverse complement.
GAAAAATCATTTCAACAAAATGATAAGACAAATAAAAAAAAAGGTAAGAAGACTGATAGACATTGCAACTTTTGTAATCGAGATGGCCACTTAGAATCCAAATGCTTTAAGAAGATGGAAGACTTGGAAGCAGCAATGAAGAAGCATAACATCCATTTGGAGCACTCTTCAACTTCAACTTCAACTTTAGGAATAACACTTTCTGCATGTGGTTGTCAAGAATATCGGCCTGGCTATGCACTAAATGTATCTTCTTCTTCTCATTCTCATGAGTGGATCATTGATTTTGGAGCTTCTTATCACATGGCCAAAAACAAAGCCATGTTGTCTTCTTTAAATGATTGTAACACCAAAAATATATATGTTGGTGATGATAGATCTCTTAGTGTTGTAGGGACTGGAACTGTTCATATAGACAATGGTAAATTTAATGATGTGTTATGTGTTCCAACCTTATCCTGCAACCTTCTATCTGTATATCAGATAACTCATTCAGGTGAAGGTAAAATCATTGAATTTTCACCTCACGATGTTGTAATTAAGGACCTAAGAGATCCTAGACATATTTTAGCTACTGGCATTGTTGATGATTCTACAAGGTTGTATAAGTTTCACAACTTTGGGTCATCAAATCTTCCCTCGGTATTTGTTGCTCATAATGATGAAGTGAGCAAACTTTGGCAAGAGTGATTTGGTCACTTAAACTATCGCTCTCTTCAGAATCTATGTAAAGAAAATATGGTGACAGGACTTCCAATGGTATCTTGCAGAGATGGTGTTTGTTCCAGATGTGTACTCGAAAAACATCATCGGGGCAGTTTTGAAAAATGTGCCTCTTGGCACGCCTCAGCCCCTTTATAGCTTGTGCATAGTGATTTATGTGGTCCACTTCTAGTTGTTTCATTCTCTGGCTACAAGTATTTCTTAACTTTCATTGATGATTTCTCCAGACGCACTTGGGTATACTTCTTAAAACTCAAGAGTGAAGTATTTAACATGTTCTTGGCCTTTAAGGCCTTTGTTGAAAAATAATCTGGACATCAAATTCTTAAGTTAAGATCTGATAATGGCAGAGAATATGTTAACAACAAATTCATCAACTTTTGCACTGAGAATGGAATTCAAATGCAACATATTGTTCCATATACTCCACAACAAAATGGTGTAGCTGAAAGGAAGAATCGCACCTTAAAGGAAATGGCTAATTGTATGCTTCAATCTAAAGGACTTAGTCTTAATTATTGGGCAGAAGCAATTAACTGTGCAAATTACATAATAAATCGCACTCCTACTAAGGTTTTAAAGAATATCACTCCAGAAGAAGCATGGAGCTCAATTAAACCAGATGTAAGTCACTTTCGTGTTTTTGGAAGTGAAGCATGGGCCCATATTCCAGATGAGAAATATAAAGCTTTAGAACCTAAGAGTGAAAAATGTATTTTTTTTGGATATTATGAAGATGTCAAAGGATATAGACTTATTCCACTTAAATCCAAAAATGTTATCATTAGAAGATATGTAAAGTTTGCTGAAAATATATCGGCCTACGAGCCTAGTTCGGCGGATGTGCCATCTCTCCCTATCTATTCTACTTTTGAAAATATTTCTTCTTCAGATGATGAAAGCAAGGATGAAAATCCTCCCCCACCTTCTCAGGATCCTCCTTTAGCTCCTCAGCTTCCAAAATGGGTCTGTGCTACTCGGGATGCAGCAGGTGATCTTGCCGGTGATCCTACAGATCAGCGACGTACACATTCTTAGTTTGATAGAGCCTCTTCTTTATTGGCTCAAGCTTCAGTGAATTATGATCCTGACACCTTTGCAGAAGCTTTAGGCCATCCAGATTGGGAAGCAGCTATGAATGAAGAATATCATTCATTATTGGCAAATGATACATGGGATCTTGTTCCTCTACCAAAGAGACGAAAACTTGTTAGATGCAAATGGGTTTACAGAACCAAGTATGGACCAGATGGGAAAGTTGATAAACATAAAGCTTGTCTTGTTGCTAAGGGTTTTTCACAAGTTGAAGGCATTGACTACACTGAAACATTCTCCCCTGTTGCCAAAATGAACTCTATCCGCCTTGTTCTTTCCCTTGTTGCCTCTTTCAAATGGGAAGTCCATCAGATGGATGTTAAATTTGCCTTCTTGCGTGGGGACTTGCATGAAGAAATCTATATGGAACAACCTATTGGCTTTATACAAACAGACTCTAGCCTTGTATGTCAGGTTAAGAAATCCCTTTATGGTCTCAAGCAATCTCCTCGAGCTTGGTATGCCAAAATGGATAAATTTCTTTTAGAAAATGGCTTTTCTAGGTGTCATTCTGACAATACTGTCTACACCAAGAAAGTGGGCAAGTCTCTTATCATTCTTGTTCTTTATGTTGATGATCTTATCCTGACTAGTAGTGATCCCAACCTTATAAACCATGCGAAGTCTAGCCTTAAAAGGAAGTTTGAAATGACAGACTTAGGACACTTACATTATTTTCTTGGTCTTCAAGTCTTGCAATCCAAGGAAGGTATTTCCCTTTCCCAGTCCAAGTATGCCTATGATATTCTACGCCATTTTCACATGCCAGGCTATAAGCCAGCCCCTTCTCCCTTTCAGTCTGGAGTCAAACTTTCAGTCACTTGTACTTCTCCTGAAGTTGATGCTACCTTATATCGTCAACTTGTAGGAAAACATTTGTATCTAACCCATACTCGTCCTGACCTTTCCTTTGCTGCTGGCCTTATTGCTCGGTTTATGCAAAACCCACATGAAAGTCATTGGAAAGCAACTAAAAGAATACTTCGTTATGTTCGAGGTACAGTTTAGTTTGGGATTCATTACAGTGCCGAAGCAACTCCTCTATTGGTTGGTTTCACTGATTCCGATTGGGCTGGTGACCCTGACGATCGGAAGTCTACTGCAGGTTATATGTTTACTCTTGGTTCAGGACCTATTACATGGGCTTGCAAGAAACAAGGTGCCATTTCTCTTTCTTCAGCAGAAGCAGAGTATCATGGTGCTGTAGAAGCCAGTAAGGAAGCCTTGTGGCTTCATCAGATCCTGTCAGAGTTTGGCTTTCAGCAGCAACATCCGACTACACTTTGGTTTGATAATCAAAGTGCCATTCAACTATGCAAAGATCTAGTCCAACATCAGCGCAGCAAACACATTGAACTGCACATGCACTTCATCAGAAAGCTCATTCACGACCATGTTCTTGAAGTGCAATATTGTTCAACATATGATCAAGTTGCAGACATCTTTACAAAGGCTCTCACAGAGGTGAAGTTTACTAAACTTCGATTTATGGTTGGAGTTCAGGAAGTTGTCAGTAAGGGGGGATAGGCTCTAGTGCCTCCTTCCTTCTCCTATTGTGTCATATTTGTAAATCCTTCAATCCTATCCCAAGTTGTTCTTAGGGGGGATGTTAGGATATTCCAACACATAGGAAATAGTTAAGTATAACTTGGTCTAGTGTAGAGTTAGGTAAAGTGTGTTTCTTTACTATGTACATTTTGTAACTTACAATCCGACGGTCACGATATGTAGTGATCCGACGGTTCATTCTCTCCTCAGTATTACCGACATTTGATCCGTGGCTTAACACCTGATTGGTCCATGATCTCTATTTAAAGAGCATGGAGGGTCATTTGTAGGGTAACCGTCCATGAGAGAAGCTTATGTAAATTTTCATTCTTTTATTAATAAATTCTCTGAAGTGGCCGCGTTGGCTCAGGCCATGGACTGTTTCCCTCTTTGAGGGTTTTAACCATGTCAAAAATACCGGTGTATTGATCTGTGATCTGTTTGTGAGCGATGTCCTTGGGTGTTTTGTCTGAGGAAATTACCCTGTAAATTCCTACAAATAGGAACAGGTCGAATTTGGTATTGCAACTGAGATAATTTCGAAATAGGCCACAACAACGAATCTGAGAAAATCATCTTCAGAGAACCTTCCGTTTCTCTTAATGCAGATCGAATTTGGGAAAACTACTCATCACAAAACTAATTCGGTCTGTTCTGGACAAAACCCATGTTTTGGATTTTCCAGATTCTTCTCCATTTGCCCGAAATGTCCAATACATGACTATCACTTCTTATTCCAGTGAATTTCTGAGTTGACACATTTAATGATGAGCTGGAGATCAAATCTGCAATCTGGAAAATATCTCGGAGGCTGAAATGGTGAGTGATGTTACAAAAAATTTATTAATAAACCATCATTGGTAAAATCATGCATAATAATCATCAATTTATTAAAAATAAAGGAAAAGAAATAATATTTATCCATAAGAGCATAAATAATTATAAAATGGAATTATATGATAAATCATGATAAATGGCGTGATAAAGAAGGGTAGAAATGGATGAAATAGGTGTTAAAATTGATAATAATAATGACATATTAGTGGCCCAACATATGCATCCATTTTGTATTGCATCTCAGTACCTACATTTTTCCACCCCCTTCTTACATGCTCACCAATATGCTCACCCCCCACTTTCTATGTTACTCGTCCTATTATCCATGATGTCCCACTCTCTGCTCCCTCTTCTGAGACTTCTAATGACTCTTGTTTGAGTCATCCTTACCTCCTTCAGTCACTGGTCAAATCTTCATCCGATGGTTGTTGTGGCATTGGTATTGTTCCCCCTTCCAAGTACATCAAGCCTTCTAGAGGTAAACATGCCCATATCTCGAAGGCTATCATCCAAGCTGGATTGGATGTAGCACATGGCCAAAAAATACCCATCGACAAGGTCCTTAGGGCATTGACCTCACCCCTTGCTTCCCCATGAAGTGGTTATCCTTCAATTTTCATGGGATGGATAGTGCCGCTAAAAAACTAGCCTTTGGGAGTGTTACATAGTATTTTGTCACACCTCTTGCACTTCCCCGTGACATGCCCGAAACATGATCATTATACAGTATACTTATCATTGTATACAACTCAAATCCCTCCTTTAAATTTGCTTGGAAAATCTTTGGAGATTTCCCTGAAGAAATAGCTCTTAAAACCCTAAAATGAGGGTCATCTCCCTTATGAAGCTCAAAACCACGATGATCACCTGTTGCACCGTGTTAGGCCAGTGATGGCATCACTCTGTTCCCTTGCATACCCATGATGGTCTCAAAAAGGAATTTTTCCCAAAGAGGATGAGAAGCTTTGTGATCTAGAAGCTTCCAGAGCGGCGAGATGGAGGTGGTTTCACATAAATGAGGTCAAATCCTCCTAATTTGACCTCTTGGTCTCATCCCTATGAGCTACCTCCTTGAGATGTGGGACTAATCTTATCTTTGGAGGAGTCCTAACTCCCTCTCCTAGCCTATAAATTCCTCCTCTCCCATTCCCAAATGGTTGGTCTAGGTCCATTTGCACCTCTATGTTGAGCTTTTGCTTAGAGGCTATTCATTAGACTTGGAGAAGGAGTGTTTGGAGAGTTTCTTGGCTTGAACTTGGATTACCACTCAAGGAGATACTTTCAATATCAAGGCTATGGTTGTAAGCTTCCCTTTATTCTTTAAATAATTTACAACTGCTGGTTCATCTTCCCAAAATATATATGTTCATGTATGTATTAGCTTGGCATTCCTTGATCAACTAAGTAGGTTCTTATTTGATTTTCTATTGGTTTTGGCATGCTTTGTTGTCTCTTGATAACTTATGAAAGTACATAAGCAGTGAAATAAGCAGGAACAAATCTGTGACACAAGCGGTTCAAGGATCTCAACAAAGGAAATCAGAATAGCATCAGAGCGAGGTAGGTCATGTCTCTCATTCTACTTTTCAATTATAATATAAGAATATGTCTCGTTGATTTTCACTTTAGTTGCTAGACCCACTCATTGGTCTAGAGGGATCGTCCTTGTTCGCAGAGAGGATTAATCTTGTCATTTTTATTAGCCTGTTTTACCAGATGAGCCTTGAATTGAGTCATTATTCCGAGGACATGAAAACTTATCTCAACCATAATTTATCTCCGTTTCAATCTTTTCTAAAAATGAAACCAAATCCAAGTAGTCTTTTCTCATGTTTCAAGCTTGTGTAAAACTGAAACCATTTCCCACTTTACATCTTGTGGTTGTCATTTTTATCAGCCTGTTTTACCATATGAGCCTTTCATTTTTCATTCCATCATCACCATCTCTTTGGCTGATCATATGCTTTCACTTGGTTTTTTTACCCTTGCCTAAGGAACTTCTACAATGAGTGGTATTATTAGCCACCCTCTTGACCATTACATGTTTTGATAAGTTCCATCATGACCGGAACCAATTTCTATCCTTTCATACCACTCGTTCGTCCAGGTGGAGTCCTCTTTCAACTCTTTTCAGACTCCAAAAATATGAAAAGATTGTTGAGCACTTATCATTTCGAACTTGTTAAAGTAAATGAATTAACATCTGCTCAGTATAAGTTTAACCCTTTTCCAGACTGAGATAGACTATTGTACGAAAAAGGAACACCTTATTCAAGCATGGTTAAGAGGTTCCCTCGGATATTGTTTTATACCTTTTTGGATTCAAGGGAAAAATTATAAAAAGGGAAATGATGGAGTTTTATTTTTCATTTCTTTTTCAAACTCTCTAAACATGAAAAAGACACCGAGTTACTCTTCTGTCAGACTCATAAAAATTAAATGACAAAAGACTTGTCACCATGACGAGCTCGAGTTTCTCCTTCCTAGGACTCATAAAACTTACTAGGATGGATTCATCCAAAGGATGAACTTATACGACAAGCATATGGTATCCTCTTCAAGCTTGTGTAAAAATAAAGAGGTACTCACTAGAAATAGTGGGGGAAAATGAAGATGAAACATCCTTTGTATAGGCAGCATGTTGCTCTTGAACATGACACTCATCTTTTTCTCATGTCAGGTTTGGGATACCCTCACTTAGTCACTTGTCCTTCTGGGTTTGGGTGATCTATTTTGCCTCTCATTTGACTATTCCATGTCGTCGTCATGACCCTTGGTCCTATGTTGAGTCTAATGCTGCCACACTTCGGAATCGTGTCACCAATATGTTCAAGAGAAGTCCAATATGTAGTTGTTTACTTATCCATTGTTTGAGTCATTGTTACAATCTTGAAACTTATTCCACTTTGTTCCTCATTTCATGTCCATGATGGGGCAATCATTATGACCCTCCTTCAATGGGTTGCTTCCTGTCGACTTCAGCTCATTATTCAGGAAGATGACTTAAAAACTCCCTTTCAATACCTTAGAGCTTGCATGTCTTAATGGCAAGTTCTCCGTATTCGATGATGGGTTTTCACTATTGGCCTTCGATCAGGTGATTCCACAGGTTTTCAACTTCAGCTTTGTTATCACATTCATGGACTGTATTGCTGTACCTTGAAAGCCATTGTCATTATGGGTCATTCCTCTCATGCATGTTAACAGTCCACATCATTGGCCGATAGTCAGGTGGTTTTCTAGCATGTTCAACTTCAACACATTTATTCGCATGTTAGGATTCGTACATTGATCGGGTCGGGATGGAGCGCAAGACCCTGAGTCTTGTCTGTTATGACTCAGGCTGCATGGAGTTATATGTCATTCATGATTGTACACATGTTTCTACTATACGGATGGTTGTGACCATACCGTGAGACTTTATATTTATGATGATCCTTGTTATCTGGATGGTTGTGCCCATACCATGGATCTTTTCATATAGTCTTCATCATCCGGATGGTTGCGTCCATGTTGTGGATTCATGTCTTGATCTTAGATATGTATATGTATATGCATCCTTGATTTGCAGGTCTCCTGATAGTGCGTGTCCTCGTCCTTGCCAAAAGCTCGTAAAGCATCTCAGCCATCACTCCTTGTTCTGCCTTCATGCTTTAGGGGGCATCTGTTACATAGTATTTTGTCATGCCTCCTGCAATTCCCCATGACATACCTAGAAGTGCCCGAAACATGATCATTATATAGTATACTCATCTATGTATACAGCTCAGATCCCTCCATTAACTTTTCTTGGAAAATCTTTGGAGCTTTCCCTGAGGAAATAACTCTTAAAACCCTAAAATGAGGGTCATTGCCCTTATGAAGCTCAAAACCATGATCATCACCTGTTGCACCGTGTTAGGCCAACGATGGAATCATTATGTTCCCTTGCATACATGCGATGCTCTCAAAAGGGAAATTTTCCCAAAGAGGATGAGAAGCTTCGTGATCTAGAAGCTTCCAGAGTAGCAAGCTGGAGGTGGTTTCGCATAGATGAGGTCGAATCATCCTAATTTGACCTCTTGGTCTCATACCTATGAGCTACCTCCTTGATATGTAGGCCTAATCCTATCTTTGGAGGAGTCCTAACTCCCTCTCCTAGCCTATAAATTCCTCCTGTCATTCCCAAATGGTTGGTCTAGGTCCATTTGCACCCCTATGCTGAGCTTGTGCTTAGAGGCTATTCATTAAACTTGGATAAGGAGTGTTTGGAGAGTTTCTTGGCTTGGATTTTGATTACCACTCAAGGAGAGCCTTTCAAAATCAAGGCTATGGTTGTAAGCTTCCATTTATTATTTAAATAACATACAATTGTTGGTTCATATTCCCAAAATATTTATGTTCATGTATGTATTAGCTCGGAATTCCTTGATCAGCTAAGTAGGTTATTATTAGATTTTATATTGGTTTTGGCATGCTTTGTTATCTCTTGATCACTTGTGCAGGTACATAAGCGCTGAAATAAGCAGGAACAGGTTCGTGACACAAGCAATTCAAGGATCTCAACAAAGGAAATCAGAATAGCATCAAAGCGAGGTAGGTCATCTCTCTCATTCTATTTTTTAATTATAATCTAGGAAGATGTCTCGTTGATTGTCACTTTAGTTTCTAGACCCACTCATTGGTCTAGAGGGATCATCTTTGTTTGCAGAGAGGATTAACATTGTCATTTTTATTAGCCTATTTTACCATATGAGCCTTGAATTGAGTCATTATGTGGAGGGCATGAAAACGTATCTCAACCATAGTTTATCTCCATTTCAAGCTTGTCTAAAAATGAAACCAAATCCAAGCAAAGTTTTTTCTCATGTTTCAAGCTTGTCTAAAAATGAAACCATTTCCCACTTTACATCTATGATTGTCATTTTTATCAGCCTATTTTACAAAATGAGCCTTGGTTTTCTCATTCCATTGTCACCATCTCTTTGGACGATCATATGCTTTCGCTTGGTTGTTTTACCCTTTTCCTGAGGAACTTTTGCAATGAGAGGTCTTATTAGATAGCCTCTTGACCATTATATGTTTTGAGTAGTTTCATCATGACTAGAACCAGTTTCTATCCTTTCATACCACTCATTCCTCCAGGTGGAGTCCTCTTTCAGCTCTTTTCAGACTCTAAAAATATGAAAAGATTGTCGAGCACTTGTAATCTAGAACTCGTTAAAGTAAATGAATTTACGTCTACTCAGTATAAGTTTAACCCTTTTTCCGACTGAGATAGACTATCTTATGAAAAAGGAATACCTTAGTTGAACATGATGTTGTGGGGAAAAATGCCTATGCAGGACAATCCTATCCACCTAAGGTGTGACAGTACCTTAGCAACAAACAGATACAGGTATTCTGGTTTCTTCCTTTATGAAATGTGAAAGAGGGGAGATCGATAGACTTACCGTTGTCTTCCATTTGTCCCTCGATCTAGATCCTCTTCTCTTTGGGTGTTCACAGCTACTTGCCTCCTCGCTTGCTCAAGAGAACAGCTACTTGATTCCCACGAGATCACAAGAGAATAGCTACTTGTGACAAGAGAATAGCTACTTGCGACAAGAGAAGAACACAACTCAAAGGCAAATATTCATATTCATAAATGATTCAGGATTAGAAGTAAATCAAATACACCAATGCAATCATACAAATACACCAGTATATAGGAGAAAACCAAGATAGCTTTATTGATTGATAACAAGGTTCAGGAAGAGATACAACCTAGAGGGCTCCAATCCAGCATCTCCTTCCCAGCAGAATGGAATTCCTTCTTCAGCTCCCTTCAAAGCATTAAGCACCCAATGTTTCCAGTCTCAAACCAACAACAATTCTTTGCAATAACAAAATTCCAGCCTCTAGATCTCATGGAGGAGAGATCTATATATAGTTATTTTGGAGAGAGGATGAGGAAGCTTGAGATCTGACTAGTGCCCTCTCCCTCTCTTAGTTCTTGAGTCCACTTGGAGGTTCTTGCTTCCACTTGGAGATTTGGAACCTCTTACTCATCACCAGTCGAATTCCCTGAGGCAAGTGTCATTTTGGAAGCTTCCTGAGCATTGACACATTGAGGAATGAGCTTGCCACTTGTCCAAACTCGCTCAGCGCAGGTAGCCTTTGTTGGAGTTGACATTCAACACAGGTAGACAGTGGAGCAGTTGACATTCAGCGCAGATGCTCAGTGGAGCAGTTGACATGATCCTGAATTGACTTGTTTTTGAGTGGTTTCAGGTGGAGAACTTCTGTGAATTGCTGTGGTTAGTTAGCCTTGTTCCTCTAGGGGTAAGAACAACATGTTTAGGGACTTTGGATCCCTTAGATTATGGAAATTTCATGCTCAATGCTGTAAGGCACAAAAATGTCTATAACAGTTGCCCCCTAAAGTATGAGGCCGTTTATCGGGTGAAATGCTTTATCCAGGAGGGTCCGAAGTTCATCCATTTGCTGGGAGGAGACCTGTAATAAGATACAATACAATACATTATGATTCATACTGCTTTCATGATCTAGCTGAGGCGAGCATTCCCATGCTCAGCTTTATAAATTCATTTTTGTACATAGAACAGACGATCGTCTGATGGTAGACTGATAATTTTGGCGAAATTATCATCCTTTGAGTAGGATGATCATCTGCTGCAATGATGTACACGTAAAATGTCTTTATCTTTCCTGAATATATATTGCAGCCCGGATGGATGAAACTAGATCCGAGGTCTTCAAACTCGTTCGATCTTCACTCTAAGTACAAGTCGATCCATGTGAGAATTGCGCTGAAGTCGAACATGGAAAGACATCGCTTGATTACCGGTCATTGATGTAAACCGTTAACAAGCGCGAGAGGAATCACCGATAATGATAATGACCCTCAAGGTACTGCAGTACAATTCACGTGGTGTGAATAAAGGACTTGGCATCGAACACCACGCAAAATCTTCTGGTCGAAGGTCATTGATGTATACCTGTCGCCGGAAGTGAGAAACTTGCCATTGAGGCATGCAAGCTTCAAAGTACTGAAGGGGTTGTTCCTAGATCAACTTCTTGGATAATGAGCTGATGTCGACAAGAAGCGATCCGTCAAAGGATGGCCTTGATGAATCCCACATCAGTGACACGGAATGGAGCTAATGATTTTAATGGAGGTGAAAACGATCTGTGACATATGATTCAGGGTGGCGGTCATGAATGGATGAAGGATAATGTATGGCAGTGGATGGGAACCGGTTGACTCTTTCTGAACGACTTCTCTTGAACATATGGCGACACTGATGCGATGGATCGGTAGCATTACCCCAAATATGGATGGTATGGCGAGACCATGGTGATGTGACCGGTGAATGAGACAACCCAACCCGATTGTGGTACGGAGGAAAAGTGTCATGTTCAAGAGCGATCTGCTACCATCAAAGTTTTTCTCGATTTTCTCCCAATTTTTCCCCAGTCATTGCTGACCAGTACCTCTTTATTTTTGTCAAGCTTGAGGAGGATAACATATGCTTGTTCTATAACCTGCCCTTCGGGCAAGCCCATCGCTATGTTTTAACGAGCCTAGCAATAGTGAAACTCGTTCTCATCTAAAGACAAGTTTGTCACTATTTAATAATTTTAACGAGTCTAACGACAAGGATAACTCGGTCCTTTTCATTTTTAGAGAGTCTGAAAAGGTACATAAAGTCAACTCCAAAATTCCTTTTTCGTCATCTAATCCCTTATGTCCAAAAAAGTATAAAACAATACAGAAGGGATGAGTTTTTGATAGCTTTAACGAGCCGAACAAAACAAGCGCTCGATCTTTTTGTGCAATAATCCCTCAGGTCCAAAAAGATTAAAATCTAGAGGAGGGATAGCTCTTCCTGTCCTTTAACGAGCTGGAAGACCAAAACTTGGCAATCTTTTCATATTTTACGAGTCAATTGAAAAGAGCTTAAAGAAGACTCGTCTTTTGAGGAACGAGTGATAAACAGGGATAGCAGCTGATTCCAGGTACAGGTTGGAATTTTCCAATCACGGCAGTGTCACAAGGATGGCTAGGTGAAATCACTCTTCGCAGCTGTTCCTCAAAATGGGTAAACAATCATATGGAGGTGAACGATCGGCCAAATGAAAAGTGGAGGCGGCAGGTGCAAGCACGACCAAGGCATTTATGGCTGATAAATTTACGATCACAGTGGTTATTTACCGGAATAGGTTCATTTTTTAATGAGCTTGAACTCTGGAGGAAACTCTTGCTCACTGCTTATATTTATTTTTTAACGAGCATGAAGACCGCGTTAAAACTGCTCGGATATCGCTTTTCTATTTTTTAACGAGCATAAATTCCGCGTTAAAACTGCTCGATATCGCTTTTCTATTTTTTAACGAGCATAAATTCCGCGTTAAAACTGCTCGATTATATAGTCAAATTTTGATTTTTTACCATAACTAGCTTTTCTCTTTTCAAGGATAGTACTGCATCTTCAATTGCTGCATCAAACTTAGTTAGAAATGAATAACATTTGCATGGAAATGAGAATATAACCCTAATATTTCGCTTTGAACTACGTAAAAAGCATTTAAAAAGTGTTTTTACCTCTCATTTTACCATTTCATTTGAACTTGGTTTGTTGGAGCTTTGGAGGTGCCTCTTCCCCCTTGATTTTCACCAGCTGATTTCGGGAGATTCTGTGGACAATTCTCGGCGCCGTCTGGACCAGGTAGGAGCTAAACCCTAGCTCTTTCTTTTCATGGTTTCATTTTTCCATTCTGTGCCTGTTTCCTTGTCTTTCTGAGCACCTGGGGTTTTGCCAGGGTGCTCTGCCATCAGCGCAGGCAGTCCATTCGAAACCTGCGTTGAATGTCAAGCTGCCTTAAGGCAGTTTGACCTTGAACGCAGGTAGGACACTTGTCACTTGCGTTGATCACAGAAAAACAATTCTGTTACACAATTTTTTGATGAAATTTTGACAGTTTCTCATCAAATCCAGGAGCTTACTCTTTCTCTTATTTGTTTTGCAGGGATCTTTGAGCAAAATGTCCCTTACATGGCGAGAACGAGAACATGAAGAAGAAGATAAGATTGCTCTCCATGACCCTGTCACGGTGAATGCGCTGTGGAACTGTGGCCTACTGAAGTTTTTCCGTATCTCTAGCATGAGAGCACAGATCTCTTTACTGCAGTATATGCTTGATGCTTGGGATCCTATCAACCAAGTATTCCAGATTAGGGGAAAATCCATCCCCTTGACCATCGTAGACATTTACTTCTTGACTGGGTTGTTAAGGCGGGGTGCCCCCATTTCTTTGTTAGGTTCGGCCCGAGGGAATGACTCCGTGAGAGATTATGTCCGCCAGTATTGTAGGGAAGGTTCCCAGCTGAGCAGAGACGGCAAGGTTGTCATCCGTGACATTACTGACAAGTCTCTCAGGTCCATTCTGTATACTATTGGTAGGATGGCCGGTAGCGCATCTCTACATGTTGCCAACAGGTCTTATGTTTAGCACGCCTTGGAGTGTCTCCAACCGAAAGTATTCAACTGGTGTGATGCAGTACTTGTTCAGATGAAAAGTCAATTGACCAAGGTAAAGGACGGGAAGCTGAAGAACTTTGGATTTGGTTCTATTTTGACTGCCTTCGCCTTGGAGAAAATACCACTGATGCAGCCTCAGTATATTGCACTCGACTTGCCTTCTCCGACCGAGCCACGCATGCAGAGATGGGTCGATCACATGTCTAGGCATGCTGGTCAACCTCAGATTACTTTCACTGATACCTTCTTTAGGTGGTTCGAGCGCCAGGAGATGGTCTATTCCGAGTATCCATATGTGGGTATGGATTTCTGAGGTGATCTGGATTTAGTGTTACCGGATGGCGAACAGTGGGGCGCTATTGGTAAAATCTTCGACCATATTACTGTTTACTGTTCTTACTTATAATGTCCTTGTGCTTTATTCTATCAAGACTTTAATTAAACTCATGTGTGCATGCAGATGTTGGTCATGTTCGTCCAGCAGTTCGCCCGAGAGCGCCAGTTGCTGCCCCAGCAGGGGAGACTGCTGGGAGAGTCATTCTCCGCGACCTTGACGTAGTCGAGACCCTTACAGCTGTGCAGGAGCAGGTTGAGAGCCTTACTCTCGGCATTCTCGATGTGAGGATTGATGAGTTACCGTTACAGCTGCAGCGGCATACTACTGGCGTGCCTAGACGATGGACTCGTCTCTTGCGCATGATTGCACAGGCCGTGACGTGCTATCATGAGCATCACTAGACTAGGGTGCCCCCTAGCACTTTTGAGTTTTTGGGTCATATGACCGATTTTGTCTTGGTTACAGAACATTATGTATGAACGATAAACAGCTTATATATATTTTGATTTTCGAGTTTTATTCTGGTTGAGTTATATGATCCATATGTACAATCATTGATGATGTGTCTCTTTTTATAAATGTCGCAAATGTCTATCTAACACATAGTTTGCTAATGAGTCGGTTAATGTGTTTAGGTTTCTGGAAATATGCTGGTATTGAATTGAATCAAATTGTCTTTCCAAAATCTTAACCCTTAGGAACATGCGATAAATAGCTGGATTGCGAACGGAATATATACCATTGAGTTGTAGTATTACGAGTTGTGAGTCTAGCCTGATGATTAGTCGGCGTATGCCACGGGTGATGGCATCAGAGAGTAGTTCTATCAATGCGCTATACTCAGCGATGTTATTCGTTGATTGCCCAATACACACACCTCTGAAACTTACTAACTCGCCGCTTGGATCAAAAATGGCCCAGGCTGCGGAGGATAGGTTCCGCGAACTACGACTTGCTCCGTCGGCATATCCAACACATGTCTCCAGAAGGTTTGACATCTGCAATAAATGTAAAAAGTTGGATTACTCGACCAAAACAAACACTTTAGCGAAAACAAAATACAACAAAAGCACACAGGTTACTATTTAATCATAGTAACGCTTGAGGTACAACCCATTACGGGGTTGCGCCAGTGGAATTCCGTCATAATCCATTAACTCGTAGGCTCCTTTTGCTAACACTCGTTTAACAATATAGGGGCCCATCCATAAGGAATTAAATTTACCTGCTCCCAATTTATCGGATTCTTGGTCATAAAGCAAGACCAAGTCGCCTTCTGAGAAGACACGGGGTTTGACATTTTTGTCGAACTGCGCCTTGACTCTTTTCTTATGGGCTTCGTTAGCCAAAGCGGCATCACGACGGGTTTCATCCAATTGGATTAATTCCAAGAAATGAGCCTCTTCTTCCGAAGTTCCGGGGAGGAGATCAATTGCGAGTTTAAGCGACGAAATTTCGCACTGGATTGGCAAGACTGCTTCCAGGCCATACACCAATTGGAAAGGTGTGAACCCGGTCGCGTTCTTTACCGATGTTCGGTAAGCCCACAAGGCTGAGTACAGGATTAGGTGCCACCTTCTTTTGTGAACCCCGATCATCCTTTGCAACATACGCTTCAGGACCTTGTTGATTGCTTCAACTTGTCCATTGGCTTGCGGATAATACGGGGTAGAGCTGTCGTGAGATAGCCCTAGTTTGGCAGCTAATTCGACCATCATGTGATTGCGAAAATGCGACCCATGATCTGTAACTATAGCCTGTGGTACGCCGAACCTGGCGACTACATGATTGAAAAAGAAAAGGGCAGTTGTTTCACCAGTGTTATCCAGTGTAGGCATCGCCTCGACCCATTTGGTAAAATAGTCAACGACGACTATAATATACCCATGCCCCTCGGTCGAGGTGGGGTTACATTGCATGAAATCGATGCCCCATTTGGTGAAAGGCCCAACATCAACTATTGGCTGTAAAGGTGCGGGTGGTCTTCTGGTTTTGCTATCAAAAATTTGACAAGCATGGCAACTTCTGACTGCGATTATGCAATCTTTGAACGTAGTTGGCCAGAAGTATCCTGCTCGTAAGATTTTTTGTGATGTTGCATATCCATATTGATGCCCCCCACACGCGCCTGAATGACACTCATTCAGGGCTTTTTCGGCCTCCTCATGGGTAAGGCACCTCCTCAGGACTGTATCGATACCACGACGGTAAAGTGTATCACCGACGATCATGTAGTCTTTAGCTTGGTATCGTATACGTTTCTGTTTTGAGTGAGAGGATTTAGGCCTGAATTTTTGGGTTTGGAGATAAATTATGATATCTCCATACCACTCATTGCTTGTAGATATCAAAAACAAACTTTTGTCCACGATTGACTCTTCTGATGTTTCATCGTTGGACGACGATGGGAGATCGCACAATAATTCTGTGAAAACTAGAGCTTTCTTTGATTTGGATTTTACAAATTCCAGATCAAACTCTTGAAGGATCGCTATCCATTTTGAATATTTGCCCCCCAGCAACTGTCGCGACAGTATATAAGTCATGGGGTTGCAATCTGATAAAATGGTAGTTTTCCGAAAGAGGACATAATGTCGAAACCTTTGAATCGCTTGAACAGCTGCAAGCGCTAGTTTTTCAACATAAGAATATTTGCTTTCTGTGTCATTCAAGTTTTTACTTAAATAATATATAGGATGTTCAATTCCATCGACTTCTTGAACTAAAACCATCGCAATGGTCGTATCCGCTGCAGCCAGATACAGGTTAAAATCTCTTTGATAGTCCGGGGCGTACATTAATGATGCTTTCACTAGACAATCTTTCAGAGCATCAAAGGAAGCTTGCGCCACCTGGTCCCAGACGAAAGGTACATCCTTTTTCAAAAGACGAATATAACCTTTAGCAAGTTCTGCGTAATTTGGAATAAACCTCCTCAGAAAGTTTGCTTTCCCTTGGAGTTTCTGAATCTGAAGCAAATTTGAAGGTGGAGGCAAATTAATGATTGCCTGAACCTTGCAAGGGTCAAGACGAATCCCATCCTTAGAGACTACAAAGCCAAGTAAGCGACCAGAACCGACACAAAACACACATTTGTGCGGATTGAGTCTTATCTTGTAGTGTCGGCAACGTAGAAATATCGCTCTTAAATGCTGCGGATGATCAGTCCGCTTTCGCGAATGAGCCGGAAGGTCATCGAGATATGGTTGAACTATGTTCTTGATGTCATGGAAGGCATAATTCATTGCCCTCTGAAACGTCGCCCTTGCGTTCTTTAAACCAAAGGGTAATTTTCGATAAGCGAATGTGCCCCACGGACAAATAAATGCAGTCTTTGACTGGTCCTGTGGGCGGATATTTATTTGATTATACCCGGAAAATCCATCCATAAATGAAAAGATTTCACATCCGGCGCATTCATCAATTATCTGGTCGATGAAGGGTGTAGGGTAGTTGTCCTTTGGACAAGCTTGGTTTACATCCCTATAGTCGACACACACTCTAATTGTTCCTTGTTTCTTCATAACAGGGACAATATTCGATACCCAATCGGTTAGAGGAACCGGGTAGATGAATCCAGCATGGAGAAGTTTTTCAACTTCCGCCTTAATGGTAGCAGCTTTCTTGGGGTGCACCTGCCGAAGCCGTTGTCTTACTGGTTTGACATCAGGATACATTTTAATTTCATGTTCAACGATACTCGAGTCAATGCCTGGCATTTCATCATATGACCAAGCAAAGACATCTCTGAATTCACGAAAAAGAGCGTTATATATTTCCAATTCTGAAGGGGAACAACCTTTGCCGACATAAATATTCTCTACAACATTTGTTTTAGTCGAGATATTTATGGCTATAGTCTCTTCGATATTGGATAAGTTTCGCTCGGAATCCACCGTATTTACAGTATTTGATAGGAATTCAAAAACTGAAGGGTGATAAAGGTCATGTTGAGTATCTTCTTCATATTCCGGAAGAAGGGAACGATGGTGGTGATCATTCCATGGTGCCCCCTCAATCAACATTGATTGTAAGATTCCTTCGTCAGTCCCATGCACTTTCGACCAAGGATCTAATGGGGTACCATATTCTCTAGACCTATCTACCCAAACGCTTGACGAGCGTTGATTTGGGTTCGCCTCCCATGCTCGAAAAATTGATTGCTACAATATTTCTATAGGGCTTGGGGGCAAAACCATTGCATGATCCATGTCGACATTGTCTTTTGCGACCTTCGTGGAAGATATCATGTTGCAGGTTGCTACTAATGCTATATTTCCTATGTATATAGGAGGTGGAAGCGCGAAAGTTCCCATCATTGTGGGGTCTTTCAGTAGGCCTACTCCGATATCTTGAAGCGAATGGTTGCTCTCATGGATCATGGGAATGCTTCCTGTAACTTGTGAACCATTAGGGAGGAAGTTCTGTTGGTCGACGACCGTAATCCCTCCTTCAAATGGGAATGCGATCTTCCTAAAATAAGTTGACACAACAGCTGCCATGGCATAGATCCATGGTCTTCCCAGTAGGATGTTGTAGTCAAGATTCCCATCGATGACCTCAACATCAATTTCCATTGTTTTTCCTCCTAGTTCAACCTTCAAGTTATTTAGGATGTTGTACGGGGTGTGCGTCCTTCCGTCGAATGCTTTTAGTGTCGTCGAAGATCGCGACAAGGTTGGAGATCCGAGAGTTTTCCAGCAACTCATCGACATGATACATGTAGATGCCCCCTCATCAATAATTGTTCGGTGAACAGTTTTGTTGAGGGCTTTCACTTGAATAAGGAAAGCTAGTTGAGCTGGTAACTGAGGATCGTATCCTTTGTGATCAAAGGATACAAGATTGGAATCCTTAGGATCAACCCCACCAATAGCCGATAACAAAGCCTGCCTTTGGGATGGGCAATTCTGTAGTACTTCAAGAGTCGACATAGCGGATGGCGATTGGGCCAAATCTTCCACTATGTTATAATGCTGCGCCGCTCTGGCGCGAGGATTAAATGTCGACTTGTGTACTACTCCCTTTGGCGGTTTTAATGTTAATTCAGAAATGATGGGCGGTACAACTTCTATCGAAGTTGTTGTCGAACTACTTGGTTGATCTTTACCTTTGTCATTCGACAGTTGCGGATTCCCGTAATCTTTGTTCCTTGTCGAAATCAAAGCATCATTCTGTTGTTTTGAAACCGACAACATAAGCACTTGCGATGGGGAAGAATTTCCACTATCAACCAGATTTTGACCTGGGTTGGGAAATGGATCAGTTAACACAGCTGAGGTTTGCGAACTTTTAAAGAACCTCTTCAGCTCAGCTTTGAATGGACAATTCCTTGTATAATGATCCTCCTCATCGCATATTTGACATGGATAATTTTGTTTCCCTTTCCCAGGAGGGTTTGAAGAAGTTTTTCTGGGAGATGACTCACCCTGGTTCTTCTTCTTCCCTTTGTTTTTCTTTTTCTTGCTTCCTGGTTGATTGGTTTCTTTGCCTTTATCTGCTGATACAGCATTTACTTCTGAAGCAAGAATTTCTTCTTTTGCATTTTGATCCGAATTCTTATGGGATTTCTTAGACAAAGCCTTTATCGATTTCACGTTTTCCGTGCCAATCACGCCATCGCCGGCATGAGAGTCCCTATTGGATTTTGGAGGAGGAGGAATTGAAAATTCCGGTCTAGGGGCGTCAGGTATTTTGTCGTAGAGCGTGCCAGACTGAGTATAAACTAAGTCTAGATATTGTGCACGAGCAAAAACTTGCTCCTCTGTTACGACTCCCCCCTTTGCCACATCTTCTGTTATAGCAGGAAGTAACGACTTTATAAACCATTCAGCTAGTAGCTGATCGGGAACGTAAGTCTTCACCATCCTGCGACGATGACGCCACTCATGTATATGATCGGATATATGTGTGGCTGTCGTCTGGTTGAAGTTGGTCAAGATTTCTGTTCCAGTTTCATACCTTATTGGTAATTGAAAATGGGTTAAGAAAGTCGTGGCTAGGGAGCTAAAATTGTCGAACGAGGCTCTAGGTAATTCAATATACCATTTTGCCGCTGGACCCGTTAACGTCCTCTGGAAAAGGCGAAGCCTTATCGAATCATCATTCAGGGTGTTTGATGAACACCACAGATGGAAAGTCATCACGTGATTCGATGGGTCTTCACCTGGATTTCCATTGAATTTAGGAATGTCATATGGAAGCTTGTGAGGAATTGCTGGCCACCAAGGGGCGTAAGCAATCGGATCGTTGGTTAACCGGTGTAAATCGGGTAACTCTAAAGTTGCCACAAATGGTAACTGTTGATTCAGGTTAGGTGAAGCATAACCAGGGTACGATGGAATCGTTTGAGCAGTGGGCCTTTGCATACCAGCATAATGTAATTGATGTTGGTATGACTGATACGGTTGGTGGACTTGACCACTGTAAAGCGGTTGGTTTTGACCATTTTGAATATATAGTTGTCCACTGTTCGCAAAGATCTGCTGCTCAGAACCTTGGTACACTTGCTGGAATTGTGGTTGTTGGTATTGCACTAGCCACGGTTGAGAAGCCATGTTCTGTTGCGCTATACTAACCGTCGGACCAAGGTGTGGGGTAATTGTACCCGTTTGGACCTGTGTCGCCCCTCCAGTTGGCGATTGTGGCTGTGACCCAGGGTCAAGGGGCTGTTGCATTACAACCTGAGAAATCTGAGGTTGACATACAACAGGCATCGCTTGAACTTGTGACACTGTTACAATAGCTGGTGTGGTCAGGATGTTCGACACAGGTACACACTGTTGCATAGAATATACAACCCTTGGTTGTTGAGGTAGCATAGGTACCCAACCACTTGATGTAATTCCAGTATAACCTGAATACTGTTGCGAACTCCCGTATGGATACCCTCCCGGAGGGGGTAATGAAAGGGCATACTACCCCCCATACGGTAGCAATCTGGAACTCAAGGAGATTGTTTGTCCTTGTGGACTGGATTGCCCAAATTGACCTACAAATGGATCAATCTAGCGAGTTTCAACATAAGAGTTGCCGGATGTTATTCCGGATGAACAAACTAGAACAGACCACACTGTCGAAATAGTCCCTTGGTGGACTCCTTCTAGCGGTTGTGAGTTAGTCAGGACAGATGGTATGCCGGCAAACATTGTCGGAGTGACGGTAGGGGCTTTTGCTGTCGCCGTGTCGTTCGACACAGTCCTAGATGTTAACGGTTGTTCAGACATTTTGAGTCTATCCAATAGATTGCCTAGCGATTCTACAGGAACTTCCACTTGTGGTGGATTAACTTCTGATGAAGGAAATAGAGTGACCCCGACTCCAAAATGGGTTGGAGTATTTGCTTGCAGATCCTCTACAATTTCCTCTATCGCAATCAAACCCGGTGGAAGAGGAAGACCGTCAGGTCCGTAAAATATTTCTGGTGCCGAAGAAGGGGTTGAATCGACAGCGACAGTTGTTTGGGGAGCAAGACTCTCTAAACCGGTCACCGATGGAACTGGTTCAGTAACGCAAGTATTTGCCCCCAGACTAGGATCAGTATTACTGTCCCTCTGTGGCTGTTGAACTTCTTCTATAGAGGCAGGGTTTCCAGAAATGTTTGGAGTAACCGGAATCTCATATGTGGTTGGAACACTTGTTCTAACTTTGATAGGAGATTTTGAACCGGTTAAACGAGTTCGCTTTGTCCGTACTGTTTTCGATTCCGGAGACAAAGATGGTTGACTCGTAAGCCTCCGCAAATGACGGGGTTTCAATTGAATTTCTTCCACGATTGCAGATTACTCGATCAACCAAAATATAAAAGGGGAAATTGGTGTTTCCGAATTGAATGAATTTTATTAGACGCTTTAGACACAACTTGCTTTTTCACTTTTAAAGAGTCGAGAAAAAGATAAAGATGACTCTAGTCTCCTTCGACGTTTTAACGAGCCCGAAGTGACAAATGCTCGGATGGACTTTTTCTGTTATAGAGTCTGAAAAAGGCCAAAAGAAACTGCTCTGGAGATCTAGGCAGAGGGTGTGCCAAACTTTTCGCAAAACCGCAGAATACGTTTTAGGGTACGGGCGGTCGATCTTCGTGAATGCTGTGTTCACTGCATTGCGATCAGTAGGGCGGCCGACACGGTTTCCTAAGGATAAAGGATATATGCCTATAGGGGTCTCCCAATATATACGCGACGGTACATGGGAGCACAATCTGTACTAGCGCTATCGTCCCTCAGGAGGAATCACCCACCTTCCACGAGATCGAGAGTCACTAGGCTTAACGACGCCGGAACACGTCTCTAGCCTAGACCTCTATGTTGTGCGTTATGTTACAAAGCGTTGTTAGGTTCATTCAGTTTATTTTAGGTTGATCTTTTTAAAGTTTGCCTTTCAAGGTTCACCACGAGATGTATGATACAAATTCCTAAATGCAGTCTAAAGATGATAAGCAAGCTTTATATCTTTTCAACTTTGAAAATCCTAGCTACTAAGGGAAAAGAAAGACACTATCTTTTCTCAAAGAGCAATCAGCACACTCTAATGCACTTTTCCTAAATCCAACATGCAAACTATCAAATGCAAAATGCACAATGCAGGTGTTTGTTTTCCGCTTTCTTAGTATTGATGCCTACAAAGAAAGCTTTTTGTACAACTTTGAATTTGATTTTAAAAGATCAATACAAACAAGTTCACTTTTTCGAAATCAGAGAAGGTAGAAGAGATTACACTACTTAACGATTTTCGAAATAAAGACTTGTTTTGACACTTAAAAGAGAAAAATTCAAACCAATAAGCAAAAGTAAATCTATAATCAATCTGCAAACAGCCGATGAACTCTCTTCTAAGATCACAATCAACCAGATCTGAGTCAAAGGCTACAGGATGAATACTTTACTCATGCAAAGGAAAACTGTAAATGACGCCACAAACACATAAAAACATTCACAGTCTTTTTGTACAAAAGGAGGCGGAATCTAAGCAAAGAAAAGGAGTTATCAGACTGGTACCTATGCTGGTTAAAGGCTGCAAAAACAGAGATCAAAACAGGGCAACAGACAGCAGAGAACCCCAGCTGCACAAGGCTAAACTAGTTCAGTGCAAGTCCACCACTGTGGGTTTGACATTCAGCGCAGGTAGCCTTCACGGGACCTGCGTTGAAATGCAAACTGCCTTCACAGTGTCTGCGCTGAAGGAGAAACTCTCATTTCCCTTGGGTTTTGGGTCATAAAATGCTAAAAAATCAACTGTTTCAGGCCAAATCAGAAACACAAGCAAGGTATAAACAGAGGGATGCTTTGAGAGGGTACTAAAGACTATCACAAGGATCATCAAATCATTTTTGGATCCATTGTTTAGATCATAGACAAGTCCAGCAACTGGATCAAAGCAGCAACTTTCTACTTTGCATCCGGGAAAGATGCAGTTCGATTGTTGCTGTCAAGTCTATGAAGTAAACAAATGACAGAAACACAAATGAAATGAATAAACAAATTCTCCGCCAGTGGAGTCGCCAATTTGTTGTGGGGAAAAATGCCTATGCAGGACGATCCTATCCACCTAAGGTGTGACAGTACCTTAGCAACAAACAGATACAGCTATTCTGGTTTCTTCCTTTATGAAATGTGAAAGAGGGGAGATCGATAGACTTATCGCTGTCTTCCGTTTGTCCCTCGATCTAGATCCTCTTCTCTTTGGGTGTTCACAGCTACTTGCCTCCTCGCTTGCTCAAGAGAACAGCTACTTGATTCCCACGAGATCACAAGAGAACAGCTACCTGTGACAATAGAACAGCTACTTGCGACAAGAGAAGAAGACAACTCAAAGGCAAATATTCATATTCATAAATGATTCAGGATTAGAAGTAAATCAAATACACTAATGCAATCATACAAATACACCAGTGTATAGGAGAAAACCAAGATAGCTTTATTGATTGATAACAAGGTTCAGGAAGAGATACAACCCAGAGGGCTCCAATCCAGCATCTCCTTCCCAGCAGAATGGAATTCCTTCTTCAGCTCCCTTCAAAGCATTAAGCACCCAATGTTTCCAGTCTCAAACCAACAGCAATTCTTTGCAATAACAAAATTCCAGCCTCTAGATCTCATGGAGGAGAGATCTATATATAGTTATTTTGGAGAGAGGATGAGTCAGCTTGAGATCTGACTAGTGTCCTCTCCCTCTCTCAGTTCTTGAGTCCACTTGGAGGTTCTTGCTTCCACTTGGAGATTTGGAACCTCTTACTCATCACCAGTCGAATTCCCTGAGGCAAGTGTCATTTTGGAAGCTTCCTGAGCATTGACACATTGAGGAATGAGCCTGCCACTTGTCCAAACTCGCTCAGCGCAGGTAGCCTTTGTTGGAGTTGACATTCAATGCAGGTAGACAGTGGAGCAGTTGACATTCAGCGTAGATGCTCAGTGGAGCAGTTGACATGATCCTGAATTGACTTGTTTTTGAGTGGTTTCAGGTGGAGAACTTCTGTGAATTGCTGTGGTTAGTTAGCCTTGTTCCTCTAGGGGTAAGAACAACATGTTTAGGGACTTTGGATCCCTTAGATTATGGACATTTCATGCTCAATGCTGTAAGGCACAAAAATGTCTATAACAGTTGCCCCCTAAAGTATGAGGCCGTTTATCGGGTGAAATGCTTTATCCAGGAGGGTCCGAAGTTCATCCATTTGCTGGGAGGAGACCTGTAATAAGATACAATACAATACATTATGATTCATACTGCTTTCATGATCTAGCTGAGGCGGGCATTCCCATGCTCAGCTTTATAAATTCATTTTTGTACATAGAACAGACGATCGTCTGATGGTAGACTGATAATTTTGGCGAAATTATCATCCTTTGAGTAGGATGATCATCTGCTGCAATGATGTACATGTCAAATGTCTTTATCTTTCCTGAATATATATCGCAGCCCAGATGGATGAAACTAGATCCGGGGTCTTCAAACTCGTTCGATCTTCACTCTAAGTACAAGTCGATCCATGTGAGAATTGCGCTGAAGTCGAACATGGAAAGACATCGCTTGATTACCGGTCATTGATGTAAACCGTTAACAAGCGCAAGAGGAATCACCGATAATGATAATGACCCTCAAGGTACTGCAGTATAATTCACGTGGTGTGAATAAAGGACTTGGCGTCGAACACCACGCAAAATCTTCTGGTCGAAGGTCATTGATGTATACCTGTCGCCGGAAGTGAGAAACTTGCCATTGAGGCATGCAAGCTTCAAAGTACTAAAGGGGTTGTTCCTAGATCAACTTCTTGGATAATGAGCTGATGTCGACATGAAGCGATCCGTCAAAGGATGGCCTTGATGAATCCCACATCGGTGACACGGAACAGAACTAATGATTTTAATGGAGGTGAAAACGATCTGTGACATATGATTCAGGGTGGCGGTCATGAATGGATGAAGGATAATGTATGGCAGTGGATGGGACCCGGTTGACTCTTTCTGAACGACTTCTCTTGAACATATGGCGACACTGATGCGATGGATCGGTAGCATTACCCCAAATATGGATGGTATGGCGAGACCATGGTGATGTGACCGGTGAATGAGACAACCCAACCCGATTGTGGTACGGAGGAAAAGTGTCATGTTCAAGAGCGATCTGCTACCATCAAAGTTTTTCTCGATTTTCTCCCAATTTTTCCCCAGTCATTGCTAACCAGTACCTCTTTATTTTTGTCAAGCTTGAGGAGGATAACATATGCTTGTTCTATAACCTACCCTTCGGGCAAGCCCATCGCTATGTTTTAACGAGCCTAGCAATAGTGAAACTCATTCTCGTCTAAAGACAAGTTTGTCGCTATTTAATAATTTTAACGAGTCTAACGACAAGGATAACTCGGTCCTTTTCATTTTTAGAGAGTCTGAAAAGGTACATAAAGTCAACTCCAAAATTCATTTTTCGTCATCTAATCCCTTATGTCCAAAAAAGTATAAAACAATACAGAAAGGATGAGTTTTCGATAGCTTTAACGAGCCGAACAAAACAAGCGCTCGATCTTTTTGTGCAATAATCCCTCAGGTCCAAAAAGATTAAAATCTAGAGGAGGGATAGCTCTTCCTGTCCTTTAACGAGCTAGAAGACCAAAGCTCAGAAATCTTTTCATATCTTATGAGTCAATTGAAAAGAGCTTAAAGAAGACTCGTCTTTTGAGGAACGAGTGATAAACAGGGATAGCAGCTGATTCCAGGTACAGGTTGGAATTTTCCAATCACGGCAGTGTCACAAGGATGGCTAGGTGAAATCACTCTTCGCAGCTGTTCCTCAAAATGGGTAAACAATCATATGGAGGTGAACGATCGGCCAAATGAAAAGTGGAGGCGGCAGGTGCAAACACGACCAAGGCTTTTATGGCTGATAAATTTACGATCACAGTGGTTATTTACCGGAATAGGTTCATTTTTTAATGAGCTTGAACTCTGGAGGAAACTCTTGCTCACTGCTTATATTTATTTTTTAACGAGCATGAAGACCGTGTTAAAACTGCTCGGATCCAGCATCTCCTTCCCAGTAGAATGGAATTCCTTCTTCAGCTCCCTTCAAAGCATTAAGCACCCAATGTTTCCAGTCTCAAACCAACAACAATTCTTTGCAATAACAAAATTCCAGCCTCTAGATCTCATGGAGGAGAGATCTATATATAGTTATTTTGGAGAGAGGATGAGTCAGCTTGAGATCTGACTAGTGTCCTCTCCCTCTCTCAGTTCTTGAGTCCACTTGGAGGTTCTTGCTTCCACTTGGAGATTTGGAACCTCTTACTCATCACCAGTCGAATTCCCTGAGGCAAGTGTCATTTTGGAAGCTTCCTAAGCATTGACACATTGAGGAATGAGCCTGCCACTTGTCCAAACTCGCTCAGCGCAGGTAGCCTTTGTTGGAGTTGACATTCAACGCAGGTAGACAGTGGAGCAGTTGACATTCAGCGCAGATGCTCAGTGGAGCAATTGACATGATCCTGAATTGACTTGTTTTTGAGTGGTTTCAGATGGAGAACTTCTGTGAATTGTTGTCGTTAGTTAGCCTTGTTCCTCTAGGGGTAAGAACAACATGTTTAGGGACTTTGGATCCCTTAGATTATGGACATTTCATGCTCAATGCTGTAAGGCACAAAAATGTCTATAACACATGATATGAGGTTCCCTCAAATATTGTTTTCTACCTTTCCGGATTCGAGGGACAAATTATGAAAAGGGACATGATGGAGTTTTATTTTTCAAACTCTCTAAACATGAAAAAGACACCGAGTTACTCTTCCGTCAAACTCATAAAAATTACACGACAAAAGACTTGTCACCATGATGAGCTCGAGTTTCTGCTTCCTACGACTCATAAAACTTACTAGGATGGATTCATCCAAAGGATGAACTTATACGACAAGAATATGATATCCTCTTCAAGCTTGTGTAAAAATAAAGAGGTACTCACTAGAAATAGTGGGGAAAAATGAAGATGAAAAATCCTTTGTATAGGCAGCATGTTGCTCTTGAACATGACACTCATTTGTTTCTCATGTTAGGTTTGGCATATCCTCGCTTAGTCACTTGTCCTTCCAAGTTTGGGTGATCCATTTTTCCTCTCATTTGACTATTCCACCTCGTCATCATGACCCTTGGTCCTATGTTGAGTCTAATGCTACCACACTCTGGAGTCCTGTCATCGATATGTTCAAGAGAAGTCCAATCTGCATTTTTTTACCTATACACCATTTGAGTCATTGTTACAGTCTTGAAACTTATTCCACTTTGTTCCTCATTTCATGTTAATGATGGGGGAATCATTATGACCCTCCTTTGATGGGTCACTTCCTGTCGACTTTAGCTCATTATCTAGGAAGATGACTTAGAAACTCCCTTTTAGTAACTTAGAGCTTGCATGTCTTAATGTCAAGTTCTCCGTATCTGGCAACAGGTTTTCACTATTGGCCTTCGATCGGGTGATTCCACGAGTGTTCGACTTCAACTTTGTTATAAAATTAATGGATTGTGCTATCGTACCTTGAGAGCTATTGTCATTATGGGTGGTTCCTCTCGTCCCTCTTAATAGTCCACATCATTAGCTGGTAATCAAGTGGTTTTCTAGCATGTTCAACTTCAACACATTTATTTTCATGTTAGGATTCGTACATTGATCAGGTCGCGATGGAGTGCAAGACCTTGAATCTTGTCTGTTATGACTCAAGATGCATGGAGTTATATGTCATTCATGATTGTACACATGTTTCTACTATACGAATGGCTGTGACCATACCGTGAGAATTTATATCTATGATGATCCTTGTTATCTATATGGTTGCGCCCATACCATGGATATTTTCATATAGTATTCATCATCCAGATGGCTGTGTCCATGTTATGGATTCATGTCTTGACCTCAGATATGCATATGTATATGCGTCCTTGATTTGTAGGTCTCCTGATAGTGTGTGTCCTCGTCCTTGCCAAAATCTCGTAAAGAATCTCAGCCATCATTCCTCGTTCTGCCTTCATGCTTTAGGGGGCATCTGTTACACAGTATTTTGTTATGCCTCCTACACTTCCCAGTGACATACCCAGAAGTTCCCGGAAACATGATCATTATACAGTATACTCATCCATGTATACAGTTTAGATCCCTCCTTTAACTTTGCTTGGAAATTCTCTAGAGCATTCCCTAAAGAAATAACTCTTAAAACCCTAAAATGAGGGTCATCGCCCTTATGAAGCTCAAAAATATGATGATCGCCTATTGCACCATGTTAGGCTAGCAATGGTATCTCTCTGTTCCCTTGCATACCAGTGATGGCCTCAAAAAGGAAGTTTCCCCAAAGAGGATGAGAAGCTTTGTGATCTAGAAGCTTCTAGAGTGGTGAGCTAGAGGTGGTTGCTCATAGTTGAGGTCGAATCCTCCCTATTTTACCCCTTGGTCTCATCCTTATGAGATACCTCCTTGAGATGTGGGCCTAATCCTATCTTTCGAGGAGTCCTAACTCCCTCTCCTAGCCTATAAATTCCTTCTCTCCCATTCCCAAATGGTTGGTCTAGGTCCATTTACACCCCTATGTTGATCTTGTGCTTAGAGGTTATTCATTAGACTTGGAGAATGATTGTTTGGAGAGTTTCTTGGCTTGGACTTGGATTACCACTCAAGGCGATCCTTTCAACATCAAGGCTATGGTTGTAAGATTTCCTTTATTATTTAAATAATATACAACTGTTGGTTCATCTTCCCAAAATATATATGTTCATGTATGTATTAGCTTGGAATTCCTTGATTAGCTAAGTAGGTTATTATTGGATTTGCTATTGGTTTTGGCATGCTTTGTTGTCCCTTGATCACTTTTCTAGGTACATAAGCGCTGACAGAAGTAGGAACAAGTCTGTGACACAAGCAGTTCGAGGATCTCAACAAAGGAAATCAGAATAGCATCAAAGTGAGGTAGGTCATCTCTGTTGTTCTACTTTTCAATTATAACTAGGAAGACCTCTTGTTGATTGTCATTTTAGTTGCTAGACCCACTCATTGGGCTAGAGGGGTCATCTTTGTCTATAGAGAGGATTAACGTTGTCAACAAGGAGACTACTTGAACTTGAGAAGGTAGACATCATTTTCCTTCAGGAAACACTTGCACTTACTGACCAGATCATCCCCTCCCTAAAATATTTAGTATCCAGTTTCATGCACCTGATGTCCGAGGTCGCTCAGGAGGCACTGCTTTCAGTTATAATCATCGGATTGTAAAAGTTGCAAAACATATGGTCAGGGGATAGTATTATCGGGGTAGAATTATTTTCCTATGATCTTAGGATGGATTGGAGACTGATCAATGTCTATGGTCCCTGCATTAATCGGGTTGAATATTGGGAAAACCTTCTCAACACTTCATACATGCAAGCTGATAACATCATCCTGGGAGGTGATCTTAATTTATCTATTGGCCATGCGGAATCTTGGGGACATAATGCCCAGACTGATCCTCTATCTGATCCCATCAATATACTATTAGAGGATCATCACTTTATTGATATTCCTATGGCTCGACTCTAACCTATTTGGCATAATTGAAGGACTGAGAGGCTATGCTTGCCAGAAGGCTGGACTGGTTCCTTGTCAAAGAAGCTCTTCTAGGTCGATTATCTTTGTACAGGAAATGGGTCGGTTCCGAAGGCTTATCTTGTTAATCTAGGTTGTCATTGATTTCAATATGGCACTAGCCGATATGGAAAATATTGTTGAGATGCCTAGTTCCAAATGATGATGTCATAACTCTTGTTTCATAAGAATGTCAACAATTAATATGTCAAGTCACTAATGAAGAAGTCTTAAGAAGTGCCAAGTGCCAAGTATTTAGAAGCCCTTGATGACATATGGAGGACTACATTTGATGATGTCATATTCTTGATGAATGACCACAATTGATGATGGCACCTAATGAGGTCTTGATAACATGGTTGGAGATCATTTGATGGTTGGAAGATAATTTTGGAGTTATACTAATGATGTTGCACTATGACTGCACTAGTATATCATGACATTGTTCATGCGTCATGCTACGTGGAAGTTGCACTCCTACATAATGACTCTATGATCCTATGATGACATTGATAACAATGGAGAAGCTGAAGAATGAAGAAGCCACGCTGTCCCAAACATTCCTCATGTTGTCCCAAACTTTTTATGCATAAACTTTAAGGATAGTCACAAAGAAAAATTATTTTGGACACCTTGGACACATCCTTTGAAAATGAATCCTAGACCATCTTAAAGAGGATTTTTTACTCTTTCTAACGAACCTTTATTTGCCTCGAAACTCCCAATAGTTTGTGAGATATTGAATTTTTAGGTTAAAGAAATTATTCCTAACAGTGAGCCGACCTACACTCAGTCATACAAGTTGGCCTCACATCAAATAGACGTGTCCCTTTAGTTATAAATGAAATCTCTATAAATAGATGTCTAAACACTTCATTTTGAACAGAAATTCGGGCAAGAATTCAGAGACACGAAGTACAAGAGAAGGCAGAAGGCCGAAGAGAACAAGAAGACTATTGTTTAGGACAAAAAAAAAGGATAATTATGTTTGGGTATAAAATATTGGTAGAAGCTACCATATTTTTTTGTGGTCGAAGCTGCCATAGTTGTCATGGTCGAAGCTATCATGGTCAAAACTGTTGTAGTTGTCGTGGTTGAAGTTGTCGTAGTTGTCATGGTCGAAGCTGCCATAGTTGTCATGGTGGAAGTTGTCGTAGTTGTTATGGTTGAAGCTGTCATAGTTGTCATGATTGAAGTTGCCATAGTTTCCATGGTTGAAGCTGTCATGGTTGAAGTTATCATAGTTGTCATGGTCAAAGTGTTGATTTATTGGGATTGGACAAATAGATCTTGTTGAAGTCTTCTCTTGAGAACATAATAGGGTAGAGTTGGAGAACTTTGTAAAGCAACATATTGAATATTTGTGGAGATCATTGAAGACCATGATGCATTGAAGCCACTATGAGGTGACCTTGAAGAATTTATGTTTGGGTAACATGAAGAGCAGTGGTCACACCTTCATGTGAAGAATAAGGTTGTCATTGATTATGTGACGTGGAGACTAAGTGAAGGAGTAGCTGAAGATTGATAGGGCTTGTTGAAGAAAAGATTGGGAGCCGTGAAGTATAAGAAAACATACCTTGACAAAGTGAAGCTATAGGGTTGGATCCCTTGGGGTTGGTGCCTCAAAATTGACAAGGTCAGTGCCTTGGATAAGATAGGGTTGGAGCCCTAGAGGATCGGAATCCTCAAGAAACTAGGTCAGAGCCTGAACCAGATATAGGGTTGGAGCCCTTGAGGTTGGTGCCTCAAAAATGACAAGGCTGGAGCCTTGGAAGTCCAAGTCGGTGCTTGGAAAATACAAGTTGGAGCCTAGGAGATTGAAGATCGGTGTCTTCACCTAGGGTTGGTGCCATACATATTGTACTTGATTTATTGAAGAAATTAATAAAAACATTTATTCTTATTGTTCATTTTGTGTTCTAAATATAAGTGATCTAACTTGTAAAAGTAACAGTTGAAAAGAAATATTGATTCACCCCCCTCTCAGTATTTCCAACAATTAGTATTAGAGATAGTACCTTCACTCAAAGCCTAACAACTTAAAGGTTGATCATTAGAACACAAATGGAAAAGCCAAGGAAGAAAGTCTCCAATCCTCTTAAAGATGTTTCTCCCTCAACCACCAAAATTGAAGTCAATCAATTTCTGAAGGCTCCATTGTTCAATGGAAACTTTGATATATGGGAGGCAAGAACGAGGAATTTATTAAAGACTCGAGGCATTGAAGTCTGGAAATCGATGATTGTTCATAGCAGATGGATGGAGAATCCAAGGAACATAATACAAGTGTAACGAAAGCAATCTTGAATGGGCTACCTGATTCTATGAAGGCAAATGTTGAAAAATGTTCGTTAGCAAAAGGCATATAGGATAAAATTCATGATCTTCACTCAAAAAGAGCATTAACAATGATCCATAGTCAAGAAAATGATGGAAGACAAGAAGGAAATCCAGAGCCCATCAAGGAAGGTGAAGATAAGAGTGTTAACATCAAGGCTAAAGAAGACCTAGAAGATGAAGAGAATAAAAAAGATTTTGAAGAAGATCTCCTCACTAAACTTATGGCTACCATGGAAGAGATTAACAATTTGAAAAAGGAAAATGAGGAACTTAAGAAGAAAGTGAAAGTTGGTGACCAGGACAAGACAAGGAAGGAAGTTGACCTTGTCAAGATTCAAGTACAAGAAAGAGATGAGGAGCTCACCAAGATTAAGGAAGAATTTCATCAAAACAAGAGAAAGCATCATGAAGAAGTCATATCCATGAAAAATCAATTGGATAAGGCAAAGAAATGGGAAGATACCTTGTCAAGCCACCTTGAACAAAGGCACAAAATCTTGAACAAAATTGAACCAGAGATTGGTCAACACAAGGAAGAGGTCTCCTCCCTTAGATCTCAACTAGAAGAAGCAAGGAAACAAGCACAAGGAGATGAGAAGGTTATGGAAGATTTAACATTCATAAAAGGACAAGTTGATCAAGAAGAAAAGAGAAACACCATGGTATGCCAAATAGAAGAAAATGATGATGACATCACCAAGCTAAAATCAGAAATCACTTCTCTTAAGGCCCAATCGTGTGAAGCAACCACGATGATGGAAGAAATGAAGAAGCATTAACTAGTTATGAATGATGAATATTGTGAAAAGTTGAAAGTAGAAATTGTATTTCTTATAAAGGAAGTTGACTTGCTGAATAAAAACTTGAAAATCTCTCAAACCTTAGATGACATCTTAAATAATCAAAGGCCTCCCCTTGATAAATCAGGTCTTGGTTATTTAGGTGAATCCTCGAGAAAGAATGATGCAAACCCTAATGCTTCAAACAATAAGGATGTGAGGAAGCCTGGAAGAAATGTTGATGCTCCTAGTTCTAGCAAAGGAAAGGAGAAGAGTCAAGATAACTATCGAAGAAACCTTCCTCCAAGAAGAAATGCAGATGGTGTCAATGATGCAAGAAGAAATGGTTATCATCAAAGGATCCCAAGGCAAAAAGAATTTAGAAGTACATCAAGGAAACCTTCTTCTCCCAGGTACCAAAGTATATTTCTTGGTTATTTCTATTCTTGTACAAACTTTGGGCACATGGAAAAAGATTGCAAGGCATATCAAAAAAAATAATTGTAATGTTCCCCGTCAATATCTGAGAAGCAATTTCGCAAGAAGTCATGAATTTGTATTCATGAACAACATAGAGTGCTTCAAGTGTCATAACATTGGACATATGGCGTGTAATTGTAACTTGACTTGGGCACCTACTCAATATAGAACTATGCTAGAAAACTAATTTACACAAGTATGGAGAAGGAAGAAAATACAATCCGAAAATCTCTTTAACTCTCTAGCCAACAACACATGTTGTTGACCTGATCTTCAACAATCTAAGAATTTGATGGGGAAACTCTGCAAAAAGGAAGACCATGCATACAGTTAGGGGGAGCTTATGATGATTAGGCATTCTTACAAAAGCCATTCATGAATGAGTCTTATGAAATCCTTGATGAGCTATATGGACAATCATTCTTTGATAGATCATCTCTTAGGAACACTCCTTGAAGAATATAATCCTTATTCATCCGATGGATTATTATTGAAGATCTCTTCCACTTGATCATTAGCAGGTAATCTTTCATGAGGGGGAGTTGGTTCATCACATGAAGGAATTTAAGCACATATATCATGGACCACATTTCTAGAAAGAAGAGCACTATGACAGGGGGAGTAACATACCTATGAAGAACTACTATTTGTAAAGAAAAGAAGCATCTTAATAGGGGGAGTACTTGGGAACACTATTTGCCATTGATGTCAAAGGGGGAGAGAATGTTGAAAGGGCAAGAATATTTCCATCAATGACAAAGGGGGAGATTGTTAATCTAGGTTGTCATTGATGTCAATATGGCACTAGCCGATATGGAAAATATTGTTGAGATGCCTGGTTCCAAATGATGATGTCATAACTCTTGTTTCAAAAGAATGTCATCAATTAATATGTCAAGTCACTAATGAAGAAGTCTTAAGAAGTGCCAAGTGCCAAGTATTTAGAAGCCCTTGATGACATATGGAGGACTACATTTGATGATGTCATATTCTTGATGAATTACCACAATTGATGATGGCACCTGATGAGGTCTTCATAACATGGTTGGAGATCATTTGATGGTTGGAAGATTATTTTGGAGTTATCCTAATGATGTTGCACTATGGATGCACTAGTATTTCATGACATTGTTCATGTGTCATGCTACATGGATGTTGCACTCCTACATAATGACTCTGTGATCCTATGATGACATTGATAACAATAGAGAAGCCAAAGAATGAAGAAGCCACGCTGTCCCAAACATTCCTCATGTTGTCTCAAAAGTTTTATGCATAAAATTTAAGGAAAATCACAAATAAAAATTATTTTTGACACCTTGGAGGCATCCTTTGAAAATGGATACTAGACCATCTTAAAGAGGATTTTTTACTCTTTCTAACGAGCCATTATTTGCCCCGAAACTCCCAATAGTTTGTGAGATATTGAATTTTTAAGTTAAGGAAATTATTCCTAACAGTGAGCCGACCTACACTCAGTCATACAAGTCGGTCGCACTTCAAATAGATGTGTCCCTTTAGTTATAAATGAAATCTCTATAAATGGATGTCTAAACACTTCATTTTGATCAGCAATTCAGGCAATAATTCAGAGATACAGAGTATAAGAGAATATAGAGAGCCGAGGAGAAAAAGGAGACTATTGTTTAGGACAAAAAAAAGGATAATTCTGTTTTGGCATAAAATATTGGTCTTAGTTGCCGTATTTTCCTTGGTTGAAGCTGCCATAGTTTCCATGGTCGAAACTGCCGTAGTTTTCATGGTTGAAGCTACGATAGTTTCCGTGGTTAAAGCTGCCATAGTTGTCATGGTGGAAGCTGTTGTAGTTGCCATGATTAAAGCTATCGTAGTTGTCATGGTTGAAGTTTCCGTAGTTTCCGTGGTTGAAGTTTTCATGGTCGAAGTTATCATAGTTTTTGTGGTCGAAGTGTTGATTTATTGGGATTGGACAAATAAAGCTTGTTGAAGTCTTCTCTTGAGAACATAATAGGGCAGAGTTGGAGAATTTTATGAAGCAGTGTATTGAAGATTTGTGGAGATCATTGAAGACCATGATGCATTGAAGCCACTATGAGGTGACCTTGAAGAAGTTTTGTTTGGGTAACATGAAGAGCAGTGGTGACACCTTCAAGTGAAGAACAAGGTTGTCATTGATGATGTGTCATGGAGACTAAGTGAAGGCGTAGTTGAAGATTGATAGGGCTTGTTGAAGAAAACATTGGGAGCCGTGAAGTATAAGAAAACATACCTTGACAAAGTGAAGCTATAAGGTTGGAGCCCTCGGGGTTGGCGCCTTGGAAAGTCCAAGTTGGTGCTTGGAAAATATAGGATTGGTGTCCTTAGAATTGGTGCTCCTAAACTCAACGTTGGTGCCTTGGATAAGATAGGGTTGGAGCCCTAGAGGATTGGAGTCCTCAAGAAATCAGGTCAGAGCCTGAACCAAATATAGGGTTAGATCCCTTGAGGTTGGTGCCTCAAAATTGACAAGGTTGGAACCTTGGAAGTCCAAGTCGGTGCTTGGAAAATATAGGTTGGAGCCTGGGAGATTGAAGATCAATGTCTTCACCTAGGGTTGGAGCCCTACATATATTGTACTTGATTTATGGAAGAAATTAATAAAATAATTTATTCTCACTATTCATTTTGTGTTCTAAATATAAGTGATCTAACTGGTAAAAGTGACAATTGAAAAAAAATATTGATTCACCCCCCTCTCAGTATTTCAAACATATCTGATCACTCTCCTAACTAACTTGAATTTGCAAGTTCATATCACAAGCCAAAAGTCCCCTTTAAGTTCAACTTGACCTACCTCAAGGATGGGGAGTATACCAAAATGGTCACTGATTATTGGAAATCTCATCCCCTTGATCCTGGACAAACTCTCACTGAAACATTTGCTAAAACTTTGCTCTGTCTCAAACACAAAATAATTGATTGGGCCAGAGAAGAAAGAGTTAGGGATGATCACCTCTTAAAAAATATTGAAATAGAACTTGCAAATATGGTTGGTTTGGATGGTTGGGGATTTGAATCTATTGAAGCAAAATATTGTCTTATCAAACTTGAAGCAAAGAGGAGAAAAATTCTAAAGGACAAAGAGGAAACATGGAGACTTAGGAGTTGAGCTATTTGGCTACAATATGGGGATGATAATACTAAGTTTTATCATCATTTTGAAAATAGTTGACAGTCCATTAATACTATCTGGAACTTAGAGGATGATACTAGTCATCGGGTAAAAACATTCAATCAACTGGCCACTCTCAGTACCACTCATTTCAGTCGACTATACAAAGCACCACATGAAGCTACTCTTGTTGAGATCATCAAGGTGGCAGGAATGTTTCCTATATTTGTCAATCATGATGTTGCAAAGGATCTCAATTAGCATGTATCTATGGCCGAATTAGAAGGCACTCTCAAATGGTTCAAGAAAGACAAGAGCCCTGGACTGGATGGATGGCTGATAGAATTTTATCTTGCCTTTTTTGAAGTAATGGGTAATGATATACTCCAGGTTATTGAATAATGCAAGGTTAGTGGTCATATGTATGCTGCATTTAATTCTACCTTCATTGCTCTCATACCTAAATATGATGCCCCGCAAACCTTCAATGAATTTCAGCCCATCTCTCTCTGCAATTGTATATATTAGATCATTTCCAAGATTATTGCCAACTACCTTAAACCTATTTTATCTAAGCATATCTCTCCAGAACAGTTTGCTTTCCTCAATCACCTTCAGATTCATGAAGTTGTTGGTACTGCTCAGGAGTTCCTCCACTCCATCAAGGTTAAGAGGCTAAAAGGTATGATTGTTGGCTTAGTGGGTCCTAACCCAGGTTCAAAGTTAGTTTTTCCAAACAAATACCTACACTACTAGTTGTTTCGGCATCAACATGCGGAACGTGAACTAAAGTCTCACCTGAAGCAGTATGGGGGGATGCTGGAACTAAGTTTCCGCACTTAGAGATGAGTGTGTTGTCGTTTCATGCCCTAAATATGCCTTTGTGCAGATTGATAAGCCTTTAAGGCTTATTGATGTAACTCCCTTTAATCAGTTTCTATACCTTCACAAACAG
The DNA here is from genome assembly GCA_031772625.1 of Pinus tabuliformis. NCBI lineage: Eukaryota > Viridiplantae > Streptophyta > Pinopsida > Pinales > Pinaceae > Pinus > Pinus tabuliformis. The sequence goes on along the minus strand of CM062820.1, from coordinate 255,691,554 downwards.
TTACAACTACCCTTCATGGACCCTAAATAGGTGGATCAAATACCTACGCACATAAAAGATGGCTTATAAGCCAGTAATTACTCTGATTGGCTTAAGTTTTCAATAAATTCAACATACAACAAGACATTCTTCATGTAAACAGTGAACAACAATTGTGTTCATGTATTAATATAAATCATGTAAAGTCACGCATCAAGACACCATTATTTCATAAACCCATTATAACATAAGGCACATTCATATAACAGAAGTAAAGAGATAACACAATTATTTCTGCAACAATATTCTTTATTGATAATCAATTCAATCTTACAGACTCAAGACTTCCCTATGCACTCAATTGCGGAGTCTACTCTAGGCCTCTGTGCACACAGCTGTAGAGCCTTCCTTCTACTCTAATACTTCTTCTCTCTTACTCTTACTGACCCATTACATTCCTCTTCATCATCCTTACTTGCCTTAGAGATCTTAAGACACACCTATTTATACAATCCCATGGTCCATGGACCACGGGTAGATCTTCAAAAGCCAACTCAACTTACATAAAAGAATGGTAAAACCCTTTATGACATTTTAAATATCTACGCACTTCATGACCACAACTTGTGGAGACTTTACATTTTATACAACAAAACTTGGGCTTTTGCCCCAAAATTGACCCTAGGGGACCCCATCCCAATAGGCCCCCAACACAAAGATCATGACTCGCCCTCAAGTCACTTTGCTAGCATGAAGATATCACTACGAAGACCCCCCAACTCTACTTGTTCCACTGCCACTTCAATCACACTTTGTGTGGCTACTTGTTTGATCTACTCCATCAGCTGCTTTGTTACCGGTCCTGCACTGTCTTCCTTGATTTTCTGCTGCGTACACTGTAAGCTCACCAACTTCTCCTAAATGTTGGTAGAGACAATGTAGGGCTCATCCAGCAAAGGCCCCAATTTGGCCTTGAGGACTGCCTCTTTCTTCTACACTTCTTCCACCTGTAGATGTAGCTGCATGGCCTCCTGCAACTTAGCAAGGCGTTGTGTGGCAGCAATGGTGTGCATCATTGCTCTAACTTCATCATATTATTGTTGGAGTTCATGAGCTTGTGTATTCAAGGCTTGCAAGGTGGGATCTTCATGAAAATCAGTGATTACCTCATGTGCTTGCTCAAAGAGCATGGTGCAGTCAACCACCATGACATCCAATGTCGTAACTCCATCCTTCGTAGCGGCTTCACGTTGTTCCCTAATCTCTAGCGAAGTTGAAGGCTATGAATTCAACTTTAACTTTGTGATATTCAAGTTCAACTCAAACTGAACTCTAGCCATTTATGTATTGGCGTCGTGCATGCCTACAACCAACTTTCTGATTTTTGCCTCCAACGGTGCTTCCTCTGGTATATGCAGCTCAAGTAATATTCTACAGGATTCTACCACCACGATTGCAAGCTGGTTGTTCTGTGCCTCCAACACCTCTGATTTCACAATGAACATATGTTCGTTTTTGAATCTCTACTTGCTGATAAGGCTCAGTGCGCACTGCTCCCAGGCCTTAACTTCTATTATCACACCTCCTTGCAGCGTGTGAAGAAACTCATTGGGGAGCGCGGCCAAGTTGAGGCCGATGTTCTTCAGAGAGCTGACAATAGCCTTTTCAGCGGCCACCTATGTGCTCAAAGATCCCTCTGGCAGCACGACTGCTGGAAGATCTAGTGAATGGATCATCTCGGCTACTTGAGTGGTCCCTGGTGCCAAACTTGTTGAGGCAGCGCTGATCTACCCTATGCCTACTTGAATCCTATTGGCCTGGATCTGCATCTCACGCAGATCCTTTTCGATGGTGCTTAGTGTCTGCTTTTTTTGCTTCTTAAACTGCTGCAGCAGTTCTGTTGTAGTACCCCGCACCTTGTCACCTATTTCATCTAGGTCATCGTCTGTTAAAGTGATTAGATCCAGCGACGGCTTTGTCGCCTTCGACTTCTTCCACGGTCCTTCCTTCCCTTGGTCTCTATATCTCTTGATCTGGAAGGGACTACTCTCCTGCTCCTCCTGACCACCGCCACCCTACTCTGACTGTTCTTCCTTCTCCGTTTGGGGCAAAGGGGACTTATCACTTTTCTCGGAACCACACTCTTCCTGCTCTGCCTGCTTCTTCGTGGCATGCTCTGCTTCTACCCTGGCCTTCTCCTCAGTCTCTTTCTTCATTTTCTCAACCAACTGTTGTACCTTTTATTTGGCCATGTCCTTCTTCTTCTTCTCTGCGGAATTTATAGTGCCTATGACTAGATTGGAAGGAGAATTCCAGTCTGTCAGCCAGTGCTTGATGACCTCCTCAATAGCATGATCTATATCAAGGTAGTGTAGGTAGAACCATTTTTGCTCCGGATCCTTTCATGCCCGGATGTATATGCGGTGGAAGTTAGCTTTGAACTCTGCATACCTAAAAGCTGCTCAAACAAGGTTGGTGACAATCGTGACTTTTGGTTGATGGGCATTCAAATGCTCGCCTCCATCATCACCGAAAAAACTTTGGTCTCTATGACCCACACAACATCTTTTGTGGCCCATAGAGATACAAATTTTGTATTCTCCGACAAATCTTCCTCTACAGGAGGAACTTAGTTGTCCTCCAGCAAATCCCAAGCAACCACCACAATCGAGAGAAACAACCATGAATAGTGGAATGTTTTACTCTCATCATATGCCTCTTTGTAGTTCACGAGAAACTCACTACACAGGTAGCATGCCCAGTTGAACTGTATGCCCTCTGTGCACTGTGCTGCTAAAGAAACCACTAGTGCTGGAACCTTGTCTGTGTAGCACTTTCTCATAACTTTTCCACCCAAAATATGTGTGGAAACCTTTACTGTGGGGTCAGTAATTGATGTAATCGAGTACCCGCACGGCTTCTTCAAAAGTATGAATTTGTCCTTCATCTTCTCCGCAAGGTCATGCTCGCTCGTATTTTCACCAAACTCCTTGGCGGATTTAACCTGAATGTGGAAATAGCATGATCTGATGGATCAACATATTGGTGATGGGGATTGACATGTTCAGCCACAAGCACCTGTCATGCACCAAGCCCAAAAACTAATTAATGACGATTAGGTTTATGTTGGAGTGGTGGTAGTGGGGCACCCATAATAGGTTCAACAACCCCGACTAGTTCACTCCGCAAATCCATTCCACAAGCTCCAACGTAGTGACACTAGACTCTTTGTAGAAGACCCTCTTCATGTAGGTGTTTGTAGCAAGGTGGTGGAACCAATCATGGTCCACCAAATCCCAATATTCTAGCTTCAAATGCAGGATCCGCACCAAGCGTGGACCTTCAAAGGTTAGGTTCTCCGATAACAGGGGTGTGTTGAGGAAGAATTGCCCTGCATCTAGGTCCTTAGGGACCTTCACATTTCCCTTGCGTGGAGGGATATACTCCAGAAAATTAGATATAGGGTCCACCCCCTCAGTGTCTATATCTTCCATTCCCTCCTCAGCCTCTAGATCCACCACTTTCCCCTTCTCTTTCGCGCTTGGCTTTTATTTTCTCTGGGCCTGTGTAGCGTCATGCTTCCTCGGTGACTCGCACACTGGCACCAGTGTTATAGACATATTTAGGCACTGCAACCCCAGTCACATATGTCCATAAACCAAGGGCTTCTAAGCCCCTAAAAGTGTTGTTTCATACCCTAAAGGAACAAGGTCAGCTGATTACATCATCTCCCAAAAGTTCTCCATGAAAAACTACTCAGAACTGGTCAAAACTAGACCATACAGACTGAAGGTACTGTAGTACAATTCACGTTGTTTGAATACATGAGTTGATGTCGAACACCACGTAAAATATTTCAGTGAAAGGACATTGATGTAAACATGTCGTTGGAAGTGAGAAACTTGCCATTGAGGCATGCAAGCTTCAAAGTACTGAAAGGGTTGTTCCCAAGTAAACTTCTTGGATAATGAGCTGATGTTGACAAGAAGAGACCCATCGTAGGAGGTCCTTAATGAATCCCACATCTACAACATGGAACGGAGCAAATGATCTTGTGGAGGTGAAATCAATCTGATGATATAAGGTTTAGGGTGGCGGTCATGAAAAATGGAGAGTGAAGGTATTGCAGTGGATGAGACGTTGGCGAGGTTGGTGAATTCTCTGAGCGATTTCTCTTGAACATACCGGTGAAACTGAAATGGATTGGTAGTGTTAACCCCAAGGTGGATGGTATGGTGGAGCAATGGTGATATGACCGGTGAATGGAATAACCCAACCCAACTCAATCATGGTAACATAGTGAAAGTGTCATGTTCAAGAGTGACCTGCTACCAATGAAGCTATTCAAGTTTTCTTCCCTTTTTCACCACTCCTTTCTCACTTTTCCCACTTCAAAGAACACCTGTAGAGTCAAGGCAGCAAAATACCATCAAATCATAGAGATCTATAACCATAAATAATGTAGTATCAGATGTACATTAACCATATAAATGTATACACAAACAAGATTCAGAAATATACAAGCATATGGAGGAAAAATCAAATAGATTTATTGATAGAAGTAGTAGAAGAGAGGATTACAACTAGGTTGTCTAATCCAGCATCATCCTCCCAGCATGAAAGCCCTCTTCACCTCATACAAAGAAATATCACCCAACAATGTCTTCAAAGAGAAACCAACAACACTTCCTTGCAAACTACAAAATTCCAGCCCCTTGGATATCTTGGATGAGGGATCCATATATAGATGTTTACAGGAGAGTGAGTCAGCTTCTGGGATTTTGATTAGTGTCATTTCACTGATAGTTCTTGGTTCCACTTGGAGATTTTAGATCTCTTACTCATCCCTGGGCGAATTCTGAGAGGCAAGTGTCATATGAGAAGTTTCTAGAAGATTCTCTAGGTTTCCACCTAGCACACTACTTCTGCCATTTGTCTGCTCTCGCTCATCACACCCTACAGAAGGGATTTCTAGTATGCATCACACCCCCTGTGTGTAATAGGTGAGATGCATCACACCATATGCATGGATCAGTCTGTATGGTCCACTTTTGACTAGTTCTGAGTAGTTTTTCATGAAGAACTTCTAGGAGATGATGTAATCAGCTGACCTTGTTCCTTTAGGGTATGAAACAACATTTTTAGGGGCTTGGAAGCCCTTGGTTTATGGACATATGTGATTGGGGTTGTAGTGCCCAAATATGTCTATAACAGTTGCCCCCTAAAGCATGAGGTCGTAAATCTTTTGATGTCGGGTGAAATGCTTTATAATGGGGATCTGAGGTTTTTCGAATTGGAAGGTGACTTGTAATAAGATATAACACAATAAATTATCTTCATAATATTTTCATGATCTAGCTGAGGCGGGCACTCCCATGCTCAGCTTTATAAATTCATATTCATTTACATAAGACAGACAATTGTCTGTGTGGCAGATTGATGATTTTGGTAGAGCCATCATCCTTTAGTTTGGATGATTATATGTGCAGTTGTGATGTACATTTGATGTCTTTATTTCCTTGAATATATCGCAGCCCAGATGGATGAAACTAGATCTGGGGTCTTTAAACTCGTTCAATATTCACCCGAAGTACAAGTCGATCCATGTGAAAAGATGTTCTGATGTCGAACATGGGAAGACATCGCATTATTACCAGCCAATGACATAAGCTATTAATGGGCGCGAGAGGAATCACCAATAATGATGATGACCCTCAAGGTACTGCAGTACAATTCATGTGGTGTGAATACATGAGTTGATGTTGAACACCACATAAAATCTTTCGGTCGAAGGCCATTGATGTAAACCTGTCACCAAAAGTGAGAAACCTACCATTGAGGCATGCAAGCTTCAAAGTACTGAAAGGGTTGTTCCTAAGTAAACTTCTTGGAAAATGAGCTGATGTCGACAAGAAGAGACCCGTCGTAGGAGGGCCTTAATGAATCCCATATCTACTACATGGAATGGAGCAAATGATCTTGTGGAGGTGAAAACGATCTGATGATATAAGTTTCAAGGTGATGGTCATGAAAAATGGAGAGTGAAGGTATTGCAGCGGATGAGAAGTTGGCTAGGTTGGTGAATTATTTGAGCAACTTCTCTTGAAAATACCGGTGACAATGAAATGGACTAGTAGCATTAACCCCAAGGTGGATGGTATGATGGACCGATCGTGATATGACCAGTGGACGGAATAACCCAACCTGACTCAATCATGGTGACAGCGTGAAAGTGTCATGTTTAAGAGCGACCTGCTACCAATGAAGCTATTCGAGTTTTCTTCCCTTTTTCTTCCCTTTTTCACCACTCCTTTCTGACTTTTCCCACTTCAAAGAACACCTGTAGAGTCAAGGTAGAAAAATACCATCAAAGCATATAGATCTATAACCATAAATAATGTAGGATTAGATGTACATTAACCATATAAATGTATACACAAACAAGATTAAAAAATATACAAGCATATGGAGGAAAACTCAAATAACTTTATTGATAGAAGTAGTAGAAGAGAGGATTACAACCAGGTTTTCTGATCCAGCATCATCATCCCAGCATGAAAGCCCTCTTCACCTCATACAAAGCAAGATCACCCAACAATGTCTTCAAAGAGAAACCAACAGCACTTCCTTGCAAATTACAAAATTCCAGCCCCTTGGATCTCTTGGATGAGGGATCCATATATAGATGTTTACAGGAGAGTGAGTCAGCTTCTAGGATTTTGATTAGTGTCATTTCACTGATAGTTCTTGGTTCCACTTGGAGATTTCAGATCTCTTACTCATCCCTGGGCGAATTCAGAGAGGCAAGTGTCATATGGGCAGTTTCTAGAAGATTCTCTAGGTTTTCACCTAGCACACTACTTCTGCCATTTGTCTGATCTCACTCATCGCACCCTACAAGAGGGATTTCCAGTATGCATCGCACCACCCATGTGTAATAGGTGAGATGCATTGCACCCTATGCATGGAGCAGTCTGTATGGTCCAGTTTTGACCAGTTCTAAGTAGTTTTTCATGGAGAACTTCCGGGAGATGATGTAATCAGCTAACCTTGTTCCTTTAGGGTATGAAACAACATTTTTAGGGGCTTAGAAGCCCTTGTTCTATGGACATATGTGATTGGGGTTGCAGTGCCCAAATATGTCTATAATAGTTGCCCCCTAAAGCATGAGGTCGTAAATCTTTTGATGTCGAGTGAAATGCTTTATAATGAAGATCCAAGGTTTTTCGAATTGGAAGGTGACCTGTAATAAGATACAACACAATACATTATCTTCATAATATTTTCATGATTTAGCTGAGGCAGGCATTCTCATGCTCAGCTTTATAAATTCATATTCATGTACATAAGATAGACAATCATCTGTGTGGCAGACTGATGATTCTGGTAGAGCCATCATCCTTTAGTTTGGATGATTATATGTGTAGTTGTCATGTACATTTGATGTCTTTATTTCCTTGAATATATTGCAGCCCAGATGGATGAAACTAGATCTGTGGTCTTCAAACTCATTCAACCTTCACCTGAAGTACAAGTTGATCCATGTGAAAAGATGTTCTAATATCGAACATGGAAAGACATTACTTGACTACCAGCCAATGATGTAAGTTGTTAATGGGCGCGAGAGGAATCATCGATAATGATGATGACCCTCAAGGTACTGCAGTACAATTCATGTGATGTGAATACATGAGTTGATGTCGAACACCATGTAAAATCTTTCGGTCGAAGGCCATTGATGTAAATCTATCGCCGGAAGTGAGAAACTTGCCATTGAGGCATGCAAGCTTCAAAGTACTAAAAGGGTTGTTCCTAAGTAAACTTCTTGGATAATGAGCTGATGTCAACAAGAAGAGACCCATCATAGGAGGGCCTTAATGAATCCCATATCTATGACACGGAATAGAGCAAATGATCTTGTGGAGGTGAAAACGATCTGATGATATAAGGTTCAGGGTGGCGGTCATGAAAAATGGAGAGTGAAGGTATTGCAGTGGATGAGAAGTTGGCTAGGTTGGTGAATTCTCTAAGTGACTCTTGAACATACCAGTGACACTGAAATGGATTGGTAGCGTTAACCCCAAGGTGGATGGTACGTGGACCAATGGTGATATGACCGGTGAACGGAATAACCCAACCCGACTCAATCATGGTGATAGAGTGAAAGTGTGATGTTCAAGAGAAACTTGCTACCAATGAAGCTATTCAAGTTTTCTTCTCTTTTTCCCCAGTCATTGTTGACTAGTACCTCTTTATTTTTGTAAAGCTTGAGGAGGATAACATATGCTTGTTCTATAATTTGCCCTTCAGGCAAACCTGTCGCTATGTTTTAACGAGCCTAGTGACAGTGAAACTCACTCTTGTTTGCATGGACAAGTTTGTCGCTATTGTTTTAACGAGTTTAATGACAAAGATAACTCGGTCCTTTTCAATTTTAGAGAGTCTAAAAAGAGACGTAAAGGCAACTCCAGTAGTCCTTTTTTGTAATATAATTCCTTAAGTCCGAAAAAGTATAAAAGAATATGAAAGGGATGACTTTTCAATAGTTTTAACGAGCCGAACAAGACAAGCGCTTGATATTTTTGTGCAATGATCCCTCAGGGCCAAAATGATTAAAATTTAGAGGAGGGATGGCACTTCCGATCGCTTTAACGAGCTGGAGAGATGAATTACTTAGCAATCTTTTCATATTTTACGAGTTAGATGAAAAGACCTTAAAGGAGACTCATTTTTTGAGGAATGAGTGATGTTTTTGGATAACAACTGGTTCCAGGTAAGGTTTGGAACTTTTCAATCACAGTAGTGTAAAGAAGGTGGCTAATAGAATCACTCGTCGCAGCTGTTCCTTAAAAAGGGTAAACAATCAAATGGAGGCATATGATTGGCTAAAAACGAGTGGAGGTGATGGTAAGAACACAACCAACGTTCAAAAGCTGATAATTATGTGATCGCAAAGATTATTTATCGAAGGTGGGTTCATTTTTTAATGAGCTTAAACTCTAGGGGAACATTTTCTCATTGCTAGGTTTATTTTTTAACGAGCTTGAACTTCACGTAAAACTGCTCGTTTTTCCTTTTTATGTAAGCTAGGAATGACCAAACTATAAAGCTAAAAAGCTAAAAAATGAAATTGGTCATTTCTTCTTGTATAAAAAGGTTTGTGTGCCCCCAACATAAAAATTATTTAGTAACGATATGGAAACTTACTGTGGTTAAGCAGGATGATTTTCTATCAATGCTTAGACAAAACACTTCCTACACTTTGTCCGCAAAATAGACAAAGGTGAAAGTTCACTCAGACCGATCACATAACTTACAGGGAAACTTATCTCTACAGCTGGGTTTGTCATCAAAATAGACAAGGGTGCATGCCCCCCTAAGCTTTGTTACATTCACCAGATTACTTGGTAATTAGGTGGTTGGAATGAAGGTTCCTTTACAAGATCAAGTGAAAGACTCAACTTGGAACTTTGCTCATCCTTGTTTCATTTTTTAACAAGCTTGACACGAGACAAAGAATTCTGCTCAGATCCTTGCTTTCATTTTTTAACGAGGTTCACACCAGTCAACGAACTATCCTCTGGCGACCCTTGATCACAACTCATAATGGGTCATGAAGGAAAGATCTGGTTCCAATTCCCCTAGTACATAATGTACAACATCACTGAATAATTCATTAGATGATGTAGGTATGGTAGTGCTTGGAGGCAATACCTCGCGATGATCCACACTATCAAAATGTTCAGAGTTCTTCTTCATATTTTTTGATGTAGAAGATATCACGTGACAGGTTTCCACCGTGGCCACTTCCGCCAGATTACTCGAAGGCGGGAGGGAAAAATTACCCATCAAAGATGAGTCTTTTAGGAGACCTACTTCGATATTTTGAAGCGATTGAGAGCTTCCATGGATCAATGGAATGCTTCCGGTAACTTGTGAACTGTTGGGGAGGAAGGTTAGTTGGTCAATGATTGTAATTCCACCTTTGAAGGGAAATGCAATCTTTCTAAAATATGTTGACACAACAGCAACCATAGCATAAATCTAGCGTTTGCCCAGTAGGATATTGTAGTCAAGGTTTCCATCAATGACCTCGACTTCAATTTCTACTATCCTTCCCCCCAGTTTGAATTGCAAGTTACTTAATATCCCATATGGCGTGTATGTTCTTCCATCGAATGTTTTTAATGTCATTGATGATTGTGACAAGGGTGGAGAGCCTAAAGTTTTCTGGCAACTCGTTGACATAATACAGGTAGATTCCCCCTCATCAATGATTGTTCGATGAATAATTTTGCTGAGGGCTTTTACCTGTATGAGGAAAGGGAGTTGGGTCGGTAATTGAGGTTCGTATCCTTTATGATTAAAGGCCACTAGATTGGAATCCGCTGGATCAATCCCACCTATCGCTGATAACAAAGCCTGCTTTTAGGAGGGGCAATTCTGTAGTACTTCAAGTGTCAACATAATGGATGGAAATTGGGCCAGATCATCCACTATATTATAATTCTATGCTGCTTGAGAATGAGGATTAAACGTCGATTTATGTACTACTCCCTTAGGTGGTTTTATTGTTAATTCAAGAATGATTGGTGGAACAACTTCAGGGGAAGTTGTTGTCGAACTACCGGGTTGATCTGTAGCCTTGCGGTTCGATGACTGTGGATTTCCATAATCTTTATTCCTTGTTGATATCAAAGCATCATTTTGCTGTTTTGAGATGGATAACATAAGCACTTGGGATGGGGAAGCACGATCACCAGCAACCAGGTTTATTTTTGGGCTCAGAAACGGATTAGTCAACACCGCTGGGGTATTTGAATTTTTTAAAAATTTCATAACCTTAGCTTTATGTGGACAATCTTTCATGAAATGCTCATCATCGCATATGTAACATGGATAACGAGGTTTCTTTTGCCCAGTAGGGTTTTCAGAAGATTTTTCAGGAGGTGAATCATCCTGTTTCTTCTTTTTGCTTTTCCCTTTCTTCTTGCCCCCTGGTTGCTTCGGTTCTTTGCCTTTGTCGGTCGACACAGCATTAACCTCCGAGGCAGGAAGTTTATCATTTGCCTTTTTACTGGAAACTGCAAGGGCTTTACTAGATGAGGCCTTTGCAGTTTGCGTACTTGAGGTGCTAATCACGCTGTCGCCGGCATGAGAGTCCTTGTTTGATTTAGGAGTAGGAGGAACGGAAAACTCTGGTCTAGGAGCATCAGGAATTTTGTCATAGAGCGTGCCAGATTGAGTATAGATCAAGTCTAGATATTGTGCATGAGAAATGACTTTCTCTTCAGTGAAACCCCCCCCCCCCTTTAGCCACATATTCTGTAATAGAAGGTAATAATGGCTTAATAAACCATTCAGCTAGCAGCTAATCAGGAACATATGTTTTTACCATTCGATGACGACGTCGCCACTCATGAATATGATCAGATATGTGAGTGGTTGTCGTCTGTTTAAAATTGGTAAGAAGCTTTGCCCCTTTTTCATACCTTATGGGTAACTGAAAATGGGTTAAAAAGGTTGTGGCAAGGGTTCTGAAGTTATTGAATGAAGCTCTAGGAAATTCGATGTACCATTTTGCTATGGGACCAGTTAACATTCACTGAAAGAGGCGAAGTCTAATCAAATCATCATTGAGAGTGTTGGACGAACACCATAGATGAAAGGTCATCACATGATTCAATGGATCTTCAACTGGATTTCCATTTAATTTAGGAATATCTGACAGAAGTTATGAGGAATCGTCGGCCACCAAGGGGCATAAGCAATTGGATCATTTGTTAGCCGATTCAGATATGGTAGTTCCAATGTTGCAACGAAATGCAACTGTTGATTCAGGTTTGGTGAAGCGTACCCAGGATAAAATGGGATCGCCTGAGCAGTGGGTCTTTGCATACCAACATAATGTATTTGATGCTGATAACTTTGATAAGGTTGATGGGCATAACCATTATGATATGATTGATGGTGACCATTTTGAATATACGGTTGCCCATTACCCACAAAGCTTTGTTGCTCAGGTCCTCGGAAAGCTTGTTGGAATTACGGTTGTTGATATTGCACCAGCCATGGTTGCGAAGCCATTTATTGTTATCCAATACTGGATGTTTGACCAAGATGAGGGGTAATAGTACCTGTTTGAGCCTGAATCGCTTCAGTTAAGGAGCCACTAATCGGCGATTATGGTTGATTTGTTGAGACAAGAGGCTGTTGTATTATGACCTGAGAAACTTGAGGTTGACATACAACAGGAAACACTTGTACTTGTGACACCATTACAATAGCTGGTGTAGTGGGAATATTTGACACAGGTAGATTTGGTTGCATTTAATATACAACTCTTGGCTATTGAGGCAATATTGGCACCCAACCACTGGATGCAATTCCGGCTTGAACCGAATTTTGTTGTGAACTCTCATATGGTTGTTCTCCTGGAGGGAATAATGAAAAGGTATACTGCCCCCCATATGGCGGCAATCCAGTGTTCAAAGGAAAAATTGGTCCTTGTAGACTGGACTTCCCAAATTGATACTATTGTGGAGGATCAATTTGCTAAGACTCAACATAAGAAATTCCAGATATTATTCCGGACGAACAAATGGGAATATACCATACTGTCGAAACAGTTCCTGGGTGGACTCCATCTAGTGGTTGAGAGCTAGTTGGGACAGATGGTATACCAGTGAACATTGTCGAAGTAGTGGCAAGAGGTTCTACTACTGCTGTATTGGATGACACAGTCCTAGATGTCGATGGTTGTTCAAACATATTGAGTCTATCCAAAAGACTTCCTAGCAATTCTACAGGAACTTGTGATGAAGGTTGACTATCTTCTGAATTAGAAGGATATAGGTGGATCCCAATTCCAAAATGCAATGGGGTACTGGATGGAATATCCTCCACAATCTCTTCTATTGCAATCAATCCAGGTGGAAGAGGCAGACCGTTAGGTTTGTAAAATATTTCTGGTGCCGAAGAAGGTGCACACTCTGCAACGACAGATGTTGGAGGGTTAACACCTTCCGAATCAGTCCTAGATGGAGCTGGTTCAGGAATAGATGTGTTTACAGTAGGATCAGTTCTAGTGTCCTCTTATAACTGTGGAACTTCTTCTGTAGAGGCAGGGATACCAAAAATAGTTGGAGTAACTGGAGCTTCTGAGCATGTTGAAACACAAGTTTCAAACAAACCAGGAGACTTTGACCTAGTTAAATGAGATCGCTTAGCCCAGAATGGTTTCGTTTCCAGAGTCAAAGATGATTGACTCGTTAGTCTCCACAAATGATGGGGTTTTGATTGACTTTCTTCCACGATTATGGATTACTTGATCAACTCAAAATAAAAAGGGGAAAATGTTATTCCGAATTAAATGAATTTTATGATGCTTTGACAAAACTTGCTTTTTCAATTTTTAAGAGTCGAGAAAAATTTAAAGATGACTCTAGTCGCCTTCGATTTTTAATGAGCCTAAAGTGACAAGTGCTCAGATGGACCTTTTCTTTTAAGGAGTCTGAAAAGGAATGAAAGTGACTACTCTGGAAATCTAGACAGAGGGATTACCAAACCAATCGCAAAACTGCAAAATACTTTTTACGGTACAGCAGTCAATCTTACCGAATGCTATGTTCAGTGCATTACGATTGATAGGGTAGCAGACACAACGTCCTAAGGATAAAGGATGTAGCCTATTGTAGTTTCCCAATATATACTTGACGGTACGTGGGAGCACAAGTCCATACTGGCACTTGTAATCTCAAAGAGGAGGAATCACCCAACCTATGATGAAAGCGATAGTTACCATGCTTTACGACGCTGAAATATGTCTCTAGCCTAGACTTCTAAATGTTGTGCATTAGGTTCCAAAGTGTTTTTATGTTCATTGAATTTTATTTTATAGTTGATCTTTCTTAAGAAGTTTTCCTTTAAGGTTCACCGCGTGATGTAGCTATACAATTCTTAAATATGCAATCTAAGATGATAAGTAGTCATTTACTTTCTTTTTGCATTGAAAATCCTAGCTACTAAGGAAAGAGAAATGAAATTCTTTCAACATAGAGAAGAGAGCACACACTAGATGCACTTTTCCTAAATCAACTTCAGCATGCAGTCTTAATGCAAATGACAAAAAGAAAACAAAGTATAGATCTGAACTATCTTCTTTCAAAGCGACAATACTAACAATTTTCTCTTCAAAAAACAAAAGGGAGGCTATGACGACACTTTGCGATTTTGAACTTAAAACTGCTTTCGACACTTGAAATACTAATGATCCAAATCCAATACAATGGAAAAAGTGTAATCGACTATCTAAAATAGGAAGCTTTGTGACACTCTTTTTCTTGACTGAAAACGACACTTGCAACACTTACAAATCAAAAGATGACAGTTCAATTAAGCTAATTTTTGCGAAGGAGAATTGTAAATGATGAAAAATACATAAAAAAAAAAAATCACAATTCCTTTTGATGGAGGCTGAATAATGCAAAGGAATATGGTTTCAAGAGATATACTGATCACAGACAAGCAAAACTACTGAATAAGCTAAAGAAAATGAAGAAAAAACCGAAATCTGGAGGCAAAAACAGTCTTAGTCAATCATCGCACCTATAACACAGGGAAACAGGGATGCATCTCACCTGCAACACATGGGAGGTGCGATGAATCCAGGTTTCCAAGAAGAGCCAGTGCGATGGACTAGGGATGAGACTGTGCTTGGTTTTCACTCACAGTTTGCAGCTAAGTTCAGGGGTTTAAGCTTAGCTAATGATAGTCAGTAAACACAAAGTATAGGGGCTGATATAATGAGGTTATTTGAGCTACCACCAGGGAACTTAGGATGTTTGCAAGCTAGATGTTCAATTCATAAACCAGCCTGGAGATTGACTGAAGCAACATTGATCAACTTTGTAGTTGCATAGCAAAAGCAGTTCGAAGGCTAGCTAGCTTAACTTTAGGCTCGGTCTGTGGTTTATAAAGCAAACAACAGAAACAAAACAAAAAACTATTCGCTCCCCAGCAGAGTTTCCATTTGTCTACTCTCACTCATCGCACCCTACAGAAGGGCTTTCTAGTATGCATCGCACCCCCCGTGTGTAATAGGTGAGATGCATTGCACCCTATGCATGGAGCAGTCTGTATGGTCCAGTTTTGACCAGTTATGAGTAGTTTTTCATGGGGAACTTCTAGGAGATGATGTAATCAACTGACCTTGTTCCTTTAGGGTATGAAACAACACTTTTAGGGGCTTAGAAGCCCTTGGTTTATGGACATATGTGATTGGGGTTGCGGTGCCTAAATATGTCTATAACAACCAGCTTCCTTTGCTTATATTTCTTTGGTTTGGGGACCTCCCTTACCAACGTAGGCTTCAGCATAGGTGACCTCGGCACCGTAGGTACTGCAGCTGGAACCTCCATGCTCATCACCTCTGGAGCAGCTCCCTCAAAGGTGATAGTTCCTCCAATACTAGTGGTTTCAGTGGGACCTGGTCCTAAAATGATATCACTAATGAGCTTCTGATCTAACTCAGGCAACTTGTCAAATGTGGGGCATGCGATCAAAGCTTTGAAATACTCGCGATTGATGCACTCCAGAAAACACAACATGAAAATTCTAAGGATGAAAAGTGTTTTCCTCTGGATGGCCACGTGTAATTTATAGGCAAATTCAAATTCAAATTCGATCGTTCCCCCCAAAATATGTCCATAAATTATAGATTGGCGGCATATTTCCAAATATTTCACTCTTAAATTCAACCATAAATGCCTTAAATGCTGCCCCCCTGCTCCTCTTAATCATCTCCTCACTATCAAATCATGAACAAATATGCTAATGGTCATGTTCTGGCTGCGTTGCACAGTTTCTCCCCCTATAGCGCAACTCCCTTCGCACTTCTTCTGGTACTGTGACACCATCCTATTTCGCACAGACCCTTTGTCGTGCAGTTCTGCAAACTAGACAGTGTAGTTTATAGTCTTACACCTCCTTGTAGCTTCCTGGAGCGCTAAGACTGTGCTACCGTTATGTAGTCATTGTGCTGGATCCCTGATGTATGGCTTCAATTAGCTTCCAATTACCCTTCCTGGAAATGGATCTCCATTCAACTTCACGAGCTGAAATGATCCACCATCTGTAATCTATTTGATAACATATGGCACCAGCCAGTGCATTTGAAATTTTCTTTGAAACTTATCAAACTTACTGTCATATAATAAAACTAAATCGTTTACCTTGAAGGTGTGCAATTTGATGTGCCGATCGTGCCAAGTTTTTCATGTTCCTTTTGAAACTGCTGATGGAATCTAGCCAAAACCCTATCTTCCTCAAGCTCTGTCAGTTTCGCGAGCCTCTCTTCTAAAGCTCCACGGTTTGCCATTCCTATGAAAGTCGCTATGCGTAGACTAGGCATGATGTACTCCATAGGCATTATATCTTCTACGCCATAGACCAACCTAAAAAGTTTCTAATTAGTAACTTTCTTACAGGTATTTCTATAAGCCCTAACACTGCTCGTATGTGCACGTCCCAATCATTCCTCTGTGCATTGCAAACCTTTGTCAGTGCATTCTCCAATATATTATTGAATGCATCAACCATCCCATTGGCCTGAGGATGATATGGCATACTCTTTTGATGATGAACTTGGAATGCCTCTGTCTCTTTTGATGATGAACTTGGAATGCCTCTATCAGTGCGTTGATCGTTTCATTAAGAAAATACCTACCACGATCAATCATCAAATCTTCTAGCAACAAAACCTGGTCAACACATATTCAAACAATAATTTCGTTGTTGTTTCCCTGTACAATCCTTCACGAGGTTGTGCCTCCACCCATAGGGTCAAATATTTGGTCATAGTGATGATATACTGTGCACTTGTCTTCTCGCCTAAAGGCTGAATTGGCCCTGCAAAATCAATTGCCCACTTCTCAAATGGCTGAAATCACATTTTCCAATTCATAGGTATCTCATCCCTTCATGATGGATTGCCCATTCTCTGACATACATCGCATGCCCTACAATATGCTTTGAAATCCTTATGCAGCGTCGGCCACCATAACCCAGTGCGTAAAATCTTCTACATTGTTGCTTTTCCTACACAATGGCCTCCCATAGCTCCTCCATGAACTTCAACGAGGATACTATTTTGTTCAAAATTAGGCACATGACGTTGAAGTATTTATTTCGACCCCATCTTATACAAATGCCCTGCAGTAGCTGAAAATTCTGATGTGGTCACTACCAATTATTTCTTTTGTTGACTCGTGTATCCCTCTGGCATTGTTCCTGTAGTCAGGAAGTGGATAATGTATGCAAAGTGATTATACGTTATGCGCAACACAAAGAGCTGCGCGTCAGGAAGCCCCTCCTCCAAATTGGTGGGCTCCTCTACTGTTTCAATGCGTGACAGATGATTAGGCCCTACATTCAACCTTCCTGGCTTCAGAATCCCCTCGAAATCATACTCTTGAAGCAACAACAGCCATATGCATATCGCCCCCCCCCCCAACACAGGCTTATTGACTAAATATTTAAATGAAGAATGGTTTGTGTACATCTTAAAATGTTTGCCTAGTAGGTAATGTCAGAACTTCTGGAACGCATATACCATAGCCAACCCTTTGCACTCAATTGTCGAATAATTCTTTTTAGCATTAGACAATTTCCTGCTTGCAAACGATAAGGGTGATCTAGTTCTCCTTCCCTGGTCTCTGTCAGCACTGCTCCTAGTGCAATACATGACACATGCACATGAAGTTTCTTCTTCCAATCCGGGAATACTAGGATTTGCACGGTGACCATTTTCTCCTTCAATACATCCAGACTCCACTGACATTCTTCGCTCCAACAGAATGTAGTGTCCTTTTTCAGTAGCTTTTCCATAGGTGCGGTAATATGAGCATAAATTTTAATGAACTTCCAATAGTATCACGTATGACCCATTGTTTTTCACAACTGTTTAACACTCCTTGGTGCCTCGAAGTTGATTATAACTACAATTTTAGCAGGGTCCACCATTAATCCTTTCCTGCATACCACATGACCCAGCAAAATTCTGAAATGGATGCAAAATAAGCATTTCTTCAAGTTTAGTACGATCTAATACCTTCAACATGTATCCAACATTAAGCATAAGCTGGCTACATGGTGTTTTACCAATCCAAACACTTTCTAATTGTCAAAATGTACCTACAAAAATTTGTGAATGAACTCTTTGAACGCCACGATGACTATGAGTGAGACGATCACCACGCATTTTTAAGTCCAGAAGGCATTACAATATATAGAAACAATCCCCACTAAGTCGCAAAGGTAGTCTTACTCCTATCTTCTGGTGCAATATTTATCTGATGGTATCCAGAGAACCCATCAGTGAATGAATAGGCCTCCTGCCCACCAACATTATCCAATACTTCATCTATGAATGGAGTTGGAAAAGGATCATGAACACAAGCATCGTTGAGCTTTTTGAGATCTACAAAAATCCTTATTTCATCCTTTTGCTTCTTTTCCTGAACTACCATTGGACTCACCCAATTTGATTCCTCCACTGGTTCAATAATACTCACTGAAAGAATCTTATCCAACTCCAGGCAAACCTTTTCCTTGTATTTGGGATTAAGGCTATATGGCCTCTGCTGAACAGGCTTCGCATCCAGTTTCAAATTTATTTTCATCACTCCCAAATCGCCTATGATGCCTTTTAAGTCTGAAATTTTTGTGGGAAACAAATCTTGATATTTGCGGAGCAACGCAACAACCTTGTCCACCGTAGCATCATCCCAGTAGTCCCCTATCTTCGCAAACTTTGGTTCCACCACTGTGCCAATGTTTATCTGTCTAGTTTTCTGGTGTAGTGATATCTGGATTCTCTATCTATGCTCCATCAACTTTGTGGTGGCCTTCTACCTCTGGGATGTTAATTTTCCTTGGATCCTCCTCTTTGTCTTCAATAGTCACATTATAGCACTCTAGCGCATGGCGCAGCTCGGTGCTCCAATCTAGTTGAATCAAGTCCAAAGGATCTTGTGGTATTCTAAATATCACTGCCTTAACCTCCTGCAATGCCTCATCAATGCATTCGAGCACATCCTCAAAACTAAATGTCATCAAGAATTCATGTCTCAAAATTTCCCACTTTTTAGTGCCATGGTGGAGCTTTGTTTCCAGGTACCAGTTCATTAGTATTACATCCAAAATGCGATAGAATAAGTGCACCCACTTAGGTTGCAGCTCCATTCCATAAATGTCAATCCATTTTGCTAAATGATCACGTGGATCATTCCTTCCATCATATTTCTTTGTTAACTGAACTTTTGGGCAACCAAATCGTAATCTCATCATTTTTCTGTACTCGTGGCACCCATCAAAATTGTCTTTATGTGTACCCCACCATCTTGCAAGCATAGCGCGCAGCGCCAAATCCACTTTGAAATGCATCCAAAAATTTATCTACATCAATTGGACCATCATAATAAGGAAAACTTCTTACCTTTAATGATACACATCGCAATGATTTAGTCATCATATTACAGCATAGCATGGATACTTCATGTAATCTATTTTGCGAGTGTTCCAATTCCTCATTTGAATATGATGTACAAGAACTTTTGCGTTCCCATGCAATGTGTCCATCAGCGGTCGAATTAATCCAATCTTGGTCTCGCGTTGTTATTTTGTAGATCTAGACCTCCAAATCATCCTCACTTTCCTCATAATCACGGGCCGGTTTAGTATAGCGCGACCCTTCTACATGGTCCAAAGGTACTAGAACATGGAGGGATTTCCTCTCAAATGACAATGTTTGCTTCTTCAAATTGATTACCCCATTCATGTCAATAGCCCAATCAATTCCAAGAATCATGGGGTATGGATTTTTTTTGTCAACAATCTCGATCACTTCGAAATTGGCCAACGCACTCGCGCCTTTTATGTATACTATTACTGCATGCAATCTTCCCATAGGGATAATATTCTATTGGTTGTCCATTCTTAATTGAATCGGATACCACTGCAGTGCAGGTCTCCCCATTCTTTCCGATGTCTATTTAGGAAAAAAATCCACATCTGACACCAGATCCAAAATGACCTAGTCCATTTCATACTCTCCTATTTGCACAGTGAGCCTCATCTCACGCCCTATTCTTGTCTTGTGTTTGCCTATATTTCTAATCATGTGGTTCCCTTCAGGAGCAATTTCCTTACTAGCACAAATGTTTATTAGTTCTTGTAACCCTTTCACAACCATTCTATCACACAACAACTTCATACAAGCCTCCAAGCGGTGGTAAGCATAGAGGGGTCAACTTCTTCAGATAAATTATCCTGAATTCCTGAGGAAGAGACCTCAATGAAGATTTTCTTCACTTCAATGATTGTTTCCCTCATGTTCTCTAGATCAAATCCCACTCACTATCTTCAGTTTTCTTCCCTTTATCGTCATCGGTCATCATCCCACTTCGTAGCACAATATTCACATTGGGATCTTCTTCGCGGGGCTCAGCCCTCATCATATATAGATTCTGGGTAGGTTGCTGAGGTTATGCCTTCTTCTCCTGAATCTTAGCTATTAGTATAGGTCATTCATCTATGGTGTGGTCAAACTGAGGACAATATCTACATGATGATCGTGTCTGGCTTGTGCACTCTCGCACGTAGTGTCCTAGCACTCCACAATTATAGAAAATAGCTTGTCCTCGACCTCTACCAGGTCCTCCTCATCCTCAGCCTCTTTCACGTCCCTGATATCCTCTATGCTCCCCCAGCGCCTTGATCCAGAGCCTGAGTTTCTATTTGCATCTGATACGAGGGTGTTCTTTCCATCATTAACTCATAACTACAACAATTATGCTCATCATGGCTTACCGATTTACAGAAGTTGCACAATAATTGTTGCGACGTCTATACAAATTTTTGCAGTAAGTGGCAATTGTCTGTTACATGTTTTCCTGCTACTTGACAGATAGCGCACCACAACACGGGCCCTATACTTGGTCTAGCTTGAGCTTCCTGCCTCAGGGGCATTGGCCCTCCTCCTACCATATAATTTGTGAAAACAGGGCAGTGATCCTTATCATGCTCCTGGCTCTTACACTTGAGGCACCAAACTTCTTCACGCACCTCAAGCTAAGTTGCTTTCTCCTTTTTCAAGCTTTGAAAATCTAAGCAGAGTTTTTGCAACTCTGCATGAATTTGTTGAACTCCCAACATCACGTCTTGGATGGATGTCTCATGTAACCTCATTGCAATTTCCAACGCTTCCGCCTGATTCCCTATCTTTTGCCGTGACAAGGAAGTTCTTAAGTGGGGCAGGAGCATGGCTATAAACCAATCTCGGTGCTGACTGTCTGTGAGATTCATATTGGCTTCGCAAATTCCACACTTTAGTCGCTAATGTAGTTCCCAGGGTGTTTCACCAATCCTCATCGCAATTTCCTTGAATCCTACTACTGATTGTGTTTCAGACTTAGGCCTACCAAACTCCTTGTTCAGAGTAGTCTGAGTGTTTGCTAATGACACCATCGGGTTATCAGTGCAGTACTTAATGTACCACATCAACGCACGATCTTATAGAGAAGTAACCAACTGCGTTTTTTCATATGATCATCTGTAATATTTTTTGCTATCCACACGGCCTTCACAACGAACCAAAACTTGTCTGGGTCCTCATTTCCCAAGCCCTAAAAAATAGAAAACTTCATCGTATTTGACATATTGAATGGTGGTGGGGTTGGTGGCGATGTGGGCGAAGGTGTATGCTGTGGAGGTGAAGGTGGAGGTGGTGTGGGTGGATGAGGTATTCACAGGAACCCTTGCCTTATTAACTGGATAACGCTCTGTAGTGAAGCCTGTGCTTCTCCCTCATCGTCACTCAAAGGAGGTTCGATCAACAGACTATATTCAAGGCTTGTTCTCCCTCTATCCCTGAAGAAATTTCCACTTCACGTAGCTCCAAACATCAAGGTAATGGCATAACCCACTTTTCACACAAGAGAATCTTAATCGAAGTATTCAAAGATCTTAAATACTTACCTAGCGGTCCCTTGAAGAAGCATCGCTCTTCTTCGCTGTAGCTGATCGAGGTATCGATCATGAATTCTATCACAAATCCTCCTACTACTTGATCAAGCCAGTGATCAACGATGCGCATGATTTTATCTTCAAAAGCTTCCAATCTCCACACTAGCTTCGGGGTTCACAATATTGGACCATCAAGCCTCCACCTTCCTAGGTTGTTTTCCAATTTATCGATCCACTCATATAGTTTGATCGGAAAGGTGCAAAAAAAGATTTCATGTATCTCTATGTATAGGTATCTATCCAACCACTCTTCTTTCGTTAGGCATAGATTTATGTTCTCTTGCACCGCGAATTCATGGATCTTTCTATCCAACCACTTCTTAATTTATTTCTTAGTTGGATTCCCATGATGCAACATCACACATCTCTTTATGCAGATCCCGGTCTTGGCAACAGAACCATTTTTTGGCTTAGTGGATCCTGACCCAGGTTCAGAGTTAGTTTCGCCAAACAAATCCCTACACTATTGGCTTTTTCAGCATAAACCCGCAGAGCGTGGACCGAAGTCTCACCTGAAACAATATGGGGGGATGTTGGAACCAAGTTTCCGCACCCAGAGATGAGTGTGATGTCATTTTATGCCATAAATATGCCTTTGCGTAGATCGATAAACCTGCCTTTAATCAGTTTCTATACCATTGTGAACGATTACTACTGTCCTTCGCAAACCATGAATAGGTGGATCAAATAATTATGCGCACCAAAGATGGCTTATAACCCAATAATTACTCTGATCGGCTTAAGTGTTCAATAAATTCAACATACAATAGATATTCTTCACGTAAACAGTTAACAACAATTGTGTTCATGTATTAATATAAATCATGTAAAGTCACACATCAATACATCATTATTTCATAAACCCATTATAACATAAGGCGCATTCATATAACATAAGTAAAGATATAACACAAGTATTTTTTCAACAATCTTCTTTATTGATAATAAGTTCAATCTTATAGACTCAAGACTTCCTTGCTTACTCAGCTGCACGGGTCCGCGCACTT
The DNA here is from genome assembly GCA_031772625.1 of Pinus tabuliformis. NCBI lineage: Eukaryota > Viridiplantae > Streptophyta > Pinopsida > Pinales > Pinaceae > Pinus > Pinus tabuliformis. The sequence continues at coordinate 255,668,485 of CM062820.1, read as the reverse complement.
AGCTGCGGACTCTACTTTAGGCCTCTGCACACATAGTTGTAGAGCCTTCCTTCTACTCTAAGACTTCTTCTCTCTTACTCTTACTAACCCATTACATTTGTCTTCATCATCCTTACTTGCCTTAGACATCCTAAGACACACCTATTTATACAATCCCATGGCCGCAGACCATGGGTGGATCTTCAAAAGCCAACTCAACTTACATAAAATAAGGGTAAAACCCTTTATGACACTTTAACTATCTACGTGCTCCGTGAACACAACTTGTGGAGACTTTACATTTTATACAACAAAACTTGGGCTTTTCTCCCAAAATTGACCCTATGGGGCCCCATCCCAATAATGATACTCAAGATCAATTTAGCAAAGGCATTTGATCGTACTAGTTGGCTTTATCTAAGAATGTTATTGACTCATTTGGGCTTTCCCTTGGCATTCATCCATGGATCATGTGTTGTATTACCAATGTTTCATATAATGTACTTATCAATGGTTTTGCCTCATCCTTCTTTCAAATTGAGCATGGCCTCAGACAAGGTTGTCCTCTCTTACCTCTACTATTCTTGCTGGTCATGGAAGGATTGAGTCAATATATATTCGAGGATAAGAGACATGGCAGACTACAGGGTATTAAAATCACTAACAACTGCATCCTTACCCATCTCCTTTTTGTTGATGGTGTTCTCATATTTTTCAATGGATCGATTGGAGACACAACATCATTTTCTTCTATCCTCATATCTTTCTGTTTCACCACAAGCATGGAATGCAATCAACTTAAATTGACTTTGACTACTATTGGTTGTTCTCTCAATGAAACACACACAACTCATCAGCGATTTCCTTATACTATTCTCCCATTTGATGATGGTATTAAATATCTGGGATTTAGATCAAGCCAATATAGTATAATATAGTTGATTGGGTATGGCTTGTGGCAAAAATTGAAAGGTGTTTGAATATTTGGTATCACAGATGGCTCTCTAGGGTTGGAAACTCACTCTTATCAAATATGTACTAGAAGCTACACTGGTGTACTGGTTATCCTTGGCATGGATTCCAAGGGGCATATTGCATAGAATACAACTGTTGTGTTGCAAATTCTTCTGGAAAGGGAATGAAGAACGTCATACATATGCTTGGGTTAGATGGGATATCATTGCTCTTCCAAAGAAGTGAGGCGGATGGGGCATGAAAAATTTAGATGATTTTTTTTAAAGCATTAACAACCAAAATGGGATGGCATGTTCTTACTTCTAATAACCTATGGACTAAGGTGGTCATTCAGAAGTATATCAACCCCCTCCATGTACTTGATTGGATTAGGTGACCAACTTGGAATAAAGCAAATATATCCACAGTTTGGAGAGCAGTTTTAAACTATCTATCATACATCCGAGATGGATTAAATTGGAGGATTGGAAATGGTAACCTAGTATGTATTGGCATGGATCCCTGGTCTAGATTAGGAACGTATTTCAGCTCCCACCTAAACTACTATATTTCCTCTCGATCGTAGGTATTACTAGACTTGCCCATATAGTTGACTAGGATGATTCCATTATCTTCTATCAAGCATGGAAGTTTGTTGACCTACTAGGCATACCTTTCAACTAGTACAATGATTAGAAGACCTATATTAGTGCTCTCACAAAGTCCGGATTACTTAGAGAGAGGATGAGCCTATCTAGGCTCACTTGCAACATGGTTCCTATTCTTCTAAGGAAGGATACCCAGTCATATACTCTACTCAAAAGCCCCCTATTTCTGATTGCTAGTGGCATGCTCTCTAGAAGCTGAAGACTCCTCCCAAAACTATAATTTTCATGTGGTGTATTCTCTGCAACAAAGCACCACAGGGGATAATGTACAAAAGCGTTCATATCCCAGACCAAATTGGTGTATATTATGTAAGCAGGCATCAGAATCTATTGAACATTTATTTATAATATGTCTTATTACCATTGAATTATGGAACAATGTACTTGCAAATATACACCTACCCAATTACTGACATGGAGTTAATATATTGGAAGCATGGAAATCGTGGTGGTCTACTGCACACTCTCCCAAGATTAGGAACCTCCCTCTACTGATTTACTGGTTCATTTGGCTGCAGAGAAATAAACTCATATTTACCCGTATCACCCCATTTTGGCCTCAAGCTACAACATATCTCATTTCTATTTATAACAGTTTACCGAAGGATGATCGCCCTCACACTGCTCGCAATATAGTTGCCGAGACTATAGATAGTAATATCCCTTGGGCACACTTCGACGGTTCTGCACAACAGCAAGGCTATGGTGGGGGAGTGTTACTACATTTTACTGAAAATCATTCCTATTAGATACAGATGGGGTTGGGGGATGGAACTAATAATTTTGCAGAACTCATTACACTCAGAAATTTACTATATTTTGCACTTGAGAAGAGATGTCGTCGCATACAAATTTTTGGCAATTCCAAACTTATCATAAATTGGTTTAACCAACACTCTGCATGTCACATGCACACACTTTAGAACATTTTGGATGATACTATGCTTCTGAAATCTCAATTTGATTATATCTCTTGTCATCATATATATAGGTAGCACAACCAGGTTTCTGATGGATTATCTAAGGAGGCCACACACTAGCCACAGGGGATCTGGATGATCCAGGAGAAGACAGAACAAGAATTCTAAAGATAGTTCCATAGACCATATGATGACCAACAACTGAATGGGGCAGACAATGTTGGCATTATGAGACAAGTGTTGTCCTTGATGGAAAATCACAGAGATGACAGATCATAGTGTAGTAGGTCAACAGCAAGGAATTGATGATCAGACTACAAGAATAAAGAGAAAATATATATACGCAGGTTCATCGTGACCGAGCCGCATATACACGCGAGTTATACGTTACAAAGGTGCGTATGCGTATACACGCACTTTCATGCATGGAAAAGCACGTATATGTTGGAGAACTTACTTTTGGTCCGTGGTATTTAGTCCTTAGTATTTGAACCTATGATTTTGGACCATAGTATCTCGTCAGATGTGTTGATCCCAAGTATTGGGTCCATGGTATTGGTTTGTTATGGTTTTGGACCATGGTATTAAGCAAGGCCTAAGACTATAAAAGGAGAAGAAGATCATTAGGCAAGGGCATCGAAAAAAGTCTTGAATATCTGATGAAGGATGAGATCCAATATGCAAGTTAGGGGTTGATGATGCAGTGCTTGATCTGAGCTAAGGAGGGATCTCACCGGTTGATGGAGAACAAGATCTAAGGATAGATCAGGATCAAATGGTTTGAAATGAACTATCTCTATATGATTGATTATGTTTATTCTAGATCTGTATACTGACGCATGTAATGATCTGAACTGGGTATAACTTAAGTTTGAAATTGCTACAAGTCATGATTGAATATTTATAGATTTGTACGCGGGTTGGCTTTGGTGTAAGCGCATATGTACGCGGTTTTTGGTTCATCATAGTAGCGTATACCATTTGAGCTATGATGTTTGAAGTTATAGGTGGTTCTGGTTGTTGATGAGTTCTGATGACAGTTTAATCGTGTCAGTATTCTGCATATCCTGTTTGGTTGATTTTTTTTAGCTTCAATATTGATGGATGAGAACTAATATTGGATCAGGATCATAATGACTCATATTTATGTGATCTGATGGACTAGATCTGGGTGCTAACACACATATTATCCTTGTATATGTAATAACCTGGAGTCAGGAAGTGCATCAAGTTATAAGTAAGTAATTGATGACATATACGCTGGTTCACCTTGGTGAAGTTGCGTATACACGCTGGTTCAACACTTCCAAGTAGCGTATGCACTATGATGCATGATTTTGATGATACAGTTGGTTCTGAATATTGTTGCAGAGTTCAATGTTCTGCTCTGTGTTCTGGTGATTGTGTTGTTGACAGGGTTTCAGTGTTTCAGTGATTCAGAATTTGATGATGTTAGTATTGATGGGTCCAGTATGAAAATTTGATGAAACGTGGCCTTCAGATTGTAGTGTTGTGCTTCAGGAGTATCCCGTCTGAAAATGTATGAAATGTGGTCCCTGGAGGATGAAAGGAGATTGTAGGCCGACGCCTATGTACTAGTACATCAACTAGTACAAGAGCAAAGGGGGTGGTAGCTCCCTTCCAGTAGCAGCTAGAGAACGAGTGAAGATTGGAGAATTTAGTAGGCAGGCACCTACGTACTAGTAAATGGATCAGCTAGTACAAGAGCTAAGGGGGTTGTAGCTCCCATCCAGGAGAGTCTGGAAAACGAGAGAGGGTTGTAGCCCTCTGCAGGTAGAAGCCTGTGTACTGGTATAAGACTGCACCAGTACAGAACTATTGTAAAATGAAGTTTCTTATTAAAAGAAGATAGAGACGACTTGCAGCAGGTGGTTTTCACCCACATTAGGTTTCCACCTTATATCATGGTGTTCATGTGTGCTTCTTGTGTGTGATGATCTGTTCTGTTTTACTGCACATATGGTTAATGAAGCTCTTATGCACTATCTAAAGATGAACATTTAATGGATTAACTTAATCATAAGTATTCTGGATATACGCTAGTTGCATTAGACGCAGTTGCGTATACACGCGGGTTCCATTAATTGAATTAGCGTATATGAATCTAAGTATGGAAATGAAAAAGTTTTATTGATTTGATAATACTAATTCACCCCCCCCCCCCCTCTCAGTATTATTTCCAACAATTGGTATCAGAGCAGGTCCTTTGGTAGAAGCTTGATCACTTAAAGGAGATCCGTGGAACTATAGGAAAGAAGCTCAAGGAGAAAGCACCTAAGAAGAAGAAGGCATCTCAGAAGAACTATGACAGTGGGTGTATTGATTGGGGAATATGTGGAAGGAGAACATCAGATTCAGAATCACTTCAGAATGAAGATGAACAATATCTATCAGGTATGAACTTGTTATCCTCTGGTGATACATCTATTTATCCTCTTAAAGATGATGAATGTGATAGCGAAACAACTGAATTTGCACTTATGGGTGAGTAAGAAAGATATCAAATAGTGGCAGAATTTAAAAGGCTTACAGACAAAATTAGAGATCAACAAGATCTATTGAACAAAAGGGAATGTGCTTTCAAAGAAGAAGCTAGCAAACTAAAAGCTCAACTAGAGGAAGGAAACAAGGTAAGGAAGAACAAGGAAGACCAATGTCAAAAGTTGCAGGATGAAGTGACATCATTAAGAAATGAAGTCAATGAAAGGAGCTCAATCATCAAGAAACTCAGAGATAGATCCAGTTATTATGAAAGGCTTGAAGCTATGATCCGCTCACTAAAGGAAGATCTTGAAGAATCAAAGAAGCAGAATAAAGATCTAATCCAAAAACAAGAAAACGAAGTTCTTGAACTGAGGCATCAGTTGGAAGAAGGAAGGAAAGATGAAGAAGACATGAAGAAGCACTATCATGAAACGGAAGAGCATCTTCAGGTTGAGGTAAATATTCTAAATGATAAATTAGAAGAAAAGGATAAGCTCTTACGATTTCACGATAGTACTAAGATCTTGGATGATATTCTTAGTAGTCAAAGGTCTCCTGCTATCAAAACTGGTCTTGGTTTTGATGAATCCACTGAAAGTGAATCTAGCTCACAAGGAGAAGTAAGAATTAACTCTAATGAGAAATCTAAAAGGCACAACGAAGAGATGAGAAGAAAACACCATCAACAGCCAAGGAAAGAAATTTTTCAAAGGAAATATTTTACTCCTCCAATGCATAATGTTGAATGTTATGTATGTCATAATCTTGGACATGTTGCAGCTAGATGTAGAAGAAGAATGGTTCAAGATCATCACACAGAAAGATCATCACACTCCAGGTACTTTCAGGGATATTGTTTTTCTTGCAATATGTTTGGTCATAAAGCTGTTGATTGCTACAGGAGGAATATGAAACATTAGAGATGTTATGCATGTAACAAGCTTGGACATATAGCAAAGGAATGCAAGAAGAAGGTTTGGGCACCACACCAAAAGGAGAAAACATCATCACACTTGAAGATATGGAAGAAGAAGGAAGTACAGTCAGAAAGATGTGGCACAACACAATATACTCAGACACAACACAACACAGACATAACAGACTCAGGGGGAGCTGAAAGTGTAAAACTTCAGTGTCCTAAATCTCATACGCAAGTTTCATAAAGGGAAGTCGTGTATATACGCGAGTTAGACACTGCACAGTCGCGTATATGTCAGTCTGAGGAAAAGCAGTGGGGACAGGCTCAAAAAAAGGGTCTGATATGATTCAGTCCATTATTTGCTCTATTGGTTAATAGTTACAGTCTGCTGAGGATGTGTGGAAATGTCTTGATACTTGTAAGATGTTTAGAATTGTTTTGATCCTAACTTGATGATGATGATGTATTGATGCTTATTGTTGATATATGCATGATCAGATCTAACAGTAAACAGGTGGCACAGGTTGAGGGGGAGCATATGCCTTTAATAATGCATTGTTGGCATTATGGTTAATAGTCCTTGGTGATGATGCTTATATGGCTAAATGATATATCTTGCTATGATAAGATTATGAGTTGTCCATGATAAAATCTCATATGATTCTTGGATTTATTTTCAGATCATATTTGTGGATTGATTCTCTGATGATGCATATATGGTGTTTACATGGTGATCTTCATAAGGATAAGGAGAAGTACAAAGCTTGAATATACATCTTCATTACTTGATGATGAGTCACTTCTATGTTGTTGTTGTCATATGCATAAAGATCATATAATACAGTTATGTTGCAGGATTCCTATAGTTCTTGGCGCTCATTGATGCTGCTGATGATATCAAGATACACAGTACTATGCTGGATACATGAATGATTACTCAAAGTTTCATTGTTGGAGACATGATGATGATGAGTTCTTACCTATATGTTGATAGGTTGATACTTACATATGTTGATTGATGCATATATTCCCAAGTGATGATACATGGATGATCATGTTGATAAGATGGCTACGGTGTTATACACATATGATATAATGTGAATGATTTTATGATGATGAGTTGATATCTATATGCAGACATATCTTATCATAGGACATTTACAAGTTGCTGCTCTGGAAATGGTTGTACGCGAGTTTAATAAGGAGTATCCACATATATACGCTTATTTGTGTGGATACAGACGCGTATATGTTAATGTGAAGGAAATCAGTGGGCCAAACTCAGAATGAGAAGAGTCTGATATGGACCTGACATAAACCATCTGGCACAAATGGAACAGGTACAGAGGGAGAACATGATTGATGGTCTAGATGTTGTTGACAGATGCTTATAGAGCAGATCATACATTGTGTATGATGACTATCATGGTCTTATCTAGATGTTTGGTCTCATGCAAAGGTCATATCAAGACTCATGATGTAATAGTGTGTCTCTATCTATTGTAGTCATTTGATGAAATCTCTTCTGGTCACATGATGTAATTTGTAACCCTTTTATGCGTAAGAAGGATGATGAAATATTTCAGTCATATCAAGGTCATGTAACGGCCTATGTTGGTTTCCCCACTATGCCTGGGATGAATGATGTAATGTACTTGGTTGTCATTTTCTGGTATATCCCCACTTGGTTGGGAGATGGATGTATGTATGAGTCTTTGGTGCTAGGAAGGTCACTTATGATGTATAGAGTCATGTTCTTGTAAAACACCTTTTTGCACACCTTACTTACAGACAGGGGGAGCATGAACAGCACAATTCAACAAAAGCAGAGCATGTAGCATGGACAGATTGGTACACCTTGGCATATACAAAGGGGGAGCTCATTCAGAGATTTCAGCAGGTACTCAGGGGGAGTATGGTCAGTGGGATGTTTATCAAAGAAAGTGAATATCTTGGTATGCCCTTTGCCCTTGATGTCAAAGGGGGAGAGTGATTTGGTGTTGTTGCCATCAAGTCCAAAGGGGGAGATTGTTGGCATTATGATGCATGTGTTGTACTTGATGGAAACCCTCTCATAGAAGAACAATTCACTTACATATAACTAGATGAATCTACAGAAGAGATATCAAATGCAGGACAGCTCAAAGGAATTAGATGACAGTTCTAAGTGTGACAAGTTAGCTTTGCCATCAAGTCCAAAGGGGGAGATTGTTGGCATTATGAGACAAGTGTTGTACTTGATGGAAAATCACACAGATGACAGATCATAGTGCAGCAGGTCAACAACAAGGAATTGATGATCAGACTACAAGAATAAAGAGAAAATATATATATGCAGGTTCATCGTGATCGAGCCACGTATACACGCGGGTTATACATTACAAAGGTGCGTATGCGTATACACACACTTTCATGCATGGAAAAGCACGTATATGTTGGAGAACTTACTTTTGGTCCATGGTAGTTAGTCCTTGGTATTTGAACCTATGATTTTGGACCATAGTATCTCGTCAGATGTGTTGATCCCAAGTATTGGGTCCATGGTATTGGTTTGTTATGGTTTTGGACCATGGTATTAAGTAAGGCCTAAGACTATAAAAGGAGAAGAAGATCATTAGGCAAGGGCATCGAAAAAAGTCTTGAATATCTGATGAAGGATGAGATCTAGTATGCAAGTTATGGGTTGATGATGCAGTGCTTGATCTGAGCTAAGGAGGGATCTCACCGGTTGATGGAGAACAGGATCTAAGGATAGATCGGGATCAAATGGTTTGAAATGAACTATCTCTATATGATTGATTATGTTTATTCTAGATCTGTATACTGACGCATGTAACAATCTGAACTGGGTATAACTTAAGTTTGAAATCGCTACAAGTCATGATTGAATATTTATAGATCTGTACGCGGGTTGGCTTTGGTGTAAGCGCATATGTACACGGTTTTTGGTTCATCGTAGTAGCATATACCATTTGAGCTATGATGTTTGAAGTTATAGGTGGTTCTGGTTGTTGATGAGTTCTGATGACAGTTTAATCGTGTCAGTATTCTGCATATCCTGTTTGGTTGATTGTGTTTAGCTTCAGTATTGATGGATGAGAACTAATATTAGATCAGGATCATAATGACTCATATTTATGTGATCTGATGGACTAGATTTGGGTGCTAACACACATATTATCCTTGTATATGTAATAACCTAGAGTCAGGAAGTGCATCAAGTTATAAGTAAGTAATTGATGACATATACGCTGGTTCACCTTGGTGAAGTTGCGTATACACGCTGGTTCAGCACTTCCAAGTAGCGTATGCACTCTGATGCATGATTTTGATGATACAATTGGTTCTGAATATTGTTGCAGAGTTCAGTGTTCTGCTCTATGTTCTGGTGACTGTGTTGTTGACAGGGTTTCAGTGTTTCAGTGATTCAGAATTTGATGATGCTAGTATTGATGGGTCCAATATGAAAATTGGATGAAACATGGCCTTCAAATTATAGTGGTGTGCTTCATGAGTATCCAGTCTGAAAATGTATGAAATTTGGTCCCTGTAGGATGAAAGGAGATTGTAGGCCGATGCCTACGTACTAGTACATTAGCTAGTACAAGAGCAAAGGGGGTGGTAGCTCCCTTCCAGTAGCAGCTAGAGAACGAGTGAAGATTGGAGCATTCAGTAGGCAGGCACCTACGTACTAGTAAATGGATCAAATAGTACAAGAGCTAAGGGGGTTGTAGCTCCCATCCAGGAGAGTCTGGAAAACGAGAGAGTGTTGTAGCCCTCTGCAAGTAGAAGCCTGTGTACTGGTATAAGACTGCACCAGTACAGAACTATTGTAAAATGAAGTTTCTTATTAAAAGAAGATAGAGACGACTTGTAGCAAGTGGTTTTCACCCACATTGGGTTTCCACCTTATATCATGGTGTTCATGTGTGCTTCTTGTGTGTGATGATCTGTTCTGTTTTACTGCACATATGGTTAATGAAGTTCTGATGCACTATCTAAAGATGAACATTTAATGGATTAACTGAATCATAAGTATTCTGGATATACGCTAGTTGCATTAGACACAGTTGTGTATACACGCAGGTTCCATTAATTGAAGTAGCATATATGAATCTAAGTATGGAAATGAAAAAGCTTTATTGATTTGATAATACTGATTCACCCCCCCTCTCAGTATTATTTCCAACAGACAGACCCTGATTTTATGTTTTACTTGAGATATGACTATGATCATAATATTCTCTGTTATTCATGTATATATTTTATTTTTGAGAGACATATCATATGTATAATTTATTAGCCTCCCAACATGGGATATTATAATTACTGATAACATCACATAGACAGTGGCAACAACCAACCTTATAGCATATGCTTTCAAGCATCTACAACAGGTAATTTTCATCTTATTAATATGAAAATTGCGATTTTTCCTTGGGGAAAATAAATAAAAAGGTAAGTCATACTTGATATATAAGATATGTTAATAATTAATGTTATATTAGTATACCCATTATTATATAAATTAATAATTAATATTATATTTTTTTCCAAGGGAATAATTAATATTATATTATTATATTCATATATAATAATTTATATATTAATATAATATTATTTATTAACCTATGTTATACACTAAGTATGACTTAAACTTTTATTAAAGAAAAAATTAATTTTATTAATTTTATCATATTAATATGTGTGTGTTTTAATTTTTATTTTTAGGTTTAGGTCTTTCTATCTCTGGGTTGACATTTTCTTCTTCCTCTTTTTTTTTTTTGTGACCCTTCTCTTCCTTCTTTCCTTCCCTCTCTCTATCTTGCATTTATATATTTATTTCCTTCCTTCTTCTTTTTGACTCTTTTATCCAGATGACGAATCCATTTAATAGATTTTAATGTCCACCTAAAAATGTCTACTTTGGAAAGTTCAAGTTTTAAATAGAATATAGTATCGGTAACAAAGGCAAGGGGCTACATTCAAAATGTCAAGAGAGAGAGGTTGAGTGAGAAGAGGGGCAGTGTACTATGAGGAGTGTGTTGACAGAGAGAACTCTCTTTTACTAAATAGAGTAGCAAGCTTCATTGCAAGATATAGAGAGTAGGTCCTTATGAATATACAAGAAAAATTGGCTAGGTTGGAGGGGGAAGTCTCATCTCAACGAACTTCCCTCTCAGAGTTTGAGATGATTGAAAAATGGGTAGGATTGATTCTTGACACAAGATATGGCAATATCTAGAGAAAGTAGCAATGTATTATAAAATGAAGTTCCTTTTGGGACACATGCTATTGGACAATCATGACTCTAAGAGAGATCTGTTGCAATCATCAGACCATATTCATGGTCACATGAAACACTATGATTGGATGTTGGAAATGATAGATCATAGGTAGGCAAGGATTGAACAACATTTCAACATCCCTCCAGTAGTAGCAAGACCCATGGTTGACCCAACAGACCCTATCCCAGGTGCAGGATCTAACTTTGAATCATTTCAGTGAGTATATGATGGATGATGTAACATGTTTATGTTTTCCTTTTAGTATGTGATTATGTATTTGGCCAGATAGGTCAATATTCTAACATAGGCTTGTTTGAATCCAATTATGTAAATATCGATTGTCAATTATGTCCCTTTGAATGATACAATTTTGGCTATTGTTTGATCTCCCCTATGGATTATGATAAGCTCTTATGCAATCTTTGTTTTTTGAAGCAATATAATAGTTTTCATCCCCCACCTACAAAAAAAGACAACTATTTTGTAGATAATTTTCAACCTTTGATTTGTGTAACTAATAAGAATATTCTAAAATATCCCACCTAATAATTATTGATAATTAAATTAAAATTGCTAAAGCGCTATTCCAAAAATAAACAAATTTATCACCTAAATAACAACTATTCAAAATTTATCCACTAGAGCGACAATGATGGAGTCTTTTTTAAGACACTCTTTAATGTGAAGTCACTTATTAAACATGATAAAAATGAATCATACCAAGATTACAAAAAATAATATTCAAAATTTAATAATTTTTATTAATTAAAATTTTGTACTTATAAACTTCCCTTACTTTAAAAGTAGACCACTCATAGATATAAGCATGTATTTCCAAATCATGTAAAAGTGCAAAATGAGATTTTTCTAACCTACCCAAAAATCTAATGCAAATACAATCTATCTAGTAAGATTTATAATCACGGACTACATACTTTATATAACCAATGTTTATGTTTATAGAATCATTAAGCCAATGTTTATGTAATCATTAAGCCAAATATCACAATCTATTGTACACGGACCTCCCAAAGAAGCCCAGAAATTAGAATGCTAGACAAAGGTGATAATTGTATATTATTGCCAACTTTCTAGTTGTACTCTTACCTCTAGCAATTGGGCTAAAAGCATTCACGTGTTGAAGCTTTTGGAAGAGTGCGGTCTTCGCGTTAATGTATGAATTTGTTACCATTCTCGATTTCCTCATTTCTTTATTTTGGAAATCGATTGGTTTTTTTTAATGTTCATTACAGATCTTATATATAAAAATAAAAAAGAAATTTTACTCCATAATTATTTGGATTTAAATAATTTATATTAAAATCATTTTGAAAGAAAAAATACAAATCACTTTTTATATTATAAATTTGAATTAAATATTGATTTAATTATAGAAATTAAATTGTTGATAAATACTCTATCGATTTATATCAAAACAAATACTTCATCATAAATCTTGTATTATTAAAATTAAAATAATTAAACAAAAAATAATTAAATTATAATTTTATTTAAACTTATTATTATTATTTAAAAAAAATATAAAAGTTAAACACACACACATATATATATATAGAACAGGATTTAACTATGGAAATTTACCTTCAGTATACCATAGAGATTCTTAATTTGTAAATAGACTTTGTTATAGTTTCATTGGTCAATACCATGTCTTATCAATACCAAAGACCCAAAAAACCATAATTCACTACAAATGACAACTATTTTGAAATATTCTTAACAAAATGATATTATAGTGTTTAGGTAAATTTGTAAAGAAAATGATTTTATATTTCACAATTTCAATTAGTATGGAGATGATGAACTATATAAAGTTTCATAAATTCAAATATTTTTTAAAATTTTAAAAGTTTAGTTTTATATAGAAATGGATCTATTGTTTCACCAAAAAAAAAGTGCTGTTTGAGATGATGATTTCATTTGGATGAGGAATTTTTTGTTGGAATCTCATCATCTTCTTTTCAAGTAATTTGACCATGGGAGTATTTGAATCATTCTTTTAATGGTGGAAATGGATTCAATACCATCAAAAACCCTTGGAGCAGCCAAAATTATGAAGTTTGACTCAAAATATTACCAAATTTTCCCTTCTTTCTCAACAAAAATGCCACCGCCTTCAAATTACTTTAAAAAACCACATCTTATATACTAATTTAATATTTGACTTGAATATAATCTTAAAATTAAATTATTATTATAAATGATAAGTTTGTGAGAGATTTTTCAGCGAAAATCATATGGAGTAGTGTGGTTCATCGTCAGGACAAGTTGAAGAAACATATCCAGCTTAGCATGATAAATAGCCTGAGCAGAGTCTCCAACGGCTAGATTGATTAACGGCTAATTTTGACCTTAGGATCCAGGTCAAAATTGTAATTTATTAATTTAATATTTTTACTATTATTATTATTTTTTTTTTATGGAAATAAGTTAAATTAGGTAAATGGTTGGTTTTAAAAAGAAATTTATTTATAAAAATAATAAATATAATTATAATACGAGGTTATTAAAAGTTAGGATTAAACATTTCAATGGTTGATTTGAAAAGAAAAGAAAATTTATTTATTTATTTAAATTATTTAATAATTAATATTGGTATTATACATATATATAAATATTTTTATACTTAAAATCATAATAATAGGTTGACGAGTATTTTTATTCAATCATTAATGGTTAGTTTATTCAAAAGATGTTACGTTAGTTAGAAAATTAGTTAAAAATAATTAGATTAGAATTTCAACGTAAAATTAGTTATATAAAGGACCTTACGGTAATGTAAAATATATATAAAATTAATTGAAAAGGGAGCTGATTTCTAAGAACTATCAAAGTTAAAAGCAAATTGGAAAAAAGTAATATTAAAATTTTTAAAATAAATAAAAGGGAACAATAATTAAATAATATTAAATAAATAAATAAATAAAATAATAATAATAATAATAATAATAATAATAATAATAAAAATAAAATAATAAAAATAAAAATAAAAATAAAGAAATATAAATAATAAATAAATAAGTAAATAAATAAATAAGTAAAAATGAAATAAAGTAATAATAATTAAAAATAAAGATAAAAGAAAAAACCTAAAGAGGAGGGCGGAAAAACGACTAGGACGAGAGTGCAGGGACCCAACACCTACTGACTTTCCAGCCATCCTCTCTATTGAGATTGCTTGGTCTCTTTTCAATCTCAAGCGCTTCCCTAAATTTTCGATGATGGAAATGCGAGACCTTAGCAATAACACTAGCCTCCTCAATACAAACATGATGATTGGTTTTCTCAGCATGTTTAGCTAAAGCGGAAGACTTAGCTCTCCTATGCCTAAGATTCGCTGCGTGCTCGCTAATCCTTTGATTAATGGAGCGACCAGTGTCCCCAATATAGGGGGTCCCATAGGAACAAGGGATTAGATAAACGCCCTTCATATCCTTAGGGTAGATCGGATCCTTCACAGATTTGAGGGACATACGAATGGTGTTCAAGGGCCTAAAGGTCACAAAGATACTATGCTTCTTGAGAATCCTTCCAATTCTATCGGTGGTCCCCTGAACATACGGAAGATGGACACTAGGAATTCGCTCTTTCGGTTCTCTTTTAGACAGAGAATTCATGGAAGCTTTAAGGAAAGCCCTCTGACCCATGTATCTACTATAACCATTCTCAACAAAGACATCAAGCAAATGTGATTTTTCTTTCTCAAAGCTCTTCTTGTCCGAGATCCTCAGGGCCCGAGTAGCAAGGGTATTGAGAACACCCATCTTTTGAGCCGGGAAATGGTGTGAACTGGCATGAAGATACTGTTCCGTATGAGTTTTCTTTCGAAAAACTTGATGGGCGAGGGAACCATCACTATTCTTCGAAATAAGAATATCAAGGAATAGAAGGCATCCATCAACTTCCTTCTCCTTAGTGAACTTAATGGCTGAGGATTGCTTGCTGAGATGATCAAAGAAGAGATCAAGCTCATCCTGGCCATGAGACCAAATGACATTGGTGTCATCCACATACCTTCTCCACAGTTTGGGCAAGAGCTGGGAAGAGTTCAGAGCCTTGGACTCAAAATCCTCCATAAACAGGTTCGCAACAACAGGGGAAAGGGGTGAGCCCATCGCAACCCCATAGGTCTGCTCGAAGAACTCTCCCTCAAAACTGAAGAAAGTGGAAGTGAGACAGATCTCAACCAACCTGGCCGTGTCAGGATCTGTTAGGCGGTTGATCACATCCAAGGCCTCATTAATGGGGATGCAAGTGAACAGGGAGACAACATCAAAACTAACAAGAATGTTCCCAGGATCAAGCTTAATGTCCTTTAGTTCTTCAATAAAGGAAGCAGAGTCTTTTACGAAGGACTCCGTACGACAAACTAAGGGCTTAAGCTTTAACGCAAGGAACTTCGCAAGAAGGTAGGTAGGGCCTCCAATGGTGTTGACGATGGGCCTTAAGGGGGCACCTTCTTTGTGAATCTTAGGGAGGCCATAGATTCTGGGGGTAATATTCAACGCCTACATGTTTTAATTTATTTATGTTTGATCTAATAAACACCAACGTGAAGATTATATGTGGCTCTCTCTGTAATCCCCAAAGTACATGGATGTCCCTCTACATCATCAGGGATATTTTTTCTTATATTTGATTTAACCAAAGGTTACTGTGAACGCGTGAAGATTATATGTCACTCTTTCCAGAAATCTCTAAAATATATGGATGTTTTTCTTTATATTATTAGAGGATGTTTAAAATAATTTTAAAATATATAGTTTGCCTTAGAATTAAACCACAAAATTTGTGAAGATTAAATTTTTTTATCTAATTATTGGAACTTTTCGGGGCTTACTAGCAAGAACTAACCCCAAGGGCTTCGGGTAGAATCGACCCTCTGACTTTCCGATGACGAGACACCATTTTTGATCAACTGAACTAACCCTTAAGACTATCTTTAAAACTTATCCTAAAAAACTATATATACATGAAATTTTTAACTTAGATACACATCATTCTAATCGATACAAGCCTCCTACGTAAAGGTAAACTCCATTAACGGTGACAGAAACCTGCATGGATTACAGTACAGCCAGCACATGGAGAAGCGCTATTCTGTCAGTGAGACAATAACATATCTCATGACAATCGGTATGAATATTCAACTTCCAGCTTGCAGTTGTTAGAAGCCTGGAATCAGCAACATGATTCGAAATTTCTTGTCCACAGTGTAGCCTACAAAATGAAATATGACACTTTATGCAGTCTCCAGAGATGGCGATAACGATAGTTTGCACTGTAAACTTGCATTCGACAAACATTGGATAAGGATACTGTGCACTGTAAATTTGTATGCAAGCCTGAGAGCTGCTTTACGTACGATTTTTGTAAGATTTCTTCGGTTTAAAAAATAAATACAAAACAAGGTTGGGAAGCTTTGTGTACTTCAAATTGGAGTTGGCATCGATTAGAGGCATATGAAGGGCTGAGTGTTTGTCAGAGGATTGAGAACCAAGGATGCTTTTGTGAAGACTATCTTTACGTCTGCATATGTTATAGTATGTTTCGATGCCCATTGGGTTACGTTTATTTCCAAAACATGTCAAAGACTTTGAATAAACTCTGCCAAGTTTCTTGGATGGAATCTCATAGCAGCCATGGTACATTATCGGGTAAAGCTTTTTCAACCAAAACCAAAACTTGTAAAAGTAAGGACCGCAAGGTCGATTCTACCCAAAGCCCTTGAATAAAATTTTATTATATATATAATATAACCCATTATACACACTAATTTTTTTTTAATATTTTTTTGAGAGAAACATTACAACTTTATTTAACAATTATGTTCTTAGAAACTTTTTTTAAATTCTTTATTTAATTAATTTTCAATAACATTAATAATATATGCATCTAATTTCTTTTCTTAAGAAAACTTATTTCCTTATTTTCTAGTTCTTGATTATGATTGGTAATAAAATCTAGTTTTTGATTATCTTATTTTGGTGGTACTAATAATAAATAGTGATTTGATAATATTGGCAAATATTAATTGTTATATATAATTGCATATAAAATTATTTTCCTTATAAATTATTAATCAATGACATTATATTTAGCATAAGTCTACATCTATCAATATTTATATCTCCACTCAAACACATTATATGATTACATTTATTTGACTTCATCTATAATATGTGTTAAATGACATTCTTCGAAAGTATGTGGTATATTTCTCTAACCTTAACTATATCCTTCATGAATCATTGATATGTTTCAATCATTTCCTTGTGTTAGTTGATTGTTATGCCACGATGATAGATTCAAACCCTAAGATGTATGACGTTGATATCTTTGGACTTGATCAATAGTTCATAACAATTAGGGTTAATGTGAAAGCACAATAACTACCTTCAATTGTCATTCTCTGTGTCATTTTCTCATTTTGACTTTGTGCTGACAAGGCTCTGCAAGCTCTGTAGTTTGACTTTGTTCAGGATTTAATCGTTGGTTTTGTGTTACCTAATGCGCAACTCTATTACTTTTCTGCTTTCAACCATTTTCAGTTCATGACTTATGCATCTAGAATGTACTCTCTAATAAATTCAAGGTTTTCACTTATAGGGTGAGTTCTCTTTGTCTATATAGATTTATGTGCTAGAATTTATATTTTTAGTCTTCATTTGTAGTTGTATCTTACATATTATGTTGTTATATGACCTTGTATCTAATTTTTGTACCATTTGGGTCTATAGGAAATCATTCGACTTGTACATAGTTCATTTTTTGGTTGTGGGTTTATCTGAATCCTTCATTTTTTCATTTTGGCCATGCATTAGCAATGTAAAATAGCTCAACGGCTAAGTACCTTGACATCTTGATAATATATAAAACCCTAACCTATATTCTTTTATGGAAACTTATGTATCTTTAGGATTCCACAATTTTTAATTCATAACGTTTAATTCCCTCTTTACAATTTATGTACTTATAGTTTCACTCAATGTTTTAGAGAGTTTTCACCCTTCTATTTTGAAATTCCATATATGTGTGTGTGTGTGTGTTTCACTTATTTTAATTGATGAATTCCTTCATGTGATTTTGGAATTGCATTTCCTCATGGCTAGGTTTTGTTAATAGAAACCGTAACCTTATATGGGTTTTTAGTGAGATATGGAAAGTCGTTTATCAATGTAAACCCAATTATCTATTGGAAGGTGTAATTTCTGGTTTTGCTTCTTTGTAGGGTTATTATTTTCTTTAAGTTTTGTTTAATGTAGACAATGGCTAAATTTCCTCTGTGTATGTCACTATTATATTTTTTTTTATGTCTGTAGTGACTCTGTAACCATGTTCTATTTTAGTTTTCCATAGGTGTTTAACTTCATATATATATATATATATATATATATATATATATATATATATATATATATATACACTCTCTATTTCTAGTTGATTTTTTTTAAATTAAAAAGAATCTCATGCTTGTACTAACTCGTTATTCCCTTACAGATATTTTTGAAGAACATGGGGTTTGAATCCTTCTCAAGATAATTATGAGGAAACCCTCCAATTCTTCTTCTTTTATACCATTATTATATTTCCTTTTTACCATTGTTATATTCAGTTGTTAATTACTTATTTTATTTCTTTGTCTCTCTACAAGTAATTCTTTAATGTACCAGTTGGATTTTCTTTTCCTTTAACATTTTCAGTTTTTGGTTACCTCTATGACTCATAGGACATTTGGTTACCTTTACTAGGTTGGATGCTCCTATAACCTTGAATTCTTATCTTCTTGTACCTGGATCCTATGTTCATGGCTCCACTACTAGGCTTCTATTATTCTTTTTATATAGATATTAAGTGTATTTGTTGATTTACACTCTTGCTTTGGAAGAATGTAAACTTCAAGCCCCTTCACTTCCATACTTACTCTTAATTATGAAATTTTTCCTTGAGTGTATTTGTAATTCAATGTAACAAGGTCAATTATTTTGGCCCAAGCTACTACATAGCATTTTTTCCATTTAATAACTTTATCATCAAGCTATGTAAATGTAACACCCTCCTCCCACATTTACTCAAGCTAATCGGTCCAATGGGGTAAACATATGACGAGAGGCTACTATGATGTGATTCAACTCCCCATATATATTTAAGGAAGTGGAACCAACATAATCAAACCAAATTGAACTTCCACACATGTTACAAAACCTTCAAGAGCCAACCAACCCTTCCGAGTGACCAAACCCTGAAACAACTTGACATTTTACTGATCTGGACCCTCATTCGCTCCCATGACAGGCCATGCATGCGACTGAGACCTTGTAGTCGCTCCCACAACAAGGAATTCCAGTGACTGTGGACTTTTCTAGGCAGTTCTGAGCCAACGACTCTAGATTCTAAGCCACTTTCTCAGGGCTAGGTCTTAGGCCATTGCTCAGAACTTCATGAAACCTTCAGAAATGAATAATAACGATGGAACAAAGCCACAAATGCAATCATCATTACAAGTACTTGATCTAACTCCTACTAGCCATGACATACATTTCGTCAAACATGTCACAAATATGTAATCTACAAGTCATAACAAAAAATCTAAGCATAGGGGTCTCATACTTATCTAAGATTCGTAAGGAAGCATTGATGTTTTATCACAATAACTGCATTATCATCTATTAGCTCATATAATAATTGTACATTCATTTTCTAATCAAAACATGATGAGAGACGTACATCAAGACTGTAATAAAACATACACATAACCAACATATAACCAACAAAAATAACGAGGACATAACAACCATAAAAACCACATATGAACTAGTACATTTACACATGAAATAGTAAGGAGAAGAAGCTCTTATTAATGAATGCATAATCTAACCAGGTCTAGGACTTCCATGAACTGCTCGACCATTGATTGGTTGAACCAAATCTTTCTTCCATCCAATCACCCATGTGCCATATTCCAAGCATGAATGTTGGACTCACAACTAAAGCAATCCAAGTTTTCTTAGGCTTTATCGCAATCTCCACCGGATCACTAGGCCCTAAACAACCATGGATGCCTCTGGATCTCTCCACCTACACCGTGATGAATTTTCATGTCTCCTAGTCTCTAGGCTTTATCATATATCCCACCATTCATTGGTCGAGGATTCTTATGCTTAATAAGACTCCACTTATTATCACCAAAAAATTGATCATCTAGCCTAACTTACTAGATGGATCGAAGTATGCCATGTAAGGCCAGTTCTACCATAGTAAAATTTCTTTCACTGTGAGAAATTACTTAATAAACCACCTTTGTTAAGTAATTTATAATTTTTTTTTTGTCAAGTAAGAGTGGAACCTTCTATTAACCATTAAAATGAAATACATATGATACACGTCTTTTCCATTTGCAAAGACAAGCCCATTATTGGTTTACCACCACAAGACAAGCCCATTGCTGCTTTACCATTAACAGGGTTAACAAAACCCAAGATCAAAAAATATCTCACGAGGGTACATTATCTCACGGGGTTACATCAACTCTTCAGCAAAAGACTAAGGAACCCTAACAGTCGAGATACAAGTTCCTTTCTTTTCACCAGTTTCTTGGACAAACTGCGAAGACCATCAGACTTCAAAAAATACCAAAATCGCGCCAATCATTCATTTGCGGTCTGCTTCCCAAGCCTGAACCTGAATGCGCTACCCCACCATCGAAACGAACTTCCCATCCGATGGTCCACAAATCCCACGATCAAAAGAGTTGCGCGGAGAATCAACACCATTGAATGAAGACTATTTAATCCAACGGTCCATCATGATTTCGGCCCAAACACTAGCACGCTGTATAACACAAATCTGGACCCGAAAAAGATTAGAGCATCTCAATCTATGAGTTTTCGGGTCCGTCCAAGTGGTTAAAGGTCGAGCTCTTTCCGGCCCAAAATCCGTTGGATGACTGAGGTCAAAGATCCTGCGGACTGCATCCATACAACTGGCGAACCGGTTATGCACCATCTCACGAAACCACCGGACTTCAAAAATAACTAAATTTCACCTGAGTAATCTCCGGTCTGCTTCCCCAAGCCCATCCTGAACTCACAATCCCCATCGTTGAAACAAACTTCCCATCCGACGGTCACCAACTCCTCTGACCCAAAGAGTTGCTCGGAGAACCAGCACCGTCGATCAAAGCCTGTTTAATCCAACGGTTAACCATGATTTCGGCCCGAACACTAGCACGATGGATAGCTAAATTCTGGACCCGAAAAATATTAGATCTCCTCAATCTATAGGAATTCGGGTCCATCTAAGTGCTTAACGGTTGATCTGTTTCTGGCCCGAAATCCGTTGGATGACTAAGGCCAAAAGAACCTACATATTGTGGCCATTCAACTGACGAATAGGTTAAGCAGTGTTTAACTCCCGCAGTTCTCCTAAGCACCATCAGTCCATCCTTTCGATCCCTTGTTCCAGATCTTTCCAGATCATTTCCATTGTTCCCAATCCACCCGTGTTTAGACTGAAATTCGCTATTCATTTTTGAAACCCTCCTGAAGGAGCTCCTCTAAAACAACCCATGACCTCTTTTCCACCAGGAGCTGTATAACCACTTCCCTTCTTCGATCTTCTCTTCCTTGAGTTTTGACGATTTGGAGAGACTGCAGCCCAAGGATTTCCTCTCTTCTCGCCATTCGCTAATCTTCCTCCTTCTCTCTGCTGAAGGTCTAAAAGTGTTCCATATCTTTCACAGCCTAACAGAGACAATCATCACATAGTTTGCTTGGGGGTATCGACTCCCAAATGTGCTGAATGCCACTTCCCTTTCTAATCACTCCATTTTCTAGCCGATAAACCAACATGTTTGCTTTTCTTTTCACATGGACAAAGTTGACTATTCTTAAGGTCTGAAGACGTGTGTGAATGCGGTGAAAGACTTGTGATATCCTCCAATTTTTCGACACTTTTTCCGATGTCATTCCATTGCACATTTTCTTGGCCGCTTTAATGATCAATTCCGAATCTACTTCAATGATGACATTGTGTGAATTTGAATCCACCAGGATTTCTAGGCATTGCTATAATGCCATGAGTTCCACCATGTTATTAGTTGCTTTCCCCAAATGACTATAAAATATCTCCTTTATGCATCCCTGCTCATCTCTTGTAACACCCCCAAAACCAACTAACCCTGGGTTACCCTTGGACGCTCCGTCTATATTGACTTTTAAGAAGCCATTTGGAGGAGGCTTCAAAATATCCATACTGGCATTTGTTTAGCTCACACCCTTGTTTATGCCCTGTGGGACTATTGACTGGAGACCCAACTGCAGTAGTATACAGGCTTCCTGGGGCAGAGGAGGATTCTCCGGAAGTTTCCACAACAAACCTCTAATTGTGTCTTTGAGCTATCGTATAATTTGATCAATTATGTGCTGGGGTGAGCTTGTCTTGCTCTTGAAAATCCTGTCATTACGTTCTTTCCAAACATCCCAGATGAAAAAGCTTGGAACCAGAGTCCAAGCTATTGACGATTTCATTGCATGAGAATTTTTTCCTCCAATTCTTCAGAGTCTTGGTGATGCTGAGTCTGTCCCGATTAGTATGCTTGAAGATTGAGGCCACCAAATCCCACATGGTGGAGGTGAAAGGGTAGAGGTTGAGTAGGTGATTCATCTTCTCTTCTTGTAAGCTACGTAGAGGGCATTTGGATGGGCCGACAAGACCCCTTTTCAGCATATTATCCCAAGTTAGTATTTTCTTTTGTTGAAAATGCCAAATGAACAACTTTATTTTCATCCAGTGAGGGTTCTGCCAGAGGCTCTTCCATACCTGATCAGGGTTTTGGTCGTTAAACCATGTGAATATTATTTTAGCTTCTTTAAGGTAAATTTTCCTTTGGTGTTCCTTCCCCATCTTAGTTGGTCATACAAGGAGGACACCAAAATCTTCCTTGCTCCAAATCCCTAGCAAGAGAATCTACCTTGGCCTTCAAAGGACTATCCTCATTGTGGCCTAAGTCCTTCTAAATTCTCCATTTATCATTGTTTCTTACCTGATCCTAGAAGTCACTTACCATAAGTAAACCTTTGTTGTCAGTAAAATTTTTTAGAGTGGCTAATTCGTCTTCGAACAAATTGGGTTCCTGTTGCCAGTTATCCTCCCAAAATTGTGCCATGTTTCTAGCTCGGATCTCC
Organism: Pinus tabuliformis; assembly: GCA_031772625.1. Taxonomy (NCBI): domain Eukaryota; kingdom Viridiplantae; phylum Streptophyta; class Pinopsida; order Pinales; family Pinaceae; genus Pinus; species Pinus tabuliformis. The sequence goes on along the minus strand of CM062820.1, from coordinate 255,645,046 downwards.
CAGAAGCTATGCTGCTGGAAAATACTTCTATTCTCCCAAGCAAGATTCCAAATGTAGGAGCCCTTAATGCACCCTGACATTCAGATGTGATCCCTCTCCTATCAATTTTTTGCATATTTTTGTTTCTAGATCTTGGCCCATGGGGTTGCTGATTCTTTGAGCCACCTCCACCAAAGTTTCGCTTCCGAAACTTTGCTGAGGGTTTTAGGGTCATGAAGCCCCAAACCACCATGGGACTTGGGTTTGCAGATCTTGTCCCAAGCTACTAGAGCCCACTTCTTTTTCTCTTCCCCTCTACCCCATAGAAAATCCCTTTGGATGCTTCTGATCTGTTGCAGGACTCCTTTAGGATCCGGAAGAGCTGAGAACATGAAAAAGGGAATAGCATGTAAGACAACCTATGCGAGCACAAGGCGTCCCGCTAGATTTAAAGCCCTACATGTCCATTTCCTGATCTTGTCCTGAAGCTTATTCATTATTGGCTCCCACACTCCCTTTCTTAGAGGTTTTCCTGTAAGAGGCATTCCCAGGTACTTGGAAGGTAACTGGGCCCTTTGAAACCCTAGAATTCTTGTGATGTTCCTCTGAATAGAAATGTTAGTGTTAAAGAAGAAAACTTTTGATTTGTTGAGGCTTACCTCTGTGCCAGCCGCCATTGCAAAGTCGTTTAGGATTTGTTTGATTGCTTTGGCTTCCCTGACTGTGGGTATACCCTACAGCATCGTGTCGTCCACAAATTGTTGGTGAGTATTTTCCACTCCATCCAGGGTAAGTTTGAGACCCTGGATTCTTCCTTCAACATTTTCTATTTTGATCGCTCTGCCTAGCCCTTCCATCATAAGAACAAAGAGGAAGGGAGAGAGAGGATCCCCTTGTCTGAGACCTCTAGAGGGCATGAAGGTTCTTGAAGGAGCGCCATTAAGCAAGATGGAAAAACTAGCTGTGGATACTAGTGCCAAAACCCATCTTATCTAGTTGTGGTTGAAGCCATAAGCTCTTAGAACTGCCCTTATATAAGACCAACTTAGCTTATCATAATCTTTTGCTAGGTCTAGCTGAATGATCATACCAGCTTGTTTATTGCTTTTGAGAGAGTGTACCACCTCATGAGCTTGGATGATGTTATTGAGAATCTGTCTTCCTTCCACATAGCCTGTTTGCTCCTCTGAGACGAGAGCTGAAAGAAGGGGTTTGAGTCTGTTGGCGATAACTTTGGAAATAATTCTATACACCACATTACATAAAGCTATGGGTTTGAAACCATCTGGAGTCATGGCTTTCTCCTGTTTTGGGATCAAAGCTATGAAGGAGGCATTAAGAGCCTTCAAAAATTATTTATATCTTCTTGAGTCTTCCACGACCTCAAGGATATCAAGTTTAACTGTTCTCCAGCATGCTTTGAAGAAGTCCACATTGAACCCATCCAGGCCTGGGGCTTTGCCATTTTTCATTTCATTGATCACATCACTGACCTCCTCTTCCGACACTGGCCTGTTGAGATTGTGGTTTTCTTCTCTGGTGACCAGCTGAGGGATGTACTTTGTGAAATTACTGATGAACCTATATCTATCGACGAGAGGCTCCTTTGTTATGTTGAGGAAGTGTTGAACAAGGACAGATTCCATTTCTTTGTGAGAGACGAGCTCTATCCCTTGAGAATCCTTTAGTTTTGTGATTTTTTTGTGTACCTTGTGATCTATGGTAGATTTATGAAAGAAATTTGTGTTTCTTTCTCCCTCTCTAATCCACTACACCCTCAATTTCTGTCTCTAGAAAATCTCCTCTTGCATGCATCTGTCTTCCCATTCTTTCTACATAGAATCAACCAGATCTTTTCGCTTCTCAGTGAAACCATCTGTGATGATAATCTGATTGATCTCCTCGAGTTTTTTCTCAACTTCTTTTTTGGATTTGAAAATATTACCAAACTCCTTTTTGTTCCAATCTTTAAGCTTGGATTTGATATGTTTAAGTTTTTGTTGGAGCAAGAACATTTTAGTGCCATGAATGTTCAGATCCTCCTTCCACCATGTGTGAATATTGCTAGTGAATTCAGGGTGAGAGAGCCATGCATTTTCAAACCTGAAAGGTCTGTTCCTAGGTGTGCCCATAAAAGTGGCCTCAAGCTATACAGGCCAATGGTCCGATCCTCCAAAGGGAAGGATAGAAGCTAACATAGCAGGGCTTGATAGAAAGAGGTCTTCTGAGATGAGAAATCTATCTAGCTTAGAGGCGACTTGAGAAGCCCCTCCCCTCTTATTGTTCCATGTGAAGGTGCCATTTGAAGCTTCAGTGTCCACTAACCCCATGTTCATTATGAAGTTTTGGAAGGCAATGGAGTCTTTTCCTAGGTGTCTGATACCCCCTTTTCTCTGTGTAAGAGATCTGATCATATTGAAATCTCCTACAACAATCCAGGGCACATCAGGGCATCTCGCTCTTAGGTCCTCAAGGGAGGTGAGAAAATTGAGCTTGTCTTCTTGCTTTTGAGGCCCATAGACGTTTGTGATCATGTAACTCTCCTGAACCCCTATTGGTTGACACACCAGTGAAAGATAGTTCTTGGATGCTTCAGCATCCAGGATTCCAATTTTCTAGGGATCCTAGAGCATATGAATACGTCCCGCTAGGTTATTTGCTTTGACTTATAGATACTCGTACTTGATTAACCATTTGTTATGTATTTATCTGATTTTTTCCATAGAACATTTTGTTTCCTGAATAAAAACCATATCTGGTTTTTCTTCTTTTATTCTAGTGCTGAGATTTCTTTATTTCCTTCTACTTCCTAAACCTCTAATGTTCCAAGTTTTAAGCTTCATTAAGAAATATTTGTAAAGGAACAACTAGTGAGATCTCTCATCTTACCTGAGTTAATCATATGTTTCCCGCATTCGTTCAGTAGCTCATTCTGTCTTTTCCTTCCTCTCTTCCTACCCAAGTTCTTGGGAGATTATATCTGTAAGTCCTCCATCGTTTTGACCCCCTTATGCTCCTGGGTTTCATGATTTATTTTGACTCCAGATCCCTTCGATTGTGATCTACAGAGGAAGAGCTGTTGAACCCTATCAAAATCCTCCTTTGGCAAGGAATCCACTCCTCTGGTGATACCTTGTCCCAGAAACTTCTCTAGATCTAAATTCTCCCTTTCTATAATCTCCTGCAGTTCATGATCCTCCATACCAGCCTCACTTGGGGTCATCTTATGGTCCCTACTGATGTCCATTCTACTTGATAGATCATCCTTTTGCTGGCTATTCTCTGTCATATCTTCCATGCTTGCATCCATTTCCTTCTCAGTGGGAGTGATCTTTGATTCCTGGTTTGTTCCTTTGTTTCTAGCTACTTCTTCTTCTGGGTTCTTGAAACCATTTTGGCCTGGTTTTCAGTCTTCATAAATCTTTTTTTGTTGCTGCTCCCCGCCTTTCCCTTTGCCCCCGACCTTGGTGAAACCCTCAGGATTTTTATTTGTGTTGAGTTTGTCGTTTCTTTCCATTTTATTTATTGGGAAGTCTCTGTATAGATGCCCATGTTCATGGCATTTGTGACATCTAAATGGGACATGTTCATAGTCCACCGCCTACACCCATTCTTCGTCATACACTTCTAAAATGATCGCATCCGGAAGTGCCCCAGATAAGTCCATTTCCACACATATCCGGGTGAAGGAGGTATATTTTCCTTTTAGAGTCACATCTGAAATCTTTATAAAATGCCCCAGTTTGTTGCCTATTGTCTTCAGAGACTCTGGCAACCAATAATCTAGAGGAAGGGAGTAGAGTCTAATCCATACCGATACCGATGTGAATGTTTTGCATTCTGGGACAAAGTTCATCATCCATGGCCGCATGTAGAGGCCTGCGACAGCATAGAAATAAGGTCCTCCTTCGAACACTCTGTCCTTGTCCTCAAGGCTTGTGAATACCACTGTGAAGAAACCCTTGGATCCTAGGTGGAGGGTTATTTCCCCCTTGGGTTTCCAGTGGCTCCTTATCCATACATGCAACGCCTTCTCCATCGGCCATATCCCCATGAATTTGCATATCACCGCATATTCCGTCATGTGATCTCTGTGCGCTTGTAGCGTTGGGTCACTTAAAATGACCCAAGGAATTATGGTCGACTTGGGTTTGCAAACCCCAGTTGTGCTCATGGGAGTAGTTTTCTGATTGCTGCCCCCTATCCTCTTCTCCTTACTGGCTTCTTGCTGATCCCCTTCCTGTTCATGAGGGCCGTTTTTTCCCAACTTTTCTGTGTTAATAGCCTCTGTTGTCATCTCCATAGGTTTCTTAAAACGATGCTTTCCCACATCCTTGCTTCTATCCGCTACTATTTGGCTATAGGAGGGAGCGACACTCCCCCCTGCGCGTCCCACCATGGTACCCAACGATGCAGCCCTAACGTCAACCCTAAATCAGATTGCATAGTATTTTCCTATCAATTCCGGCCATGCCAAGTCCATACTAGCATTGTTCATAAACACTAAGGAAACACAATAATTCAGAGTCGTTAAGTAATTTATAATTAAACCCATGAAGAATAATTAAATAAATCACTATTTATTTAATTTTCTTCTAGGAATAATTGATTAAATCATTGTTCAATTATTATTCCTTGTCATATTTGACCCAATTATGAAAAATCAAGAGATAAATGATTAATTATCTTATTTTTCTCTAGGAATAATTAATTAATCACTAATTAATTATTATTCCTTGTCAATTTTGACTAAATCCCTTAGGAATAACTAAATAAATCATTATTTGTTTATTATTCCTTAACCAATTTCTTGAGATGATAAATAAATCATTTATTTATTATTTCTAAATAAAAGTTTTTTTACTTTTTCCATCCTAACCAAATATAATAAAATATTCCAAGTGGTTATTCCAAGAATGGGATTAATAATATTTTATTATTTCCATTATTCGAGGATAACTCAATATTTTGTTATAAATAGAAGGGTTTTCCATGCATTATTCACTTTTGATTATTTTGATTATTATCATTGTCGCACACCATTTTTCTTCCATTTGAGTTCCCATTGAGCTCAAACATTTTATTTGTTGGGTTTACACATTATAGAGAAGAGATACTCTACACAAGCTAGAGATGTTTGAGTATAGCAAAGAACCCACCCCATAGAGGGGGACTGGTAACATTTGTTTGTTCCCTTCATAGGTGTTATAATAAAATCTATTCTTTGTATATCTGGTTTCCATTAGATTAATTAAGTTATTACTGTTTCGTTTTGCTGTTTAACTATGATTGTGGCATAGATCGGGACTTTGGCAGGTTTTGTTTCTATCAGTTGCTACACATCTACAATGTTTATTAGCAATTTATATTGTTGAGACTATTTTTCATCCACAGTTTTAAGTGGGTTCTTTTCATACACATTCGAGAAGAATTCAGTACAACAAAATTAGCGACTCCACTGGTTTTTTACTTCAGATCTAGAAACATGGGTGACCTTCAGTTTTCAGCTTAGGGTTTCTTCTTTTTTCAGTCTCTTAATGTTGTTCACTAACTTTTTAAACCTAGATCTGTCAAATTTCGTACTTCCAAAAGTTTTCTAGTCTTTTTTGAAGGTCAGAGGAACCAGCCACGACAAAGATGGTAGTTTTTTCCGAGATTTGCTGACTGGGAATCAAGGAGCAGAAATCACACTTTTCTGCCCAAAAATTGCGATTTGGAGTCCAGAGTGTACCTTTCGGCCCAAAAAGTGTGATCCCCCCTGAAATCAGGTTAGTACCTGCGATTGTTAGGGTTTCCAGGTTTTTGTCAGGTCTGTTTCTGGGTTTTACCGAGAGCTATCTGCTAGGTTGTTTGACCTTTGTTTCATCCCTATTAGGCCTTGATCAACTCTAATTTACTCATCGAAGTGGAATTTAGCCCCTTATGGCTTCTAGTACGCGTCCACCTTTATAGGAGGAGTTTAACTGAGTAAGAAGTCTGAGTTTTTTGCAACACTTTCAGCCATATTTTCTAGATCTATACCCTTCTATTTCAGATCTCCAAAGATAGGTTGTTTCCATCCATAGTTTTTAATTAAACCTTGTTTGATCATTCGCCTTAGGGTCCTGTCGGTTTCCTTAGGTTTTACACCCATCTCCCTATATTTTTGGAACGATTTGCCTCTCTGGTTTTTTCTATAGCTACACCACTTTCCATCATCCTAGTGTCATTTGATCCCAATCACACCGAAACTTAAATATCTTGACCTTTTTAATGCGTTTTCAGTTGATTTTTCCACCAACCAGCACAGTGTCTGCAAACCTAGTTTGGGTGGGGTTTAGTTAATTATTTTACTGTTCATTTTCAGTTGTTAATTTCAGTTTATTTTCAGCAAGATTGTTTCTTTTTTCAAAAACTATTTGGGCTTAATCAATAAACACACTCACACACACAAGCACACCTTAAGAGAAGGGTGCTTGGTTTACACCACCAAGCCAATACTTAACATAATAAATTTATCTCCCTTCACCATTTTTGTGTCACGTGTGCCTTACCACCATTGCGCCACCAAGGCATTTGTCGCAGAGACTCTTAGGCCTTCATCCCAAGTTTCCTCTTGGGCATATTACTCCTCCCCGCCGGGTTTGAGTTCATAGCCCTTTGAATCCCCATAACGAATCTTCTCCTAGTTCATCTGATTCTGATCCTCCTCCACCAGATATTGTCACCATGTATGGACCCACAACTGGTGTAGGAACCAAACCTGGTGTTGGCTCTGGTTCTACCCCAGTGGTCACATCTAGCGGAATAGTATTAGGAATTCTTTCAGTAGCCCCCATGCTCCCTTTTATTGCTAGGTTAAGTCTCCTGAATTTTAGCCAATTGATAAACGACCCTATACACCACGATGTTGGTTGGCCTGCTATGCTAACTAATCTTCCTTCAGACATCCCAAAGTTTGAGGGTAATTTTGGAGAGGACCCTACCAATCATGTATGCTCCTTCCACATGTGTTGTTCATCCAATTCCATTACCAATGACTCCATTCATCTTTGACTATTCCAACACACGTTCATTGGAGATGCTGCAAAAGGGTATGTAGACTAGCCCACCGCATCTCATTCCATTCTCGCAACACTTGCTAAAGAATTCCTCTCATATTTTCAGTTACCTCTCCAATACAACACTCGTACAGAGCTATTGATATCATTCTGTTAGTCCTTTGCCACTTGCCTTTCCGATCATGTCCAAAAATGGCATAGAAGAAGGAGCACATGTCGTGCCCCACCCTTCGAAGATCGTGTCTATCTAGATTGGTTTCTTAGGAGTCTTTTATCACCCATTAGAAAATATGTTGCATCCCATTTTCCTCAGAAAAAGGAAGAAGCTCTCCAAACCGCTCAGAGATATGACTTGATTTATGCGCAATCCGGTTATGTCTTGTTGGCTTGATGGGGCCTTACCCAGGTTCGGAGTTAATTAACCAAACAAATCCCTATACTACTGGTCCTTTCGGAAACAGTCTGCGAAGCGCGAACTGAGGTCTCACCTAAAGTACTATGGGGGGATGCTGGAACCAGGTTTCTGCACTCTTGAGATGTCTGAGGGGTCCATTTAGTCCAACTATGAATACCTTCATGTCGGTTACTTTGCACACATTCCTGACCTGCAAGACCTTCACGCCCTTGTTATATTCGCCTTCGCGCAGCCCTAACCAGGGGTTGTGGGGCTTTCATGCTGCTAGAGCAGCGATTTGCACTATTTCCCAAAGTCACACCGCAGATCTTACTTATCTTCTTATAACAGTTAGTTATCTTCACGTAAATAGATGCCTTATATTATATCCACTTATTCAACACTTCATATAAGTTCACGCAAAAAATAAACAGTGAACTTGCAATTCATCCCCAACATACTTCAATGCATAAAATAGGAAAAGATACACAGAAATATTGTAAGCCTTCTCTTTATTAATGCTTCAATTGGTTATAGACTCAACCTGCCCTGCGCATTCAACTGTGAACTACTAGGCCTCTGCACACTCAGCTGCAGAGCCTTCTCCTACACTACGACCCAAAGACCCGACTCTACACTTTGACTCAATGCTTCCTTATTCGATCTTTCATTGATTCATTTCTTCTTACACTTAGAGCCTCGCTCTATTTATACAAAAATCATCATTACATTACAAAAATGAGGGCAAAAAACCCTCTGACTCATTTACCATCTTCACACTCTGCGCCCACAAATCGCGATCTTTACATCAGACTTAGTCAAAACTTGGGCTTTAAGCCCCAAAACCTGTCTTGGGGGGATACCATGCCCAATAGGCCTTGAACAAAAACATCATGACTTGCCCTCAAGTCACTCTGTCGGTGTGGAGATCTTCGTGCGGAGACCTCCCAACTCTGCTCAGACTGCTGCAAGGTCAACAGCGCACTGAGCAGTTGCCTGTTGTATCTCCTGTACATGTTTTTGCGAGACCGCGGTGTCGGAACTACTCCCCTGTATATATTCTTACATCCCCTACATCTGTTTATAGTCCCGTGCCTTCTTTCAGCTACCTGGAGTGCGAAGACTGTGCTTTTGTTAGCTATTCAGATAGCTAGATGCCACCCGTGTATGGTTGCAATCGACTGCTATTCACTTTGCCTAGGAAAGGTTCTCCATTTAGCTTTACCAGCTGCATTGCACCTCCATCTGTGACCTCCTTAACAACATACGGTCCTAGCCAATGCATTTTGAACTTTCCCGAGAATTTATCAAACTTACTGTCATATAGTAACACCAAATCGTTTACCTTGAAGGTGCACAACTTAATATGTCGATCGTGCCAGGCCTTTTCACACTGCTTTTGTACTTGCTGATGGAATTCATCCAAAAATTGCTCCTCTTTGAGTTCCTCCAACTGCGGGAGCCTCTCCTCCAGGGCTCCGCGGTCCGTCATACCTGTGACCATTGCTATGTGTAGACTAGGCACAATATATTCCATTGGCATTACGACTTCTACTCCATAGACTAGCCATAAAGGTGTCTGTCCTGTCAGCTTCTTGTACGTTGTCCTATAAGCCCATAATACTGTAGGTATGCGCAAGTCCCAATCACTTTGCTATGCATTGCATACTTTGGTCAGCGCAGTCTCCAGTATTTTGTTAAATGCTTCTACTATCCCATTGGCTTGTGGGTGATATGGGGTGCTTTTCTAATGATACACCTGAAACTCTTCTGTGAGCACACTAATTGTTTCGTTCAGGAAATGTGTGCTGCAATCGCTCATCAAGATTTTCAGAAATCCAAATCATTTCAATATGTGTTCAAACAGAAACTTCATGGCCATGCAATATTTTACCAACTGCACTTCTGCCCAACTAGTCAGTTACTCCATCACAGTGATAATGTATCTTGCGCCCATTTTTCCTTGATGTTTGATAGTTCCTATGAAGTCGATCACCAATTTTTCAAAGGGCTACAGTGTCATTTGTGGATTCAAAGGCATCTCATCCCTCCGCGATGGTTTACCTGTTCCTTGACAAACATCATAGGCCTTGCAATACGCTTTTGAACCCTGATGAAGGGTCGACCACCATAATCCTGCACGAAGAATCTTTTGCGTGGTCACTCTCCTGCATAGTGTCCTCTCATAGCGCCCCCATGTGCATCCGAAAGGATTTGACTTCGTTCAAATTTAGGTACATATCTTCATAGTATCTCATAATTTCCCATCTTATATAGGTGCCCCACAATGATAGAAAAATCTGTCGCGCGCACCACCAGTTCCTTCTTCTGTTGGACAGAGTACTCTTTTAGCACAGTTCTCGTCGTGTGAAAGTGGATTATATCTTCAAAGTGTCCATCCGCTACACGCATAGCAAAGAGCTATGCATCAGGTAATCCTTCCTCCAAACTAGTAGGTTCCTCTCCTGTCTCAATGTGCGACAAGTGATCTGGTCCCATGTTCAAGTGCCTAGGCTTCAAAATAACCTCAAAATCATATTCTTGGAACAATAAAAGCCAGCTGCATATGCGCCCCCCAACATAGGCTTATTGACCAAGTATTTCAGCACAGAATGATCTGTATACATCTTGAAGTGTCCCCCTACCAAATAGTGCCTATATTTCTGGAGCGCGTACACCATAGCCAATCCCTCACGTTCAGTGGTGGAATAGTTCTTTTATGCTTTAGAGAATCTATGACTCGTGAACGCAATAGGGTGATCCAAACCCTCTCCATCATCCTATGTTAGTACTGCTCCGTCAACATGGACATGAAACTCCTCATCCCATTTCGGCAAGACCAGGATCGGCGCAAAGGCCATATTTTCTTTTAGTACATCCAGGCTTTTCTTGCATTCATTGTTCCAACAGAACATGACATCGTTTTTTAGTAGCTTCTCCATCGACGCGGTGATCTGGGCATAGCTTTTGATGAACTTTCGATAGTACCATGTATGTCCCAGGGTAGCGCACAACTATTTCACACTTCGCATTGCTTCCAAATTCAGAATCACCACAATCTTCGCGGGGTCTACCATCAGTCCCTGTCTGTAAACCACGTGTCCCAGCAGGTTCCCAAAAGGCACAAGGAACGTACACTTCTTAAGGTTCAATGCAATTTGGTGTCTTCGGTAGGTATGCAGCATCAAGTGTAAGCTCGCTACATGGTGCTTAACCAGCCCAAATACAAAACAATCATCAAGATAAACCTCCAAGAACTTGTGGATATATTGCTTGAATGCTGCAATTATTATGCGCGAAAAGATGGCCGACACGTTCTTCAACCCAAACGGCATAACAATGTATTGAAAGCTACCCCACTCAGTCATGAAGGTGGTCTTGCTCCTATCTTCTAGCTTGATTTTGATTTGGTGGTACCCTGAGAACCTGTCAGTGAAAGAATATGCTTCTTGCCCACTGACATTTTCCAATACTTCATCTGTGAATGGAGTTGGGAATGGGTCATGCATACACGTGTCATTCAATTTTCTGAGATCCATGCATATTTTGATCTCGCCCTTCTGCTTCTTTTCCTGCACCACCATAGGGCTTACCCAATCATATTCTTTCATTGGCTCAATAATTCCTATTGTGAGCATTTTGTCTAGTTCTACGTGAACCTTCTCCTTGTATTTTTTATTCAAGCAGTAAGGCCTCTGCTTAACTGGCTTCGCGTTGGGATCTAATGTGATCCTAATCATTCCTAAATCTCCAATGATTCCTTTTAAGTCTGTGATCTTGGTTGGGAATAAGTCCTGGTACTTGCAGAGTAACTTAGAGACCTTATCCACCATCACGTCATCCCAGTAGTTGTCGAGCGTTGCATACTTAGGTTCGGCCTCCATACCAATGTTCACCTGCTTTGTATTTACCGATGTGGTTATGTTAGGGCATTCAATCAGTGGTCCTTGAACCTCATGATGGCCTTCTGTTTTTGGAATGTTAATTTTTTGAAGATCCTCATCGTCTTCTTTAGTATTTACATTATAACACTCCAACGCGCAGCTCAGCTGAGGAACCCCTTCAGGTTGAATCAATTCTATTGGCTCTTGTGGTATCTTAAAGATAGTTTCTTTTACTGCTTGTAGTGCATCATCAATAGTGTCCCACCAACGATCCTCAAAAGTGAAGGTTAACAGGAACCCTTCGTGTAGGATATCCCATTCACTCGTCCCATGGTGAAGCTCCGTCTCTATATACCAATTCATGGGTATAACATCTAGGGTATGACAGAACAGGTGCACCCACTCAGATTATGGCTCTTCTCCATAGACCTTTGTCCACTTGGCCAGGTGCGCGCATGGATCATCTTGTCCATCATATTTGTCTATTAGCCACATCTGAGGCTTCCTAAAATGCATACACATCATTCTCCTACATTCGCGCCAGTCCTGAAAGCTTCCTTTGTACGTACCCCACCACCTCGCGGGTGTAGCGCATAGTACCCATTTCAAAGCCTCAAAACGTTGTTGTTCCGACACCTCCCTTTCAAATCTGTTCAAGAAATCATATACCTCACTTAACCCATCATAAGTAGGTAGATCCCTCACTTCTGTCGATACGCAGCGCAATGATCTTGTCATCATGTTACAGTTCAACGTGGTTACCTTGTGTAACCGGTTCTGCCATCGATCTATCTCCTCATCAGAATCTGAGGTACAGGGGCTTCTGCACTCCCATGAGATCCATTCATCTGCGGTGGGATTTACCCAGTCTTGCTCTCGTGTGGTTATCTTGTAGATGCAATAAAAGTTGTTGTCGCTTTCATAGTCCTACACTGGCTCAGTGTAGCTTGATCCCTTAGGAGGGTCCAAAGGTACGACTACGCGTAGAGACTTTTTCTCAAAAATCATCTTGCGCTTCTTTAGATTTATCACCCTGTTCATGTCAGTGGCCCAATCGATTCCTAAGAGCGTGGGGTAGGGATTTTTGTCATCAACAATCTCTATCACTTCAAATTCTGCTAGCGCACTTGCCCCTTCAATATCCACAGTGATTCCCTGCAATCTCCCCATAGGTATGATCTTTTGCTAGTTCACCATTCGCAGCTGGATAGGAGACCATTGCAACGTAGGCCTTCCCATGTGCTCCCATGTCTGCTTCGGCAGAACGTTCGCGTCCGATCCTAGGTCTAGAATCACTTGGTCCATCTCATATTCTCCAATCTGCGCGGTCAACCTCATTTCTCTTCCTGTCCTCGTCGCATGCTTTCCAATCTTCCAGACTATGCGCGGTTTTCCTGGCACGGTCCCAGTGCATCTATTAATGAGTTCCTGCAATCCCTTTATAGCCTTACTGTTATGCAGTAGCTTCATGCATGTTTCTAGGAATGTCGTGAGCATCTATGGGTCCATTTCTGGCTCTGGTTTGTATTTGCTTCCTGAAGTGGAAGCATCAATGAAACTCTTCCTAGCTTCCATGAAGGTTTCTTTAGCGTGCTCCAAATCAAACTCTGGTTCTTTCGTCGGAGCCTTACAACCCAAGTACTATCTTCAGGATGTTTGTCTCTATCATTTCTTGTTGTAATTCCACTTCGGAGCACAATGTTCACATTTGGGTCTTCCTCGTGCAGCTCAAACCTCATCATTTGCAGGTTCTGAGTTGGGGGAGGTTGCAACACTCCCTTGTCATGCAGCCTAGCTATTAGTGTGGGACAATCCTCCATTTCATGATCAAATAGGGTACAATACAGACATGATGGATGCATTAGATTCATACAATCATGGGCATAATGTCCTGCCCCCCTGCAATTGTAACATATCAGCTGTCTGTGACCTCTTCCAGGTCCTCCTCCACCTCAGCCTCGTCGGCGCCCCTGAAATCCAGTTCACACCACTCATGGGTTCTGGTCAAGGGGCCGTGTTTTGGCCTGAACTCTATAGGTGGGAATCTTATCCATCATCAACTCATAACTTCTACAGGTATGCTCATCATGTCCCACTGATCTACAGAAATTATAGAAATCCTGTTCGAATTCTGCATGTAATTCTTCAACAGATGACAGTTGTCTATAACATGATTTCCTCCTATTTAACAAATCGTGCACCACAAAGCAGGCACCATGCTATGTCTTGCTTGTGCCTCCGATCTTAACAGCATCGACCCTCCTCCCGCAAGGTAATTCATAAACACTGGGTAGTTGTCCTTGTCATGTCCCTGACCCTTGCATTTTACGTACCATACTTCTTCGTGCACTTCCGGGCGAGTTGTTCTATCCCGTTTCAGACTCTCCATCTCAAGGCATAAGATTTTCAACTGCGTGTAGATTTTCTGAATTAGGATCCTATATCGAGGTCTCATGCAGCCTCATCGCGACCTCCAAGGCATCTACCTGAGTCGTTAACATCTATTGTGACAGTGTGTTCCTTAAATGTAGCGTTAGCAATGCTACAAACCATTCGCTGTGCTGTCCATCTGTCAAAGTCATATTAGCTTCGTGAATTTTGCACTTCAGTCTCTGATCCAACTCCCAAGGAGTCTCACTTAGTAGCATTGTGATTTCTTTGAATCCAATGATCGACCGTGCCTCTGACTTTGGCCTGTTAAATTCTTTTTTCAGCGCAATTTGGATATCCGCCATCCCCGCATTCGGATCATCATTAGAATGCTTAACATACTAGGTCAGCCAGGATCCTATAGAGTGCTAACCAACGTTTCTTTCCTTATATTTTCATATGTCTCCCTGCGCTTCCCATATGGATTTTATCACAAACCAAAACTGGGCCAGATCTTCATTTCCTACTCCCTTGAACACCGGCAACTTTATCGCGCTTGCCATATTGACTCGTGATGGTGGTGTTGGTGGTACGGGCGAAGATGGGGGTGAAGGCAATGAAGCTGGTGGTGGTGTGGGTGGGGGTTGTTGGAAATAATACTGAGAGGGGGGGGGTGAATCAGTATTATCACATTAATAAAACTTTTTCATTTCCATAATCAGATTGATATATGCTACTTCCACAACTTCTTATCATTAAGTTAATTGATCTTCAATGAGTTCATTATAACATTATCAACCATATTATCAGTTAACAGATGCAGTAACATAGAATAGATCATCACACACAAGGCATACACATGAACACCATGATATAAGGTGGAAACCCAATGCGGGAGAAAACCACCTGCTGCAAGTCATCTCAATCTTCTTCTTAATAAGAAAATCCTTTTACAATATTTTGTACTGGTGCAGTCTCATACCAGTACGGGAGCTACAACCCCCTTTGCTCTTGTACTAGCCGATCCATTTACTAGTACGCAGGCTACTACCTGCTACAATGCTCCAAAGATTTCCTTTAGCTCTTGTACTAGCTTAGATACTAGTATGTAGGTGCTGACCTACAATCTTCTCACAACACATAATCTGAAAGGCCACATTTCATCCAATTTTCATACTGGGTCCAACAACATTGAAGCTCATAATCAAACAACCTTCTGAATTACCCAAGCACTAGATCAATACATATACAAGTGAGTCATCAATCAGATCTAGTCCATTAGATCACATAGAATGAGTCAATAAGAACCTGATCCATTCATCCATCAATGTATAAACATTTAATCAATCACTGCTGTTATCAAAACATAATACCAGAAACCAGACATCACTTCAAAACCCAGAACACAGCAATGATAAATATGGACAGCTAAGTAGATTTCATGAGAAGTACGCAGCTTCACCCATATAACACCTGCGTAGAAGTACGCACTGTTTCCAACTGAGTTCCTGCGTACCCACGCACTCTGCCTCACAGACTTCCTGCGTACCTGTGCTCTGTGTCCAATGAACTGCCTGCGCCCCTCCGCATCTGCAGCGCTTCTGGGCCTGCGTATCTGTGCACCTGCAGTGCTTCTGCACCTGCGTATCTCCGCACTTTTCTTTCACTGTACTTGCGTACCTGCAGGTATAGATAATTTCAAGACTTCAAGATTAACCCAAACTGTCAGATCTATAGATCTGAACATGCGCCAAGGAGATATCAACCCATTAGTATATCCGACTTGTAGTTCTGATGTTTCTCCTGATTTAGATCTAGCTTTCTCTCACAAACCCATTACTAGAATTTTAGATCTAGCTTCTCTTAAGATCTTCTTCTTATTTCACAAGTGTCTAGCCAAATGATCTCCTTTGCTTTATATAGGCAAGCTCTTCCTAAAATCATGGATCAATAGGGGCTCAATAACAATAATATAAAACAATACCATGGGCCAAAACCATAGAATCAAGAACGGCGGGCTAAATACCACGGGCCAAACATAAGAAACCCCACGTGAGTGCGCTTCTCTACCTTGAAGTAAGTGAACTGGGGGTATGCACCTTCTGAATGGGATAACTGTGGGTATGTACGCACTTTATGTAAGACAGGCCTACGTGTATGCACCTTCTGTACGGTGTACCTGCGTACCCCTTATTTTCTTCAATATTTGAGAGCTGATCATCAATCTCTGCTACTGACCTAAAGTACTGTGATCTATCACCTATATGGGTTACCATCAAGGACAATACTTTAGCCATAATGCCAACAATCTCCCCCTTTGGACTTGATGGCAAAGATTACTAAGAACTTTCCATTTGATTCCTTTGAGCTTTCCTGCATCTATGTATTATGTCACATCTGATATCTCTTCTGTAGATTCATCTGAATGTATATAAGTGAGATGATATTCTATGAGAGGGTTGCCATCAAGTACAACACATGCATCATAATGCCAACAATCTCCCCCTTTGGACTTGATGGCAACAACACCAAATCACTCTCCCCCTTTGACATCAAGGGCAAAGGGTTATGCTCCCCCTAAGAACATGCTCCCCTTGACTATAAACTAGATCTGCTGAAGTCTCTGAATGAGCTCCCCCTTTGTATATGCCATGGTGCATCAATCTGATAATGCTCTTTCTGAGAACAAGCTGAAATATCTGCTCTGCTATATAGTGTTGTTCATGCTCAAGCTCCCCCTGACTGTAAGCAAGGTCTGCAAAAAGATGTTCTACAAGAAGAACATGACTCTATATATCATAAATGACCTTCCTATCACCAAAAGACTTAATACATACATCCATCACCCAACCAAGTGGGGATACATTAGGAACTAAATACATTACATCTTCATCCCAGGCATAGTGGGGAAACCAACATAGGTCGTTACATGACCTGAAGAGATGACTACAATAGATAGAGACATACTATGACATTTATAACAGAGATCAATCACCTAAGATAAACATCAGCAACAACACTGTATGATCTGCTCCATAGCAACTAGATCAACAACTTGCATTAGTGCATGAATCATCAAGGTATGTCTGCACCAACAGAATTTCAAACACCATCATGATCATCATTTGGGAATATCAACATATGTACAAAACAACCTATCATCATATAGGTAAGAGCTCATCATCATCATGTCTTCAACAATGCAACTTTGAATAACCATCCCTGTATCCAGCCAACAATCCTCATCCATTTGTGCCAAGAATGAAAGGAATCATGCACCATAACTGTAATATATGATCTTTATGCATATGTCAACAGCAGCATATGAGTGAATCATCATCAAGAAGATGTGAATTTAAGCTAAGTGCTTCTCCTTATCCTCATGAAAGTTACCATGTAAGCACCATTAGAGAATCAACCACAAATCTGATCCAAGAACCATGTGAACAACTCATAGCAAGATGAATCATTTATCTATGTAAGCATCATCACCAAGGATTATTACCCATAATGCCAACAATGCATTAAAAACATATGCTCCCCCTAAACTGGTGCCATCTGTCAGATCTTATCAATAAGAAAAGTCAGCCAATAAATGCCTTAAGACAGATACGCAGTTTCTCATTATATGGCTTGCGTGGCTCCGCACTTCATATTTCGCTCCTCTGCGTATCCACGCACCTAACTTTCTAAGTTTCTACATATACACGTAGACAACCTTCTACTATAGTGCGTACTCACGCACCTGTGCAATCAGTTGCGCCGCGTACCCCACGCATCGTTTGCTTCTATCGCGCTGCGTACTTCTATGTACCTACGCAGGTTATCCTTCTATCGCGCTGCGTACCTCCGATCTTGATCCGCACCCCTTCTTTTGTCTCGCCACGTCTATCCGCATGTTCTCTTTTGATACGCCGCGTACTTACGCACCGGGACCATTGTTGCGCTGCGTATCACCTGCGTACGCCCGCACTTTCACAGTGAATGGTCTGCGTACCTCTGATTAGAACCCAATTAACAGTCCTCCTTTGTGCTACTGACATTCAAATTCCCAGATCTGATCTTGTGCTCGAGAGATCATACTTCATAGATTCACTTCACTTTCCCTACTGCCTTTCTTCAAATAATCATATACGCGATTGTGTAGTATCCAACTCGCATATATACGCGACTTCCCTTTATGGAGTTTGCATATGAGATTCAGGACACTGAAGTTTTGTACTTTCAGCTCCCTCTGATTTTGGTATGTATGTACGTTGTGCTGTGCCGCCTTTTTCTGACTGTACTTCCTTTTTCCTCCATATCTTCAACCGTGATGATGACATTTTCTCCTTTTGATATGGTGCCCACACTTTGTTCCTGCAATTCTTGGCTATATGTCCAAGCTTGTTACATGCATAACATTTTACATGTTTCATATTCCATTTGTAGCAATCAGCAGCTTTGTGACCATACATATTGCAAGAAAAGAAATATCCATTAAAGTACCTTGAATGTGATGATCTTTCTGCATAATGGTCTTGAGCCCTTCTTCTTCTACATCTAGCTGCAACATGTCCAAGATTATGACATACATAACATTCAACATTATTCATGGGAGGAGTAAAGGATTTTCTTTGAGGAATCTCTTTCCTTGGTTGATGATGAGATTGATCTTTCATTTCTTCGTTGATCACTTTAGATTTCTCTTTAGAGTTCCTTGCCTCACCTTGTGAACTTGATTCACCTTCAACATTTTCATGGAAGCCAAGACCAGTTTTGATAGCAGGAGACCTTTGACTATTAAGAATATCATCCAAGACTTTAGTACTATCTTGAAATCGTAAGAGCTTATCCTTTTCTTCGAATTTACCTTTCAAGATATTTACCTCAACTTGAAGTTGTTCTTCCTTTTCTAGACATTGCTTCTCCGTGCCTTCTTCAACTTTTCTTTCTTCTTCCATTTGTTGCCTTAGTTTGAGAATCTCCTTTTCTTGTTCTTCATTCAGATCCTGCTGCATTTGACGAACTCGGAAGATACATTCCAGCTGAGATTTTAAGCTGATGACTTCGTTTTCTTGTTTTTCAATTGCTTGATGTAGATCTTCATTCTGCTTCTTTGATTCTTCAAGATCTCCTTTTAGTGAGATGGTTGTAGCTTCAAGATTTTCATAGTAGCTGGATCTATCTTTGAGTTTCTTGATGGTTGTGCTTCTTTCGTTGACTTCTTTTCTTAATGATGTCACTTCATGCTGCAATTTTTGACATTGGTCCTCCTTGTCCTTGAGTAGTTTTCTTGCCTTGTTTCCTTCTTCTAGTTGGGCCTTTAGTTTGGTAGCTTCTTCTTTGAAGTCACATTCCCTTTTGTTCAATAGATCTTGTTGATCTCTAATTTTGTCTGTTAGCCTTTTAAATTCTGCCTCTATTTGATATCTTTCTTGTTCACCCATAAGAGCAAATTCAGTAGTTTCGCTATCACTTTCATCTTTTCCAAAAGGAAAGATGGCTGGAACATCAGAGGATAATATATTCATACCTGATAATGATTCTGAATCTGAAGAGCTTCTTATACCTAATACCCAATCGATTCTCCCATTTTCATAGTTCTTCTGAGATGACTTCTTCTTCTTAGGTGCTTTCTTCTTAAGCTTCTTTCCCATTGTTCTATGGATCTCCTTCAAGCGATCAAGCTTCTACCAAAGGCCCTGCTCTGATACCAATTGTTGGAAATAATACTGAGAGGGGGGGGGGGGTGAATCAGTATTATCACATTAATAAAACTTTTTCATTTCCATAATCAGATTCATATATGCTACTTCCACAACTTCTTATGATTAAGTTAATTAATCTTCAATGAGTGCGTTAGAACATTATCAACCATATTATCAGTTAACAGATGCAGTAACATGGAATAGATCATCACACATAAGGCACACACATGAACACCATGATATAAGGTGGAAACCTAATGTGGGAGAAAACCACCTGTTGTAAGTCATCTCAATCTTCTTCTTAGTAAGAAAATCCTTTTACAATGTTTTGTACTGGTGCAGTCTTATACCAGTACGGGAGCTACAACCCCCTTTGCTCTTGTACTAGTCGATCCATTTACTAGTACACAGGATCCTACCTGCTACAATGCTCCAAAGATTTCCTTTAGCTCTTGTACTAGCTCAGATACTAGTACGTAGGTGCTGACCTACAATCTTCTCTCCTCCAGGTACCACGTTTCATCAATTTTCAGACTGGATACACTGAAGCACAACACATAATCTGAAAGGCCACTTTTCATCCAATTTTCATACTGGACCCAACAACATTGAAGCTCATAATCAAACAACCTTTTGAATTACCCAAGCACTATATCAATACATATACAAGTGAGTCATCAATCAGATCTAGTCCATTAGATCACATAGAATGAGTCAATAAGAACCTGATCCATTCATCCATCAATGTATAAACATTTAATCAGTAACTGCTGTTATCAGAACTTAATACCAGAAACCAGACATCACTTCAAAACCCAGAACACAGCAATGATAAATATGGACAGCTAAGTAGATTTCATGAGAAGTACGCAGCTTCACCCATATAACACCTGCGTAGAAGTACGCACTGTTTCTAACTGAGTTCCTGCGTACCCACACACTCTGCCTCACAGACTTCCTGCGTACCTGCGCTCTGTGTCCAATGAACTACCTGCGCCCCTCCGCATCTGCAGCGCTTCTGGGCCTGCGTATCTGTGCACCTGCAGTGCTTCTGCGCCTGCGTATCTCCACACTTTTCTCTCACTGTACTTGCGTAACTACAGGTATAGATAATTTCAAGACTTCAAGATTAACCCAAACTGTCAGATCTATAGATCTGAGCATGCGCTGAGGAGATATCAACCCATTAGTAAATCCGACTTGTAGTTCTCATGTTTCTCCTGATTTAGATCTAGCTTTCTCTCACAAACCCATTACTAGAATTTCAGATCTAGCTTCTCTTAAGATCTTCTTCTTATTTCACAAGTGTCTAGCCAAATGATCTCCTTTGCTTTATATAGGCAAGTTCTTCCTAAAATCATGGATCAATAGGGGCTCAATAATAATAATATAAAACAATACCACGGGCCAAAACCATAGAATCAAGAACAGTGGGCTAAATACCACGGGCCAAACATAAGAAACCCCACATGAGCGCGCTTCTCTGCCTTGAAGTAAGTGAACTGGGGGTACACACCTTCTGAACGGGATAACTGCGGGTATGTACGCACTTTATGTAAGACAAGCCTGCGTGTACGCACCTTCTGTATGGTGTACCTACATACCCCTTATTTTCTTCAATATTTGAGAGCTGATCATCAATCTCTGCTACTGACCTGAAGTACTGTGATCTATCACCTGTATGGGTTGCCATCAAGGACAATACTTTAGCCATAATGCCAACAGGGGTGGTATGCGCGCAATCCTCTGTATTATCAAATTGATCGCACTTCTCGGTGAGACTTTCACGAGCTCTTCCTCGTCCCTTCACGGAGGTGCAATCAAAGGGATATTCTCGAGTCCCTTACTTCCTTCGTTTCTGTAGGTTTTTCCACTTTGCGTAGATCTGAACATCAACGTAATTGCATAACCATTTTTTCACACAATAACATTTTAATCCAAGTATTCAGAGACTTTATGTACTTATCTCGTGGTCCTTTGAGAAAGCATCGCTCTACCTCACTATAGCTGACTGAGGTATCTACAACGAACTTAGTAATGAATCCTCCTATAATCCGATCAAGCCAGTGATCAACATTGCATTCAATCTTATCCTTCGATACTTCCAATCTGCATACCAACTCTGGGGTCCACACAATAGGATTGTCGAGTTTCCACCTTCCTTGGCTATCTGCTAGCTTCGTGATCCACTTGTATGGCTCAGTAGGGAAAGATATGAAGAAAATTTCATGGATCTCCATGTACAAGTAACAACCTAACCACTTTTCCTTTGATAGCCACGGATTCTTGTTCTCCTGCGCCGCAAACTCATGAATTCTTCTATTTATTTCTTAGTTGGATTCCAATGATACGAAATCAGACATCTCTATGCAGATTCTGGTCCCAGCAACGGAACCATTTGTTGGTTTGATGGGGCATGACCCAGGTTCGGAATTAATTAGCCAAAAAAATCCCCATACTACTAGCCCTTTCGGCAACAGTCCGTGGAGCATAGACTGAGGTCTCACTCGAAGCAATATGGGGGGATTCTAGAACCAAGTTTCTGCACCCTTGAGATGTCTGAGGGGTCGATTTAGTCCAACTGTGAATACCATCATGTCGGTTACTTCTCGCACTTTCCTAACCTGCGAGACCTTCGCACCCTTGTTATATTCGCCTTCGCGCAGCCCTAACCAAGGGCTATGGGGCTTTCGCACTGCTAGAGCAACGATCTGTGCTATTTCCCCAAGTCACACCGTGGATCTTACTTATCTTCTTATAACAGTTAGTTATCTTCGTGTAAACAGATACCTTATATTATATTCACTTATTTAGCACATTCATATAATTTCATGCAACAAATAAACAATAAACTTGCAATTCATCCCCAATATACTTCAATTCATAAAACGGTAAAAGATACACAGAAATATTGTAAAACTTCTCTTTATTAATGCTTCAATCGATTACAGACTCAACTTGCCCTGTGTACTCAGCTACAGGGGTCCGCACACTCAGTTGCGAACTACTAGGCCTCTGTGCACTCAGCTGCAAAGCCTTCTACTACTCTATGACCCAAAGACACGACTCTATACTTTGACTCAATGCTTCCTTATTTGATCTTTCATTGATTCATTTCTTCTTACACTTAGAACCTCGCTCTATTTATACAATCCCATGGTCTGCAGACCATGTGTAGAACTCTCAAACTGACATTACATTACAAAAATGAGGGCGGACAACCCTCTGACTAATTTACCATCTTCGTGCTCCACGCCCACAAATCGCGGAGTCTTTACATCAGACTTAGTCAAAACTTGGGCTTTAAGCCCCAAAACGTGTCTTCGGCGGATCCCACGCCCAACATGTCTATACCATCATTCCAGACCTTCTCCATCCTGGAGTTTCCAATGCACCAAGGGCATCTCACGCAACCGACAGTTAACATCCTTCCCCATGTACTCAGCAAAGTTATTTCTATCCGTAGGGGGTACCATTTCCTCCAACACTTATGCCCCTCTTGCTAGCAACATGTTTTCAGGGCTAGCCATTGCTCAACCTATCTATCAAACCGTTGCTCCTCCCTATGCATAGCCCAACACTCCAGCTCCTCAAACATTAGCGCCGCAGCCTCCCATGCATCCTCAGCCACTGCCCCCATCAGGGTTAAGTGTTTGTGTAGCAGATTACGACCAATCCCAAAAATTTGAAGAAAAGGAATAAGGGAAAAGGTAACAAGGGTAACCAGGGTAATCAAGGCGATCCACCTAGTGAACACCAGGGGAACCAACCTATTGAACCCCAGGGGAACCAACCTATTGAACCCCAGGGGAACCAACCTAACACCAACAACCAACAATAGGGTAGTCAACCCAAGTAGAACAAGGCTATTCGTACGAACAAGCCTTGTGCATGTTGTGGTGTACATGGGCATTATACACATGAGTGTCCTCTCTTACCCCAGATGCAACAAATGTGGGAAGCTCAAGCAGCTTCTATAGGTCAAGAATTGCCTCATAATCCTGCACCATCTCAATCGACAATGCTTACAAATCCTTTCCCTCAACAAGGATTTGTTGTTGCTCAACCTTAACCAGGTCGAGCAGCCCATACCCTGCAACCTTTTGTCTTGGTGACTACCAGATCTTCATGATGAATTCTGATGAGGTTAATCCCTTCGATATCAACCTGTAAACTCAGTCACATCAATATGGAAATCCATCAACATCATCTACCACTAAGTCCAAAACCAAAGCATTTTTTGAGCCTCTTAAGACACCAAATGGTTTGTTACAGATCCCTCAACTTAAAGTTGAGGCGATTCCTAAGATCCCCAAGGGACCATTACACTGTAATGCGACTTCTAACGTAGCTACCCATGCATACAGTATAGTAGACGACTTGGCGCAATCATCTGCCGCCACATCGACACTAGAGGTACTCGAGTCATGGCCATCTCAAAAGAAATCTCTACTCACTACTTTGGGTGGAGTATATTCTTCCAACGATTCTTTGATTTTCTTCTCAGTTGATACATCATAAAATCCCTCATTACCTTCACCGTTGCTTTCCAGATACCAGTCCAATTCCATAACGCTATCATCTCTTGATGTATTATTGACGAAGGTGCATCCACCTATGTGATGTTTGCTATCATTTGGAAACAACTTAAGTCACCTGAGTTGTCCCTATCCGCCATCACTTTGTGTGCTTGGGACGAACATTCCTCCCAGCCTCTTGGAATGTATCGCAATTGACCTGTGACTCTTGTGGGCAAGACTGTCCATGTAGACATCGAGGTTATTGATTCCCCTTTAGATTACAATATTCTCTTGGGTTGTAGTTACACATATGTCATGTCAGCCATCGCATCTACAATTTTTCGCAAGATGTGCTTCCCCCATGAAGGGGAGATCATTACCATCAATCAATTTACATACTTCGAGCCAACATTCATGACCTATCGTGAGTCCATTATCTTGTCAATGTTAGATAAGAAGTCTTCAACTCCTCTTACTAGTGTTTCACCCAGAGTCTATAAAGATTCCTCATTGTTGGGTGCTTTCCCTGGTCCTCCCCCTCTCATCTTAGAGCCTAACTCTTTGAGTGTTTGCATGTTACAAGCATCATGGGCTGCTCTCAAGCAGTCTGGTACATTTGATCTGCAACCAGCTGCTTAGCACCCTGTGGTTACCACCCCAGCCAAGCCATTCGGATCCACCCCCCAAGGACCTCCTCCATTTGTGGGTGCCTCTCCTATGTTCCCACCAAGAACTGTTCCTCCAGGTCTCAACCATCCAAGAGATTTCCCGTCAGGACATTACCCTGCAGGTCAGATACCTTTCTTATTTCCCCCTCTGGGAATAATTTTTGTCCCTCTCATGGCTTTGATGGTCCTTCTTAACATGACTTTGGGGATCCCAGTATGGTACATTGACCCCCCTACAAGCACTCCACCCGGTTAACTAAGACCTTATCATGCATTGACCCGGCTTCCGTCGGTCCCTATGGCCCTGCCACTGCTCTAGTTCCATCACAAGCTCAACAGGAACCTGCACCTATTCTGAAAGAATTCGGACAGGGGGGTAAATCCAAGAGGAAAGAACCTGAGGACAAGGCTCCCCAAGCTCCGTCTACCCCCAAGGCCCCAAATCCATCATCCCTATGTGCTTTGTGTAAAGTTGTTGGGCATGCCACCAATAATTGTCCTGAACTCCCTCATCTTAAACCTTTGGTTCATGAAATGTTCCTTGAGTCAAATATCCCTGAGGTCCATGCTACCTTACCGAGTCCAGCCAAGACCTCAGAATGTTACACACAAATCACCCTTGTGCCTTTTGAAATCACCATGGTCACTACTCCCATTGTTTTCCTCATCTCGATGAATTTTGTGATTGCCTTGAGGCGCTTTGCAAATATGAGACTGTTAGTAGTGGAACACCTACTCCTCTACTTGTGGATTCTAGTACCACTAGTAAACCAGAACAGGGGGACTTTGGTCCCACCATCATGACCCCTCCCCCCAATGTTGAGATGATGGACACCATGGGCCATGTCCTTTACCTGTCGTCATCCTTGAGCTCCTCGCAGGAAAACCTCTCTGAGGTTTCTGTGCACTTCTATTGAACCTATTTCGACAGAATCCTAGGTCTCAACATCTTTATATCCTCCATATACTAGCTTGCCATCTACCATTCCAGATGATGCGTATGTGAACCTTCTTTCTCAGGTTGATGCACCAGGTATCGTCACCACATCATGTAGTTAGCCTTCTTCCTGTCCTCCCATCTTCCATTCTGATGAGGACATCATGGAATCTATGTCTACCCCTGATTACCCTTACACTTAGGCAAAGGGGCATATCTTTTGGAGGATTCTGAAGGCCATTTACTTCCTAATTCTCCCAATGCTCTCTACCTCAATAAATTTTTCTCATAGTGTATCCCTTTGATTTGTGTGTCTTTATTTCAGTCATGAAGTTAGGTAGGTTGCATCATCTCATCTATTGCATTTTGCACCTTTCAGATGGATCCATCATTCAGACCGTATATCGGTCATGCCGATGGTGCGAGTCACTTCTCCAAGAATCTAGCCTCAACAGTGTGGGTCATTTTTACCCCCTTTCATACGTTAGTCCTTTCGAATAGCATGTTCATTGGATCTGCCACCAATAACTAGGTTGAATATGATGAAATGATAGGTTTGCTAGTCGATGCCTCGCTCATCGCATCCTTCATCTTCATGTTTGTTTAGATTCCTTGCTACTTTTCATGCAATTGAATGGTGTGTATCAGGTGCATAATCAAGTCCTATTTAGAAACTATCTACGAATTAAGTTGTTGGTATGTGAATTTGAAACCATCACTTTCAGTCATGTTCCTAGAGCCCAAAATAACTATGTAGATACCATTGCAAATAGCATTCTAGATTGACATTTATCACATGTATACCACAAAATATAACCATAAAACATAACACATGGCGAACCATTATCATCATATAAAAATGCATAATCATATTATGTATCATATAAGTGTTTGGAGCCCATATCTCTAAATACATCAGGCATGCCCATAGCATGTTACAAAAATCAAAACCAAAGGGACCCACATGTCCCCATATCTAGTCACTGTCTGGTGGATCTCGCGCCAAAGGCTCTGCTCCACCTGCACATAGATCACATACTTCCTGACCAGCCATCGTCATGCGCTACATAATACCATGCCACTTTGAGGGAAGGCCAGTGCACTCATATTTGTATCGATCTTCTAACTAATTCCATCTGCACTCAGAAACTATGGTCAAGAGTACCTCACACCTACAGTGTATATCAATGAGTAGCGCATTATCCTCTAGGCCCTGTCATGATGACAATGTTCCTTGATTTGCAACCCTAGGTGCTACGGCTCATCCAGCATATCCTGTCGGTTCTATTGGTGCTATGTCTATATACCACATATTTTACACTTAGTACCCTATACACATGATAAAAATATGAAATTCACCATAAAAATAGCAACTTAACACTTACCATCTAGTCCCCATGCTTGCCCAGGTGGAAGTGGTAAGTCAGGATCACCCTGATAGTTAATCCTGGTATAAGGATAACCGTCAATGTAAAGGGGAATCTGATCCCAATGTGTGAAAAACTCGGGTCAGAACACCCGTCCAACTCCCACTCCTCCTCCTCTCTGGTAGCTGCCCCCAGCAGTGCATCCTGGGCTCCTGTGGGCCCCCATCTTGGATCTGTACATGAGGACAGATGGTGGGTATCTTCTCAAAGAAGAATGCACATAGTATTGTACCAAAAGCACAATCACAATTCACCTATCTCTTACATAGACTTAACTGTCGTTTCACTGACGACAGCATCATCTGGGCCCACCCATAGTAGGTCCTGGCCAAAACACTCTCAACCAGCATCATCTGCCCACCAGTGATGTGGTGGAACACATGGCTGCCCAAGACCCATAGCATAGCTGCGGCAACAACCCGTGTCTCTAGCCTATCTAGATCACCAATCGGGATGGTCGTGCCCTTCACATGCACATCCCATGGACAATGGCGCTCCACAAACTCTGTAATGTTCCTCCCATGAGGCAACACCGGATGTATATCCCCCACCACCCCTAGGGGAGGGAGTCCGGTCAAGAAATAAATATCCTATAATGTGAGCTCAATCTTGTGCCCCTACACGACAAAGACCTCCTGGTCTGGATCCCAATAGCTCACAATTATCGATAGCAAGGGCTCACCTGCCCTCATCAATGGGTTCTCTACCAACTTGAGAATCCATAGCAAGCCAATGCCCCTCGAACCCCCTGATCCATATGAATCTCAGATCAAAGGGTATCCAAGTCTCACTCACACCAGTTGATTTTTAGCTCTGCCATGCCTGCAAAACACCACATGTCTTTTCAGTTCAGAGAAGAAAACACTGGTCTACATTGATCAACCTACAACCCCCACCAGGCCAACATACCACCCCTCTTTTTAGTCCCAAATCGTAGTTTTCTGCCCAGAAAGAGCAAGCTCACAGGTTTTCACTTGTTTCCTGTGAGCCAGATTGTACTTTTGGGCCCAAAAAGTGTGACGCCACCGTGAAGAGGAGCAGGGGTCTCCTAGGGAACTGCAGGGTGCCAAAAATCAGGAAATGAACCACTAGAATTGAAGAGATGAGTAAGGCCACCTACCTAAAAGTTTCAGATCTTGATTCCGATGGTCGGTTTGTCTGCTACGATCTCCACAAGGTTTAGGGCCTCTTCCTCCTCTCCAAATTCATCATAGCTCACTTAGAAGACAAATTCAAATTAGAGGGAAAGCATCCTTTCATAGAAAAATCCACAAATTTTTTGTCGCCCATTGCAACCAAACCGTAGCTTAGTTAGATGAACCATCATCACTGTTGGAAATTTCTCATTGAGTACTATAATGGGTCTTTCTCCGTTTTTGATGATTTGATACTTCACCAGGAAGTCATTTTTTCAAGAAGGGTCACTTTGTCACCTCTCAAAATCAAATTTATTCATATTCAATGCTTGTAACTTAGGGACCATCTTCCCTTAATACTTGTCGTACCACATGCCAATTTTTGTCATGAGTAACCATCATTTACTCATGCTTGCTTGGTCCCCACCAAGCCTATTATGTGTGGTAGCGTCATCAGTCACCCTTATTCAGAGCATCCGTGATGAGTCACCATTGCATCCATGGAGTCTGTTTCACATCCCATTATATCATGTCAGAGTATTCCATCCATATTTGCATATCGTTCATCATGTGTTGCCCATTTTGGCCTCCAGTCATACTGTCCCCCATCTCCTCCGGAATTGAGTCAGTCGTTGTTAGGTCAAACATGCACTTTATGCTTTGAGAAGGGAAGTCATATGTTTGTCCCTCAGTCCCATCATTTTCCATTGTCCCTGGTGTCATTCCATCAGTCACATTACTATTTTCCCTCATGCCTTAGTTGAGTATCCTCATTGCCTCACCTAACATGGGCCCTATTCTATCGACATTAGCACATTTGTTCCGGAAGAACGGCCTAGAGGGCTGTGTATCTTGGTTCTAGCTTCCATTCTTGTTCAACACCTTGGATCAAGAAAAGGGACCCATCATTTCCCTTTGACATGGTTGTTTCATGATTGTGATCCATATACTTGATGGTCCAGTGTGTAACAAATTGCACCAGTGATTGTCGGGTGTGTGTGAGATGTTTCAGACCTCATGAGTGGGTGGCCCTTCAGGTATTCCCCCACATACCCGGATGCATTCCTATTATTCTACAACCTCAGATGTCGTTCCATAGATTTTATGTATTCAGTTCTTATTGATCGCAATGTTCAAAGCATGCATGCCTCCTTTAGATGATCCATTTAGTTTTGCAAAGTCGTTCCCTGTTCAGCAAGGCTTCTTCGGTTGTTCTACCCTCCCTCCCACCCGTTTTTTAGGGAAGGGCCATTATATCTCATGTACTCAGATGATATTGTATTCAATCCTAGCACATGTTTTTTCTAGGTGCATTATGTATATGGGACACATTGTATTATTTTGTGGCTCGCTTATGCCAG
The DNA here is from genome assembly GCA_031772625.1 of Pinus tabuliformis. Lineage (NCBI taxonomy): Eukaryota > Viridiplantae > Streptophyta > Pinopsida > Pinales > Pinaceae > Pinus > Pinus tabuliformis. Next base: position 255,615,640 of record CM062820.1, on the reverse strand, counting down.
CATGTCATGTACCATTTAGCATGTACTTCATTGCTTGGTTTTATGTTTCTCGATGCATCATTATTTTTGTACTAAGTTATCTCGGTGGGTATAGGTATGCCTCCCCCACTTGACTAAGATCCAGTACCATAACATAAAAGGAGACTTGCATTGGTCTCGCCCCCTCTGTCCCTATCCTCTTTCGCTTCAGCTCTATTGGTCTCTCTCTCTCTCTCTCTCTCTCTCTCTCTTACTCCACTTTATTTTCTAGTGATTGTGTCTTTATAACGTACTTCGGTCATACATTTTTCTCCTAACACTCGTACGTTGGGGGGAAATCTATTATCAACAAAAAATTGATCATCTAACCTAATTTACTAGATGGATCGAAGTACACCATGTAAGGCCAATTTTACCATAGTAAAATTGTTTTCACTGTGAGAAATTACTTAATAAATCACCTTTGTTAAGTAATTTATAATGAAACCCATGAAGAATAATTAAATAAATCACTATTTATTTAATTTTCTTCTAGGAATAATTAACTAAATCATTGTTCAATTATTATTCCTTATCATATTTGACCCAATTATAAAAAATCAATAGATAAATTATTAATTATCTTATTTTTCTATAGGAATAATTAATTAATCACTAATTAATTATTATTCCTTGTCAAATTTGACTAAATCCCCAAGGAATAATTAAATAAATCATTATTTGTTTATTATTCCTTAACCAATTTCTTGAGATGATAAATAAATACTTTTTCCCTCCTAACCAAATATAATAAATTATTCCAACTGGTTATTCCAAGAATGGGGTTAATAATATTTTATTATTTCTCATTGTTAGAGGATAACTCAATATTTTGTTATAAATAGAAGGATTTTCAATTCATTATTCACTTTTGATTATTTTTATTGTTGCACTCACTGCTGTAACTTTGATTATTATCATTGTCGCACACCATTTTTCTTCCATTTGATTTCCCATTGAGCTCAAACATTTTATTTGTTGGGTTTACACATATAGAGAAGAAAGACTCTATGCAAGTTGAAGACGTTTGAGGATAGACAAGAACCCATCCCATAGAGGGGGACTTGTAACATTTATTTGTTCCCTTCACAGGTGTTATAATAAAATTTATTCTTTGTATATATGGTTTCCATTGGATTATTGAAGTTATTACTGTTTCATTTTGCTGTTTAACTATGATTGTGGCATAGATAAGGACTTTGGTAGGTTTTGTTTCTATCATTTCCTATAGATCTACAATTTTTAGAAGCCATTATATTGTTGAGACTATTTTTCATCCATAGTCATAAGTGGGTTTTTTCATACACATTCGAGAATAATTCACTACAATACCACTCTCCAAGCTTTACTGTATATCTCGCCATTCACCGGTCGAGGATTCCTAGGCCTGATTGAGGGAACACACCTCTTGGATTTACCATATATCTTGTCATTCATCGGTCGAAAATCCCTAGGCCTACCTAGGTACAAATTTTTTGGCTTTACTGTAATCCCACCTTCTTCAATCCATGGATTCCTATGCCTTGTGTTCTTTTTTCAGAGACCACCTCACTCAGTTTTGAAACCATTTGAAAATCCAGTTTAACCAAGTAACAAAGAACCCACCACACCATGGTTATCTGGAAATGGAAAGGCAAGGTTGAAGAACACTGTCACACCTCGAAAAACCCATGCCCATGATAGCAAGAGAACCAAGAACACATGTGCATGTACCATGTATTCTACATCTAGCAAGGAAATTACAAATTGGTACATGCAAACAATCCCGATGTAGCCACTTCATCCTGCTCTTCCTTCCTTGATCTTTTCTTCCCTTTTCCTTATTTACTTTTCTTGATCCAATGTTGAAGTGCTACAAGAAAACTCTAAGTGTCCAAGAGTGTGAGAGAGAGAGAATAGAGAGAGCTCCGAAATTGAACTAACAAAATTCTTAATTGACAAAAAGCTACAAACTGATCCTCACAAGCCTTTTTATCAATCATGCCTCTATTTTCTTCATTTTCCTCCTCACATGCAACCTATTATGTTTCACCTTCCTTTTCTCCTAATTTCTTTTATTTTCATAGAAATATTTCCAAAAATGTCATTTTTCCTTTCCAAAGCCTTTTTCATTTCCTTTTCCAATTTCCTTAACCATGATAAACCAAATTAACACCCACACTAGGATGTCTTGCCCAACATTTAACTTGGAAAATGTGTCTCGTGACCTTGGTTATTATTTTTCCTTTATTAACTTTATTTACAATGGAATTTTATGAGGGTTGTTACGGAACCCTCCCCCTTGGGGAAACATCATCCTCGGTGTTCAATGACACCTACAACCAAGAAGATCATTGATAAGAAAAACATACTACCCATGGAGCTTTATAACTTAGCTCAATGCAGTATTTACAATGATTAACTTGCTCAGAAGAAAACCAACATAACAACATGAAAACCATAATGACATTACACCCATACCGCTTATTAGAGATTTATAACACAACTCATGGCGGTATTTACATCCATATATATATATATATATATATATATAGATATATATATATATATATATATATATATATATATATATATACCAAAAAAATACGCTCAACCAAGTATTTACATCCATATTCTAAAAAGTAGTTAAGGCTATCATGATCCATTTTTACCTTGAAGTGTCTTCCCATTAAGTAGGGTCGCCATTTCTTAAGTGAATGGAGTATTGCCAACATTTCCTTTTCATAAATAGCTTTGTGTAAAAACTTTCCCTTGATTGGACGACTTTCAAAAGCAATGGGTATTTCATCTTGCATTAAAACAGCACCAATTCCATTTCCAGAAGCATTACATTCCACAATAAAGGTTTTTGTGAAGTCTAGTGTAGCTAAGACCGGTTCCTGGCACATTGCCTCTTTAAGATGCTCGAAGGCCTTTGTTGCTTCTGGAGTCCATGAAAATGCATCTTTCTTCAATAATGTTGTTAGAGGTGCTACTATTCTCCCATAATTCTTAACAAACTTGCGATAATACCCTATCAACCCGAGAAATCCTCGCAGATGCTTTATGGATGTGGGGATTTTCCATTCCTTAATGGCTTTGATTTTTCTAGGGTCTACCTTAACTCCTTCATGAGATACAATATGACCCAGATATTCCACCTCTTGTACTCCAAAGAAACATTTGGATCTTTTTGTGTATAATTGTTTCTCCTCCAATAGTTGTAGCACCCTGTCAACATGTTCAACATGATCCTTCCAAGACTTGCTATAGATTAGTATATCATCAAAAAATACTAACACAAATTTTCTGAGGAATCGTTTGAAAATGGAATTCATCAAACCTTGAAATGTTGAAGGTGCATTGCTAAGGCCAAAAGGCATGATCAAAAATTCATAATGACCCTCATGAGTTCTAAATGTTGTTTTCGGAATGTCTTCAGTCTTCATTCTGATTTGATGATATCTTGAACGAAGATCCAACTTGGTGAAGTAAATTGATCCAAGCAATTCATCCAGTAATTAATCAATGACAGGAATAGGAAACTTATCTTTAATAGTGAGCTTGTTGAGCTCCCTATAATTCGGACACATGCGCCATGATCCATCCTTCTTGTGCACCAATACTACTAGAGCAGAGAAAGAACTTTGACTCGGTTGAATTATACCAACCTCTAGCATTTCTGCAACCATATGTTCAATTTCACTCTTTTGGGCATAGGGATATCTGTACGGCCTAATGTTTGGAGGAACACTTCCTGGAATTAGATGAATAGCATGATCATGATCACGAATAGGTGGGAGACCTTTGGAAGTCTCAAATACCTTGGAATGATTGTCCAAGACTTTTTGGAGATCTGGAGAAATAGATGATTCAAACGTGGAAACATCTAGCGAACATAATTGTGCAATTACACCTCTTTGTTCCTTTTTAGAAGCTTTGTCATACCGTCAGAGCTGATTATCTTTCCTAGTTTCCCTGCAATACCCCCTAATTCAACTCCCTTTTCTTCCACAGAAAATTTCATGAAAAGTTATTGAAAATTAAAAGCTATTGTACCCAAGGATTGTAGCCATTGGACTCCTAGTACAACATCTGCACCTCCCATTGGAATGGAAAGCATTGGGCTAGTCAATACATATTCTCCCATGGATAACTTGATATTATGGCACTTTCTAGAGCAATTTATTATTCCTCCATTTGCAACCATCACATGACACTTTGGTGCTGGATATAAGAAGCAATTCAATTCCTTTGTTACCTTATAATGAATAAAATTGTGGGTACTTCTTGAATCAATCAACACTATTACCTTTTTCTTCTTGATTTGTTCTTCTATCTTGATGGTTTGAGGAGTGGTAATTCCCGCCAATGCATTACAACATATGGTCAGATTCATTTCTTCTTTATCTAGGCTTTGTTCTTGGAGTATATCCTCTTCTTTTGACCTTTCTTGCTCATTTTCTTCTTCCTCTTCACAATCTATGTAGAATAATTTCTTCTCATCACACTTATGACCTTTAGTGTATTTGCTATCACAATTGTAACAAAGCCCTTTTGCTCTTCTTTTTTTTCCAATTGTTGTGGTATCAACCTTATAGGTTGTGGAAGACTTGGGGCAACAACACTTCCATCTTTATAGTTGTGAGTGGTACGCTTCTCGGTTGTCATAATTTTTCTTTCCATTTTTCTTGCTAACCTGAATGCCTTCTCTAATGAATCAGGTTCCCAAAGGCGAACATCATGTTGGATATTATCCTTTAAAGTCCCTATGAACACATAAATCCTATGCTCCTCTGGAATATTTTTTACCCCTATGTTCAATTTTTGGAACTCCTCAATGTGCTCCATTATTGAACCCTTTTGTTTGAGACTTATCAATTGGCTAAAAAAAGTGTTGCTTTTTGTATCCTCATAATGTGTTGTCAATTCTTCCGTAAAAATTGCCCAAGTGATAATTTGTTTACGAGAGCAAAGCCATTGATACCATACAAACTGATTAGGTTCCAAATATAAAGTTGCAATACGTACCTTTTGTGTGTTTTGCACATTATTGAGATCGAAAAATTGCTCCATCTGTAATATCCATGTTGGGGGATCCTTGCCATCAAAATTCCTCATATCGATTTTTGGGATATGGTGGGTCTTCGATCCAACATTAGAGTCTATGGAATCATGATTAACATTTATTTTGTTCTCATCATGAGTTTCCTTTACTACCCTTTCACTATTAGTGACCATTTCTTATAGCAACTTATTCATATTTATCTTCAATTCTTCCATCTTATCATCCATGCCATTAATTTTAGCGTCCATGCCATTCATCTTAGCTTCCATGCCATCCATATTAGCTTCTACACCTTTCTTTAAACCATCCATCTTAGCTTCTACATCTTTCCTTAAACCATCCATCTTAGATTCTGTTGCTTTTTGTACAAGTGACACTTGTTGCACTTGGTCTCGTAATTTTGATATATCATGTTGCATTTCTTCCTCTTCTTCATGAGTCATGCTAGAGATTTTAGGTTGCTTACAAGGTGTTTGAATTTTCTTTCCTCGAGGCATCAATTACCGATTCAAACTAGTTTTTCAAACCAAGTTTATGCAAAAATTTAAAAAAAACTACACACCGTTTTTCACTTTGTAGAAGCTTGATATTGAATCTGATGTATCTCTGCAATTTCGGATCATCCAGTTATGAAATTGCGACCTGTAGTAGCCCTCTATGTCCTCTTTCCAATGCCACGAGTATAATCCAAGTTGGGTTCTCCAAGGAAGAGTTATGCACAATCTCCCAAGATGACCTGATTATAGGCTAGTTCAGTAGAGCGAACTTGTACGATGTGCCACGAGTCACTGTTTCAACCTTTAGCTCTAAAAAATATATGCAAGAAACTACAGTCCATCCTCTTTTTGTACCTTCTTACGAAATTTCAATCCGATGCTCAGAGAGAAAGTTATGACGATTTTCACTAGGTCACTTGTTTGGAATGTAATTCAGGAGTCTGCAAAAAGACCAACTTCCTTAGATCATATCTCTGCAAATATAGCGTGAAAAGCTCTGAAATTCTGACCCAAGAATCAGCGCGATTTCTTCTCAAATGGGTTTTTTTTTTTAGCTTCTGAAATGTTGCAGAAAAAATTTATAGCGAAAATGCCACGATGACCTGTTTGGAGCAGTGAAACTCTAGAATTCAAAGCTCTGATACCAAATGTTATGAAACCAGCTCACAAAAAGATAGAAAAGAGAGACAAACGCCTTAGAATTCAGCCTCTTCGAGGGGGAAACCTCCTTTACATTACACAAATGAGCAATTCTTGGATGATTCAAATGACAAAACCTCCTTTCTATATATAGGAGTCTAAAGAGTCACAATATAACCCAGCCGACCTAACAATAATAATATAAAGCCACAAAAATAACAATAGAGGGATTCTATGGGGCACAGTAATAACAATATGGGGACAATAGGGGCACAACAATATTAATAAGGGATACAACTACAATAGTAATGGGGTAATCACTAGTATTATAGGGACCCAACATATTTTCTCACTAAATTTGATCAAACCATCCATTGTAAGATGATACTCCACATCGTGATCACCTATACTATGTAGTAACATGTGCATAAGCTCCATGTACCTATCATCCTGTTGTCGTACCTGCAAGATTTGATCCTGTAAATATTTCACGTAGGAGCTCATAATTTCTATGTGATTTACTTGTACCCTTCTGCTAAGATCATCTACAACCTTGTCTCTTTACCCTTGATGTACCTAATCTCAATTCAAACTCACTACTCATGGTCAACCATCTAGCTTGCCTAGCATTAAGATTCGGTTGATCGAATAGATACCTCAATCCACTATGATCGCTCATCAATACAAACCTCTTGACAAGAATATAGTGCCTCCACATCTTCGATGCATGGATGATCGTTGCCAACTCAAGATCATGTGTCAAATAATTATGCTCATGCTCATTCAGTGTCCTTGATTCATAGCATACCACCTATCCTTCCTACATTAGGACTCCACCAAACCCTCTCTTGCAAGCATTTGTACATACCACAAACTCTTTGTTTGGATCTGCAATCTTTAACACTAGAGCATTTGTCAATAGATGCTTCAACTTCTCAAAATTTTCTGCACATTCCTCTGTCAATTCAAATTTCTTACCTTTCCTCTACATTGACGTAATAGGATATGCAATCCAAGAGAAGTTCCTGATGAACCTCCTATAATAACCCGCCACCCCCATAAATGATCTTACCTCATCCACATTCCTAGGAGTTTCCCTTTCCAGGATGGCATTTATCTATTTTGGATCCACTGTTATGCCTTCCTTGGAGACCACATGTCCCAAGTAATGTACCTTTGTCTAAAAGAAATTGCATTTACTTGATCGTATCATACAATTTATTATCTCTCAGTAATTTAAACACTGATGTTAAATATTCGCCATGTTCTTCCTCATTCTTAAAATATATCAATATATCATCAATGAACACAATAACAAACTAGTCCATATAAGGATGCAACACACTATTCATCAAGCACATAAAAGTAGTCGAAGCATTAGTCAAACCGAATGTAGCTACAACAATCTCATAATGCCCATACCTAGTCCAGAAAGCAGTCTTGTAAATATCATCTTCTTTGATGCATACTTGATGATATTCAGATCTCATATCAATATTCGAGAACACTGCTACTCCCTTCAACTAATCAAACAAGTTGTGGAGGTTGAAGACATCTCAGTTTGGTTTTATTTGGGTGAAGTATCCTACTCTGAGGTTGGTAATTATCGAGGTTGTGGAGGGTTAGTTATGGAGGTTGAAGACATGTCCATTTGGTTTTATTTGGGCAAAGTATCTTGATCTGAGGCTGGTAATTGTAATTTCTGAACTATAGCTTCGTGGGCTTAAATTAATCTTGGGTCTGAGTGTAGTTTGTCTAGTGAGTGCACACATTCTAAGTTTGGGAAAATTGTGGTCTATGATATGCATCTATATGGAGAGGGAAGGAGGGTATTGCCTCAGGACTCCTAGGGTGGTGTTTGGGTCTTGGAGCATCATCCTTTGACATGGGGAGGAAAAAGTCCGGGTCTTCGCCCTTGTATTTATGGGTGTATGAGGCAAGAGCTCTATACTGTTATTCTAAGTAGTTGTTGGGATTTGAGAGGAAGTAACTGTGGATTGAAGGAATTAGAAGCGAATTGGTGGTTGTATGTAGGCACAAGTTGAGACTAGGTAGCTAAATCAATTAACAAGTGTTATATTAAATAGGGTGCCTCGTTGCTCAACCTATGGGCCAAGTATTGTGCAAGTAATAGATACTAGAAGGGTAGGGGGAAGAGGAGTGAATCTCTTTGGGCACATAATAGAACATATTGGTTGATTTAGATTCTTGTGGGATTGACATTTGAAACTTGAACCTTCCGAAGTAGATTCCCCAGTAGACATTTTTAGGTTGATGTTTCGAATCAATTAAATTGATTCATCATAAAAGCAAAAGAACCAAGGATAAGAAGGAAGGAAGGAAAGAAAGATATAAAATGTGAGATAGAGAGGGGGAAGGAAAAAAGGAAGAGAAGGGTCAGAAAAAAGAAAACAGTTGTTCGAGAGATAGAAAAGCCTAACCCTAAAAATAATAAGGATAAAAAAAAACCTATTCTTTTTTTTATTAATATGATAAAATTAATACAATTATTATTATTATTATTATTAATAAAAGGGTAAGTCATACTTAATATATAAGATATGTTAATAATTAATATCATATTAATATACACATTATTATATAAATTAATAATTAATATTATATTATTATATTAATATATAATAATTTATATATTAATATAATATTATTTATTAACCTATCTTATATACTAAGTATGACTTAAGCTTTCATTAAATATATATATATATATATATATATATATATATATATATATATATTTTAAATTTTATCATATTATATATATATATAGATATATATAAATTACTTTTAGATTTATCTTTTTATATATCTGGGTTGGCATTTTTTTCTCTGACCCTTCTCTTCCTTCTTTCCTTCCCCCTCTCTATCTTGCATTTATATATTTCTTTCCTCCCTTCTTCTCTTGGACTCTTTTATCTTGATGATGAATCCATTTAATAGATTTGAAATGTCAAAACATCTACTTTGGAAAGTTCAAGTTTTAAATAGAATATAGTATCGGTAACAAAGGCAAGGGGCTACATTCAAAATGTCGAGGGAGTGAGGTTGAGTGAGAAGAGGGGCAGTGTACTATGAGGAGTGTGTCGAGAGAGAGAACTCTCTTTTACAAAATAGATCATTAGGCTTCATTGCAAGATATAGAGAGCAGGTCCTTATGAATATACAAGAAAAATTGGCTAGGTTGGATGGGGAAGCCTCATCTCAACAAACTTCCCTCTCAGATTTTGAGATGATTGAAAAATGGATAAGATGGATTCTTGACAGAAGATATCACAGTATCTAGAGAAAGAAGCATTGTATTATAAAATGAATTTCCTTTTGGGACACATGCTACTGGACAATCAGGTCTCTAAGAGGGATCTGCTATAATCATAAGACCATATTCATGGTCACATGAAACACTATGATTGTAGGTTGGAAATGATAGATCATAGGCAGGCAAGGATTGAACAACATTTCGACATCCCTCGAGTAGTAGCAAGACCCATGGTTGACCCAACAGACCCTATCCCAATTGCAGGATCTAACTCTGAACCATTTCACTGAGTATAAGATGGATGATGTAACATGTTTATGTTTTCCTTTTAGTATGTGATTATGTATTTGCCCAGATAGGTCAATATTCTAACATAGGATTGTTTGAATCCAATTATGTAAATATCGATTGTTGATTATGTCTCATTGAATGATACAATTTTGGCTATTGTTCAATCTCCCTTATGTACTATGATAAGCTCTTGTGCAATCTATGTTTTTTGAAGCAATATAATATTTTTCATTCCCCCAAAAAATGACATAACTATTTTGTAGAGAATTTTCAACCTTTGATTTGTGTACCTAATAAGAATATTCTAAAATTTTCCACCTAATCATTATTGATATTAAATTAAAATTGCTAAAGCAATATTCCAAAAATAAACAAATTTATCACCTGAATAAAAAATATTCAAAATTTATCCACGGGGTCTTGGATAGAATGTGATTGGGTGTTTTCTTAAGACACTCCTTGATGTGAAGTCACCTATTAGACATAATAAAAATGAATCCCGCCAAACTTATAAAAAATAATTTTCAAAATTTAATAATTCTTATTAATTAAAATTTTATAATAAATATTTATAGACTTCCATTACTTTATATAGTTTAAAAATAGACATCTAATAAATAAACATCTCATATTAGATATAGGCATGCGTTTGCAAATCATGTAAGATTGCAAGATGACATCAAAATAAATTTTCTTTCTATACCCAAAATTCTAATGCAAATACAATCTATGTATCTCATATTAAATGTAGGCATGTGTTTGCAAATCATGTAAGATTGCCGGATGAGATCAAAATAAAATTTTCTTTCATACCCAAAAATCTAATGCAAATACAATCTATGTGTCTCATATTAAATGTAGGCATGTGTTTGCAAATCATGTAAGATTGCAGGATGAGATCAAAATAAAATTTTCTTTCATACCCAAAAATCTAATGCAAATACAATCTATGTGGTAAGATTTATATAACCAATGTTTATGTTTATACAATCATTAAGCCAATGTTTATGTAATCATTAAGCCAAACATAAGAAACCAATTCTTTTGCAGGGCAATTCACCAAAGATCACAATCTATTGTGCACGGACCTGCCAAAGAAGCCCACAAATTAGAATGCTATACAAAGGTGATAACTGTATATTATTGCCAACTTTCTAATTGTACTCTTAGCTCTAGCAATGTGGGCTAAAAGCATTCTCGTGTTGAAGCTTTTGGACAAGTGCGGTCTTCGCGTTAATGTATGAATTGGTTACCATTCTCGATTTCCTCATTTCTCGGTTTTTTTTTAATGATAATTACAAATTTTATATATATAAATAAAAAATAAATTTTACGTTATGATTATTTGGATTTCTAAATGCATAATCTATATAAATTTAATTATTACTTTAAAAGAGAAAATATAATAACTCAGCTATATAAATTAAATTGTTATATCAGAACAAATACTTCATGATTAAAATTAAAAAATCATAAATAAAAAATAACTAAATTATAATTTTATTTAAAATTATTAATATTTTAATAAATAAATATAGAAGTTAAACACATATATAAAAAATCATACAATAAGATTTTTAATTATGGAAATTTACCTCTAATTCACCATAGAGATTCTTAATCTGTAAATAGATTTTGTTATAGTTTTATTGGTCAATACCATGTCTTATAATATCAAATACTCAAAAAACCACAATTCACTACAAATGACAACTATTTTGAAATATTCTTAACAAAGTGATATTATAGTGTTTAGGTAAATTTGTAAAAGAAATGATTTTATATTTCACAATTTCAATTAGTATGGAGATGATCAACTATATAATGTTTCATAAATTCGAATATTTTTTAAAATTTTAAAAGTTTAGTTTTATATAGAAATGGGTCTATTGTTTCACCAAAAAAAAGGTGTTGTTTAAGGAGGTGATGATTTCATTGGAATGAGGAATTTCTTGTTGGAATTTGATCATTTTATTTTCAAGTAATCCGATCATAGAAGTATTTAAATAATTTTTTTAATGGTGGCAATGGATTCAATACCATAAAAACCCTTAAGGAACCCAAAAATCTGAGACTTGATTCAAAATAGTGCCAGATTTACCATTTTTTCTAGTCAAAAAACACTTCCTTTAAATTACTTTTAAAAAACACATTTCATAATATTTGACTTAATTATAATCTTAAAATCAAATTATTATTATAAAATACAATTCAATAATTAAGTTTAAGTTTATTTAAATTATAAAAAAAAAATCAATTTAAAAACTGAACAATACAAATTTCAACTCCTACATGTTTTAATTTATTTATGTTTAATTTAACAAAATATCATTGTGAACACGTGAAGATTATATGTGGCTCGCTCTATAAATCTCCAAAGTATAAGGAAATCCCTCTACATTATCATGGAACTGTTATCACCCCAAGAAACTCTCTTAGGTTGTATCTTAGAGATGCTCGGGAACATTACAAACTCAACAAAATGTTAGAAATGGATGAATGGAAGAAATGATGCATATTCAAGCCAGATAACCACTTCTACTATGCTTAACTCCAGACATGGGTGAACACCCTTAGGCTACAAGGCTTTAGACCACCAATTACTCACAGTTTGGGGATTAGGTGAACATGGAGAACACTGACCACACCAGCAGATGCACAGGACCCTGTGATGGCCGGCTACAACCAGTAAAGAGGTTTGCAAATCTATTTTCTAATGCACAGACAGGATGACAGCTCTTTGGCATTAAGTAAACAGAAACCTGCATAACACATTCAATGATACATACTAGACTTCAACACAGAGGTGGGATGACAGCCCCTCTAATGCTAAATATCAAGAGCACATGAACAAATGCATAACAGGCACAGCTTAGAACATAGTAGAAATGGAAAGTGAGCAATTAACAACAAAAGAAGCTTGTATTAGCTGAAAATGAAGACAAGACGCTGCAAGTATCAAAGTAGTTACAGTCTCCAGAAGTTGAACCTTATATCGAAACAACAACCATCAACCATCATCCATGATTACATCTGTCTTTAGGGTATATGTAGAAATTGATTACAAAAATATCCTGCTGTTCTATGCGTGGAGGGGTCATAATTGACCACCAACTGCTTTAACTATCCAGTATGGGTTTCTGCTGCAATCTGCTTGCTTTGGTGAACGGACTTGATCTTCTATGATATTCTATTGTCTTTCTTGAGCAGGTGGAGTGCAATATGGAAGACATTCCATAACTGGTAAATGTGTTTATCTCCTCGAAGTTGTCCTTTTCTTCTCGGCCATTTTATCTCTTGAATGCAGAGGTTGAAGATGGAATGCTCCGGGTACTGGTAGATGATCGTTGTCGTCCTTCAGGTGCACAGCATGACCAGGGTGTGTTGACTTCATGAAGGATGTACGAGTGGGCGGAGGACGAACATCAACCGTTGGATCACAGTGATCGATGGCGGGGATCGTTTTGTAGAAGGTATGGAGAGATATAGGATCGGGATGGACGAGGGCCGTTGGATTAAACACGGGAAGATCCAACGGTGATCGGGGGCGGACGCTGTGCGGGGACTTAACGACCGGGAGTAATGGACGGAAATGGGAGGTAGACAGTCATGCGCTGTTGGATCTGGACGCGGCGGATCCAACGGTCATCGGGCGGGAAAGGTGCGTGGGGGTTAACGCGTGGGGAAGGTGGTTTCAGTGGCTGGTAGTATTCCCCGCACTGCTTTCGGAGGATGGCGGTAAACGTACAACGGGCACGCGATCACAATCATCGCGCGACACGTGGAGGATGTGACGGGGCCAAAACCGCTTTCCCGCGGGTTAATGCGTGGTTAAGTTATGGCAGCAGGGGAAGCAGATGCCATTGGATCGTGTGGCAGATGATCGAACGGCGGGAACAAGCGAGTGGGTTATTCGGTGAGAAACCGTTGGAGAAGGCGTGCAGTCATGTTATCGCGGTTACGTGACGTTTAAACTTGGCGCCCGGGGGCTAAGGAAATACAGGTTTATGGTGAAATATAGGTTCATGCTAATTTTTGGAGGAAAACAAGGATAGCGGGGGGGTTATGGGAGTGAGGAGAGCGAGGAGGATGACCGATACAGGCTTTCCTTGAACAGCAGCACAGACAGAGCTGCATTTGACCCTCAAAATGTTCAAACATGTAGTAGAGCTAGCAGAAACCATATTTTTCCTTATGTTTGATTTAACCAAAGATTACTGTGAACACGTGAAAATTATATGTTTCTCTTTTCAGAAATCTCCAAAGTATATGGATGTTTTTCTTCATATCATTAGAGAATTATATTTTTTTCAATGAAAAAATCATGTTGAGAACCATTCTCATATATATATATATATATATATATATAATCTTGTTTAATATTAAATTACAAAATTTATAAAAATCAAACTTCCCGCTTAATCATTAGACCACGTTTTAAAACTTATCATAAAAAAGTTATATATATACATTGTATATATACACGAAGTTTTTAGGTAAAATAACTTGGTACACATCACGCTAATCGATACTGGACTTCTACCTAAAAGTAAAATCCATTAACGATGACAGAAACCTGCATGGATTACAGTAGAGCCAGCACATGGAGAAGAGCTATTCTGTCAGTGAGACAATAACATATCTCATGACAATCGGTATGAATATTCAACTTCCAGCTTGCAGTTGGAAGGAGCCTGGAATCAGCAACATAATTCGAAGTTTCTTGTGCACGGTGTAGCCTACAAAATGAAATATGACATTTTATGCAGTCTCCAGAGATGGCCATGCAGATTGTAAGGATTCTTCAAATTTCTGGTGAATAGCTTTGAATGGATAACGATAGTTTGCACTGTAAACTTGCATTCGCCTGAGTGCTGCTTTACTTACTATTTTTTAGTTGAAAAAATAAAACTTGTATTTTATAAAATAATATACAATTTGTGGGTTGATTTTGCATTTCATAAATATTGGATAAGAATACTTTGCACCATAAATTTAAATTTATATATGTCTAAAAACTACTTCAGGTACGATTTCTTCCATTGAAAAAATAAAACTTACATTCTACAAAACAATGTAAAAATTATGTACGATTTCTTCAGTTTAAAACATAAAACTTGTATTCTACAAAACCAAGGTTGGGAAGCTTTGTGTACTTCAAATTGGATTTGGCATCGATCAGAGGCATATGAAAGGCTGAGTGTTGTCAGAGGATTAAGAACCAAAGATGCTTTTGCGAATATTATCTTTACGTCTGCATATCTTATAGTATGTTTGGATGGGGCATCTTTAAGTTGATGGCAGATTCTCTTAATATTTAGGAATCGTATGGACATGTGTGAGGTCAATTTTTTGACCACGCCTATGTTCGTCAGATTCCTAGATATTTGAGAAATCTGCCATCGATTTAAGTTCAAAGGTTTGGGCGATATTCGAGAAATCTGCCATCGATTTAAGCTCAGAGGTTTGGATGCCCATTGGCTTACTTTTATTTACTTTTATTTCCAAAACATTTCAAAGGCTTTGAATAAACTCTGTCAAGTTTCTTGGATGGAATAGCAGATAGAATCTCCGAAGAGCCACAGTGCATTATTGGGTAAAGCTTTTTCAACTAAAACCTGTAAAAGCAAGGACACCGAGGAACCAGATTTTTCGACTAGAATCTTCGAAGAGACATTATCAGGTAAAGCTTTTTCAACCAAAACCTCTAAAGCCATTGTACATTAGCGGGGAAAACTTTTTCAACTAAATCCTGAATGGCAGGCTGCAGCGAGGAACCATATTTTTCTATATATCTGATCCTGAATGGCAGGCTGCAGCGAGGAGCCATATTTTTCTATATATCTGTGTAGTTTAACTTAATTTTTTTTGGTTCAATTTAACTTATTCGATAGACATCTAGTTGTGTAATTCTCAACAGACGTTGGATCCATTTGATTTTAAAACAAATGTTTTAAATAATTAAAATTTATCATTTTTCTAAAAACGTGTAACCAATTTATATATAGATATTGTGTGACACTATGATGTCTTACAATTTAATTTCAAAAAATAAAAATATGAAATAATGTAGCATTTGTTGGGTGTGGGTTTGATTATTTCCTTGATTTAAAGGTCTTGTTTCAGTCAAGTTAAAATCACAATTTTTTATGGAGCGTGTGGGGGCTTTGTCTCTTACCAGTGGGTGGTTTTGGAGCCACCAAAACAAAAATTAGATAAAAAAATTGTCTTGTGAAATATAGTAATTTTGTAGTCAATTTGGGTCGTTCATAGATAAAAAAATTGCCTTGTGAAATATAATAATTTTATAGTCAATTTGGGCAGTTCATTAGGCGGAAGATCAGATGGTAAAAATTATGTTAATTTTGGATTTTTTTGCTCTAGAAAACAACCTTCAGTTTATATGAGGAAATTCTATTGCAGTTGTGTATTATTATTCTATGTAAAAAGAGACAAAACTATGACAACGAAGAGGAAATTATTGTGTATTTGTTGTAAGTTATATCTCTTTATTTTGCTAGATAATATAAAAAGCAAATCGGATGAACCACACCTATCTCTATCTCTCTTGATTACATTTATTTGAGTTCCTCTATAATATGTGTTAAATGACATTCTTAGAAAGTATGTGGTATATTTCTCTAACCTTGACTATATCCTTCATGAATCATCCACATGTTTCAATCATTTCCTTGTGTTAGTTGATTGTTATGCCACAATGATAGATCCAAACCCTAAGATATATGACATTGATCTCTCTAGACTTTATTAACTATTCATAACAATTAGGGTTATTGTGAAAACACAATAACTACCTTCATTCGTCATTTTCGCTATCATTTTCTCATTTCAACTTTGTGCTGACAAGGCTCCGCAAGCTCTATAGTTTGACTCTGTTCAAGAGTTAATCATTGGTTTTGTGTTACCTGGTGAGGAACTCTGTTATTTTTCTGCTTTCAAGCATTTCCAGTTTATGAATTATGTCTATACAGACTTATGTGCTAGAATTTATATTTTTAGTCTTGATTTGTGGTTGTATCTTGCAGAGTATGTCATTATATGACCCTGTATCTAGGTTTTGTACCATTTGGGTTCGCACAAAATAATTCTACTCATTCATAGTTAATTTTTTGGTTGTGAGTTTGTTTGAATCCTTCATTTTTTAATTTTTTAGTTTTGGCCATTAGCAATGTAAAGTAGCTCAACGGCTAGTACCTCGACTTCCTGATAATATATAAAACCCTAAGCTATATTCCTTTATGGAAACTTATGTATCTTTAAGATTCCATGATTTCTAAGCCATAATGTTTAATTCCCTCCGTACAATTTATGTACTTATAGTTTCACTCAATGTTTTAGAGAGTTTTCTCTTTTTTATTTTGAAATTCCAAATTATATATATATATATATATATATATATATATATATATATATGTATATATATATATATATATATATATATATATATATATATATATATATATATATATATATCACTTATTTTAATTTATGAATTCTTTTGCATGATTCTAGAATTGCATTTCATCATGGTTGGGTTTTGTTAATAGAAACCCTAACCCTATATGGGTTTTCAGTGAGATATGGAAAGCTGTTTATCCCTGTAAACCCTATTTAGATAACTATTACAAGCTTTTACTCTCATACCCAGTTTACTTGCATACCCAGTGATTTGTTGGATGGTGTAATTTTTGGTTTTGCTTCCTTGTAGCTATATTATTTTCTTTAAGTTTTGCTTAACGTAGATAGTGGCTAAATTTCCTCTTGGTATGTCACTATTATTTTTTTTAATGCATGTAGCGACTTTGTAACCACGTTTTATTTAATTTTTCCATAGGTGTTTAACTTTTTTTTTAAATTAAAAAGTATCTCATGCATGTACTAACTTGTTTATTCCCTTGCAGATATTTTTTAAGAATGCCGGGTTTGAATCCTTCTCAAGGTAGTTAATTATGAGGAAACCCTTCAATGCTTCTTCTTTTATACCATTATTGCATTTCCTTTTTACCATTGTTATAATCAGTTGTTAATTACTTATTCTATTTCTTTATGTCTCTACAGATAATTCTTTAATATACTGGTTGGATTTTCTTTTCCTTCGAAATTTTCTGTTTTGGGTTACTTCTACGACTACATTCAGTTACCTTTACCAGGGTTGATGCTCCTATAACCTTGGATTCTTATCTACTTGTACCTAGTTCCTATGTTCATGGCTCCACTACTAGATTTCTATAATTTTTTTTATATAAATATTAAGTGTATTTGTTGATTTACACTCTTGTTTTGGAAGAATGTAAACTTTAGACCTCTAAGCTTGCATATGTACTCTTAATTGTGAAATTTGTCCATGAGTATATTTTTAACTAAATGTAATAGGGTCAATTATTTTTGCCCAAGCTACTACCTAACATTTTTTCCATTTAATAACTTTATCATCAAGCAATGTATATGTAACACCCCCTCCCACATTTAAGCAAGCTTACTAGTCCACTAGGGTAAACATGTGATGAGAGGCTGATTCAACTCCCCATGTATAGTTAAGGAAGTGGAACCAACATAAAGAAACCAAACTGACCTTCCACACATGCTACAAAACCTTCAGGAGCCAACCAACCCTTCCAGGTGATCAACCCTTCAGAAAACTTGACATTTTACTGATCTGGGCCCTCAACCACTCCCATGACAAGCCATGGATGCAACTAAGGCCTTCCAATCACTCCCACAACATGGCCTTCTAGTCACTCCTACAGCAAGGCATGTCAACGACTGTGGAATTTCCTAGGGAGTTCTGAGCTAGTGACCCCGGATTCTCAGCCACTTTCTTAGGGCTTGGTCTCAAGCCATTGCCCAGAACTTGATGAAAATTTAAAAAATGAATAATAAGAATGAAACAAATATACAAATGCAATCACTGGTACAAGTACTTGATGTGACCCCTACTAGCCATGATAGACATTTCATCAATCATGTCACAAATATGTAATCTACATGTCATAACAACATATATGAGATAGGAGTCTCACACTTATCTGACATTCGTAAGGAAGCATTGATGTCTTATCACAATAATTGCATTATCATATATTCATTGTACTTTCACTTGCTAATAAAAGCATGATGAGATCCATACATCAAGACTATAATAAAACATACTCATAACCAACAGAAATAACAAGGACATAACAACCATAAAAATCACATATGAACCAATACAATTACACATGAAATACCAAGGAGAAAGAGCTCTTATTAATGAATGCATAAGCCAACCAGGTCTGGTACTTCCACAAACCACCTGACCATAGATTAGTTGAACCAAATATTTCTTTCTGCCAATCACCCTCATGCCATATTCCAAGCATGGATGTGGGACTCACAACAAAACCAATATAAGTTTCCTTAACCTTTATCACAATCCCCACCAAATCACTAGGCCCTAAACAAGCATGGATGCCTCTGGATCCCTCCACCTACACCATGAGGAATTTTCCTGTCTCATAGTCTCTAGCCTTTACTGTATATCCCACCATTCACCGATAGAGAATTCCTAGGCCTAATCAAGGCTCCACCCTCCAGGATTTACCATATATCCTGCCATTCACTAGTTGAGGATTCATATGCCTGATTGAGGGCATACACCTCTAGGCTTTACTGTATATCCCATCATTCATTGGTTGAGTATTCCTAGGCCTACCGAGGTACAAAAAATCCAGATTTACCGTAATCCCACATTATTCAGTCTAGGGATTCATAGGCCTTGTGTTATTTTTTCAGTGACCACCTCACTTAGTTTCAAAACCATTTGAAAATACAACTTAACCAAGTAAAGGAGAACCCATCACACCATGGCTATGTGGAAATGACAAGGCAAGGTCGAAGAACACTGTCACACCTAGAAAAACCCATGCCCATGACAACAAGAGAACCAAGAACACACATGCATGTACCATGCATGTCACATCTAGTAAGGAAATCACACATGAAAATTGATACCTGCAAGAAATCCCGATGTAGTCACTTGATCATTCTCCTCTTGTTCCATCTCTATGAACATGTCTAGTCCTATCAACACTCTATTCACTGGATCACTCCAATTGATGGGAGTATTCCAAATTTTCCCATAGAGTGCCTTGAATGGACTCATCCTCAATGAATCTTGATAACCATTGTTGTAAGAAAACTCAACCAAATGAAGGTACTCCTCCCATATCCTCTATTGATGCATCACATACATCCTTAACATGTCCTCCAATATCCTATTAACCCTTTATGCATATACATCTGTTTGTGGATGATAAGTTGTGTTGAAGACAAACTTTGTCCCCAAACCTGAAAACAGCTCCTTCCAAAAGTTAGAAGTGGACTTAGCATCCTTGTCTGACACAATCTTATTTTGAATACCATGCAGCCTCACTACATCTTTGATGAATACATGTGCTAAACCATTACCTGAATAAGTGGACCTCATTGGAATGAAGTATGCTACCTTTTTCAACCAGTCAACCACAACGATAATAGAATCATGTTGTCTAGATGTCCTCGGCAAACCTATGAAGATTTCCATTGAAATGACCTCCCATTTCCACTCTGGAATCAAAATCGGCTATAGTATTCCACCTGGATGTTTACACTCTGCCTTTACCTGCTGACAGTCTAAGCACCTAGGCACAAACTCTGCAACGTTTTTCTTCAGATTCGGCCAATGATAAAAATTATTTACTGTTGTCAATGTCTTCTGATATCTTGGGTGACCTGAATATAGATTAGCATGAAATTCCCTCAAGATAAGATTCTTGAGTTCACTTTCATTCGACACATATATCTTCTCCCTAAATCTGATCAAACCATCTGATGTAAGATGATAGTCCACATCCTGATCACTTGTGCTCTGTTGTAACTTGTGCATAAGCTCCATGTACCTGTCATCCTATTGTCATGCCTACAAGATTTGATCATGTAAATCTGTCCCATAGGAGCTCATAACTGCTATATGATTTACTTATACCCTTCTGCTAAGAGCATCTGCAACCATGTGCTCTTTACCCTTGATGTACATGATCTCAATGTCAAACTCGCTAATCATGGCCAACCATCAAGCTTGTTTGGAATTCAGATTTAGTTGATCGAATAGATACCTCAATCCACTGTGATTTATCATCAATGTAAACTTCTTGCCAAGAGGATAATGCCTCCACATATTCAATGCATGGATGATCACTGCCAACTCAAGATCACGTGTCGAATAATTTTTCTTGTTCTCATTCATTTTCCCTCATTCATAGCATACCACATTTCCTTCTTGCATTAGGACTCCACCAAGCCCTCTCTTGCAAGAATTTGCACATACCACAAACTCTTTGTTCGAATGTGCAATCTTTAACACTGGAGAATTTGTCAATAGTTGCTTCAACTGCTCAAAATTGTCTACACATTCCTCTTTCCATTCAATTTTCTTACCTTTCCTCTCCAATGATGTAATAGGATATGCAATCCGAGAGAATTTCCTAATGAACCTCCTATAATAACCTAATAACCCCATAAATGATCTTACCTCATCCACATTCCTAGGAGCTACCCATTCCATGATGGCCCTTATCTTTTTTGGATCCACTGTTATGCCTTCCTTGGAGACCACATGGGCCAAGTAATGTACCTTTGTCTGAAAGGAAGTTCATTTACTGAGCTTAGCATACAACTGATGCTCTCTTAGCAATTTAAACATTGCTGCTAAATGTTTGACCCATTCTTCCTCATTCTTAGAATATACTAATATATCATCAATGAACACAATAATAAACTTGTCCATATAAGGACACAACACACTATTCATCAAGCACATAAAAGTAGTTGGAGCATTAGTCAAACCGAATGGAACTACAACAAACTCATATTTCCCATACTTGGTCCAGAAAGTTGTCTTGTAAATATCATATTCTTTGATGCATACCTAATGATATCTGGATCTCAAATCAATCTTTGAGTACACTATTGCTCCCTTCAACTACTCAAACATGTCATCAATCCTCAGCAATGGATACATGTTCTTGATAGTCACCTTGTTCAACTTCCAATAATCGATGCACAATATAAGTGTACCATTCTTCTTCTTCACAAACAATATTGGTGCACCCCAAGGCGATACACTTGACCTAATGTACCCCTTGTCAATCATATCTTTCACTACAACTTCAATTCCACTAACTTTAGTGTGCTCATCTTTTACAGTGCCTTTGATGTTGGTGTTGCCCCTAATACCAACTCAATAGAAACGTGCACTTCCCTGTGAGGCGACAACTATGAAATCTTTATGGGAAATACATCCTTAAAATACTATAAAATTGGGTACCTACTCAATACCTCCACATCCTCAACATCCTTACCTTTATCACTAGAAATATGCACTACAAATAAAAAACACCCTTTTCTAGGACTAATATTTTCCTGCATAGCTATGACCATTCTAACTGGTATTGCTTTCTTCTTACCTTGCAAGATTCTTTGTTCTCCATTGTCATCCAAACACTCAATAGCTTTTTCATAAAAATCCACCTTAGTCCTATGAAGATACAACCAGTCCATACCCAAAAGCATACTATATGATCCCAAATGTAGTACATTCAAATGTGTTGAGGTAGGAATACCATTCAACTCAAATGCACAAGCTCTTATTCAATGATGAACTCTCTTCTTTGTACCTGTAGCCAACTTCACTAACCAAGACTCTGCATGCACTTCCTTATTCAAACCACACTTATCCACCAGTTCAAGATTAACATAGCTATAATTAGATCCAGGGTCAATCAAAATAGAAACAACTTCATCGCAAATCTTATCGTCAATCTTGATAATAGATGCCTGGTGATATGCCTACATGTTATCCAATATTGAATAGATACGAAAAATGCTCTTCCCAATATCCCAAATTGTCTATTCTTATTGTGTATTGTAAATATGAGGCTTACCATCATGATTCTATGGACAATATCTTTTACGATGCTCCTCAACACATGGACAACACATTAACTATCATATACCATCACCCCTATTCTATTGTCCTCTAGGCTGTGACCCCTGTCCCTGTTTAACTATGTTGAACTTCTTGTAAGGTGCAACATTCTCTTTCTCACCTACATCCTGATGCCTTATTATTTTTTACTTCCATTTACGTTTAGCTGTGTTTTTCACTTTCCAACCTTGTTGTGATTTTTTCTTATGCTTTGAATGCTCATAATAGTGCTTTAGTTTCCGAATAACTTCCTCAAGCGACCGAGGCTCATCATACTCAATCTAATCTCTAAATGCTAATGGTAATCCACTGAAAAATCTCTGAATTTTGGCTTTTTCATTCTTAAGATATGGTACATACCTCAATAACTCCAATAACTTAGTCATATACTCCTCATCTATCATCGATTCCATCTTTAGCTCATAGAACTCCTTAGATTTGTTTTCGTAGTACCTTTTTGATAAGTACTTCTTCTAGAAAAGTCCCTTGAATTCATGCCAACTCAACTCTTTTGTCTTGATATCTCTGACCCGCTTCACCTCTTCCCACCAGATGTTTGCTTTCCCTTTGAGGCTAAAGACAACTATTATGGCCTTCATATTCTTTGTGTACTCATGTAGCTCAAATTACTTATTCATCCCAAGTAACCATGCCTCTGCATCTTCCAAATTCTTCAAATATCCATCAAAGGTAGGTGGATTTTCTTTCTTGAACTCATCTCAAAAATATCCCCTGTCATTCCTCCTGTAAGGATGATAATGATGATGATCCTGATACCTATCTGAACCAAAATTAGAATAGAACTTGTGTCCATCACCTCTCCTATTTGGTGTATCCAATAATCTGCCATTTGTGGCTATCTCATCCCTATCCTATCTACTGCCATATGCCTCATTAGTCGTATCCTCCTACCCATGGATGATCCTAAGCAGCCCCTGTCTCTACAAGTCTAACAAACTCTGAAGGATAATTGCATTGAATTTTTCTTTTTTCTCCCGTGCTTGTATAATCATGTCATTATTTGCTTTACAACTTCTTATTTCTTCCTTCAAACTTATCAAGGTGTCTGCTAAGTCAAAAGGATTCCCATCACCATGTTGCTCATCCGATCCATAGGGAGAATCTTGTGAACTATAATCTACCATCTTCTAGTCGTCTTTGATCTCTTTCTTGCAAGTATACCATCTCAGCTAAAACCAAAACATAACATTATCAACATACCTCAGTATAGATCAGGGGAGGATATCTCATCTACAAGATCAACTATATAAGCACAATAAATGTATAATCATAATCATAGTAGTATATAAACATGATTTCAGCCATTATATAGTTATCAATGCATGACCATACTAACCACATACCATGACCTCATGCACTACAACTATCGCCATCTGAATATATTCATAACAACATAAAATCATTAACATGCATAACCAATGCATAATTGGCATACACTCATGATGACCACATCCAACCAATGACGCGATCAACTTTCACATGGCGACACAACCACCCCCATGACCACCATCATGCATACATAACAAGAACATAGACCACAAGCATAAAGAACACTATGAACCCGACATGTATGCATGACCAACACACAATCCATCTAGTCCAAGGGGTGAACCATGCTCTCATACCACTCTGTAACACCCTCTTCCCACATTTACCCAAGCTAATCGGTCCACTGGGGTAAACATGTGATGAGAGGATACTATGATGTGATTCAACTCCCCATTTACATTTAAGGAAGTGGAACTAACATAACGAAACCAAATTGACCTTCCACACAGGCTACACAACCTATAAGAGCCAACCAACCCTTCTAGGTGACCAACCCTTGAGACAACCTGACATGTTACTAATCTAGACCCTCATTTGCTCCCATGACAGGCCATGCATGTGACTGAGCCCTTCCATTCACTCCCAAACAAAGGCATGCCAACGACTGTGGAATTTTCCAAGGATTTTTAAGCCAATGACCCTAGATTTTGAGCCACTTTCTCAGGGCTAGGTCTCAAACCACTACCTAGAACTTCATGAAACTTTTCGAAACGAATAATAATAGTGGAACAAAGCTACAAATGCAATCACCAGTACAAGTACTTGATATGACCCCTATTATCCATGATAGGAATTTCGTAAAACATGTCACAAATATGTAATCTACATGTTATAACAACATATATGAGCATAAGGGTCTCATACTTATCTTAGATTCGTAAGGAAGCATTGATACCTTATCACAATAGTTGTATTATCATCTATTAGGTCATATATTCATTGTACATTCATTTTCTAATCAAGACATTATGAGATTGATACATCAAGTCTTTAATAAAACATACTCATAACCAGCATATAACCAATAGAAATAACAAGGACATAATGGCCATAAAAAATACCAAGGAGAAGGAGCTCTTATTAATGAATGGATAAGCCAACCAAGTTTGGGACTTCCACGAACCATTTGAATATAGATTGGCTGAACCAAATATTTCTTTCATCCAATCACCCTTGTGCCATATCCCAAGCATGAATGTGGGACTCACAACAAAACCAATCCAAGTTTCCTTAGGCTTTACCACAATCCTCACGAGATCACTAGGCCCTAAAGAAGCATGGATGCCTCTAGATCTCTCCACCTACATCGTAATGAATTTCCATGTATCCTAGTCTCTCGACTTTACCATATATATTGTCATTCACCAATCGAGGATTCCTAGGCCTAATAAATATTCCACCCTTCAGGCTTCACCGTATATCCTGCCATTCACCAGTTGAGGATTCCTAGGATTGATCGAGGGCACACACCTCTAGGATTTATAGTATATCCTGCCATTCACCAGTCAAGGATTCCTAGGCCTACTGAGGTACACAAAATCTGGCTTTATCGGTATCCCACCTTCTCTAGTTCAGGGATTCCTGGGCCTTGTTTTATTTATTCAAAGACCACCTCACTAAGTTTCGAAACCATCTAGAAATACAACTTAACCAAGTAAAAGAAATGGCAAGGCAAGGTTGAATAACACTGTCACACTGGAAAATCCCATGCCCATGACCATCTAGAAATGGCAAGGCAAGGTTGAATAACACTGTCACACTGGAAAATCCCATGCCCATGATAACAAGAGAACCAAGAAAACACATGCATGTATCATGCATGCCACATCTAGCAAGGAAGTCACACATGCAAATCGATACCTGCAAGAAATCCTGATGTAGTCTTTTGATCCTACTCTTCCTTTCTTGATCTTTGTTTCCCTTTGCCTTCTTTGCTTTCCTTGATCCAATGTTGAAGTGCTACAAGAAAACTCTAAGTTTCCAAGAGTGTGAGAGAGAGAGAATAGAGAGAGCTCCAAAATTGAACTGACAAAAGGCTCAACTGAAAAAAAGCTACAAATGGATCCTCAGAAGCCTTTTTATCAATGAGTCTTGTTGTCCATTATTTTTCCTTCATTTTCCTCCTTACATGTAACCTGTGACCTTTCACCTTCCTTTTCTCCTAATTTCCTTTATTTTCATAAAAATATTTCAAAAAATGTCATTTTTCCTTTCCAAAGCCTTTGTCATTGCCTTTGCCAATTTCCTTAACCATAATAAACCAAATTAACACCCACACTAGGATGTATTGCCCAACATTCAGCTTGTAATACGTGTCCTGTGACTTTGGTTATTATTTTTCCTTTATTAATTTTATTTACAATGGAATTTTTCCAAGGCTATTACAATATACATTTTCAATTGAAAAATAGTTCTTTTCATATAATTGCATAATTATTGTCACTTGTAGGCTTCATTTCGATACTTTTGACTCATGTTATGTTATTAGTTGCTCTATCTGCAAGTTTAATGCTTCTTTATATTTATTTAGAATTTATGGTTGTATCATTCCTTCAAAGTTTGAGATATTTTGTCTTGAAGTGATTATCTCTGTCAAATAATGATTTAATTATGAAATTATTAAAAACAAAAATATTCCTATATTTTTTTATAACTTCACTTAATACAATATATGCATAGGTTCTTTCTATATACCATATTAATTAATCTATTAACATAAAGATTTACTTTATAATGCTCTACTATTATGTATTACGTTCTCTCCTAGATAAGAATTATGTATAAGTGTTGTCTCTATATATATAATAATTGAGTATCCTTTTGCTCTCAGAAGCTTCTGATATACAATATGAAAAGTCTTATAACAGTAACTATATAGTCTTGAAACTCTTAGTAACTTCACACAACAACTGAATTTTGTGAATATAAACAACTACACTTCAACATTACTAATTTCTTATTTTCTATTTTCACATTGTCTATTAAGCACTCATTAATAATATCTAGTTATTTTGAAATAATTATTTTCATCTTAAATTTCTTCATCAAAACAAATTGAGCAAAAAAGTAAACAAAACATAACAATGTCTTTTACTTCTCTTAGAAGTTTAGAGAGTAAAGAACACTAACTTGAAATAACTTTCTGGAAAATTAATATTAAAGTACTCAGCTCCTCCCATCATTGATACTTCTTCCAAAATGTATCCCCTCAAGCATAGGTTTAAAAATTGTTTACTATTTTTTCCCTTTTCATTTGCTTCTCACTTACTCTCCAATTTTGCATGAGTTTTCCTTAGCAAGAAGACAAAAGTAAAATTCCTCTTATCCACCTACCACTCGTTTTTTAGTTGGTACCTACCTCCACCTCACCAGTAGGTGGCAAGTAGTTACTAGCTCATTTATGAGCTTTACTTCCCACTCCCAAAATAGCATTGTGCCCTTTGGGGAATCAATAAATTGGCCAATTCCTTTATTCACAATTAATCTAATCATTTAGATTAGATACATATGACTTAACACTCAGTAATTAATATACATCATTAATTTGTAGCCTCATCTCTTTCAGCCAAGTGTACTCCAACATTAATTTTTTGAGACCTCTTTATTTATTATTAACATCTTAAATACAAATTTACAATCATCCCTTATTAGTATGAAAACACTGATAAATATGTTCATAGATTTTTGAAAATTAAACATAAAAAAAGGAGAACACACATACATACATACATATCAATGGATATCACATTCTCCCCTGCTTGAATTTGACATCGTCCTAATGTCTGATATTAATTTCTGAAATTGATTGCATCTTATAAAATAAGGATGGATACGATTTTTTTAAAGCATCCTCCAACTCCCAAGTCACCTCTTCTGAACTAAAACGTTTACAATGAACTTTCACTTGAGCTATGTCTCTATTATGGACCGTGACTACCCTTCGGTCTAGAATATGTAGTGGCTATGCCAAGAACTCTCCCTCTGGTTCCACCTCTACAAAAATCCAATCAATTATATGAGTTAGGTCATGTACATATTTCTTTAACAAAGATATCTGAAATACATTATGAACTTGTATGCTTTCTGGAAGGGTTAGTTGAGAAGCAACTGGTCCAATTTTGGCTTAAAAATTGAAAGGTCCATAGTGTCTAGGTGACAACTTGGCACAATTTCCAAGTCTAAGTGTGATTTTATTTGGTTTCACTTTTAAATGTAAATGATCTCCCCCATTGAAGTCCTTTTGAACTCTTTTCAAATTTGCATAACTCTTATTTTGATCTTAAACTGTTTTTAAATTATGCTTGACTTGTTTAACCACTTCTTCAATCTCCTTCAACATATCTAGTCCCAATACTAGACACTCCTCAATATGGTCCCAAATTAGAGGTCTTTTCATATTCTTCCATACAATACCTCAAAGGAACTCATCTTTAAAAAAGTTTGATATCTATTATTATAGGAAAACTAAACTAAGTGGAGATAGTCTTGCCACTTAGTTGGTCTATCCATAACATACATTCTTAACATGTCCTTTAATATTCGATTGGGTCTTTCTTCTTGACCATCATTTTGAGGATGATAGGTTGTAATAAAATTAAAATTTGTCCCCATACCTTCAAATAATCCCTTCCAAAATTTTGAAGTAAACCTGGCATCACGGTTTGAAATCACAGTTTTGGGCATACCGTGAAGTCTAAATATCTCTTTCACGAATATTTATGTTATATTAATAGCTTTAAATGTAGATTTAACATGAACAAAGTGTGCAACTTTGTTGAGTTTATATGCAACTACCATGATAGAGTCATGTTGACCCCTAGTCCTTGGTAATCCAGTAGTGAAATACATGAATATTGTTTCCCATTTCCATTTTAGAATGGGAAGGGGTTGCCACAATCCGTTGGGTATTAATGGGAAGCATTCACCTGTTGGCACTCTAATCACTTAACCACATACTCTTTTGTCTATGTTTTCATGTTAGGCTAATAAAAATCTTTCCTCAACACAATTATCAGTTTTTTATACCTAGGATGGCCAGTTGTTGGTTTCTTATGCAATTCATCTAAAACAAATACTTTCAATTTTGGATTATTAGGTAAGTAAATCTTATTTTTGAAAAACAAATCATCTTGATTATTTACTAAAAAATTAGTTTCATATTTGCCTAACAATTCAATATTTTGTATTTTTCTTCAAATTTGAATGTAGTCCTCATCAAAATCTATTATTGTTTTTATCTTTTCTATCAAATATGTCTACCAACTAGTTGCTGAAATTGTGCAGATCTGATTTAATTTTATGCTCAAAGCATCAACAATTTTGTTTTCTTTTCCTTTAATGTGTACGATTTTAAAATCGTATTCACTAAGGAATTCCAACCATCTAACTTGTATATCATTTAGATTTGGCTGGTCAAAAATGTATTTGAGGCTAACATTATCTATCTTTAGCTAAAATTTTCTTCCTATAAGATAGTGTGTCCACATTTTTAGAGCGTGTATTATAACTACTAGTTCTAGATCATGTGTGGCATAGTTCTCTTCATGATCTTTTAGCTTCCTAGATTCATAACTAATTAATTTTCCTTCTTGCATTAAAACACCTCCTAATCCTTCTTTACAAGCATCTATACATACAACAATTTTTTGTTAGGATCAACTAGTTTTAGGATTGGAGTAGTAGTTAGCAATTGTTTAAGTCTTTCAAAATTATCATGACACTTCTGATTCTATTCAAATTGTGTCCCATTCTTTTGCAAGGAGGTTATTAGATCTTCCAACTTGGAAAAACCCTCTGTGAATCTTCTGTAATAACCTGTAATTCCCATAAATGACCTGATATCAACTACATATTTAGGTATTGTCCATTCAACGATACCTCGAATCTTTTTCAGATTGACAACAATCCCTTCCTTAGACACTACATGTCTCAAATATTAAATGTGTTCCTAGTAAAATGAGAATTTGCTAAACTAAGCATATAACTCATTCTCTCTAAGTGTTTGAAGAACAATCTGCAAATGTTGATCATGTTCTTATTTACTTTTTGAGTAAACCAGAATATCATATTTATGAATACAATGACTAATTTGTTAAGAAAAAGATTCAACACACTATTCATCAAGCACATGAATGTTGTAGGTGCATTAATGAGTCCAAATGGTAGCACCCCAAATTCATAGTGTCCATATCTTGTTCTGAATGTTTTTTTATGTATATCCTCATCCTTGATCCTAATTTGATGATATCCAGACCTTAGATCATTTTTTGAAAAGATTGAAGCTCCTTGGACTTGGTCAAACAAGTCATCAATCCCAAGTAAAGGATATTTGTTTTTAATGGTCATTTTTTTGAGCTACTTATAGTCAATACAAAGGCTAAGAGTCTCATCTTTCTTCTCAATGAATAAAACTGATGCACCCCAAGGAGATACATTAGGTCTTATGTACTTCTTATCCTAGCAGCTCTTGTAACTAAAGTTTTACCTCACTTAGCTCAGGAATACTCATTCTATATGGAGCCTTGGATAATAGAACTGCTCCAGGAATGATATCAATAGGGAAATCTATATCTCTTCTTGGAAGAGGTCTAGGTATCTCTTCTAGAAAAACATCTTTATATTGCTCCAAAATAGGGTACTCTTGTTGAGATAGTTTTTGTTTTCTATCAAATATATCTTCAACCTGAATTGCAAACATTTTTTGGTAGCCTTTACGAGCACATTTATTTAATTGTGAGGCATAAATATGCCTCACAGAAATATATATTGAAACTTCTTTAGCTATATAGTCCTCCCCCTCATCATTAACACAAGTTAAATACTTTTCCAAGCAGTTCAAAATTACTCCATGAGATTCTAGAAAATCCATCCCGACAAGAACATTATATGAATCCAAAGGAAAAACATTTAGACTTAAATGAGTGTTCATTCCTTTCAGATTCAATAAAAAAGTTTGCTTATTTCTATAACTTTCCTTTTTCTCCTATGGCTAGTTGTACTAACTAGGTCCTACTCTCTTTTTCCTTTTTAAGTTTACACTCTTCAATTGTAGTAGAGGAAATATAACTTAAAGTAGATCTAGGATCTATTAATACTAAAGAAAAAAAGAATTATCAGAAATTTTACCTCGAACTTCCACCATAGTGGACTGGTTGTCTCCTTGTCTGCCATCCAATGCCACACTAATACTTGGAATATTACAGTGAATATCATTGATTGTAGAGGCTTCTTGCATTCTATTTACTATTATTATTTTATTTACTAGGTTTTTTGGATAGTCTCTCCACAAATGGTTCTCACTGCAACCCCAACATTTGATTAGTGGTCTAGTTGTTTATCCAAAGTTTCTATTTCCTACTCCAGCTCCTTGTTCACATTTATGTCCTAAATTTTTCTATTGGTTCACACTTCTACTGTAATTGCCTCATTGATTATTGTTAAAGGTGTTTGAAAAGGTAGGTTTCTTAAACACCTTTTTCTTAATACTGAACTTCTCATGTTTCTTGACAATCCAACCCTTAGAATCACCACCTTCCTTTTGGTTATGATTAAAACACATTTTTTCCTTCCTTATAGTCTTATCCATGGTCTTTGGATTGTCAAAATCAATCCTCTCCTATATGAAAAATGAAAAAAACTAATGAAACTTTGTATTTTGGATTTTTCCTCCTTCAAATATGGTACAGATCTTAGCAAACTCATAAAATTATTTACAAATTCTTTCATGGTGGATTGTACCAATGTTAACTCATGGAAATCTCTAGCCTTCTCATCAAAATACCTTTTGGTTAGATATTTCTTTTTAAATTCTTTTTTAAAGAGTTTCCATGTTATATTTTTACTTAATGTTATTTTTATGGCCTTATTTTCCTCCCACCATATGGTTGTTTTACTAGACAACTAGTATGTTTCCAACCCGACCTTCAAATTTCTTTGATAGTTGCAAACCTCAAAATACTTTAACATATTTAAAATCCATGCCACTATTTTTTATCCAGATTCTCCATCAAAATTTGGAGGCCTAATCTTTTTGAATTATCCTTGCAATTGAGATTTAGTCCTCCTCTTCTTGGACACGGAAATTCCACTTTCGGATTTATGTTATTTTCCTTCATCAAACTCCTGGGTCTTACTTTCACTAGAAGTTATATAATCTGTTGTATCAGTGAATTCACTCCTAGATCTCTTCTTATGAGTTCCTCCTATTTTCCTATTTACTCTACCTTCTTCCAACTTCCTCAGTAAATAGTCATTAATCTATTCTTGTTCATCTTTAGCTTTAGATAGTTTTTCTTGATTGTAATTTATATTATCTAGACATGCGTTGAAGATACACATTATTTGCAAGATTTCAGATTTTGATTTTCTATATTAACAATTCCTCCCCCAATCATTACAATTTCCATATCAGGTTCCTCACCACCTTTAGGTGAGTCACCCTATCAAAGTCTACCCATTATCCTCTTCATCCATACTTCGATATTTTCCTAACAATTCTTTTATTATATGATCATGACATAAAGAAAGTAATTACTTCGTTTGAGGACCCATAAAAAGCCCAATGTTTTAACCTACTCCTCTAATACCACTTGTAATATACCTCATTATACACACTGAAAATAAAATAAAATATATAAAAAGCTATTATAACTTTATTTAACAATTTTGTTCTTAGAAGGTTTCCTTTTAAATTCCTTATTTAATTAATTCCTAATAGCATCAATAATTATTCTTCCCTTTTACCTTCACAAGAAACAATTACCATATGCATCTAATTTCTTTTCTTGGGGAAACTTATTTCCTTATGTAAGTGATAAAATCTAGTTCTTGATATGATTGGTACACTCTATGTTTCTTCCCATATTCTGGTGGTACTATTTATACTAATTATAATTATAGATAGTGCTTTGAAATTGTTAATTGATTAAATATTAATTGTTATATAGCATTTTATATAAAACTAGTTCCCCTATGAGCTAAGAATGGAGTTTATAATTGTTTAATTTCAAGTCTCATTTAATGTATTTCATACTCACACTATATATAAAAAGTTTGTTTTCCTTTTTTCTCCAATATACCTTGGTTTACAAAAAAAAATTCAGGATTCGAGCACATAAAGTAATCAACAACATCATATTAAGAATAAGTCCACATCTATCAATATTTATATATCTTCCCAAACAAATTACACCATTATATTTATTTGAGTTCATATATAATACGTGTTAAATGACATTCGCTGGAAGTATGTGGTAAATTTCTCTAACCTTCACTGGATTCTTCATGAACCTTCGACATGTTTCATTCTTTTCCACGTGTTAGTTGGTTGTTATGACATGCTGATAGATTCGAACCCTATGATCTATTCGGACTTCATCAAGGGTCCAGTATGGTTATTGTGAAAACACAATGACTACCTTCAGTCATCATTTTCACCGAGTCATTCTTTCATTTCAAATTTGTGGCTCTGAGAGATTTGTAGTTAGCCATTGGTTTTGTGTTACCTCATGCACAATTTTGTTATCAAAATTGTATTCCTGCAACTGTTTGCAGATATAGACTTACACATCCAGAATGTACTCAGAGGGTGAGTTTTCTTTATCTACAAAGATTCATGTGCTAGAATTTGTATTTTTATCTTCATTTGTAGTTGTATCTTGCAGAGTATGTTTTTATATGACCTTGTATGTATGTTTGGTACCATTTGGGTTTGTAGGGAATAATTTGAATGGTTCATAGTTCTTTCTTTTGTTTTGGGTTTGTTTGAATCCTTCATATTTTGGTTTTGGCCATGTATAGGAAATGTAAAATAGCTCGACAACTCAATACCTCAACTTCTTGGTGATATATAAAACCCAATGCTATATTCCTTTATGAAAACCACAACATTTAATTCCTTTTCTACAATTCATGTACTTAAAGTTCCACTCAATGTTTTAAAGTTCCACTCACTGTTTTAGAGAGTTTTCTCATTTTTATTTTGAAATTCTGGATTATGTGTGTGGGGGGTTTCACTTCTTTTAATTTATGAATTCCTTAATGCGATTTTGGAATTTCATTTCATCATGGATGGGTTTTGTTAATAGAAAACTTAGCCTTATATGTGTTGTGAGTGAGATATGGAAAGGGGATTATTAGTGTAAAATTTATTTAGATAACTATTACAAGTTTTTACTCTCAGGACCATTTTACTTTCATGCCGAGTTATCTATTGGAAGGTGTAATTTCTGGTTTTTCTTCTTTATACAGTTATTATTTTCTTTAAGTTTTTTTTATTATAGAAATTATATATATTTTTAATATCTGTAACAACTTTGTAGCTGCTTTATATTTATTTTTTCCATTGGTGTTTAATTTCGAAGGATTTCAAGGGCCTGATGACCCATTCTGTTACAGTACAGGTGGCCACCATCCCTGAAAGTGTTTAGCAATGATTGGTAATGCTTAGAGGGGGATCTGAGCGGACAGAGGTCGGGAAGCCAGAGAGCCAAGAAGGTGAAACGAACAGACAACACCGATTGGCTTTAAAGCCACAGATTGACAGAAAACAGGGCAGGTAGTGCTGAGACAGAGAAAAGACAGAGACAGAGAGTGATAGAGAGAGTTTGTGTACTCAAAGAGGCTTGAGGGGTTCAAGAAAAACTCTTGTTGTTGTATCTGTTGTGTGTTAAGACTCAAATTGAGCTCATACTATTGTAAAACTCTGTTTCTAAAGACATAATAGAGAGGCCACCACTGAAGGCTGGACCAGGAGATGTAGCCTAGGAGTTTTGGGTGAACTCCATATTAAACTTGTTGTGTTTATGTGTGTTGTCTATTATGTTTCTTTAACTGCTTCATTGTCTATGTATTTTGCAATATTATAGATCCATTGCACAAAGTAACATAGGCATATCCATGCACATGAGTCTGTAATACCTTAATAATTGTCTAAGATCTCATTAACAGATCATTTTGCAAGTATCAAAGGTATAATGATGGTGATATTTCCTAATATATGACTCCATAACGAAAATCATAGGATGAGGAAAAGTCAAATTAAAGTTCATGGATGGAAATATTAGAACACTCCTTGGTGTTCTACACATTCCAAGATTGGCCAGAAATTGGATTTCTAAAATCAAGATGAGTGATACATGTATAAAAATAGTGATTAAAAAATAAAACTCGTAGGATGGCTTGAAGATAAATAGTAGTGTTTTGGGGATTTTGATTGGAACTCTATATAAGCTTCTAGGAAGAATTATTAGTGAAGAATAACAACAGTTCCATTTATCTTGAGACTGGAGTAATAGAAGGAAAAGCTCCTAAAGTCACTGAGAAAAGGGTATGCTATGGCATCAAAGATTGGGTTATATTAGAGAGAAGATCCTTTGAGTACAACATGGTAAAGGCATGATTGAAGGTATCTCTAATTGTTATTTGGAATTTAAATTCTATAAACATTAGTTATATGGGAAGTAGAATTATATAAACATTACTTATATATGCCATCTTGTAGTCCTTGCAATTTATTTTATGAGTGACAGTTACGGGACCATGAATGGTTGTTGAAGGTTAGAGAGTGGCAAGGAAGACGGCTCCTGCTTCAGATGTGGATCACAAGCTTGTTTTTTAGGAAACTGATATCATCATGGGATCCC
Organism: Pinus tabuliformis; assembly: GCA_031772625.1. NCBI lineage: Eukaryota > Viridiplantae > Streptophyta > Pinopsida > Pinales > Pinaceae > Pinus > Pinus tabuliformis. The sequence goes on along the minus strand of CM062820.1, from coordinate 255,579,855 downwards.
ATGTTTTTTTGAGCATCCATTCTTCCATTTTTTTGTAATTTGAACATCTATTGCTGGGATAATATTTGAGCATAACTAGATATTTAAGGTTTTAAAATATCTAAATCCAGCCATTCTGAATGGCCTTACACCACTCCATGCTTTTGTGATATAAAAGCTAAAACAAATATAATTTTTAAATAGGAAATATTGTTTGTACAAATCTCTTGAAATTTGATATTCACTATAATAAAGAAGGTTGATATGCTAAACGTATTAATGTAAGATTAAACTATTAATGTTTTAATCATTTCACACAATGTTTTCTTTTCCCGAGTTAGAGAGACATAACGTGGTTTTAGTATATCGATTTAGTTTTATTGTGTAGAGGTACAAAGTAACCATTGTGCAGAGGCTTTCATTGTGCGAAAGTGTGGGGTTACCTACATACCTCTGCAAAATGGTTACTCTGCATAATAAAGTTGAATCAATTTACTAAAATCACATTAAAAATAATACTTCCTAAATGTAAAAACTGCTCTATGGAGTAAGGAAGGTATGTAATGAGTTTGGTGGGTTTTTTAATATTTAATAATTTCTAAATACTTTTTTGTAATTATGCCATTTAAATGAGGAATTTGGTCACCATCTGTCATATCCACCTTCAGCATACCTTCTTAGCTCATCTATGTCACCTATGTTATTTTCACTTTATTTTATATTCTTCGAGTTACTACCCAACAGGTTTCCAAAAAGATTAGGTTGTGTTATCAAGTTTTAAACCAACACGAAAATGACTGATGCTACAACTTGACTCAATCTTTACATAACCCTAATTAATGCCCCTTAGTTAATGCCATGGATGAATGCATATTAACTTCAGTGTAAGTGTAAAATAAAATATTAGGGCCCTTGGAGATTTAAAAGTTCAAGAAATAAACATGGCCAATCCCACTTTATTATGGAAGCCCAAGCCTTGAATTGGGGTTATCCAAACACATATTTGTGCACTCACTCCATCTATGGTATTCTTTCAGAAGAAGGCCATTGAATTTGGAGGGAATATTGCATATGTAAACATACTTGCTATTGCAATCTTCCAGAATCAGTTTTTCACATTTAATACCTTTATATTTATCCAATCTGGAGGCAAATTGTTGCGACGCTGAATGTTAGCGGGTTCAATCCTTATCTGCTAGTCGCTTGTTGATGGCCTCTGCCAACGCTTGCCCATTGGTTAGGAGACTAAATTGATGTTTTGTTTGTAAAGCGGTTGTAAATGGATATATTGTTGCGAAGTCTATAAATGGATGCACCAAGATAATAAATCACAATACAAAATTATAGGAGAATGCAACACAATATCTTGTGAAAATTCAGGTTCCCCATCCTTCCTTAGAATTGCAATGAAATGTAGATGCCCAGTCTGTGGAGACATTTTAGTTTTGCAAAGAGTGGAGGAAGTTCATTGTGTGGAGCGCGGAGACCCTTCGCACAATGAACTTCCTCTACACCTCCACATTCTAGTCTTGCTACAAATGTTATAGTGTCATATAAAGTTAGCATATATGGTTTTCATGAGGTAGATCATGAATTTTATACTTTTTTATGTTTGATTAAAATGATATTAAACTATTGTTTAAAGATCTTCAATAGGCCCTTACCTAGAATTATAATAGGGTCACTTTAACAGTTATATGAAACAACAATTTAGGGATCTCGAGCAGGTCCTTCCCTCATAAATCTAGGTTAATCACTTGTTATGTGAAATGGCAAGATCAAGAGAGGAATATTTACTACTAACCGATAGGGAGAGAGAGATTTACAGTACGAAGAAGCACTTTTCATTCACATTTTCTTCCTTTTTCTAATTCATTCCCAACCATCTATGATTGGTTCTTCATTGCGGCTAAGTTCATTGTGGATTTATTTTTCATTGTGTGGAGCTAAGTTCATTTTGCAAAGCTCTGTACTCCTACATAATGAGCTTCCTCTACATTATTTTATTTTAAAACCTAATTAACTATTTTAAAACGTAATTATTTTAAAACCTATGCATTCGTTTAATTGTCGCTAATTAATTTTGAGGGAGTGCAAAGCTCCATACAATAAATTTTCTATTGTGGGATTTTCCCATACATCCCATTTACTTATATTTTAGGTAACTATACACTACATATAAACAATAGTTCTAGACAAGCTGAACAACCAAACGATATAAGTGCCCACTAACAAATAAAATGATATGCTATTATCACCTATCAAGCAAATTAAAAATGATTAAATAATAATAATAAAAAGAAGGATGGAACCACTATCTCTGGCCCTATGCAGCTCCATCTGTCATGTTGTTGTATATATAAAAAACCTCTCGCGTAATTGATTTAATGGAGGAAGTTGTATTGTTTCCATCTCTGAACCTTTTTCCTTCTTCCATTTGTAAATGATTGGCATTTGAATAATAAAATGTTGCAATTCAAAGAAGATATATCAGTCCTCCATAAAATTGATGTTTTTACATCACACATTAATATATGGTTATGGTTCCTCATGTCCATTAGCGCTGAAGCAATTGGACCGCTGAATTTCCCTGTGAAAAACCAAATAATTTAATCCAAACTATGTAATTGGGGAACATAATTATGAAAATATGGATAGTGTTTCATGCAATTACATCAAAATATCCATCTCCAATGATGTGGTGCACACTACTAGCACCCTCACCTTTGGCCATGTCCAGTTCCACAATGTAGTGTTTCTAAAAAATTACAAAGAAATTTGAGAACGCGTGGCCACTGGTAGGGACATGACTTTCGAAGAAGTTTTAGATTTTTTAATACTCGATAGGAAGATACTGAGGCATTTATAAGGTAGTTCTATGGTTGTGCCTGCTAACTTGTTAGTTTTGAGGAAAAACTATTAAAAATTTTAAACTTGGCGAGGTTGTTCCTACAAACCAAGAAGGTTTATTGGCTAATCCTCCTCATATTAAGCTTCATTTCGACAATCTTGGCCCATCCAACATTCCATTAAGGACATGGACTTACAGAAAAATCATTTTCTTGTTCTATTTTGCAATGCAATTGATATGTGTCCCACTGCCTCAGTGGATGAGGAAGTAGATATATGATTTAGGTAAGTTGGTGGATAACTTGAAGCCATCCAATGACATAGAGCTTAAGTTTATGAGAGGCAATATAACTGCTATCATTTCGGGAGGTGAAAAATCCCAGAGAGAGGGTCCATTAACTTTGGTGCCTTTGTTTTCCTTGGAAGAAGAAACAACAAAAATGACCTTTGATGCATCTATTAGACAATGCTTCATTTGGGGCACCATGTTTGACAAAATTTCTATGGGTTGTCACAATCAGCTTCAATTTTTATCCATTCTCACATTTGTTTTTTCATTAGAAAAAAATGTTTTTGGTTCATTGAAATATTGTGGACCTCACTAGAAATCGATTTAACTTATGTTATGTTGATGGATGCCTCTATTGTGTAGCCTATTACAGTTTCAAATAGATTCATGTAGCCTGTTGTGTAGCATACTGTGCAGAGTCTTTTTCATTATACAAAGCTCTGAACTCCCGCACAATTAATTAGTGACAGTTGAAATGAATGCAAAGGTTTAAAATAAACGAATGTGGAGGAATCTCATTGTGAAGTAGTGTGGAGCTCCACAAAATGAACTTAGCTTCACATAATGAAAAAGAAATGCACAATGAACTTAGCCACAATGAACAATTAATCATAGCCGATTGGGAACGAATGAAGAAAAGGAAGAAAATGTGAACGAAAAATGCTTCTTTGTACCATAGATCTCTCTCTCCCTATTGGTTGGTAGTAAATATTCCTCTCTCAATCCCACCATTGCACATAGAAGGTGACCCACCTCAATTTATGAGGGAAGTGCTGTTAGAAAATCAAAAAGGTAGAAATATTTTCTTATACTTGATAATTACTTGTGATGTCCTTGACTTCTTATTAGGTTTTTTTTTATATCTTCTTTTAAGTTCATCAAGAAATTACCAAAGAAAAAGCAGATAAAACAATGGACACCAGATATAGGTACTATGCCAAGGAAAAACCCCTTATTAGGGGAATTTTGAGGCCTGAAATGGGCCTCCTAAGGAAGTTATCAAATAATAGTGGAAATAATAAAATAACATTAGAATACATCATCAAATTTTAGAGGGCAAAAAAAAAAAACTATTTTTACAACTCATATTTTCAACTTATATCCCTATCAGTTTACTCAAATTTCGAGCAAAAACACTCGTTGGATGCAAAATTTGTTTCCTCATCCAAGGATTACCCATGTTTCATACTTTCGATGAACCCTACTACATGAAAAATAAGAAATACATGAAAAATGTGATTACAATCATGTTTTTTTTATGTATTTCTCATTTTTCGTGTAATAGAGTCCATTGAAAGCTCTCACTTGAAATTTGAGTAAAACATTAGGGAGGTAAGTTGAAAATACGAGTTGAAAAAGTAGTTTTATTATTTTTATTTTTTTATTTTTTTACTTTTTTACTCCAAAAATGGTGAATCATCCCCCATAGTTGACATCATCATCTTGAATCCTATTAGTTCTTATAAATTTTATTTTAGTTGTACATTTTTCTTAGGAGGCCCATTTTAGACTTCAAAATTCCCCAAATGCAAGGGGAAAACCTAGTCAAAATTCTCTTCCTTTCAATAGTACTCTTTGAGACTCTTCACCCTAGACAAAGACCAAACCTTCCCTCCGCACTAAGTCAGCCTCCCAGATATTTTACCTCTCTTCCAACAACTTCAACTATGTAGTAGCTTTTGACATTAGGTAGATTCCTACATCAAGAAGCTTCTGGCATCAACAAAACTTGGAATACTTCGATCTCCCAAACTAGGGCATGAAACAAAGAGAGAGAGGCACCCAAAATTTCATTTTTCTTCTTCTCCTTAGACTCCACCCAACTCGCACTTCCTTTGGATTCCTTATACTGAATACGCACTTCTCCGGCTTCCTTAGAGATATTGAACCTGCTTTAAATGAGATGCTCCAAATGAATTTGACTTGCTTCTATCTATAGACTTCAAGGGAGGTCAAATTGATGTCCTTAGGCTGACTTGATCTCTTCTAGGCCGACTTGGGGTGGAGGATACATAAATCATATTTGAATCAATACTAAACTTTTTTACATGATTAAAAACCCCAAGAAGGGTCTCTTTGAATATAAAATGACTCTATAAACTCAATATTAATCCTAAGAGTCGACAATGGAGAATTTGACTAATATAATGATGACCCAAGCATGAAACACATGCTTTAATAAGTCATAATAATAATAATAATTATTATTATTTTCTTTATTCTTTTAACAAGTACAATTCATGATGACTCAAATACATTAGATGAAGACCAAGCCTATTTACATTTTTCAACACTCCCTCTTAACTAGGGAGGTATTCATCATATACAAGTACAAGGAAGATCTCAACTATATGAATCGCGAAGAGCTTTAGGCACCACAACGCCATGGACTAGATTCCTGACCAGGGAAATCTATCTATTGGTCTCTCAACAGTTTAGGCACCACAATGCCATGGACTAGATTCCTGACCAGGTCAATCTATCCATTAGTCACTTAACAATTTAGGCACTGCAATGCCACGAACTAGAATCCTGACGAGGAAAATCTATCTCAGTGACAATAATATGGATTCAAGCTTGAAGCCTCTCTAGGTACCATCAGGTTTACTTGCTAACCATCAACCCAAAAATATAAGTGTGTGTCATAGCTCAATGAAAAACTCCATCTTTCCAACTTTGGGACCTAGACATCAACAAAAAGTGTTAGTCATATGTCCTCCTAGGAATTTCTTCACTCACAAAGCCTCAACACTCCTTGATCCAACAATTAAGGACCACAAATCTCTCCCAATCAAACTAATCAATAACCAACATGCTATCAAAAACCTTCGAGAGATTTACTTGTACAAACACAACCCCAATAAATAATATACTTTCACATGTACATAATCAAACACAAACCTCCGGGGTCTTCCAGAAAATGTTTTGTTTTTTCTCATTCATAGTAGGACTATCAACCAAGTCATTGGCAAAAGATTCCTCAATCATACACTTTCATTTCCTATTCACATGCAGCAACATATCCTTCATTCTCCAATCAAAACTATGCTATTCCCTCCCTCTCAAATAGAGAGCTTTCCTTTATCAAGGTGTTTTCATGTCGAATGTTCGTTGTGCCAACAAAGGGAACCAACCAGATCGCAGACCCCAATTAGATCTGCTTTCGTTTGGAGTGGCTGGTTCCAACGAGTTTTAAAGGATCCCGTAAACTATTATAGGTGTTGAAAGATTGCTTCTTGGAGGAAGACTTCAATTAAATCAACAAAAGAAATAGCTAACCTATATGCACTAAGCTCTACCTATACTGATTCTACCTACTTGTGTTAATCTTATCTATTCTAACCTATCCTGTAGGAGCATAATCAAAAGAGATTAAACATCATATATAGATTCCAAGTTCAAATGAATCAAGTATTGAGTTCATCGATGAACAAGGTTGTATTTAAGATTAACTGCAGTCTAATTATTCATACAAGAATAGACATTCCTGTTTCTACAAGTAAAACTTGCAACTGCTGTTTAAAATAGCTTTGAACCGGAGACCGCTCATGAGTTAACCGTGATAACGAATTATATTCCAATAACCAAGACTAGTCATAAGTTGTATGTTATCACTGTGCACAAAAACAAAATATATATATATTCTCATGCCAGTCACAACACCCTGATTCTAAACATGAAAGAAAAAAAAAGGAAAATGAATATGAAAAAAGGCTTCTTCTTAACTGAAACAGTCTTCTTTATTAGCATAATAAAGTTGATCCCTCTTCCGCCAAAAAAAAAGTCTCTCCTCCCATCTCTGGAGGTAATATTATGCAGAAAAATACTGACCCTCTGTCTTCCCCCCAACTTTCCACCTTACTCCCCTTTTCAATATAAAAATCAAAATATACACATATAGGACAGTCAGTGAAATCGCTGACACGTCAAGGTCACATTTGCTGGAGCGTTCTATTTCCTAGCGGGAATGAATGGATGCCGATGGAAAGGAGAATCACTGTGCATCATCTCCTCATGATGAAACCCAGGACAACATCATTTTCGGAATACACAGGTAACTCATGGAAACCCAACCGTGAACGCCTAAGTCCAGATCTTAACTAGAGTACACATGCATATATATATTCTTCGGATCCACTTATGCACCTTTTACCTGGAGCCATTCTTGATGTTTACGCATCCGCTCTTCGACCTTGCTTGCCTTCTCTTGGTCCTCGCCTGCAAAAATAATCAACATCAGCTATGCTTATGAAAATATGATAGAAATGCCTAAAAACACAAATATTCCCCTCAATAAAACTTTTATAAAATTAAAAGGAACAAGTGTGAAAGAATCGGCCCCTGGTTCAGCCAAGGTTACGATGCGATCAAGTTGCAACCGCACATCGCAGCGGGCAGTCACATGCAACATCACCCCTGGTCCCATCAATTGCGATTTGTGATTGGCCGAACCCGAAAACATATGTGTTGCGTTTAATAATCTCGGCGGGTCTGTCATATCGCATCGCACTTTATGTATAAAAGTTGGGTTTCACCGATTGTGATTTCTGATTGGGGAGTGGACCCGAAATCATATGTGTTATGCTTAATAGTCCTGTCAGGTCCGCTGTATCGCATCACACCTTATGTATCAGCTTTGAATTCCGCTAATTGCAATTTGCGATGGGCTTCGGACCCGAAATCATATGTGTTGTGCTTAATAATCCCGACGGGTCCACCATATCATGAAACACCTTATGTATGGGCCTTGGGTTCCACTGGTTGTGATTTGCGATGGAGGAGCGGACAAGCGATTCTGATAAGTGATGTAACAATGGACCCGAAAAGATATGGACATGGTTAATTTCATTTGAAGTCTGGAAGGTCCTCACTTATCGGATACAAAAGAGGAAGGCGCAGTGTAACCGAGAAAATTAAGAGATTGCGATAGCGATGAAGGCAGGCATCGAGAAATGTATAAAGATCAAAAAAGCATAGAAAAGGTAAGTTAAATATGCTTGCAGAGTATTTCTATTACAAAAGTGTTATAATAGAAATAAAGGCACAATAGAAGGTTTTGTGGGTTGAGTCCACATACGACCATAATAAAGAGTGGGGGTTAGTTATATGTGTAGGCATAGAGTACCATGAAGGTTTATGAGGATTGAAAAAGTTCTGATGAAATATATGAATGAAGGGCTAGACTGGGTTATAAATGAATCATGCCGCAAAGATTTATTCAGGGGTGGTATTAACCATTAAGAGTTGAAGATTTGACTCGACAAAGGGTTAAAATCCTTGCGATAAAAACAGATCATTCGGAGAAATGAAAGATCAAACTTCTAGGGGATCCATTCAAATTTGCCACCAGAGCAGGTTTTAATAAGGTGGTGTTTGTGGCCACAACACAAGGTTCCCTCTTAATCTAGGGAGATCAACTTATTTACTTCAACATCGAAGAATCTTTCCTGGCTTCCAACCATTTCATCAAAGTTGTTGTCATCCACCTCATGCTTATCAATGAACATCTTCACCATATTGAAGATTGTGTACCTACACAACTTAGATAGCAAGTACAACCAAAACTATAGAAGCATGAAGTTATCCGTATCAAAATTATGAAAGCATTTATATATCGGATACCAAAACAAGAGACACATACCCTTCAACATTTTGCTAGGGACTTTGTCATAAACCCTAGACTACTTCATAACAAGTTTCATTACATCTAAGGTTTCAATGTTTCTTCCAAAGGTATGGCATACCTTTCCTCATAGCACACCCTAGAAACAATTCAAACAAAGCATCTAACAACTTTTAGAATTCATATGTTATAATTCCCACTAGGTTTCATACAAATCCTAGATTTTGTTGGGTCCCTATAATACTAGTGATTACCCCATTACTATTGTAGTTGTATCCCTTATTAATATTTTTGTGCCCCTGTTGTCCCCATTTTTTTATTACTGTGCCGCATAAAATCCCTCTATTGTTATTTTTGTGGCTTTATATTATTATTGTTAGGTCGGTTGGGTTATATTGTCACTCTTTAGACTCCTATATATAGAAAGTAGGTTTTTCATTTGAATCATCCAGGAATTATTCATTTATGTAATGTAAAGGAGGTTGCCCCCTCGAAGAGGCTGAATTCTAAGGCATTGATCTATCTTTTCTATCTTTTTCTTGAGTTGGTTTCATAACATTTGGTATCAGAGTTTTGGATTCTAGGGTTTCACTACTCCAAACAGGTCATCGTGGAATTTTCGATATAACTTTTTTTCTACGACATTTCACAGGCTTAAAAAAACCCATTTGAGAAGAAATCGTGCTAAATCTTAGGTCCAAATTTCAGATCTTTTCGAACTATATTTGCGGAGATATGATCTGAGGAAGTTGGTCTTTTTGTAGACTCCTGAATTACATTCCAAACAGGTGACCTGGGGAAAATCGTCATAAATTTCTCTCTGAGCATTGGATTGAAATTTCGTGAGAAGGTATAGAAATAGGATAGATTGTAGTTTCTTTTATATTTTTTTCAGAGCCAAAGATCGAAACAGGGACACGTGGCACGTCGTACAAGTTCACTCTACTGAACTGGTCTATAATCAGGTCACTGTGGGAGATTTGACATAACTCTTCCTTGGAGAATCCAATTGGGATCAGACTGGTGGCATTGGAAAGAGGACACAGAGGGATACTACAGATCGCAATTTAAGAACTGGATGATCCAAAATTACAGAGATGCATCAAAGGCAATATCGAGCTCCTACAAAGTGAAAAAAGGTGTGTAGATTTTTTTAAAATTTTGCTTAAGCTTGGTTTGAAAAATTATTTTGAAGAAATTCAAAGGGCATAGTAGAGCATTGTTATCAGTAACTGATGCCCCGAGGAAAGAAAATGAAAACACCTAGTAAGAAACCTGAAATCTCTAGCATGACTCATGAAGAAGAGGAAGAAATGCTACATGATATATCAAAATTACAAGACCAAGTGCAACAAATTTCACTCTCACAAAAGCTAACAAAAGCTAAGATAAATGGCGTGGAATCTAAGATAAAGGGTGTGGAAGCTAAGATTGATGATTTGAAGACAGATTTGAAGAGAGACATGGCAGATTTGAAGACAGATTTGACAAATTTTCTACAAGAAATACTTACTAATGGTGAAAAGGTAGTAAAGGAAACTCATGATGCGAACAAAAGAAATGTTAATCATGATTTCATAGACTCTAATGTGGGATCAAAGACCCACCATATTCCAAAAATCGATATGAGGAAGTTTGATGGCAAGGATCCCGCAACATGGATATTACAGATGGAACAATTTTTCGATCTCAATAACGTGCAAAACACACAAAGGTACATATTGCAACTTTATATTTGGAACCAAATCAGTTTGTATGGTATCAATGGCTTTGCTCTCGTAAACAAATTATCACTTGGGCAATTTTTACGGAAGAATTAACAACACATTATGAGAATACAAAAAACAACACTTTTTTTAGCCAATTGATAAGTCTCAAACAAAAGGGTTCAATAATGGAGCACATTGAGGAGTTCCAAAAATTGAACATAAGGGTAAAAAATATTCCAGAGGAGCATAGGATTGATGTGTTCATAGGGAGTTTAAAGGATAATATCCAACATGATGTTCGCCTTTGGGAACCTGATTCATTAGAGAAGGCATTCAGGTTAGCAACAAAAATGGAAAGCAAAATTATGGCAACTAGGAAGCATACCACTCACAACTATAAAAATGGAAGTGTTATTGCCCCTAGTCTTCCACAACCTATAAGGTTGACACCAAAAAAATTGGAAGAAAAAAGAGCAAAACGGCTTTGTTACAGTTGTGATAGTAAATACACTAAAGGTCATAAGTGTGTTGAGAAGAAATTATTCTACATAGATTGTGAAGAGGAAGAAGAAAAGGAGCAAGAAAGGTCAAAAGAAGAGGATATACTCCAGGAACAAAGCCTAGATAAATAAGAAATGAATCCGACCATATCTTGTAATGCATTGGCAGGAATTACCACTCCTCAAACCATCAAGATAGAAGGACAAATCAAGAAGGAAAAGGTAATAGTGTTGATTGATTGAGGAAGTACCCACAATTTTATTCATTGCAAGGTAGCAAAAGAATTGAATTGCTTCTTATATCCAACACCAGAGTGTCAAGTGATGGTTGCAAATGGAGGAACAATAAATTGCTCGGGAAAGTGCCATAATATCAAGCTATCCATGGGAGAATATGTATTGACTAGCCCAATGCTTTCCATTCCAATGGGAGGTGTTGATGTTGTACTAGGAGTCCAATGGCTACAATCCTTGGGTACAATAGCTTTTAATTTTCAAGAACTTTTCATGAAATTTTCTGTGGAAGGAAAGGAAGTTGAATTAAGGGGTATTATAGGGAAACCGAGAAAGATAATAAGCTCTAATGGTATGACAAAGCTTCTAAAAAAGGAACAAAGAGGTGTAATTGCACAATTATGTTCGCTAGATGTTTCCACATGGAATCATCTATTTCTCCAGATCTCCAAAAATTCTTGGACAATCATTCCAAGGTATTTGAGACTCCCAAAGGTCTACCACCTATTCGTGATCATGATCATGCTATTCATCTGATTCTAGGAAGTGTTCCTCCAAACATCAGGCCATATAGATATCCCTATGCCCAAAAGAGTGAAATTGAACGTATGGTTGCAGAAATGCTAGAGGCTGGTATAATTCAATCGAGTCAAAGTTCTTTCTCTGCTCCAGTAGTATTGGTGCACAAGAAGGATGGATCATGGCGCATGTGTCCGGATTATAGGGAGCTCAACAAGCTCACTATTAAAGATAAGTTTCCCATTCCTGTCATTGATGAATTACTGGATGAATTGCATGGATCAATTTACTTCACCAAGTTGGATCTTCGTTCATGATATCATCAAATCCGAATGAAGGGTGAAGACATTCCGAAAACAACATTTAGAACTCATGAGGGTCATTATGAATTTTTGGTCATGCCTTTTGGCCTTACCAATGCACCTTCAACATTTCAAGGTTTGATGAATTCCATTTTCAAACCATTCCTTAGAAAATTTGTGTTAGTATTTTTTGATGATATACTAATCTACAACAAGTCTTGGAAGGATCATGTTGAACATGTTGACAGGGTGCTACAACTATTGGAGGAGAAACAATTATATGCAAAAAGATCCAAATGTTTCTTTGGAGTACAAGAGGTGGAATATCTGGGTCATATTGTATCTCATGAAGGAGTTAAGGTAGACCCTAGCAAAATTAAAGCCATTAAGGAATGGAAAATCCCCACATCCATAAAGCATCTGCGAGGATTTCTCGAGTTGACAGGGTATTATCACAAGTTTGGTAAGAATTATGGTAGAATAGTAGCACCTCTAACAACATTATTGAAGAAAGATGCATTTTCATGGACTCTAGTAGCAACAAAGGCCTTCGAACATCTTAAAGAGGCAATGTGCCAAGCACCGGTCTTAGCTACACTGGACTTCACAAAAACCTTTATTATGGAATGTGATGCTTCAGGAAATGGAATTGGTGTTGTTTTAATGCAAGATGAAAGACCCATTGCTTTTGAAAGTCATCCAATCAAGGGAAAGTTTTTACACAAAGCTATTTATGAGAAGGAAATGTTGGCAATACTCCATGCACTTAAGAAATGGCGACCCTACCTAATGGGAAGACACTTCAAGGTAAAAACGGATCATGATAGCCTTAAATACTTTTTAGAACAAAGATTATCCTCTGAAGAGCAACAAAAGTGGGTCACAAAGATGTTGGGTTATGACTTTGAAATCATCTACAAAAAAGGGAAGCAAAATGTGGTGGCAGATGCACTCTCAAGAAAGGATGAGGATGTGGAAGCATTGTTGTGTGCCATTTCTATTATCCAACCAGATTGGATAAACGAAGCAAGGGAGGAATGGAAGAATGATGAAGAAGTGTGGGTACTTATTCAAAAGTTACAACAAGATTCTAGTACATCTGATACATTTAGCTAGAAAAATGATTTGTTATGGTACAAAGATTGCTTATACATCTGTAAGAATTCCAAGCTAAAACAAAAGATTCTTATGGAATTGCACACTTCTCCCTTAGGAGGGCACTCAGGATTTTTAAAAACTTACCACAGGGTTAAGAAGGAATTTTTTTGGGATCGCCTTAAATCAGAAATTCAAAAGTTTGTGGCGGAATGTTTGGTTTTCCAACAAAATAAAGTTGAAACAATTAAGACCTCGGGTCTATTACAACCTTTATCCATTCCAAGTCAATGTTGGGAGGAGGTTTCAATGGATTTTATCACAAGTTTACCCAAGTCTGAGGGAAAGAGTGTCATCATGGTGGTAGTTGAAAGACTTACCAAGTATGCACACTTTTGTGCATTATCACATCCATTTAAATCCAGTACAGTTTCTACTGCATTTATGGAAACAATTTAAAAGCTACATGGAAACCCAAAGATTATTGTAAGTGACAGAGATCCCATTTTCACTAGAAATTTTTGGACAGAATTATTTTCTTGTCTTGGTACTCAGTTAGCTCATAGCTCATCTTATCATCCTCAATCTGATGGGAAAACTGAGATAGTAAACAAATGTTTGGAAGGATATCTTCGTTGCTTTGTATCTGATAAACAGACACAATGGGTCAAATGGTTGCCTCTGGCTGAATGGTGGTATAACACTTCCTTCCATATAGCAACAAAAATGACCCCATTTATGGCACTTTATGGATATCAGCCACCATCCATCACATCATATTTAAGAGTAAATTCTAAGGTTCAAGCAGTGGAACATCACATTGAACATCAACAACAAGTCCTCCAACTCTTAAAGGATAACCTCATGTTGTTACAGAATAGAATGAAACAATAGGCAGATCAACATCGCAGTCAAAGAAGTTTTGATGTAGGTGATTGGGTATTCCTACGGCTACAACCATATAAGAAAATGTCCCTCAAGCAAGCTAATAAGGATAATAAATTATCACCAAAGTATTATGGTCCATACAAGGTGTTGCAAAAGATTGGTACTATGGCATACAAATTGGAGCTTCCTGCAGCTTCTCGATTGCACCCAGTTTTCCATGTTTCATGTTTAAAGAAGGCTATAGGCGACAAGCTCCCAGTTCAAAAAATATTGCCAGAACTTGATGAGGAAGGAAAAATTATATTGGAACCAGAAGCAGTCACAGAAACAAGAACTCGACAGCTACAAAATCGATCAATTTCTGAGTAGCTTATCAAGGGGAAGAACTTATCCACTGAAGATTCCACATGGGAGGATGAGAATTTTATACAGAAGCATCCAGAACTACTCAAGTGTTGAGGACAACACTTTTTTTAAGGAGAGGGGCATGTTGGGTCCCTATAATACTAGTGATTATCCCATTACTATTGTAGTTGTATCCCTTATTAATATTGTTGTGCCCCTGTTGTCCCCATATTGTTATTATTGTGCCCCATAGAATCCCTCTATTGTTATTTTTGTGGCTTTATATTATTATTGTTAGGTCGGCTGGGTTATATTGTGACTCTTTAGACTCCTATATATAGAAAGGAGGTTTTGTCATTTGAATCATCCAAGAATTGTTCATTTATGTAATGTAAAGGAGGTTGCCCCCTCGAAGAGGCTGAATTCTAAGGTGTTGATCTATCTTTTCTATCCTTTTCTTGAGCTGGTTGCATAACAGATTTCACACATGGGAGTTAATCAATCAAATCCTTTCATAGCTTAGTCATCAACATGACCAACTTCTACTAGGGTTAGTTGCAAACCCTATATTTTTTAATCAAAAATCAATCACAACTAAAAATTAGACTTCAACGATTCTACACAAATCTCAAATTATCACATTTTCATCATACATCAGATATTTTTACTTTTACTAAGGTTTAACTCCAAAACCCTATAATTTCACAAATACTATCATTCTAGAGAAACAAACATTGACTAGGGCTTAGTTTCAAACCCTAGGATTCATTATCACTGATGAATAGATAAATTCATACATCTAGGACTTCATCATCATGCATAGGAATTTTATATCATGCGTTAGACAAACCCAACTTCACAAATATCAATAAAAGTTAGACAAACAAACTTTATTAGACTAGGGTTTGATCGGAAAAACACACATTCCAAGGAAATAATTTCTAAGACATTATAAGGGTCTTGATTACACATTCCACAAAACCCTAATGAGTTAGGGCTTCAATATAAGAACATAGCAAAAGCAAAATTAACAAAAATTCAAGGGTTCAAGATTTTAGACTTTATCATTCAACCCTAACAAGTTAGGTTTTCCTGATCATATCAAAAATCCCAAACATGACATCATCAATTAAAAAATTCAAATAGAATTTATCAATAAACCTAAGTAGTTTAAGGTTTCAGATATTCACATTAGCATATCCTTAAGTTAGGATTTTCTAGAGAACATATTGTAACATCCCTAGTGAAAATTCCATGTAATAAAAGTTAATAAAGGAAAAAATAATAACCACGTTTGATGGGACACTTATTCCAAGCTGAATGTTGGGAAAAACATCCTAGGGTGTGTTCATTTGGTTTATTATGGCTAAGGAAATTGGCAAAGGCAATGGAAAATGATTTGGAAAGTAAAATTGGCACTTTTGGCATATTTATTTATGAAAATAATGGAAATTAGGAGAAAAGGGAGGTGAAATGTCAAAAGTTTCATGTGAGGAGAAAACTGAAGGAAAATAATGGAAAATTAAGAAAATAGAGGCCTCATTCATCAAATGTCTTATGAGGATCAGTTGGTAACCTTTTTGCAATTAAGTTTTGGAGCTCTCCCATTACTTTCTCTCTCTCACTCTTGGACACTTAGAATTTTCTTAGAGCAATTTTGTCATTGGAGCAAGAAAGGCAAATAAGACAAGAAGAAGCAAATATCAAGTAGCTATAGAAGGATTCATTGCAGGTATCAATTTGCATGTGTATTTTACTTGCTAGATTTGGCATGAATGGTATTGCATGTGGTTCTTTTCTATTATGGCATGGGTTTTTCTAGGTGTAGCAGTGTTTTCATCCTAGCCTTTCCATTTCCGGCTCGCCATGGTGTGATGGGGTTCTCATGTTTTGGTTGAGCTATTTTGTCAGATGGATTCGAAGCTAAGTGGGGTGGATCTCTAAATGATAGAGCACATGGCCTAGTGGTCCCTAAACCAGATTATGGATCACAGTGAAGCCACTGGCCTAGTGACCCCTGAGCTAGATTGTGGGTTGTTGTAAATCCAGAATTGTGTTGCCTCAGTGGGCCTAAGAATCCTTGCCAGTGAATGGCAGGATATACGGTAAAACCAAGAGGTGGTTTTCTCTTTGTTGTGCCTAGTAATCTCGTGTAATATCCCTGGTTAAAAACTCAAGCAAAAATATAAAAAGTCACAGTGATGGGACACGTATTCTGAGCTGAATGGTGGGGGAAACATCCTAGTGGGTGCTGATTCGGTTTATTATGGCTAAGGAAATTAGCAAAGGCAATGGTTAAAGCTTTGGAAAGGCATGAGGAATTAATTGGCATTTATTTATGAAAATAATGGAAATAAGGAGAAAAGGAAGGTGAAAGGTCACAGGTTGCATGTGAGGAGGAAAATGAAGGAAATAGAGGCCTCATTAATAAAAAGGCTTCTGAGGATCAGCAGGCAAGAATTGGTCAGTTCAGTTTTGGAGATCTTTCATTATTCTCTCTCTCTCATACTCTTGGATACTTAGATTTTTCTTGGAGCACTCTTGGAGGGTGTGGCATACTTGGATTTTTGGAGCAAGAAAGCAAAGGAAGAGCAGGAAAGTGCAAGAGGGCATCGGGATCAGTAGCTACATCAAATTTTCTTGTAGGTACTGAGTTGCATGTATGATTTATTCACTAGTTTTGGCATGCATGGCACATGCATGTGGTTTCTTGGTTATGATTTGTCACTGGCATGGAGGATTGCCTGAATTGACAGTGGATTTGTCTAGCCTTTCCATTTTATGGATAGCCATGGTGTTGTGGATTTATTTTCTTTTTTTTTTGGTTGGTTCTCTTGTTTCCTTAGCTTGGGTTGAGCTATTAGTTCCTAGAAGCCTTGGTTGGAGAAACACTCTGAAGCCCTGTAATGGCATTGGTTGAGTTACTAGTCTCGTAGCCTTGGTTGGACAAATGCTCTGGAGCCCTGTAACAGCTTGGGTTTGGTTACTAGTCTCATAGCCTTGGTTGGAAAAATGCTCTAAAGCCCTTGGTGGGTTGAGTTACTAGTCTCGTAGCCTTGGTTGGACAAACGCTTTGGAGCCCGGTAAAAGTTGTGGGTTGAGTTACTAGTCCCATAGCCTTGGTTGGACAAACACTCTAGAGCCCAATGACAGTCGTGGGTTGAGTTACTAGTCTTGGGAGCCGGGTTCGAACAAACACTCTCGAGCCCTAGAAGGTTGGGATAGAGACCGATCTGATGCTAGTTTTGTGATGTCCGACTGTGAGGTGGAACCATTGTTTGATGGATTGAGGTGGATGGCCTCTTGAAGCCCTGGATGAGTTTTTATTGATGTGTTGTATGAGATCTCACATTCATGCTTGGAATATGGCACGGGGGTTAATGGTTGAAGAGAGATTTGGCTCAACCATTCTACGGTCGAGTGGAATATGGAAGTCCCATCTTGGGTTTGGATTTTGCATCAGTAATGAAAGTTTATTTCTCCTTGTATCCTTATGAGTATTATACTGGATTATATATGGTTTATATGGTTGTGATTTCATTGGTAATTTTGTCCCTATTATGTTGGTTATATGTGTATTTTATGACAACAGCTATGTATGGTTCTAAGTATGTTTTTACTTATACATGAATGGATAATGTGTTTATGACCTAATAAATAATAAGAAAATGGCATGAGGGAACAATGGTTCATAGCGATTCTCAGATAAGTATGATATCCCTACACTTAATTCTATTGTTTACACCTGTAAGTTACATGTCAATGATATGCTTGACGAAATTCATGTCATGGCTAGTAAGGGTCTGGTTAAGGTCTTGTTGGGCTTATTTCTTTTGCTTCATTTTTCCCCTGTGTTCAGTTGTGTTATATTCTTTCCACGACTAGCCCACGTAGTTAATTGGGGAGTTAGAAGGGAGGCAGAGCCCCCCTTCGTTGTGTCGATTGCGTAGTGGGGGGAGTCACAAGGGGTTTGAGGGGTGCAGGTAACCCCACTCTATGGGGTCCGGGGTAGCGCCCCGAAAAATTTTGGTTTTGGACCCTATATTAAGTTTGGCGGACCTACCTATGGTTTTGTGCGTGTTTTTCGCACATGGTTTTGGACACGATGGTTTTCGATACATGGTATTGGATGCTACAACATGTATAAATATGTATTGTAACATTGAAAGGAACATAATGAAAAATCAAGCAGGTAGTCCCAATTTTGGGATCCAGGGGAAATCTTTGTGTATATGTGTTTTATGTGTTATTCTCTCACATTGTTTATTTTCTGTGTTTTAGAATTCGTATGCAAGTAATTTATGTACAGGGTTAAAACCTACATTTGGTATTAGAGTTGTTTTGGCTTCAAGGGGATGCCTTTGCTGCTGAGGGGTTTTGTTCAAGCCTATGGTAGACCCTATTCAGTGGGAGATCTGCGAGATCGATTCTAGTGGTGAAAGAAGATGGTGAGCAGTGGAAAGATAGAGATTGAGAAATTTAATGGTTAGAGTTTTGAGTTGTGGAAACTCAATATGGAGGATCTATTGGTAGATAAAGATTAGTGGATCGTGGTAGATCCAGGTACTAAACCAACAGGAGTATCTGATGAAGTATGGAAGAAGTTAGATCAGAAGGCAAAGAGCACAATACGATTATGTGTCTCAGATTCAGTATTGTTGAATGTATCAGGGGAAGCTACGACTAAGGCTTTGTGGGACAGGTTAGGGACTTTGTACCAATCTAAGTCTCTGGTGAGTAAACTGTTCCTACGGAAAAAGTTGTATAACTTGAGGATGAAAGATGGACTCGGTGACAGAGCATCTGAACACATTTAATACTATGGTAAGTCAGTTATTATCTGTTGAGATCAAAATTTCATATGAAGATAAGTGAATTAGTTTGTTGTGTTCTCTACCAGATTCGTGGGATATTCTGGTTATTGCAATAGGTAGCAATGCAACTACCTTGCAGTTTAATGAAATAGTCTCATCCTTGCTGACGGAGGAGATGAGACAGAAAAATATGGAGAGCCAGAATGGTGACACCTTGTCTGTATGAGGATGGTCCCAGAACATAAACAAAAATAAGTCATCGAGTGGGAGATCTAAATCTATAGGGAGATATAAATCTCCAGGAAAACCTGTAAAGGTGGTGTGCTGGACATGCAGAAAGGAAGGGCACTACAAAAGGGATTGTAAATCTAAATCTCCTAATAAAGGAAAGGGATTTGATGATTCTCCTTCTGCAGAGGCAAAAATCGCCTCAGATGAAGGTGGGGATGTGTACTTGGCTTCTTCAAGTACACATGTAGATCATGAGGCATGGTTGATTGACTCAGGTGCATCCTTTCACTTCAATCCCCATAGAGAGTGGTTCTGCGAGTATGAGAAATATGATGGTGGTGATGTCTTCTTGGGGGATGACAGGAAGGCTAGAATCATTGGTCGTGGAAAAGTAAAGTTGAATTTGCAAGGTGGAAGGGTTAGAACACTTTTAGGTGTTCTGCATATTCCTGCATTAGCCATAAATCTAATTTCTGTAAGCAATCTAGATGATGCAAGTGTAAAAATAGTGTTCGAGAAGGATACCTGCAAAATGGTTCGAGGGGCACTAGTATTGATGCGAGGAGCTCGAATTGGAACTATGTACAAGCTACAAGGTATCGCTGTTGTTGATGGGTGCAATAGTTATGTGGTTCCTAAAAGTGGAGCAGAAAATCTGGTGGTCTCTGGAGAGAAGACCATGTTGTGGCATCAAAGGCTTGGACATATTGGAGAGAAGGGCCTTCGAATACTTCATGGTAAAGGTATGGTAGAAGGTATCATTAATAGCTCTCTAGCTTTTGATTTATGTGAAAATTGTGTATATGGGAAGCAGAATCGGGTGAGTTTCCCCTTTGGTGGTAAGAGGGCGAAACAAATATTAGAGCTTGTGCATAGTGATGTGTTTGGACCTATGAAGGTTCCATCACTTAGTAAGTCTGTGTACTATGTATCCTTTATAGATGACTTCTCAAGGAGTACATGGATATATTTACTTAAGAAGAAATCTGAAGTCTTTGATAGGTTTAAATAATTTAAGGCTCAGGTGGAAAACCAGACATAGAAGAAGATAAAGGTGTTGAGGATAGATAATAGTGGAGAGTTTTGTAGTAAGGAATTTGAAGAATTCTGTAAGAAGTATGGTATAGCACAGCAGAAGAATACTCCATACACACCTGAGCAAAATGGAGTTGTAGAAAGAATGAACAAGACATTGATGGAAAGGGCAAGAAGCATGCTAAGAGGTGCCAGGTTAGGATAGGAATTCTGGGTAGAGGCAATGGAGACAACATGTTACCTGGTCAACAGATCACTTTCATCAGCGTTGGAGGATAAGACTCCACAAGAGGTATGAACTGGTAAGAAATCCTATATTTCACATCTGAGGGTATTTGGATGTGATGCATATGTACATGTTCAAAAGGAGAAACAAACGAGGTTGGATAGTAAATCTGAAAAGTGCATCTTTATTGGGTATAAGGATGGTTTAAAGGGTTATAAGCTTTGGAACTCAATAACAAGGAAGGTTGTGTATAGCCGAGATGTGGTGTTCAGAGAGGTAAAATATGTCATTAAACATGAAGTCCAACCAAAGGAACCTGAGAAGATAGAGTTTGAGCTAAAGGAGGAAGAATCAGACTCTACAGCAGAGGAGGAATCAGAAGATGGAGAGCCACAAACTCCAAGTGTGAGAAGCTCAGTTCGAGAAAGAAGGCAGCCAGAAAGGTATACTCCATCTACTTTCTATTCAAACTTTGCTTTATCTATTACCAATGATGATCCTAGAACTGTGAAGGAAGCAGTAGATTCAGAGGATGGAAAACTCTGGAAAGAGGCCATGGTTGATGAAATGTCATCTTTGCACAAAAATGAGGCTTTGGATCTGGTGGAGTTGCCGCCTGGAAGGAAACCCATTGGTAGCAAATGGGTGTTCAAGAAGAAGACAAATGCAGAAGGAAAGGTGGAGAAATACAAAGCTCGATTGGTAGCAAAAGGTTATTCCCAGGTGTCAAGAATTGATTTTCGTGATATTTTTTCTCCTGTTGCCAAGTAACTTCTATTAGATTACTTTTATCTGTTGTTGCTGCTTTTGATTTTGAGGTAGAACAGATGGATGTGAAGAAAACATTTCTTCACAGGGATCTAGAAGAGGAGATCTACATGAAGCAACCTGAAGGCTTTGCGGTGAAGGGTAAGAAAGAACTGGCATGCAAGTTAAAGAAGTCTTTGTATGGGTTAAAACAGTCACCAAGGATGTGGTATCAGAAATTTGATACATTTATACGCGGACTTGGCTTCACCAGAAGCAAAGCAAATCACTGTGTGTGTTTTAAATTAATTGGTGACCATGTTATTTATCTAGTCTTATATGTGGATGATATGTTGCTAGTTGGAAATGACAAATTAATTATCCAGGATTTGAGGACCCATTTGTCCTCCAAATTCGACATGAAAGATCTTGGTGCTACAAACTATATTTTGGGCATGGAAATTAAAGAGATCGGACAAAGAGGAAGCTCTGATTAAACCAGAGGAAGTATGTCGAGACAATATTGCAGAGGTTTAATATGCAAGATAGTAAACCGGTGAAGGTTCCTATTCCTGTAGGTGTAAAGTTATCTACTGAACAGTGTCCTAAGACACAAGAAGAGGAAGAGGAAGAGGACATGTCCCATGTTCCATATGAAAGTGAAGTCAATAGCCTGATGTATGCAATGGTCTGTACTAGACCAGACATTGCACATGCAGTGGGAGTATTGAGCAGGTTTATGTCAAAACCAGGGAAGGAGCACTAGACAACAGTGAAGCGGATTTTTAGGTATTTGCGTGGCACTAGTGATTAGGCTTTGTGCTACCAAGGAAGACTAGGATTGGACAGAGTGTTGGATATTCATGGCTTTGTTGATGCAGACTGGGTTGGAGATCTATATCAGAGAAGATCTACATGTGTGTATGTGTTTAACCTATTTGGAGGTGCAATCAGTTGGATGAGTAAGAAACAATCTGTAGTGGCACTATCAACTACAGAGGCAGAATACATAGGAGCCACTCATGCAAACAAGGAAGAATTTTGGTTGCAGAGATTGTGTTCAAGTATGGGGTTAGTACAGGGAGCTATAAGGATAGATTGTGACAACCAAAGTGAAATTTTCTTGGCAAAGAACTCTACATATCATTCAAAGAAAAAGCACATTGATGTTCAGTATCACTTTGTGAGGGATATGATAGAAGACAAAAAGGTGTTGCTGGTAAAGGTGGACACTTTCAAGAATTTTGCAGATGCATTAACAAAATATGTGAGCTATGAGAAGTTCTCTTGGCATAGAGAAACAATGGGTGTTGCAGGGCTAGATAAATGACTAAGCTCTCTTGTGGCCCCCTGTGGAAAGAAAACAACAAGTGGGAGAATGTTGGGTTGTGTTATATTCTTTCCACGACTAGCCCATGCAGTTAATCGAGGGGTTAGAAGGGGTTCTAAGCCCCCACTTCGTTGCGTTGATTGCGTAGCGGGGGGGGTCATAGGGGGTTTGACGGGTGAAGGACCCTATATTAGGTTTTGTGCATGTTTTTCACACATGGTTTTGGACACGATGGTTTTCGTTCCATAGTTTTGGACGCAATGATTTTCGGTCCATTGTATTGGATGCTTCAGCATGTATAAATATGTATTGTAACATTGAAAGGAACATAATGAAAAATCAAGCTGGTAGTCTAGTTTTGGGATCCAGGGGAAAATCTCTGTGTATATTTGTTTTATGTGTTATGCTCTTGCATTGTTTATTTTCTTTGTTTTAGAATTCATATGCAGGTAATTTTTGTACGGGGTTAAAACCTACACCCTGTACTTGTCTTGATTTCAAACTATCATTCCATTCTAAGCAATGGTCTAGGCTCTAGGCCTGAAAAAGTAGCTTAATTCTCGGGGTAGCTAGTACAGAACTAGAAAGTTTGGTCCACAGTTGTTGTTATGCATGCCTATGAGAGCGACTTTGGGTCTCTGGTCACTCCCTTGCATATAGCATGAGAGTGACTATGCCTAAGAGGTCCATAACAGCAGTAGGGCCCAGGGACAAGCTATCTGAGTGGCTGACTTGTCTCCTTAGGGTCTTGTTGATGGTGTTAGATGACTGTATGTGATGTTCCATTGATTTCATTTCCTTAAGGTCACCTAGGAGGTTGAATCATATCATAGTAGCCTCTCGTCACATTATTACCCTAGCTAGCTAGTTGCTTGGGTAGATGTGGGAGGAGGGTGTTACATCCCAGGTTTGGGATGTGTGGTAAATCCTAGAGAGTGGTTCTCGATTTAGGGCCTAGTCATCCAAGTTTGGATTGTGATCAAGCCTAAGAGACTAAGAGACAGGAAAATTTCTCGTAGTGTAGGTGGAGAAATTTGGTGACATCCATGCTTGTTTGGCCTAGTGATCAGGTGGAGATCACGGTAAAGCCTGTTATGATGTGTTCATTGTGTTGGCCTAGTGGTCCAAGATGGATTATGGTAAAGCCTAGTTTCTATTGATGAGGGTGAGGTGGTTTAGCCTCGGTATGACCTGGTTGGTTCTTTTGGTTTGAGTCCCACATTCTTGCTTGGAATATGGCACAGGGGTGAATGGCTAAAGAGATATTTGGCTTAGTCACTCTATGGTTGGGTGGAACGTGGTAGTCTCATATCTGGTTGGTTTATTGCATTCATTAATGAGAAATTAATTCCCTTTATTTTCATGTGTAAACGTACTAATGTACATGTGGATTTGATGGCTGATATGCTTATGATATTTTTGTCCCTATTATGTTGGTTATATGTATGTTTTATCACAGCATCTATGTATGGCTCTCAACATGTTTTTACTTGTAAATGAATGGATAATGTATCTATGGCCTAATAGATGATAATGTAGAAAATTACATGAGGGAACAATGGTTCATAGTGATTCTTAGATAAGTATGATATCCCTACACTTAATTTTGTTGTTTACACCTGTAGGTTAGATGTCGATGACATGTTAGATGAAATGTGTGTCATGGCTAGTATTGATATGATTAAGGTCTTGTTCAACTTATTACTTTTGCATCATTGTTTCCCTGTTACTTTATTGTTCCTGAGTTATCTTTCCATTCTAGGCAGTGACCTAGGCTCTGGGCCTGAAAAAGTGACTCAAATCCTGGGGTTGTTGGCATAACACTGACAAATTTAGTCTCTAGTCACTGGCAGACAAGCCTATGAGAGCAAATTTGGGTTTTTGGATGCTCTTTTTTCCTATAGCCTGGGACCGACCGAGGCCTAAGATGTCCATAACATCAGTGGGAACTAGGGACAAGATGTTTCAGTGGCTAACATGTCTCCTGAGGGTTCTATTGCTAATGTGGATATGTTGGTTGATGTGTTTCATCGATTCCACTTCATTCAGGTCACATAGGAGGTCGAATCCAATCATAGTAGCCTCTTTTCGCATGTTTACCCAGTTGTCATGGTTACTTGGGTATATGTGGGAGGAGGGTGTTACAGAGTTGTATTAGAGCATGGTTCACCCCTCGAACTGGATGAGCAGTGTGTTTTGGTCATGCATGAATGTCAGTTGCATGTGTGTCTCTTACACTTGCATTCCATGTGCTTGTTACATTTGCTTGATGTTGATCATAATGGTAGTAAGGTAGTCATGGAGAATTTGATGATTGATTTTGTGGAATGCATTGACATGATTTTATGATTGGTTACATATTGTTACATGTGGCTTACATGTTTATTTTATGCCACTTACTTACATTGTTATATGTTATGCTACATTCTTGTAGGTTTGATTACATGTAGCAGTCTTGTAGGTTGATTACAAGAATTGATCACTTATGCTCAACTACATGTGTCTATATGTATGTGTAGTTGATTTGGCATTTCTTAGGGATGTTAGAGGTTTGATGTGGAAATCTGTACAATGGAGTAATGGTTGTTGTCATGCATGAGGTCATAACATGCATTGTTGATATGGCCTTGCATTGATGACTGGATTCTAGCTAGAATGGTGTTTATGCGTTGATGCACTTTTGTTATGATTATGTTATACATGTATCATGTTAATTTTATGATCTTGCAGATGAGGTATCCTCCCCAAACTATATTAAGGTACGTTGATTTATTGTGATTTGCTTTATTTGACATATTATGCATTGTAAGAAAGAGACCAAATGGCTAGCAAGGTGGTAGACTACAAAAAATATGCCTATGCATCAAATGGGCAGTGTGGTGTGGAGCACTCTTCTGATTTGGCAGACACATTGAGAAGCTTGAAGGAATAGATAAGGAGTTGTAAGGTAGATAGTAACTAGATGTTATGAAACTAGCCCACAAAATAGCAGAAGAGGTAGATCAACGACTTCAAAATTAGCCTCTTTGAGGGGGAAACCTCCTTTACATTACACAAATCAACAATTCTTCGATGATACAAATGACAAGACCTCATTTCTATATATATGAGTCTAAGGGGTCACAATATAATCAGATCCTACATGACAATAATATTGTAAGGGAACAACAATAGCCTAATATTTTGTTATAACCTAATATTCAAGGATAAGCTAATATTTTTCTATAAATTGGAGGGTTTTACATTCATTATTCACTTTTAATCACTTTCATTGTTGCACTCATTATTTCAGCTCTTATTATTATCATTGTCGCACACCATTTTCTTTTCCATTTGAGTTCTCATTGAGCTCAAACTTTTTGTTTGTTCGGTTTTACACATTATAGAGGAGAGGGACTCTATAAAAGCTGAAGACATTGAGGATAGCCAAGAACCCATCCCATAGAGGGGGACTGGTAACATTATTTGTCCCCTTCACAAGTGTCGTTTAATAAAATATATTATTTATATATATGGTTTCCATTGGATTATTAGAGTTACTTACAGTTATTTTCTTATTCCATTCTCCTGTTTAATTGTTTATGTTGCATAGATCAGGGCTTTGGAAGGTTTTGTTTCTATCATTCGTTGCAGATCTACACTGTTTAACAACCATTTATACTATTAAGGTTATTTTTCATCCACAGTATAAAGTGTTTTCTTTTCGTACACCTCTTGATAAGAACACTACCCGAAAAAATGGCGACTCCACTTGCGAATTAGTTACACATTTGTCGTATAACAAATGGCGACTCCACTGCATTTTTAATTCCAATTCAGAAACCTTGGTGACCTTTAGTTTTCAGCTCATGGTTTTTATTTTTTAGTCTTTTATTGTTATTTACTAGCATTCTAACCCAATATCAGTTAAAATTCTAACTTCGCAAGTTTTCTGGTTATTTATGTAGGTCACAGGAACCAGCTGTGATAGAGACAAAAAAAAATTGCGAGATTTGCACCTGATAACTGACTAGATGAAATCACACTTTTCTGCCCCAAACTTGCGATCTAGAGGTCCATAACACACTTTCTGGCCCAAATAGTGCAATATCCCTGGAATGAGGTTAGTACCTGCGATTTTAGGGTTTTCCGAGAATTTTTCTGATATTTTTCTGGGTTTTGCCGAGAGTTGTCTGCTGGGTTGGTTGACCCCTATCTTAGCCTACATAGGCCTTGATCTACTCTATTTCGCTCATCGAAGTGGAATTTAGCCCCTTAGGGCTTCTAGTACGCTTCCACCTTTATAGGAGGTGTTTAGCTGAGTAAGAAGTATGAGTTTTTTGCAGAGCTTTCAACCATATTTTCTAGATCTGTACCTTCCTTTTTCAGATCTTCAAAGATAGGTTGTGTCCATCCAAAGTTCCCTCTTTGACCTTGTTTGGTCATTTTCCTTAGGGTTCCACTATTTTCCCTAGGTTTCACACCCATCTCCCTAAATTTTGCAGTGGTTTTTGTCACTGGTTTCTTGTTGTTGCTACACCACTTTCCATTAGCATAGTGTCATTTGATCCTAGTCACACTGACGCTTAGATCTCTTGGCCTTTTTTGTGTGTTTTCAGTTGATTTGGCCACCAACGAGCACAATGTTTGAAAACCCAGTTTGGGTGGGGTTTAGATAGTTGATTTACTTTTAGTTCATTTACAGTATTTCAGCAATATTTTCTTTTTTCAAACATGATCTAGACTTAATTAATGAACACACTTGCACACACAAGCACACCTTAAGCAAAAAGCACTTAGCTTACACTGCCAAGCCAAGACATAAACTTAATTAATCAATCTCCCTCACAAGGGACAATAGTATTTTGTTTATTACCCTTCACCATTTCCGTGTAGCTAGTGTCTTGCCATCATAGCGCCACCAAGGCATCTTTCACAGAGAGTCCAAGGTCTTCACCCCCAGTTTCCACTTGGACGTATCACTCCTCCCTGTAGGGTTTGAGTGAGTCCTTCCCCAAGTCCCCATACTAACTCTTCTTCTAGTCTATATGATTCCTCATCTAATTCTGAGTCTTCCCTCCCGCCTATAGTCATCATGTTTGGTGCCAATGCATGCAGGGGAAACCCACCATCTATTGGCTCTGGTCCTACTCCTATAATCCTATCTAGAGGAATCGCCACAGGAACTGTTCTAGAAGCTCCTCTGCTTTCTTTTATGGTTGGGTTAAGCCATCTAGATTTTAGCCAGTTGATTAACAACCCTATGCACCATCATGTTGGTTGGCCAGCTATGCCGACTAAGATTCCATCAGACATTTGCAAGTTTGAGGGTAATTAAGTAGAGTACCCCACCAATCATGTCCTCTCCTTCCATATGTGGTGTTCATCCAATTCCATCACTGATGACTCCATTCATCTTTGGTTGTTCCAATGCACAGTCACTAGAGATGCTGTGAAGGGGTATGTTGACCAGACCGTCGCTTCTCATTCCACTTCCACACTGCTTGCTAAATAATTCCTTTCATATTTACAGTTACCTCTCTGATACGACAAATGGTACGTAGCTCTTAACCGTATTTCATCAGTCCTTTGCCACCCGTCTTTCCGATCATGTCTAGGAATAGTGTAGAAGGAGCAACATGTACTGTGCTCTGCCCTTCGAAGATCATGTCTACCTCCATTGGTTTCCTAGGAATATTTTAGCGCCTATTGCCAAATATGTTGTGTATCACATCCTTAGACAGAGAAAGAGGCTCTCCATACTGCTCAGAAATATGACTTGATTTATGCTCAATCCGGTTATGTCTATACCATTCTACCAGACCTACCTCGTCCTGGTGGTGTCAATGCATCGGGGGCATCTCACGCCGTCGATAGTATCATTGGAGCTATTTCACATCCTTCACCATATACTCAACAGAGTTATGGCTATCTGCAGGGGGGCACCACTTCCTCCAACACTTATCCCCCTCATGCTAGAAATGTGTATTCAAGACAAAGAACATCATATGCATTCCCCCAACCACATTAGCAGATGTCAGGGCCAACTATGCTCAACACGTCTACCAAACCATTGCCCCTTCACCATCTTACACCTATGCACCGTCGAGCGCTCCAGCCCCTCAGGCATTAGCACCACAACCTCCCGTGCATTCCCAGCCCCAATAGCCACCACCCCCTCAAGGTCAAGTGTATGCACAGAAGAGTGCAACAAATCCCCAAAGTTCAAAGAAAAAGAATAGGGTTAAGGGTAACAGGTAACCAAGGTAATCAACCTAACGAACCCTAAGGGAACTAGCCTAACACCAACAACCAGCAACAGGGCAACCAACCCAAGCAGTACAAGGCTATTCATATGAAAAAAACTTATGCATGTTGTTGTGTACATGGCCATTATACTCATGAGTGTCCCGTCTTACCCAAGATGCACCAAATGTGGGAAGCCCAATCAACTTTTAGAGGTCAACTTCCCATGCAACAATTGCCTCAGAATCTTGCGCCATCTCAACCGACTGTGCTCACAAATCCTTTCCCTCAGCAAGGATTTGTTGTTGCTCAACCTCAGAAAGGTCAAGTAGCCCACCCTCCCCAACCTTCTAGTCCTAGTGACTACCAGATCCTCATGATGAATTCTGATGAGGTCAATACCTTCGATGTCAACTTGCAAACTTGGTCATGCCAATACGACAAGCCATCGACTTCATCCACAACTAATACCAAAACCAAAGCATCTACTGAGCCTTTTATGACACCAAATGGTCCGTTATAGATCCCTCTACCTAAATTTGACAATTCCCAATATCCCCAAGGGACCATTATGTTGTAACGTGACTTCCAACGAAGCTGCCCATACACACAGTATAGTAGACGGCTTGGCGCAATCACCCAGTACCATGTCGACGTTGAAGGTCCTCTAATCATGCCCATCTTAGAAGAAAGATATGCTAAATTCTTTGGGCGCAGTAGATCCTTCAGAAGATTGTTTGATTATCTTTCCTATTGATGTGTCAGAACAACCTCCATTACCAACATTCGTTGCTTTCCAGATACCAGTCTGAGTCCATAATGCCATCATCTCCCAATGCATTATTGACAAAGGTGCATCCACTTGCGTGATGTCCACTACCGTTTTGAAGCAACTCAAGTCACCTGAATTGTCCCCATCCACCATCACATTCATGCTTGGGACAATCACCTCTCCCAGCCTCTCGGCATGTATCGTAATTGTCCAGTTACTCTTGCAGGCAAGACTATTTCTCTAGACATTGAGGTTATCAATGCCCCTCTAAATTACAACATTCTATTGGGTCATAGTTACACTTATTCCATGTCAGTTGTCGCATTTGTGGTTTTTTGCAACATGTGTTTTCCCCACAAAGGGAAGATCATCACTATCATTCAGTTGACGTACTACGAGCCGTCATCCTTGACCTCCCCTGAGTCCATTATCTCATCGATGTCTAACAAGAAGTTGCCAACCCTCTCACTAGTGTTTCACTAAGAGTCCACAAAGATTACACCTTGTTGGATGCTTACCCTAGTCCTCCCCCTCCCATCTTTGAGCCCAACTCATCGAGTGTTTGCATGTTACAAGTGTCACGGGCTACTCCAAAGAAGTCTGGTACCTTTGGTCAGCAGTCAATTCTACATCATCCTGTTGTTGTGAATTAGCCTAGTAATCAAGATCTACCCCTCTATGACCTCCTCCTTTTGTAGGTGCCTCTTCTTTGTTCCCACCTGGAACTCTTCCTCCAGGTCTTAACCATCCATGAACCATTCCACCAGGACATTATCCTACAGGATAGATACCTTTCTTGTTTGCTTCTCCTAGCACATTTTCTATCCCTATCATGACTTTGTTGAGTCTCCCTAATATGACATTGGGGATCCCAATCTGGTACATTGATCCTTCAACAAGCATTCTACCTGGTCATCTAAGACCATATCATGTTTGGACCCTGATTCAACTGGTCACTACGACCCCTGCCACTGCTCCAGTTCCACCGCAACCTCAACAAGAACCCACTCCTATTGTGAGAGCATCCAGATAGGGGGGAAAAGCCAAGAAGAAGGAACCTAAGTACAAGGCTCCCAAGCAGCTCCAACTCCCAAGCCTCGAAAGTTGATACCTCTGTATGCTTTGTGTGATGTTGTTGGGCATGCCACCAATAACTATCCTGAACTTCCTTGCCTCAATCCCTTGGTCAATGATACATTTCCTAAATCTAACATACAAGTGGTCTATGTTACCTTTCTTGACTCTACAAAGAAACTTAAGTCATTGCGCAT
This sequence comes from Pinus tabuliformis, assembly GCA_031772625.1. Classification (NCBI taxonomy): domain Eukaryota; kingdom Viridiplantae; phylum Streptophyta; class Pinopsida; order Pinales; family Pinaceae; genus Pinus; species Pinus tabuliformis. Next base: position 255,548,871 of record CM062820.1, on the reverse strand, counting down.
GAATCATCCTTGTGATTTGTGATTATGGCAATTATTCCCATTATTTCCCTCATCTCAATGAATGTCGTGACTGCCTCCATGTGCTTTGTGACTTTGAGGTCACTCATAGTGGATCATCTACTCCTCTTCCTATGGATTTTGGTACCACTAGTACACCATAACAGGGGGACTTTGGTCCCACCATCATGATACCTCCCCCCGATGTCGAGATGACAAAATTCGTGGTCTGTATCCTTTACCTGTCGTGATCCTTGAGATCTTCATAGGAAAACATTTCTAAGGTTCCCACAGGCACTTCTACTGAACCTCCCTAGTCGAAAACCCATGTCTCAACATTAATAGATCTTCCATCTACTAGCTCGTTGTCTACCATTTCATATGACGCGTCTGTGAACCTTCTTTCTTAGGATGATGCACCAGGTACCGCCACCGCATCATGTAGTCAATCTTCCTCCCATCCACCCATCTTCCATTCTGATGAGGACATCATGGAAGCCATGACTACCCCTGATTACCCTTGGGAAATTATCCACCATTGTGCATACTTCATCACATATTTGTGAACCCAAAAGTTTGGCCCCATCTTACTCATGATGATCGATGATGTATCTGATACTAGGCCCCTCGCTATCTTCTCATCGGCGATGACCTTTATCGTCATGGTGTTGATTGTATCCTTCGTCGTTGTCTCACTCATCATTATGGCTAGGACCTTACATCATTCGTAAGGACTTGGGTAAGGGGGCATATCTTGTAGAATATTTCTAAGGCCGACTTCCTCCTAATCCTCGTAATGCACTCTACCTAAATAAATTTTACCCATAGCATATCCCTTTGATTTGCGTGTATTTATTTCTGTCATGCATTTAGGTAGGTTGCATCATCTCATTTTTTGTCTTTTGTACCTTTCAGATGGATCCATCATCGACACTGTATATTAGTTATGCTGACAGTGCGAGTTGCTTCTCCAAGAATCTAACCTCGGCATCATGGGCCATTTTCACCCCTTGCATACACTCGTCCATTCTAACGGTGTGTGCATTGGATCTACCACCAATAACCAAGCCGAATATGATGCAGTGATAGGTTTGTTAGTCGATGCCCTTTCTCATCACATCCTTCATCTTCATGTTCATTTATATTCGTTGCTACTTTTCATGCAATTGAATGGTGTGTATCATGTGCATAACCAACTCATATTTAGAAAATATCTATGAGTTAAGCTATTGGTATGTGAATTTGAAACCATTACTTTCAGTCATGTTCCTAGAGCCCAAAATAACTATGTAGATACTATTGCAAACAATATTCTAGATTGGCATTTATCACATGTATACCACAGAAGACAACCATAACCAAAACAAATGGTGAACCACAATCATCATATAAAAGATTCATAACCACATTATGCATCGACATATAAAAATAAATGTGTTTGGAGCCCACCACTCTAAATACATCAGGTGCGCCCATAGCATACTGGGCAGAACATAGGCCCCTACATCTCCTTATCGTCCTTTGCAGGATCTCGTGCCAAGTTGGGCCGAGATGCTTGAATCCTTTTTTTGAGCACTCGGAACACAATGGAACTCCACAAACTCCTCCTGCTAGGGGGAATCATTCCCACCTTTGCATACCAGATCAGTAACCTCCATCACATATGGTTTTCCCCTGGCCATCTTCTAAATTGATTAACATAATTCTCGGCCTAGATCCCATTGGATCTAGGTATGTTCGATTATCCTCCCATTCCTTGGATAGTTTTTCCTTCCGGCCTCTCCAGCGAGCCATATTCACATAGCATATTATAGACGTTTGATACCATATCTTCAAATATTCTACTCTATGTCTACATAGTCCCCATGTTTGACTTAGTGGGTAAGGATGATTCTATACCTCCTCTAGTAGTTCATTCTCATTTTCCTATTCCCTTAATTCTTCACCAAGAACCTATTGTAGCGGCTGCAACACCCTCCAAAATTTTGGCCTGCATCCCATTTCGGAGCCTCCTTGAGAGGTTTTACTCGATGACTGCATGCACTCGCATTCACTGTGTGAGCTCATGTGAGTCTTCACACCCACCTTGCTTGATCATTCCACCAATAAATTTTGCATGCTGATGTCGATGTCATGCTTGCAACAATGTTCTGGTTATATACAAGGTCTTCGCTTCGTGTGTACATGTTGTGTTTGCCATGTAAAAATTTGCCGCTCTCACACATGGAGTCATATACACTGTCGTGCAAGTGTCGTCACGGTCAAGCAATGATCAATCACAAGCATCGCGCTTGTTGCTCACACCATCAGTCAGTCATGTTGAGCATGTGTGTCTGGATGGTTTGAGTCGTCTCGTCGTCAAGTCATGTAAGTGTCTGTTTCAAAGATCATGTATTCACCTTTTCACTCATTCACACACTTAGTCATTTTGCTAAAGTTCTGATGACCGAATTCCCTTTTGACAGTCGCACCCTCACCCTCTCATCGACTAGATCAACTATCACCCAAAACAGCATAGAAGCACCAAGAAATCCATTTCAAGTTACACTACCCACAAGCGGATCAATCAACCTTCCTGCTGGTCGACCTGGAGAATTTGACCCGAAAATCACCCCAGGACTGATTCCCCTCAAAAATTGCATAGAGGATACAGACCTTACCCGCTCTGTTGACTGAGAAAATTGCACAGACAGGCCAGGCAGACAACCAGTGCCCGTCCCTATCTCCCTCAGAAAATTGTTTAGTTTTTCCAGCCAGCCCAACAGTCAGTCGATCGACTTCTCACTCAAAAACTACGTAGTTTTCATTTGAAATCCCTCCACTTCCTAGCATTCTGGTCAGCTTAGAAACTATGCAAAGGCAATCAGCAGGACAATCTCCCAGCATTAGCGTAATTTTCCCTGCGAGAAGCTCCTAGCAGCTGACTGCCAGTTCCCTCCGAGAATTGCGTAGTTTTTGCTGCCAAGCTCTAGTAGCTGACTATGGCTCCCTCTAGGAATTGCGTAGTTTTTGCTACCAAGGCCCCAGCTACCAATTCCCTATGGAATTGCATAGTTTTTGCCTAGCCTTCCCGCAACCCAAACTTCTCCTCTAAAAAACTACGTAGTTTTGTGCTCCAGCTGAGCCACACACCACAAACAGTCACTGTCGATCCGAATTGCCCGTATCCATCACCCAGTGTCTCCTGCACAGTTTTCACCAGCAGTACCTGGGGCCAGCATCCCATCTCACACCTCACAACCTTGTCTCCTCTCCCAGTAATCTGCATCCGAAACGATCATGCATCATGGTAGAATAAGAGGTCTATGGATTTGACGTTGTCTCGTCATGAGTGACTACAGATACAGGTACACGAACAAATATAGTGCGATGACGGATGGGATGAACAAATGGATTACATGAAAAAGGACATGTTCGCCAACGAACCAACAAATGATGCATGCAAAGAGATGTGCTCACAAACGGACGATCATGAAAAGATGTGTTCGCAGACAGATAGATGAGTGAACATGCAAGATGCGTTCACGGACACACAGAGAAACGAACATGCACTTTTTTTGAATGGGTGAACCTATCAAGCATGCAAACATGCAAGCAAGGAGAAACATGCAAATGCAACATCAAGCGAGCCCTAATGACCATCGGAGATTCCATGCACTTTTCCATGCAGAGGTGAAGTTGTGACACACCATGAAGGCATCCATCACCTAGCAACACTATAGCTCGACATGCACATCAACAGCATCATGAATGTACTAGCAATGTCATGCTAAGTCTCGTCATGAGTCATGTCGTCCACATCTCTACTATGGGCCACACTGTAAATCAATGTAATGTAACGTGGAAGTCCAAGAGACCTACTTGTCATATGAAGATTCATATAAAAGTTGAAAGGTCATGGAAGTTGTTGTACCTTTGAGATAGTAGTAGGTCAAGCTACCAATTCCAGAGCATCTAAAATAATTATTTTGGGGGTTTTTGGTTTTAATTTTGGAAGACCAATGAAAGAAGACAAATGTAGCATTGAAGTAATTAATCCTTTGGGTTATATTAGTACTTCAGCAAAGGGCTACTATAAATCATTACACAGTGATATAGATCAAAATAGTGGGGAGTAGAAGACAACAAAAAATATGATTATCACAGTTTCCAGACTGTAAAACAGAACAATCATAAGTTAGAAAACCTTTTGAACTACGTTCAAAAGATTCAAGGCAGTATACTTAAGCTTACATAAGATGTTGATGATTTATTGATTAGAGGGGATTAGCTACACAGACAATTGCATTAATCCAATCTCTTAATAGATGATCACTTCAGGAGCTTATAGGAATCAATTGAAACTCTAATTGTTCCTACCTAGATATCTCCATAAGTCATAATCATATGAAGAAAAACATAATGATTGAAAACTGGAAAAACTTACAAGATAACACAAAATTGTGTAAAACCAGATTTAGAATCCTCTATTTTCTATTAAGGCCCCATAAAGACTGAGTACATCAAGTGTCTACAAAAGCTTCCTTCAAAGGTGACTTCCAGGTTCAAAGTAGTATAAACAGTCACAACTTTACAAGCAATGAACTATGAATCTTGAACTCTGAACCATTTACAACTTTAGAAAAGAGTTATTTATACAATAATGAAACTTAAGAAAAGATCCTAAAATTGATTAAGATTTTAAGGAACAGAAAGATCTTCATGGCAAGAAGATAGGGGCCGCTGTTTGAACTGCTTCTTTTTGTCCCCTTTATTTAGGTTGTGCTAGATTTTGTATGATATTTTTCCCCTTTAGCTGATCGATTGTTTGTATCCTTCACGCTGGCAGATTGCTTCATTTAACCCTTTTTACTTGATAGTGCTTTAAACTCTGTTTAATATGCTTTAACCTGGCTGAGTGACCTTTATTGTGATCCTTTCTACCTTTACTGTGCATTCAGGCTTTTACTGTATTTTTCAACAGTAAACTCCTCATACTTGGTCTTCCAACTATTATCTAGGCTTGTTTTTATAAACCCGGAACAACATTTTTACCTGCAAAACACATAAAACTATTAAGAAAAACTCAAGTGGCAGAGAAGGTTTTCATTGGCTTTCAAAAGCTTATCGGAAGGAGTCCGAGGCATATCAGAGGGTGAAACCATGATTTAATGGCCGCAAAGGCATTATGGAGGTTGCACTGTACAAAACAGGAAAACAGAGCAAAATGGCATTAAAATGTGTTTAACGGAAAAAAGCAGTCTTTTTTTACATTATCAAGCAAAGGTGAACAGTGCGAAAGAAAGATTATGGAGGGATTAAATATGGTGGGAATGGCTTAATCATGGTCAAAATGTGATTAGCGACTTTAATGAAGACTTTGGTTCATTTCTTCATTTAAATCGAAAAATGATTTAACATAGAAATTTGTTACAAAACACATAAGGCGGACTTGAAATTTAATGGAATCGGGCGGATAAATGTCATCGGGTCTAGGTTTAAATCGGATATCACAATCGGAGTTAGGTGGGGGTAGGCCCATTGAAAAGGAATGCAATAAGGGCCGGATGCGATATGGCGGTAAGTTATAATATATACAGCATCGGGTCTGGGCCCCATCACAATCGGAGATCACAAATGGCGGGGGGTAATGTTACAACTGAGACTTGCGATAAAAGCGGATGCGATGTAGCATTGAACTGTGATATATATATATATATATATATATATATATATATATATATATATATATATATATATATATATATATATATATATATATATATATGATTCAGGTTCGGGCTTCCATATCCCATTCGGGAATAGCAATATGCAAAGGGTTATGGTTTTAGTGGGACTTCGATGGAAGGCGGACGCAATATGGGATTAGATTGCGATATATATATGGTTGGGTCTGAGCTTCCCATCGCATATCAAAATCAGAGTTTGCAATGTGGGGAGGGTTATTTATATGAAAAAGCTTTCAATCCGCCGATATGTGATGTGATATGTTAATACATAGTTTTATTAATAAAACTATGGTATATGCATGTTTAAAGCGTTACGGTCCCACTGATGTGATATTTGTGGAATACATAGTTTTATAACAAAACTAAGGGTTTTCAAATATTTAAATAAAGGGAGTTATATATACGAGAAACGTATTTATATGGTAAAAAGGGGTTTCTCATAGTAAAAAAGGATTTTACATGGTGTTTTTACTTTTCCTAGGTAAAAAGGTTTTTTACCATAGGAAAAGGGCTTTTTATGGAAATGAATGATTATGAATATATGAAGGGGAAATTAGTAAATATATGAATAAATGGAGATGAATGGGAAGTTAATTACTTGATCAAGTAGACCTTCATTTGCCTTGTATAATTGCCTCCTGGACATAGAAACATGATAAATGTACATTTTGTCCAATCAACCATTAAACTTCTGCAACCTTTCTCTACTTACCCTTTGCTTATCCTATCATTTTTTCTTCACTTAATGGGTGCATTTAAGCTAGCAAACCCTTATCCTTTCTTCTTATTTAACAAGAACATACTATCTAATTCTACCCTTATAACCTCCAAGGGCTCATATTAAACTGATGAACACCTTATTATTCTCTACCTAACACTGATCTGCCAAGATTAAACAATTTGGACAGATCTTTATTCTCTAACTACAACATGAAATTTAAAGCATGAAGCAGTCAAGATTAAACAATTTGAATGTCATGGGTTGTGGAATTTAAAAACAAGCTACACATAACCATTATTTTGCAAAAAGAGAGTAGTGGCATTTAGACTTGCTTACTTTCAGAGTTTATTTGTTTTCTTTCTACCTAACATTTTCATTTTGCCTTGATGTTTTAGAGCAACTAACCTAACATTTTCTTTGATATGGACATCATCATCAAAAATATTTTTTAAACTAACATTTTATTCACTATTGTATGCCCATATCCTAACTTAACATTTTTTGACATGTTATATCTAATAAAAACCAAAAAAATGCTACAACAGAAGTCAAACAATCATGAGGGAAGTCAAATAGCCACAAGGGGTCAGTTTCACCCTTGGCTATAAATACCCCCTCATTTGTACATGCAAATGAATTTTCACCTCAGCTCCTCCCACATAGCCTTGAGAGTATGTAATCTTTTCCTTGAGGAGTAAGTAGTGGCTCCAATGCCCTGCCCACGGGGTTAGTGATGTATGATGTAACGATGTGTCTTGGAACTTTCTCTTAATTCAGAATCCTGCTAACAGGCCAGTACATTTTCACACATGTATTGTAACTTTTGTAAGACTGATCCTGAACACTTGTAATGCATATTTCTTTAACCAGTGTTTAACACTTGAACTCATTCAATTGTTTTAATACATATATTAATGAAAATGTGTTGTATGAGTTGTTAACATCATCCTGCATGTATTGGTTATCTCCTTGGACATCAGATAGACCTTTCACGTAAACTTGTTATAAAAACTCTCGCACTCGCGTGGACTCATTTGCTATGTGTTGTACCTGTTATCTTCCCTTGTTGGTTGTGACTATCGCATCCATGTGGACTACTCTTCTGGAAGCTATGAAAGTCCTATTGTGTTGTGTGTTCCTAACAGAGTTGGGACTTCCTCCCAATTGACTTGGGACTCACTCCCACCCTCTCCCTGTATAGTGAAAGAACCATTGACACAACTAACACTATCAATCACCAAGCACACGAACCTCACTACTCGAAGACAAATTAGACCACTTTATGTTGACAAGCAAGAGATGAGGAAAATATTTAAGATAATGGAAACTGGGCCATCATACCAGATGGGACTCCCACACCAAACGGTGTGAGGTCTAGTTGGCACTTCATACTGAGGTGATCCCTTGAATGTTGGCGAGTCCAACACCATCAACATTTCTAGCGCTAGAAGGAGGGCCGCCATTTGTATATGGCTAAACGTCCTATCACACTCACTCATCAATAATCTGGTCAAAACAGTAACTAACAATCCCTCTCACCTACGTGTGGCTCTGCAGTTAGTTCCTTCTCACATCCTGGGACTGAACACAAAATTCTATATCATCACCTTCACTTCATCCATCCCATCACCCGCTAGTTCCCAAAAGCAATCAGATTGATCCCAGGCATACAACACCTTCCATATGCATCAAGGAAGCCAAAAGCCACTCCCATAGGGGTTGTTGTATCATTAGTAGAAGAAGAATTTATTTCCACACTTGAAGGTCTAGCAGAAGCAATTGAAGATGGAGAGGAACCTACGGTCTTTCGACAAGGAGAAAGAGACACCCTGGTGATCTTGGGATCAGATTCTGGTACATGAGGCGGAGGGGAAGGTAGTGGAGGAGGAAGAGGCAGAGGCAAACCAACAGACTCAGAGCCGGAACCATCAGATTCTAAAGGAGAGGAGGAGGATAACGAAGAAGAAGAGATGGCTAACCAAAATCTAGAGTGGATGACTCAGGGACCATTTTCTCTCCTGGGTAATTTGCACAAGATGCCAAAGCGAGTGGAGAGAATGAACATCAAGTTCAACCCTAACAGCACAGTGAAGGTGGAAGAACATTTGGACAACTTATACCTGCAGCTGCAAACCCGTGAGGTACAGTATGACGCCGTAACATGTATATTGTTTCCATGTACCTTGGATGGTCGCACACCTGCATGAAGTCTTTTAGACTTAGAGGTTTATCTGTGTAGGGGCCTAACATATAAACCTCTAAGTCTAAAAGACTTCATGTAAGAGGTAAAAAGTGCCAAATGGCACAAATCCTTTGTAAATCAAAGGAAAATGAAAATTGCAGACTACTCTCAGAAATAGTCTCATTGTAGAGATCTCCCCATTCTGAATCCAACGCAACTTGAATGGGCGAAAACGGATTTTGGATGGAGGAGTTATTGTAAAATGAAAATTGCTTAATGTCCTTAGAAAATGAGGCAATTTCATTAAATTCTAAACGATATTGAAAATTTTGGTTTTAGTATAGGCTCACAGGCCAATTCACAGCTGACACATGGCAAATTGGGATTGGGCCACATGGCCTTGTTTGATTGGTCTAAGAGGAAATATCGCATCACAGTTATTTATAAGGGAAGGACCTTGGGCCATCAACGATTGCGATAAGCGATTGGCACTTTATCGCATCGCACAGATTCATGGGAGGACTTAACAAAGGTCGAGGTCAATGTGACATGTGACTACGATCGCCGATATCGATGGATCGCTCTTTATTTATCTTGTTGAAGTTTTTTGTCATTTGCATAATGACAACTTCTACAAGTGGGTCCTCAAATCCTACTCTCTTCACAAGACTCTTTGATGAAGACATGAAGTAAGAATTGTCCACCATGATGGATATGGTGAGAGAAATGTATGAGGATGGAAGGAAGAGTATCATACTTAGAAAGAAATTGAATTCCATGAAGGAAGAGAAGCCGTTTCTTGTTGACAAATTGCAGGAAATGGAGAGGCAACTTCATATTGCAAATATGAACCTGAAAAGGATGCATGAGTTGGAGTCACAGCTCTTTGTTGCCCAAGAAGCCTTAGTCAAGTATCAGCTTGAAGAAGAGGTAAGCCATTCCAGTTTGTCTTCAAATTCTTCTGAGAATGCGTGTATTGGTTCTTTTGAAAAACATACTAAAGGCATGGGTTCCAAGCTAATGTCCAAGATGGGCTATGAAGGAAAGGGCCTGGGAAAGCATGCACAAGGTATCATTAAACCAATAATGATTGAGGAAAGGCCTAAGTATTTGGGTCTTGGCTATGGACAGTCTTATAGAGAGAGTTCCAAAGCTACCATGAAGGCCATTGAAACAATTCCAAGAAGGGGTTTCATTATAGGTCCTATATCTCAAGAGTGTGAAGATTGTGTTCAGGAGGAATGCAATGGATTGAAACATCATTTGTAGGGTGTAGGTGTTCAGAATCACACCCTTGAACCAGAGATTTGTGGAAACTATAACAGCCTTGAAGAGATTGATGGGATTCCAAAGGGAGCCACTTCTCCATTTGCTTCACCTCCTCATGAAGGCAATAAAGGTGAAAGAGGCAAGTATAAATCTGGTGCTAACCCCTTTTGATTTTGCAAAACATGATAAATTTCCACATAGATATGGAAAAAGAGTTGCTTGTTCCTTTTGTGGTTTGGATAACCATCATGTTTCTAGATGTTGGAAGAGAATGGCCACATATAGGAAACTTTTGAAGGAAAAGAAGCAAGCAGCCAAAGGTCCATAGGACAAGGAAAATCATGTTGTCAAGAGGATGCATATGTGTTGCACTTACTACCATAAGCAAGGGAATCTTGCTAAAAGGTGTTGGACTCTGAATCCAACAATGCTTCCACTAAAGCTGAGGGAGAAGGTGGAAAGAGAAGATGGCAGAAATAGAAAGGAAGATTTTGTGACTGATGTGTCTCAAAATGATTCACATATTGATGCTGATGTGCAGACAAAGGAAGGACCTTTGAAATGGATTGGTAAGAAATGGTTAGAGTTCTTATCCAATTAAATATTGCGTGTCTATTAATGCATCTGCTTGCATTTCTTTGTTGATGGAATGCAAGTTGCAGGATTTTACCAAGAAGGTGAATGGAGAAGTTGAGTAGGAAGCTCACTTTGTTGCTACAGCATTATATTTTATTCCAGCTTCGAAAGTACAATGTACTTAAGTGAAAGTTGAAGGATGAAATGCATGCATGAGATGATGTGCATGAACACAGGGATGTTGATGTTTTCCTTGTTTTCGGAACATGTGTGTGATTGACTTGAAGGGTTGATTGCTTTAAAGGCATGTTTTGTGGGCTTGTTATCTAGTCCATCATTTGTATGCAGATGTAAGACATGGAGGCGTTCACAAGATGTGAAATATATTTCCTTGTTGAAGAAGGAGTTAGACCATCCAGTTGTTATCTGTCTTTCTATTGTTGTTAACAATTGTTGTTGACAACTTGTCAAATAGGTACAAGTAAAAGTTTTGTGGAGTAGGTGTACTTCACATTTGGTTAGCCACCTTGGATCAATGATCATGGAAGAAAAGTTCAAACTACCTTCTATGACCATTTCAGTAGAAGTTCTGCAGGAAGGCAAGGAAGAAGACAATTCTTCCCAAGAAGACCAGCCCATCTAGAGGAGGGAAGTGGTCACAAACTTTGGTTCAGAGGCACTATGCAAAGGCAAGTGTAGGGAGGCTGAAAGAAGAGGGAGAGTCACTCTCATTTACTGTTCAGATCAATATATTAGTCTTTTGGAGACCAAAAGTTCTTTTAGTGGGAAGGCGTGATCCAAAAATGGATCCTGGATAAACCTCTAAGTCTAAAAGACTTCATGCAAGAGGTAAAAGGTGCCAAATGGCACAAATCCTTTGTAAATCAGAGGAAAATGAAAATTGCAGGATGCTCTCAGAAATAGTCTCATTGCAGAGATCTCCTCATTCTGAATCCAACACAACTTGAATGGGTGAAAACAGACTCTGGATGAAGGAGTTATTGTAAAATGAAAATTGCCCAATGTCCTTAGAAAAGGAGGCAATTTCATTAAATTCTGAACTATATTGAAAATTTTGGTTTTAGTATAGGCTCACGGGCCAATCCACAGCTGACACATGGCAGGCCGAGATTGGGCCATGTGGCCTTGTTTGATTGGTCTAAGAGGAAATATCGCACCGCAATTATTTATAAGGGAAGGACCTTGGGCCATCAGCGATTGCGATAAGTGATTGCCACTTTATTGCATCACACAAACTCATGGGAGGACTTAACAAATGCTGAGGCCGATGCGACATGTGACTACGATCCCAAAAGGGAAGGACCTCGAGCAGATGCGACTTGCGACTGCGATTGCCGATATTGGCGGATCTCTATCAGCGATCCCAAAAGGGAAGGAACCCGGGCCATGCGACTTGCAACTACGATCGAAACTGAACCTGAAAGGGTTCCGAAATATAAATACATAATATTTTAGATCCGGACCAAAGCCATTTCCACAGGTTTTTGCAATATTTTCCATGTTTTAATATATTTACAAAATACAAAGGGGTGGGCCTTAGAGCCATTGCGACTTAGGATAGCGACCTATCGGCAGACACGATAGGAAAAAAAAGCATAGTTATGGGAATTTAAAGCCCGGAATTGTGTTTTTATGTGGATTGTCCCTTGTTTTTACAGTGTTCTATATGTAAACAGAGAACGACTGTTCTAGAAGAATTAAAAGCACTGATTTCCCTTCCATGCAAAACAAATGGCCACCATACCTTGGGACGTTATCAATGACTATTAAACTCTACAAAAGGAAGGTGAAGGGACAGCAACCGGGAGCCAGAGAGCCCAAGAGCTAAAACAAACAGACAAGTGCTGATGGGCTTAAAAATTCATTCCATAATAGAAATGGAGTTGGTTGAGTCTGAGAGCACAATTGATTCATTTGCTTGGAGGTAGAGCAAAGCATTGATAACACATACAGTGGTGAATTCTCATTCGTGGAGGCAACATGATGCTCAGAAGGAGTTCTGAGAAGCTCATGGAGGCCCGTAATGCTCAGTGAATGTGTGGGAAGAGTTGGAACACTGAGGAACCCATTGAGAGGCTCAGTGTGCCAGAGCGCTTAACAGAGCGAAGCCACCAAAGGTTGGAGGCAACGCATAAATACTTCAGTGAAGTATCAGACAATAAAGAGACAGACTGCTCGAGCTATTGCCAGTTTTTTTTGACTTGAAGACAAAAGAAGGATTCCAGAGACAGTAAACAATTCTGAGGGAGTCAGAGAAGCCAGAAGCTCAAAGGAGTCTCAAAGCACTGACTGAAAGAATTAGTCCAAAGAAGCCTAGAACTGTTTGCAGCTAAAGGACAGCCAGGGGTAAGATGGTATTCTGAGCCCATTGGTTCATTTGTAAACCATATGGAGTTGATTCAAGGACTTGTAAAAATAATTTAGCCATAATCCCAAAGAATCTAATCGAGTTGATTAGAGCTCAAGGAGACGTAGCCCAAGATATCAAGGTGAACTCCATATTACATTGTTGTCTTATATGTTTGCTTCTTTGCTGCATTATTCACTGTTATATGCATTTATGTATATGTTCAAGCACATTTAAATATCAACATACACAACAAATTTTAAAGCACATAACAACCAACAATAAAAACAAGCATATGCATATATTTTCAAGCATTTCTTAATTCCGCATTGGTTAATCATTGGTTATTGGGAAAATTCAAGCTTTGGAAGTAGGAGAGGTTCTTGTAAGCTAGACAAGAAGCCTAAGAGAACCATTTTCATATCAACACGTCATTAGGCAACAACTACTACACTCCAAAAACTATGCATATCTCTGTGTACGGGCCTAACAGATAACCTCTAAGTCTAAAGGACTTCATGCAAGAGGTAAAAGGTGCCAAATGGCACAAATACTTTGTAAATCAAAGGAAAATGAAAATCACAGGCTACTCTTAAAAATAGTCTCATTGTAGAGATCTCCCCGTTCTGAATCCAACGCAACTTGAATGGGTGAAAACGGACTCCGGATGGAGGAGTTATTGTAAAATGAAAATTGCCTAATGTCCTTAGAAAAGGAGGCAATTTCATTAAATTCTGAACTATATTGAAAATTTTGGTTTTAGGATAGGCTCACAGGCCAATCCACAGCTGACACATGGCAAGCCAAGATTGGGCCACATGGCCTTGTTTGATTGGTCTAAGAGGAAATATCGCATTGTAGTTATTTATAAGGGAAGGACCTTAGGCCATCAGCGATTGCGATAAGCGATTGCCGCTTTATCGCATCGCACAGATTCATGGGAGGAGTTAACAAAGGTCGAGGCCGATGCGAAATGTGACTACGATCACCGATATCGGCAGATCACTGTTGCCAATCGCAAAAGGAAAGGACCCCGGGCCGATGCGACTTGCGACTGCGATCGCTGATATTAGCAGATTGCTATCAGCAATCCCAAAACGGAAGGACCATGGGCCATGAGACTTGCGACTGTGATTGGAACTAGACCTGAAAGGGTTTTGAAATATAAATGCATAATATTTCAGTTCTAGACCAAAGCCATTTCCACGGGTTTTTGTGATATTTTCCATTTTTTAATATATTTACAAAATACAAAGGGGAAGGCCTTAGAGCCATTGCGACTTACGATAGTGACCTACAGGTGGACCCGATAGGAAAATAAAGCACAGTTATGGGAATTTCAAGCCCGAAATTGTGTTTTTATGCAGATTGTCCCTTGTTTTTACAACGTTCTCTGTGTAAACAGAGAATGACTCTTTCAAAAGAATTTAAAGCACCGATTTCCCTTCCATGCAAAACAAATGGCCACCATACCTTGGGACGTTATCAATGACTGTTAAATGCTCGAGAAGGAAGGTGAAGGAATAGCGACCAGGAGCCAGAGAGCCCAAGAGCTAAAACGAATAGACAAGCGTCGATGGGCCTAAAAAGATGTTCCATAACAGAAACAAAGTTGGTTGAGTCTGAGAGCACAATTGGTTCATTCGCTTAGAGGTATAGCAAAGCACTGATAACACAAAGAGTGGTGAATTCTCGTTCATGGAGGTAGTATGATGTTCAGGAGGAGTTCTGAGAAGCTCATGGAGGCCCGTAATTCTCAGTGAATGTGTGGGTAGAGTTGGAGCACTGAGGAACCCATTGGGAGGCTCGATGTTCAAGAGCGCTTAACAGAGTGAAGCCACTAGAGGTTGGAGGCAGTACATAAATACGTCAGTGAAGTATTAGACATCAAAGAGACCGATTCCTCGAGTTGTTAGTGGTGTTGTTTGAGTTGAATACAGAAGAAGGATTCCAGAGATAGTAAACAATTATGGGGGATTCAAGGAAGCCATAAGCTCAAAGGAGTCTCAGAGCACTGATTGAAAGAATTAGTCTAGAGAAGCCTAGAACTGTTTGCAGCTAAAGGACAACCAGGGGTAAGATGGTATTCGGAGCCCATTAGTTCATTTGTAAACCATATGGAGTTGAATCAAGGACTTGTAAAAATAATTCAACCATAATCCAAAAGAGTCTAATCAATTTGATTATAGCTCAAGGAAACGTAGCCCAAGATATCAGGGTGAACTCCATATTACATTGTTGTCTTATGTGTTTACTTCTTTGCTGCATTATTCACAGTTATATGCATTTATGTATATGTTCAAGCACATTTAAATATCAACATACACAACATATTTTAAAGCACATAACAACGAACAACAAAAACAAGCATATGCCTATATTTTCAAGCATTTCTTGATTCCGCATTGGTTAATCATTAAAGACTTGGGGAAATTCAAGCTTTGGAACTGGGAGAGGTTCTCGTAAGCTAGACAAGAAACCTAAGAGCCCCATTTTCAGATCAGGTGGTATCAGAGCTTAACATTGATTAACCACACCCCAAAGAAGGATTATATCAGAATGCTTGATTGACAAAGCAAATATTGCTTGTATAAAAGGTGTTTGAACAATAAGAGGTTGATTGTATGCTTGTTTGTAGACTGACTAATTGCTGAGTTTGCAGAGGTGAAGGGAAAGCTATTTATAGCTCAGTCCAAGAAATACATGAAGGAGAAGGGTTGAACGCTTTCTTCTATCCCAAAGGACCTCAAGGCAATCTTTGGAGCACAAGAGGTTTGTTGCAAGAGGTTGCTTAAATAAGCTCTTTATTTATCTTGTTGAAGTTTTTTTGTTCATTTGCATAATGACAACTTCTACAAGTGGGTCCTCAAATTCTACTCTCTTCACAAGACTCTTTGATGAAGACAAGAAGTAAGAATTGTCCACCATGATGGATATGGTGAGAGAAATGTATGAGGATGGAAGGAAGAGCATCATACTTAGAAAGCAACTGAATTCCATGAAGGAAGAGAAGCAGTTGCTTGCTGACAAATTGTAGGAAATGGAGAGGCAACTTCGTATTGCAAATATGAACCTGAAAAGGATGCATGAGTTGGAGTCACAGCTCTTTGTTTCCCAAGAAGCCTTAGTCAAGTATCAGCTTGAAGAAGAGGTAAGCCATTCCAGTTTGTCTTCAAATTCTTCTGAGAATGCGTGTATTGGTTCTTTTGAAAAACATACTAAAGGCATGGGTTCCAAGCTAATGTCCAAGATGGGCTATGAAGGAAAGGGCCTGGGAAAGCATGCACAAGGTATCATTAAACCAATAATGATTGAGGAAATGCCTAAGTATTTGGGTCTTGGCTATGGACAGTCTTATAGAGAGAGTTCCAAAGCTACCATGAAGGCCATTGAAACAATTCCAAGAAGGGGTTTCATTGCAGGTCCTCTATCTCAAGAGTGTGAAGATTGTGTTCGGGAGGAATGCAATGGATTGAAACATCATTTGCAGGGTGTAGGTGTTCAGAATCACACCCTTGAACCAGAGATTTGTGGAAACTATAACAGCCTTGAAGAGATTGATGGGATTCCAAAGGGAGCCACTTCTCCATTTGCTTCACCTCCTCATGAAGGCAATAAAGGTGAAAGAGGCAAGTATAAATCTGGTGCTAACCCCTTTTGATTTTGCAAAACATGATAAATTTCCACATAGATATGGAAAAAGAGTTGCTTGTTCCTTTTGTGGTTTGGATAACCATCATGTTTCTAGATGTTGGAAGAGAATGGCCACATACAGGAAACTTTTGAAGGAAAAGAAGCAAGCAGCCAAAGGTCCATAGGACAAGGCAAATCATGCTGTCAAGAGGATGCATATGTGCTGCACTTACTACCATAAGCAAGGGCATCTTGCTGAAAGGTGTTGGACTCTGAATCCAACAATGCTTCCACTAAAGCTGAGGGAGAAGGTGGAAAGAGAAGATGGCAGAAATGGAGAGGAAGATTCCGTGGTTGATGTGTCTCAGAATGATTCACATATTGATGCTGATGTGCAGACAAAGGAAGGACCTTTGAAATGGATTGGTAAGAAATGGTTAGAGTTCTTATCCAATTAAATATTCCATGTCTATTGATGCATCTGTTTGCATTTCTTTGTTGATGGTATCCAAGTTGCAGGATTTTACCAAGAACGTGAATGGAGAAGTTGAGTAGGAAGCTCACTTTGTTGATACAACATTATATTTTATTCCAGCTTCGAAAGTACAATGTACTTAAGTGAAAGTGGAAGGATGAAATGCATGTATGAGATGATGTGCATGAACATATGGATGTTGATGTTTTCGTTGTTTTCAGAACATGTGTGTGATTGACTTGAAGGGTTGATTGCTTTAAAGGCATGTTTTGTGGGCTTGTTATCTAGTCCATCATTTGTATGCAGATGTAAGACAAGGAGGTGTTCACAAGATGTGAAATATGTTTCCTTGTTGAAGAAGGAGTTAGACCATCCAGTTGTTATCTGTCTTTCTGTTGTTGTTAACAATTGTTGTTGACAACTTGTCAAATAGGTACAAGTAAAAGTTTTGTGGAACAGGTGTACTTCACATTTGGTTAGCCACCTTGGATCAATGATCAAGGAAGAAAAGTTCAAACTACCTTCTATGACCATTTTAGTAGAAGTTCTGCAGGAAGGCAAGGAGGAAGACAATTCTTCCCAAGAAGACCAGCCCATCTAGAGGAGGGAAGTGGTCAAAAACTTTGGTTCAAAGGCACCATGCAAAGGCAAGCGTAGGGAGGCTGAAAGAAGAGGGTGAATCACTCTCATTTACTGTTCAGATCAGTATATCAATCTTTTGGAGACCAAAAGTTCTTTTAGTGGGAAGGCGTGATCCAAAAATGGATCTTGGATAAACGTCTAAGTCTAAAAGACTTCATGCAAGAGGTAAAAGGTGCCAAATGGCCCAAATCCTTTGTAAATCAGAGGAAAATGAAAATGGTAGGATGCTCACAGAAATAGTCTCATTGCAGAGTCTCATCATTTTGAATCCAACACAAATAGAATGGGCGAAAATAGACTCCGGATGAAGGAGTTATTGTAAAATGAAAATTGCCCAATGTCCTTAGAAAAGGAGGCAATTTCATTAAATTCTGAACTATATTGAAAATTTTGGTTTTAGTATACGCTCACGGGCCAATCCACAGCTGACACATGGTAGGCCGGGATTGGGCCATGTGGCCTTGTTTGATTGGTCTAAGAGGAAATATCGCACCGCAATTATTTATAAGGGAAGGACCTTGGGCCATCAGCAATTGCGATAAGTGATTGCCACTTTATCGCATCACACAAACTCATGGGTAGACTTAAAAAATGCTGAGGCCAATGCGACATGCGACTACGATCCCAAAAGGGAAGGACCCCAGGCAGATGTGACTTGCGACTGCGATTGCTGATATTGATGGATCGCTATCAGTGATCCCAAAAGGGAAGGAACCCAGGCCATGCGACTTGCAATTGCGATCGAAACCGGACCCGAAAGGGTTCCAAAATATAAATACATAATATTTCAGATCGGACGAAAGCCATTTCCACAGGTTTTTGCAATATTTTCCATGTTTTAATATATTTACAAAATACAAAGGGGCGGGCCTTAGAGCCATTGTGACTTACGATAGCGACCTACCGGTGGACACGATAGGAAAAAAAAGCATAGTTATGGGAATTTCAAGCCCGAAATTATGTTTTTATGCGAATTGTCCCTTGTTTTTACAGTATTCTCTATGTAAACAGAGAACGACTATTCCAAAAGAATCAAAAGCACCAATTTCCTTTCCATGTAAAACAAATGGCCACCATACCTTAGGATGTTATCAATGACTATTAAACTCTACAAAACGAAGGTGAAGGGATAGCAACCGGGAGCCAGAGAGCCTGAGAGCGGAAACAAATAGACAAGTGCCGATGGGCTTAAAAATTCATTCCATAATAGAAACAGAGTTGGTTGAGTCTGAGAGCACAATTGATTCATTTGCTTGGAGGTAGAGCAAAGCATTGATAACATAGAGAGTGGTGAATTCTCATTTGTGGAGGCAGTATGATGCTCAGGAGGAGTTCTGAGAAGCTCATGGAGGCCCGTAATCCTCAATGAATGTGTGGGAAGAGTTGGAACACTGAGGAACCCATTGAGAGGCTCAGTGTGCCAGAGCACTTAACAGAGCAAAGCCACCAGAGGTTGGAGGCAACGCATAAATACTTCAGTGAAGTATCAGATAGCAAAGATACCAACTGCTCGAGCTGTTGCCAATGTTGTTTGACTTGAAGACAGAAGAAGGATTCCAGAGATAGTAAACAATTCTGAGGGAGTCAGAGAAGCCAGAAGCTCAAAGGAGTCTCAAAGCACTGACTGAAAGAATTAGTCCAAAGAAGCCTAGAACTGTTTGTAGCTAAAGGATAGCCAGGGGTAAGATGGTATTCTGAGCCCATTGGTTCATTTGTAAACCATATGGAGTTGAGTCAAGGACTTGTAAAAAGAATTCAGCCATAATCCCAAAGAGTCTAATCGAGTTGATTAGAGCTCAAGGAGACGTAGCCCAAGATATCAGGGTGAACTCCATATTACATTGTTGTCTTATGTGTTTGCTTCTTTGCTGCATTATTCACTGTTATATGCATTTATGTATATGTTCAAGCACATTTAAATATCAACATACACAGCAAATTTTAAAGCACATAACAGCCAACAATAAAAACAAGCATATGCCTATATTTTCAAGCATTTCTTAATTCCGCATTGGTTAATCATTAAAGAGCTGGGAAAATTCAAGCTTTGGAAGTAGGAGAGGTTCTTGTAAGCTAGACAAGAAGCCTAAGAGAACCATTTTCAGATCAACACGTCATCAGGCAACAACTAGTACACTCCAAAAACTGTGCAGATCTCTATGTTCCACCTCGATCAATGCGCAAAATCTAAGTTATGTTCATTCCATGAGGAGCATCCCCCACAGAACTCTTTTTCGGACTGGAAGCAGGTCGCAAGCTCTGTATGAAGTCATACATTCAATTCAGAAAATAATATGCAAGAGAAATCGGAAGACGAAGATAATGATGAAGATGTTGCACTTGATGAAGCATCAATTTTTGGGCATGTGGTGAACATGTGTCAGTGCTCGCAAGTAGTGCTAAAGACGAACACCGAGAAATATCCCCCAAAGAAAAATGATTGTTACAATATTAGGAGTAAAGGGGCTCCCCTTACACTTGGGTAAGCATAAGAAAATATGAGACTGTTGTTGAGGAAGGTTGATCCACCAGCCACCGCGAAGTAGAAAACACAAAACGAGTCTGGGAAGACAACAATGGACAAGAGTACATCCATGAGAAATAAATTGCTGAACACTCCGCCAGACAACATGAACATGAGTCCTACCCTAGACACCTCAATGATTCTACCACCGTTGGACTACAACATTGTAGATGACATGAAGAAAACTTGTGCGAACATTAGTTTGTTTGAGTTAGCTAAGATCTAGAGTCAGCGAGACATCCTGTTGCACGCATTGGGACAGAAAACAATGAACAACGCAACCTCTACCATCAAGGGAGCAAGCACACCTGCCGGATCACTTTCCACTGTGCTTAACACACTCCAGATGGAAGAAGAAAACTCAAATTTCCCTCCATTCCTTCTCTCATTTGTATTTTTTAACTACAATTTTCACAACTGTGTGGCTGATTCTAGTGCGACATCCAACTTCATGCTGCTCTCTATTGTTAGAAAGATCAATGCACAATGGAGCGAGACATACACGTGGATCATCCAACTTGATCGGACATTTGTACCAGCCATTGGTGAACTCTAAGATGTGATAATCTGACTATCTCATGATAGTCGAGTCCACCAATGCATTAACATAATTTTTATGGACATACCGGAAGCATACAATCTACTACTCAGTAGAGACTAGTCCAGCAAGCTGAATGGATATTTTTCTATAGACTGGTAGCACATGTGGCTTTTGTACAAGGGAAAAAAAAATCATATCCGGGTGGTATCCGAGAGGGATATGAAGCACAATGTCACTCCCCTTACTGGTGAGAATGAACCATTGAACTTCGCAGAACTCATGTTTGGCAACTGCCTCCTGGAAACAACATTGGGGTGTTATCCTACACAACCAACTCCAACCCCACCAGACACGCAGTTAGGAATCCTTCCTTTCCCAACTGATTATAATAAAACATGTATAGTACATTGTACCAATAGTAGAAGTAGCAGCGGTAGTACTAGTAGCAATAGTACAAGCACATCAAACAATCCATGTACAGACAAGTTGTGGACCATGTACTTTGATGGACCAAAGGCACAGGATGACTCAAGAGCCAAATGTGTCTTGATTGACCCATACAACAAGAAGCATCTGGTTTCAAGTTGCTTAGAGTTCGAGTGCATGAAAAACGTTGCTGAGTATGAAGCACTCATGTTGGGCTTGCAGAAAGACATCAGCCCCAACGTGGTTGCGCTCAAAGTGGTAAGTGATTTGGAGATAGTGGTATGGTAGGTACATAACACCATTCACTATTTGTCACTGCATCTCAAAAGTTACCAGCAAGAGTTATGGAAACTGATCTCTAACATCCAATCATTCAACAACACTGTTGTACCATGTACACGTAATGTCGCTGCCAATGCTCTGGCAAATGCAACTTCAATAATGTCACTGATTAGGGATAGATTTACTATTGAAATTTTGTACAAACTATCTATCCCGGATAACATAACTAACTTACGCGCATTTAATGATGATCAATAAATACTGCTTTTCGTGGCTAACTTTGACTTCTTCAATGAGCGCTCTCTACAAGTAGAAGTTGGTAACAGGAAAGGCCACCTTATCACAAAGGGTGTGGCACCATTAGAAAAGATTTATGACTTGCAATAATGTTTTCAGGGGCTGAGGAATAGAAAAACCCACAGCTCCACCATGATGTACGAACTAATCAACCTAGGAATAGAAAAAGATCCAAATTTCGTCAATCTTGGCACATGTTACACACAGCAAGAGCGGCAACAGTATTGCGATGTGTTTGCATGGATATACGATGATCTGGAAACCAGTGACATACAGATAATCCAACACATCATTCCAATCAAATAAGGGGTCAAGTCGTAACAGCAGAAGTTGAGGAAAGTACATCCGTCACTGGAACCCCTCATACAGAAAGAGATTACCAAGCTATTTTATGCACAGATCAGATACAAAGTTTGTCATTCCACGTGGGTTTCAAACCTTGTTCCTGTACGCAAGAAGTCCGGGGAAATTTGCTTATGTGTTGATTTCTGGAATGTGAACCATGCCTCGGACAAAGACAACTACCCCGTACCGTCTATGGACCACATTATGCAAATAGTATCTTGGGCACAAATGTTTTCCTTACTTGGTGGTGTTTTAGGATACAATCAAGTTCTGGTAGCAGAACCTGATAGACTTAAGACTACCTTTCGTACCAAGTGGGGTACGTTCACTTACAAAAGAATGTCTTTCGGGTTTGTGAATGTAGGCACAACCTTTCAGCGTGCCATGGATATCACTTTTCTTGGACTTATCGGGCAGAGCGTAGTGTATACCTCGATGATGTGATTTTGTTCTCAAGAAGACGTGAGGACCACATACGCCATCTAAAGAAAAGTTTTGAGCGATGCTGAAAATACAAGATTTTCTTGAATCCCAAGAAGAGTGTATTCACAGTGTCTGTGGGGAACCTTCTCGAACACATTGTTTCCAAAAGCGGGATCAATGTGGACCCGGACCGGGTCCAGACTATTACACAAATCCCTCACCCAACCAACAAGAAATCCATGTAGTCCTTCTTGGGCAAGATGAACTTCCTCTGAAATTCATCTCGGATTATGCACAGATATTCAAGCCCATGGAGGACATGATCAAGAAAGATGCAGTCTACAGCTGGGGCAAGAGGGAAAAGTATGCATTCACCCATATCAAGCAATTCATTGCAGAAGCACCTACACTCTATAGCCCAAACTTCAAGAAGGATTTCCTGCTATACTCCTTTGCCTCATATAATTCGCTCGTTGTAGTACTCACTCGGAAGGACGAGATGAACGATGAACGATCCATCTCCTTCATCAGCGCAAACATGTAGGGACTAGAACTCAACTACCCCACCATTGACAAGAAAGAATATGCAATTTATAAGGCGGTGAAACACTTCAGGCCCTATTTGCTGAAGAACCACTGCATATTCTATGTCCCTCACCTAGCAATCTGCACATTTCTTGTACAGCAAGAACTGGGTGAACGATGTGTGAACTGGATGATAGGATTGCAAGAGTGTGATCTTGAAATCAATCTAGTTCACACGATCAAAGGACATGGGATCTACAGACTTGTAGCTGAAGCAGTACACACACTGGAGAGTGAAGAAGAGCTCACTAACTGGGAGCAGGTAGTTGAGATGTATGATATAAGGTGAGCAACACCAACTAAATATGAAACATCTTGGTACGCATATGTGTGCTAGTACCTTGAGCACAGCACCATACCCTCTCACTTTTCCTTTAGACAGAAGAGGGAATTGCACCTCAAAGCTTTAGCATATCAATTGGTGCATGGAGTGCTTTACAGGAAGCACAACAACGAAGTTTTGCTCAGGTGCCTAGAGGCACATGAATCAGAGAAGGTATTAAAAGATCTTCATGATGGACCTGCCAGGGGTCACTTTGCGGGAAACACCACTATGTACAAATTTATGCGAGCCAGTTTCTACTGGCCCACATTATTCAAGGATGCACATGCTTATACTCTCAAGTGCTTGGTTTGTCAAACGTTGTGCCAACAGAACACGTAGGTTAGCAGCCTCAATGCACCCTTTTGCAGTGACTGAACTGTTCCAACATTGGGGCTTGGACATCATTGGGGAAATTTTCCCACATTCGTCAAAACAACACTACTACATTCTAATAGCAACTGATTACTTCATACGGTGGACAAAAGCAGTTTCACTCAAACAATTCAACGACTAGGAGGTCATCAGCTTCCTCGAGTAGAAAATCATCTCATGTTTGGTGTTCCCATAACTTATGTTTGATAATGCAACATACTTTTCATCTTTAAATATTTATGATTTTTCATTACAAAATGGTATTGTGATGAAACACTCATCCAACTAATACCTGCAAGGAAACAGTCTAGTAGAATCCACGAATAAAAACCTCATCCGCATAATCAAAAAAGATTGTTTTCTCTGAGCAGTGAAACTGGCATATCGCCCTAACGAATGCACTATGGGCTAGCTGTGTAACACCCAAACCTTCTCTAAACACCTCACCGTACTTCCTGGTCTATGGTAAAGAAGCCATCCTTCCACCTAATATCTACTTTCCTATACTTCAGTTATCCCAAGAATCCCAAGGCGAACCTTGCGAGCTAGTTCAGCATAGGATGGATACACTCCACAAGCTTCAAGAACAAAGGATGAAAGAAAAAGAAAAATTTACACTCCACCAGAACCATATCAAGAGATAGTTCAATAAGAAGTGTTCAAGGAAATCTAACTTCAATGTTGGTGACTTGGTTCTGAAATGGGATAAGTCCCATGAAGACAAGGGCAAGCATACAAAGTTTCAGTCCCTGTGGATTTGTTTGTATACAGTCCATGAGAAGCTTGGCCCACTCACATACCATCTATAAACACTTGACAGGAGGATTGACAACCTTCCTGTCAATGGCCAAGATCTCAAGCATTAATTCTAGTAGGTTGGGCCGCGCCCCAAGTCATGTACATAGTCTGCTTGTTTCTTGTTGTTTTTGTTTTGTTTACCTTGCTTACTATCGTTGTTTTCATTTGGTTTGCTTCGCTTAGTATTTTATTTTTTTTGTTTGAGTTACTTAATACCTTGCTATTTTTGTTTCTAGAAATAAGTGTTGTCATCTACTACGTTCTGGCTTTTGAATGAGTATGTGGCTGAGATATGAAGAGACTTGTGACGTTGCAACACTTGGCCAGTCTTGTGTCTGTCTTCTCTTTGCTTGGTTATAACCTTTGGCTGGTGAAGTGTTGATGGAAAATACAAGATGTCTGCAAGGGAAGTTTTGGTCCAACCATGAACCTGTGTCCACACTGGGAAACCCCATGCCTATACTCAGCCTTCTGCTATATGTTTCAAGCTCATCCAACTAGTAGAAATGAAGAAGGGGAAAATCAAAACGGGAAAACATATGTCAGAGGTCTTACATGTTTCTCTGAAGGAACAACCTCTTCTACTCTAAATCAGTCGTGATCCCTCTTCCGCCCCAAAATAAATAAGTGCCTATGCACAGTCCTCTTGAAAAAATACAAAGGCAAAAGAAAAGAAAGGATTCCTGCACAGTGAGGTGAAGCATGCAACTCCACCGGAGTACTGACCAGTCTCACTAGAAACGGAGAAATGCATGTGTTCCTGTGTGACTCCATCTGGGTACTGTCCAAGCATGTTGGTAGTGGAGCAACACTAGAGATGAAAAATTATACTTTGAAAATCTTCAACTCGCGAGCTAAACTACCCTTCCCGATTTCGAAACATTGTGACCAAGATGAACTTTTGTTGTGTTTGACTGAGTTGGAAAAAGGTGAACCATGGATGTCCATGGGATAAGTGGGGAGGTAGAAACAACTCGCACAACAATTCAATACTCCTCAAAATACCAAGGCCTTGTGCTGACAATGAACCAAAATACAGAAGCTAAAGTTCTACTAGTGTGTCGCCAAGTGTTGTAGCAGCGGTAACATCCTCCAAAATTTTGGCCTGCATCCAATTTCGGAGCCTCCTTGAGAGTTTTTACTTGATGACTGCACGCACTCGGATTCACTATGTGAGCTCGTGTGAGTCTTCGTACCCACCTTGCTTGATCATTCCACTAATAACTTTTGCATGTTGATGTTGATGTCATGCTTGCGACCATGTTTTGCTTATAGATAAGGTCTTCACTTTGTGTGTACATATTATGTTCACCATGTAAACATCCATCGCGCTCACACATGGAGTCATATACACTATCCCGCAAGCCTCGTCACAATCAACCAACAATCAATCACAAGCATCGTGCTTATCGCTCACACCGTCGGTCATTCATGTTGAGCATGTGTGTTTGGATGGTTTGAGTCATCTCGTTGTCAAGTAATGTAAGTTTGTGTTTGCAAGATCATGTATGCACCTTTTCACTCGTTCACACACTTCGTCATTGTGCTGAAGTTCTGATTACCGGATTCCCCTCTAATAGCCGGACCTTCACCCCACCATTGACTCGATCGATTGTCACCCAGAACAGCGCAGAAGCACCAAGCAATCCATTTCAAGCTGTGTTGCCTACAAGCGGATCAATCAACCTTCCTGCTGGTCGACCTAAGAATTTGACTAGGCAGTCACCTCGAGACAGATTCCCATTAAAAATTGCACAGAGGCTGTAGACCTTGCCCTCTCCACTGACTAATAAATTGTGCAAACAGGCCGGACAGACACCTAGTTCCCATCCCTATCTCCCTTATAAAATTACGTATTTTTTCCAGCCATCCCTCCAATTAGTCAACCAGCTGCTCACTCGGAAAACTGCATTTTTTTCATGAGAAAGCCCTCTACTACCTAGCAGTCCACTCAGCTTAGAAACTACGTAGAGGTGGTCAGAAGGCCAACCTCCCAGTATCAACACATTTAGTAGCTCCCAACAACTGACTGCTAGTTCCCTCTAGGAATTATGCAGTTTTTGCTGCCAAGCTCCAGCAACTGACTGTCGGTTCCCTCCAGGAATTGTGCAGTTTTTTCTACCAAGGTCCTAGCTACTAGTTCCCTCCATGAATTGCGTAGTTTTGGCTGCCAGGCTCCCACTTCCCAGTCCTTCCAAAAATTGCGCAGATTTTTCCTACCTAGCCTTCCAGCAACCTGGACTTCTCCTCTTAAAAACTGTGCAGTTTTTTCCTCCAGCTGAGCTAGACCCCGTGGATAGTCGTTGTTGATCCAGATTGCCCATCTCCATCACCCAGTGACTCTTGTGCAGCTTTCACCAGCAATGCTTGGAGCTAGTATCCCATCTCACACCTCACAACCGTGTCTCCTCTCTCAGATACCTGCATCCAAAATGATCATGTGTCATGGTAAACTAGGAGGTTTATGGATTTGATGTTGTCTCGTCATGAGTGACTGCAGATACAGGTACACGAACAAACATGGCATGACGACATATGGGATGAACAAAGGGAGTACATGCAGAAGGACATGTTCGCCAATGGACAAACAAATGATGAGTGCAAAGAGATGTGTTCACGAATGGATGATCATGCAAAGATGTGTTCACGGACAGATGGACAGGTGAACATGCAAGATGTGTTGACGGATGGATGGACATGCACTTTTCGCAAATGAGCGAACATGTCAAGCATGCCAACATGAAAGCAAGGAGCAATGTGAAAATGCAACATCAACTGAGCCCCAATGACCATCAAAGATTCCGCGCACTTTTCCATGTGGAGGTAAAGTTGTGACACACCATGAAGACATCCATCACCCAACAACACAGCAACTCGACATGCACATCAGCAACAACACAAATGTACCAGCACTGTCATGTCAAGTCTTTTCATGAGTTATGTCATCCACATCTCTATTGTGGGCCACATTATCAATCAATGTAATGTAACGTGGAAGTCCAAGAGACCCACTTGTCATATGAAGAGTCATGTAAAAGTCAAAAGGCCATGGAAGTCAAATGGTCATAAGGGAAGTCGAACAACCACAAGGGGTCAGTTTCACCCTTGGCTATCAATATCCCATCATTTGTACATGCAAAGGACTTTTCACCTCAACTCTTCCCACATAGACTTGAGAGTCTGTAATATTTTCTTTGAGGAGAAGTAGTGGCTCCAACACTCCGCCCACGGGGTTAGTGATGTATGGTGTAATGATGTGTCCTAGAAATTTCGCTTAATTTAGAAGCCTGCTAACAAGCTAGCACGTTTTCACATGTGTATTGTAACTGTTTTAAGGCTGATCTTAAAAACTTGTAATGCATGTTTCTTTCACCTGTGTTAACACTTGAACTCGTTCAATTGTTGTAATACATATATATTAATGAAAATGTGTTGTATGAGTTTTTAACGTTGTCATGCCTATGTTGGTTACCTCCCAGACATCAGACAGACCTTTCACATAAACTTGCTATAGCAACCGTCTCACTCGCGTAGACTCATCCACTGTGTGTTGTACGTGTTATCTTCCCTTGTGTGTTGTGACTGCCACATCCATGTGGACTGCTCCTCTGGAAGCTGTGCATGTACTGTTGTGTTGTGTGTTCCTAATATAGTTGGGGCTTCCTCCCAACTGACTTGGGACTCACTCACACCCTCTCCCTCTACAGTGAAAGAACCATTTACACAAGTAACACTAGCAATCACCAGGCACACAAACCTCACTACTCGAAGACAAAGCAGACCACTCTCCTGTGCTGAAAAGTAAGAGCTGAGGAAAATCTTTAAGATAATGGAAACGATCCATCATACCGGATGGGACTCCCACACCAAATGGTGTGAGGTCTAGTTGGGACTTCATACTGGGGTGATCCCTTGAATGTTGGCGGGTCCAGCACCGTCAACAGAACCATCGTTCCAAGAAACATTAAGGCTATGTTTAGACAAGTAATGCCACTTTCCTGAAAGTCCCAGATCCTGATTCCAATGTCCGGATTGTCTGCTACGATCTCCAAAAGATCTAGGACCTTCTCCTCCTCTCCAAATTCACCACAGCTCACTTAGAAAATGAATTAAATTTGGAGGGAAAACACCCTTTTATAGGAAAACCCACAGTTTTTCTATTGCACATTGTGACACGACCATACATCCGTTTGATGAACTATTAGCACCATTGGAAATATCTCAACAAGTACTCTAATGGGTCTCTCTTAGTTTTTAATTATTTGATACTTCACCCGGAAGCCATTTTTCCAAGAAGGGTCACTTCGTCGCATCTTAAAATCGAATTTCTTCATATGCGACACTTGTACCTTGGGGACCATCTCCCCTTAGTGCTTTTCATCTCACGTGTCAAGTTTTGTAATGAGTAACCCTCATTTTATCATGTCTTCATGGTCCCCACCAGGCCTATTCTGTGTGGCAGTGTCATCGGGTCACCCTTGTTCAGAGCATCCGTGATGAGTCACCTTTGCATCCATGGAGTCTGTTTCACATCCCATTGTACCATGTCATACTATTCCATCTATATTTGCATCCCATTCATCCCTATTTCCCATTTTTTCCTTCAGTCATACTATCCACCATTCCCTTCGAAGTCGAGTTAGTCACTGCCAGGTCAACGATGCACTTTATGCTCTGACAAGGGAAGTCGTTTGTTTGTCCCTCATTCCCTTTTTCCCATTTTCCCTGGCTTCAGTCCATTAGTCACATTACCTTAGTTGAGGATCCTCATTGCCTCACCTATGGCGGGCTCTATTCTATCGTCATCACACATGTATTCCAGAAGAGCAGCCTAGAGGGCGATGTATCTTGGTTCTAGCTGCCACTCTTGTTCGATGCCTTGGATCAAGCAAAGGGAATCACCATTTCCCTTTGACTTAGTTGTTTCATGCTTGTGATTCATACACTTGATGGTCCAATGATGCAGTAGATTGTACCAGTGATTCCCAGGTGTGTGTGAGATGTTTCAAACCTCATGAGGGGGTGGCCCTTCAAGTAGCCCCCCACATGCCTGGATGACTTCCGATTATGCTACAGCCACAAATGCAGTTCCATAGATTTGATGGGCTCGATTCCTGCCGCTTGTAGTGCTCACAGCATGCATATCTACTTCAGATGATCCATTCAATTTTGCAAAGCCCTTTCCTATTCAACAGGGCTTCTTTTGTTGTTATACCCTCCCTCCCACCCATTTTTTGAGGGAAGGACCATTATGTCTCATGTGCTTAGATGTTATTGTATTCAGTCATGGCTCATGTTTTTCCAAGCACATCATGTATATGGGATACATTGTATTATTTTCTGGCTCATTTATGTTAGCATGTCATGTACCATTCAACATGTACTTTATTGGATAGTTTCATTTTTCTAGGCACATCATTATTTTTTGTATTGAGTTATCTCGTTGGGTATAGGTATGCCTCCCCCGCCTCACTAAGATCAAGTACACCAGCATAAAAGGATACTTACATTAGTTAGTTTGTCTTGCCACCTCTATCACTATCCTCTTTCGATTCAGCTCCATTGGTCTCTCTCTCTCTCTGACTCCCCTTCGGTGTCTAGTGTTTGTGTCCTTACAACATACTTCAGTCATAATTTTTGCTCCTAACACTCGTACGTTTGGGGGAAATCTATTATCACAAAAATTGATCATCTAGCCATAATTTATTAGATGGATCAAAGTACACCATGTAGGGCCAATTTTACTATAGTAAAATTGCTTTTAATGTAAGAAATTACTTAATAAACCACATTTGTTAACTCATTTCTGATTTAACCAATTAATTATCTTATAGGAATAATTAATTAAACCATTGTTTAACTAATATTCCTTGTCATATTTGACCCAACTATGAGAAATAAATAGATAAATCATTAATTATCTTATTTTTCCTTAGGAATAATTAATTAATCACTAATTAGTTATTATTCCTTGTCAAGTTTGACCAAATCCCAAACGAATACTTAAATAAATCATTATTCTTTTATTATTCCTTAACCATATTTCTTGAGATGATAAATAAATCATTTATTTATTTATTATTTCTAAACAAAAAGTATTTAACCAATTTAAATATTTTTCCCTTCAACCAAATATAATAAAATATTCCAAATGGTTAATTCTAGAATTTGGTTAATAATATTTTATTATTTCCCATTATTCAAGGATAACCTAATATTTTGCTATAAATTGGAGGGTTTTACATTCATTCTTCACTTTTGATCATTTTCATTGTTGCACTCGTTGTTGCAGCTCTGATTATTATCATTACCACATACCATTTTATTTTCCATTTGAGTTCTCATTGAGCTCAAACATTTTGTTTGTTGGGTTTTACACATTATAGAGGAGAGAGACTCTATAAAAGTTGAAGACATTAAGGATAGCCAAGAACCCATCCCATAGAGGGGGGTTGGTAACATTATTTGTTCCCTTCACAGGTGTCATTTAATAAAATATATTCTTTATATATATGGTTTCCATTGGATTATTGGAGTTACTTATGCTTATTTTCTTATTCCATTCTATTATTTAACTATTTCTATTGCATAGATCAGGGCTTTGGCAGGTTTTGTTTCTATCATTTGTTGCAAATCTACACTACTTAACAATCATTTTTACTATTGAGGTTGTTTGTCATCCACAATCTAAAGTGATTTCTTTTCGTAAACCTTTGAGAAGAAAAAACACCAACATCCTTCTTATCTTGCTTGAGGGACCTTTGTTTGTATGGTTGTAGCCATAAAAAAATACCCAATCACCTTCATCAAAACATATTTGGTTGCAGTGTTGATATGCCTGTTGTTTCATTCAATTCTGCGCCAAAGTGAGGTTATCCTTTAAGAGTTGGAGAATTTTTTTTTGATGCTCGACGTGATATTCTACTGCTTGAACCTTAGAATTTTCTCTTAAAGATGATGTGGTGGATGGTGTATGATATCCATAAAGTTCCATAAATGGGGCCATTTTTGCTTAAGTGTTATACCACCATTCAACCAAAGGTAACCACTTGACCCATTGTGTTTGCTTATCAGATACAAAGCAATGGAGATATCCTTCCAAACATTTGTTCACTATCTTTGTTTTTCCATCTATCTTGAGAGTTTGAGGAGTGGTAATTCCTACTAATGCATTACAAGATATGGTCAGATTCATTTCTTATTTATCTAGGGTTGGTGCCTCATGTAAATCCTCTTCTTTGGAAGCTTCAGAATCTTAAATTAAAATTCATTTGAGTCGAAATCTTGATGAACCTCGTGACCAAATTTCAGATCTTGTCTCGCTATATCTTCAGATATATGATCCAAGGAAGTTAGGGCTTTTGCAGGCTCTAATACCAAATGTTATGAAACTAGCTCACAAAATAGAAGAAGAGATAGATCAACGACTTAAATATTAGCCTCTTGAGGGGGAAACCTCCTTTACATTACACAAATGAACAATTATTTGATGATATAAATGATAAGACATCATTTCTATATATAGAAGTCTAAGGGGTCACAATATAATCAAAGCCTACATAAAAATAATATTGTAAGGGCACAACAATAACAATAAGGGGGTTGCACTAATACCAATAAGGGGCTACACTAGTAGTATAGGGACCTAACACCAGATCATACAAGCATAAGAGAAACAAGCAAAGGTTAATGTTATACTCCTTCAGAGTTTTTCAGACATACAACGACAAGGGCTACTTCGGATTAGCCATGGAAATGAGGATAGAACTAATGGGACATATGGAAATAGGTCTCCTGGTAGACACAAGTCAGATATATCTGATATGGTGAGAGATGGTAGGTTGTTGGATACTCCGAATAGGAGAGGCGACGAGTATAGGTACTATTCTAGTTCTAGTTCTGATATACATCACAATCGTCATCGCCATCATCCTTACAGGAGGAATGATAGGGGATACTTGCCAAATGAGTCTAAGAAAGTGAAGCCACCTACTTTTTATGGAGATGTGAAGAAGCCAGAAGATGTAGAGGCTTATATACTTTGGATGAATAAATTCTTTGAGTTGCATGAGTACACAAATAACAGAAGGCTAGAGTAGCGATCTTCAGCTTGAAAGGTAAAGCATACATTTTGTGGGAAGATGTTAAGCAGATAAGAGACATCAGGACAGATGATTTGACTTGGCAAGAGTTCAAGAGACTTTTAAGGAAGAAGTACTTGTCATATAGGTACTACGACAGTAAATCTAAAGAGTTGTATGACTTAAAGATGGGATTAATCACAGATGAAGTGTACACGACCAAGTTTCTAGAGCTATTGAGGTATGTACCATATCTTAATGATGAGAAGGCTAAAGTTCAACGATTTTTTTGTGGTTTTCCATTAGAATTTAGAGATCTGATTGAGTATGATAAGCCTCAATCACTTGAGGAAGTGATCTGGTGCTCAAAAATATGCTAAAAAATCAAAGTTGTCGGAATGGCATGAAAATGGAACAAATGGATAGATATCGTCATTCTGAATCTAGCACAACTTGTTTCATAGAAAACAAACGTCGTATGCTCCCAAAAATGAGTTTTGATCAATTTCTCCAAGAGGTGAATTTTGGCAAAAATTTTGTGCAGGCTGCCCAATCAGCAGTCCGTACAGTGGACTAGGCTTGCTGACTGTGCAAGATGACTGGGCTTCAAGAACCAATGGAAAATTGAAACTTGGCTGGATTTCATTGGTGCTGAGTTGGCATATTTTTATTGGTTTGTGGTGTTGGTGATGTGGACCAGTTGGAGGCCACGATGTGGCCTAGCCAGAGGCTGCCATGTGGCACCTCGATGACCACTAAAATTAGGGTAAGGTCAAACTACACCTCCATGGGTTTCAAACATGAGACCTACACAATACCACCCACGGCACATACAAGCACACCATTGTGGCACTTCTTTAAACTATGGTACAAAACCATATTAAAATTTTTGTGCATTGGCGGATGGGGACCATGGTTAACCCCTGAGCCTAGCCTGTAGACCATGATTAGGGGCTAACCACAGCCCCAAACATTAACGTTAACACCACACTTGCACCATGTGATAAGTCCAAACCACCAACATCTTCCCATGTGACCAGTCAAAAATCGCTAGACTTAACTATTAGTGGAGGGGAGGCAGCCCCGGGTCATATGGAGGCCAATGTGATTATGGGTGCACGAAATTTTGGGGGCTTAATGGCCAACTTATTGGTCCTATAATTTCACTCGTCGAGCAAGAATCATGCCAGGTTTGGAGGGAAGTTTCCACGTTCAGGGCATCCATGCTGGGTTTGGGCCGAATTGTAGGGAGATTAGCTACAAAATTGGGGAAAAGAGAGAAAGAGGCATAAATTTCTCAATTTTTGGTCTTTTTGGGAGCATAAAGAGGCTATAAAGGGGTTTCTGACAGCTTTGAAGCTGTTGGATTAGGTTTTGAAGCCATTTGAACATTGTAACTCATTGTAATCACCATTTTATTGAGCATAATGAAAGAGGACCAAGCATTGGAAGTTGGACTAGGAGACGTAGCCCAAGAGGCGTGAACTCCTTCATCACTTGTTGTTTGATGGTTACTGTTATGGTTTTATTTTCTATAATTTTCTTCAATTTATGAGTTAAATTTGTGTTTTAATGTGTGTATGAATTCAACTTAAAGAGCCATAAAAATTGATTTTAATCACTTGCAATTTTACATAAACCTCAAGCAGTTTCATATACAGATCAAGTTTGGTATTAGAGCATAGGTTTTCTTTGTTGCTATGAGGATTTAATTGTTTGCAAGTGTTTCTGATGCTTACAAGGTTGAAGCTCAAGAGAGGAGAAGGAAAGCTTGTGGGTGCAGGTTCTCAATTTGGGACAAGGACAAGGAGAGCACATTTGCCACAATCTCCACCACAAGTTTCACCTCAAGTTGTTCCTGAAGCTTTAGTAAGCATGTCTCATGAAGGAGGAGCTGATAATATGTCAGAGGATGAAAAGGCTTTCAGAAAAGCATTCTTTGACATGACTGAGATGGTGAAATTTCTCTGTGAAGAGAGAAACACAAGATTGCAAGGGGAGAGCTCCAAGCCTTCGAAAGGAGAGGGTACTTCTAGAGGAAAAGGAGGAGATGATGACAAGCCTTCAAAAGGAAATGGTGAAAAACCACCATATTCTCCACCATCATCTTCACCTCCAACCTCACCTTCATCTTCATCCTCTTCCATCCTCTTCCACAACAACCTTTACACATACACCTCCACATACCCCAAAGGGTCATGGTAAAACTCCCTTATTGAAACTTGATATTAAATTTGATTTTCCTATGTATGATAGTGAAGTGAATGTTGAAAGACTTGATAATTGGGTTCATCAACTTGAAGTATATTGCAGGATTCAAAACATCAAGGATGATGGAACAAAGATTTAGCTGGCTTCATTGAGGTTCAGAAGTTTTGCTTTGATTTGGTGGGAAGCCAAAACACAAGAGGATATGAGAAAGCATGGTAAATTCTCAACCTCTTTGATAGATTTTGTTGTTGCACTTATAAAACAATTTTAATATTTGGCATATATGCAAACGGCTATTATGGATTTTCATAATTTTAGACTAGGAAAAGGACAAAGTCTTCAAAATTATAGTCAAGATTTTAGGAGAAGAGCACTAGTATTGGGTGTAAATTTGTCATCTCAAAACACTTTGTTAAAATATATTGGAGGTTTATATAGCTACCTTAGGCACACTATTCTCATGTTCAATCCCACAAACTTAGATGAGGCTTTTATTCAAGCCACACATCTAGAAGCAAAAGGGAAACATAGTTCGGATGAGAAAAGTGACAGTTCCCTTGAGTATGGAGAAAATGGAAAGGGTAAGTTTAAGGGAAAACGAAAGAAGAATGCTTCTACTAAAATGGAAAAATAAAAACTCACATGCAAACATTGTTTTAAAAATGGCCATGATGAAGATCATTGTTGGAAAATCCATCCAGAGTTGAAACCCAACAAACTTAAAAACAAAGAGGAGGATAAAACAACTGCAATTGTAGAACATCACTTAGATTCATATTCAGGAGATGAAACCAAGATTACATCGATGGATTTGAAAGGTAAGAACATAGCAAGCACTATTTCTTCAAGTTGTTCGAATGATACTCAAGATGATGAAACAAGAATTGAAATTTTCCAAATCAGAGTTATTTCAAAGCATACCAAAATTGACACACTATTTGATAGTGGGTCACAAGCAAATTTGATTTCTGAAGACTTAGTCAAGAAGTTAAATCTAGAAACCATTTCACATACAAGACCTTATCATTTAGGCTAGATATATAAGAATGCAAATTTGCAAGTGAGAAGAAAGTGTATCCTAAGATTTGTAACCAATGCAAACTTCCTTGACGAAGTTGAACTTGATGTAGTTCTTCTTGAGATTTCTAGTATTGTTTTGAGAATCCCATATCTTTATAATAGGAGATCAATATTTCATTGCCATGAGAATGTGTATCACTTTTTCAAGAATGGGATTGAGTATATAGTTAGAGTGCATCATAAGAAGATGACTTTTTCTCCTATGCATGTAAGACAAATGAAGAGAGTTGTGAATGCAAGTCAAATTTTTGCTTTGTTAATGTTCAAGCATAAAGATGTTCTGAATGAGGCCTTTCAAGGAGATGCATAAAATGAACAATTTGAATTAATTAAAGTTGCTAATGGTAGTAATAAGTTGTTACAAAGCTCTAAAATGTTTCCTTCTAAAAGAGGTAAAAAAAATGAGGAAAAATTGCAGCAACATACATCAATGTTGAACAGTGATGGGAACAAGATGTCGGTGCTAAAGAGTGAAAAGGTCAAAGAGAAAGTTCCAAAGAAATTTCAAAAAGAAGAAATAGGTTCCACAAGTTCTTCTTGGGGGTCTCAAAATGGTGCATGGTAATGGTGAAAACACTTGGTCAAGATTCGATCCAGGTACAAGGAAAGACAAGCTAAACATTGTCATGTCGACAGTGTTCGAGGTGAGAAGGCTATCAAGTTGTTGAGGCTTCTTTTGATTGATGACCGAGGAGGGAATATGTTTGTTCCTTCAAGGACATTTTTCTGTTCTGCAAATTCTGGGAAATTGCAACAAGATGGTATCTACAACAACAAGACAAGGTCTCCAGAATCAAGAAAAAAGATCAATTTTAATGAAAATATCAAATTGTTGAATTTAGGAAAATTTTGATGGGTTGGGACTAGAAGGGTGAGTGGGTTGTACCATCATCTAATTGTTTAGTAATATATATATTTTTTGGTCCAAAAGCTTCCAGTGGGGAGGAGTAATCTGGTGCTAAAAAATATGCTCAAAAATGAAAGTTGTTGGAATGCCTTGAAAATGGAACAAGTGGATATAGCTTGTCATTCTGAATATGGTGCAACTTGTTTCTCAGAAAACGAATGTCGTATGCTCCTAGAAACAAATTCTGATTGATTTCTCAAACAAGTGAATTTTGGCAATACATTTGTGCAGTTTACCCAGTCAGTAGTCCTTATAGTTGACTAGGCATGTTGATTGTGCAAGATGACTGGGCTTCAAGAGCCAATGGTAGCTCGACACTTGGTAGGATTTCATTGGTGCTGAGTTGGCCTATTTTATTGGTTTGTGGTGTTGGTGATGTGGATCAGTTTGAGGCCACCACGTGGCCTAGCCAGAGGCTTCCACATGGCACCTCGGTGGCCACTAAAATTGGGGTAAGTTCAAACTGCACCTCCATTGCTTTCAAACATGAGACCTACACAATACCAACTGTGGCACATACCAACACACCATCGTGGGACTTGTTTAAACTATGGCACAAAACCATATTTAAATTTTGGGCGCATGCATTGGGAGGTGGGGACCATGGTTAACCCCCGACCTAGGTCAGCGGACCATGTTTAGGGGCTAACCACGGCCCCAAAAATTAATGTTAACACAACACCCGTGCCATGTGATAAGTCCCAACTTCAAATGTGACCAGTAAAAAACTACTAGACTTAACCGCCAGCAGAGAGGGGCCAACCTCGGGTCTTATGGAGGCCAATGTGACCAAGGGCACGAGAAATTTTGGGGGCTTGATAGCCAACTTATCGGTCCTACAATTTCACCCACTGAGCAGGAATTGTGTCAGGTTTGGAGGGTAGTTTCTGCGTTCGAGGCACCCGTGCTGGGTTTGGGTAGAATTGTAGGGAGATTAGCTGTGGAATTGGGGAAAAGAGAGAAAGAGGCATAAATTTCTCAGTTTTTGGTCTTTTTTGGAGCAGAAAGAGGCTAGACAGAGGTTTTTTATGGCTTTGAATCTATTGGAGTATGGTTTGAAGCTATGTTATCACTATAACTCATTATAATCACAATTTTATTGAGAATAATGAAAGAGGGACAATCATTGGAAGTTGGACAAGGAGATGTAGCCCAAGAGGGGTGAACTCCTTCATCACTTGTTGTTTTGTGGTTACTGTTATGGTTTTATTGTCTGTAATTTTCTGCAATTTATGAGTTAAATTCATGTTTTATCCTGTGTATAAATTCAACTTAAAGAGCCATAAAAACTCATTTTAATCACTTGCAATTTTACATAAACATCAAGCAGTTTCACATTCAGATCAGGAAGTTATTGGGAAATTGAAGCATTTCTATGAACATTCAAAGCATAATAATGAATCTCAACAAGGATGGAAGGGAAAAAACAAAGGTAAAGGTAAATGGAAGCATAAGAGGAAAAGGCCTCGGCATGCATATGAGAAAGAGAATGTGGCACCACAAAAGAGATTAAATGCAACTAGACAGGGACATGAGTCGCAACAGCAACATAGAGGCATTGATACTGGTCGATTGGAGTGTTGGACATGTGGAAAGGAACACCTTAAGAGAGATTTTCCACAGAATTAGGGTGGTAGGCTTTAGATATATAGTACACAGGAGGCACATACTGTTGGGGATGTTGGGCAGAGAATTCCTCGTATCTATGCAACAGTGGACAATAGACATGCATAACACCAGGAACCTATCATTGAAATGGGTGATAAGCTTTGCAATCAAGTTATTTCTATTTTGATTGACCCTGGATCTAATTATAGCTATGTTAGTCCTGACTTGGTGGATAAGTGTGGTTTGAGTAAAGAGTTGCATGTAGAGTCTTGGTTAGCACAGTTGGCTACAGATACAAAGAAGTGAGTTCATCATTGGGTAAGAGCTTGTGCATTTGATTTAAATGGTATGTCTACTGCAACACATTTGAATGTACTACCATTTGGATCATACAGTATGTTGTTGGGCATGGATTGGTTGTATCTTCATATAACCAAGGTAGACTATTATGACAAAGCTATCATAGTGTGTTGATGACAATGAAAAACCAAGAGTATTGTAGGGTAAAAATAAAGCCACATCAGTTAGGATGGTGACATCTATGCAAGCAAATCATAGCCACAGGAAATGGTGTATGTTATTTTTAGTACATATTTCTAGTGATAAGGGCAAGGAGGTTGAGGACAAAGATGGTTGAGAATGTACCAAGTTTGTAGCAGTTTTAGGATGTATTTCCTGAGGACATTATAGAGTTTCCACCTCACAGGGAGGTAGACTCTTTTATTGAGTTAGTGCCAGAGGCAGCTCCAGCATCAAAAGCACCTTGTAGGATGAGCACACCTGAGTTGGTTGAGTTAAAGCTACAATTGAAGGAAATGTTGGACAAGGGATACATTAGGCTTAGTGTATCACCTTGGGGTGCACTGGTATTGTTTGTGAAGAAGAAAGATGGTACTCTAAGATTATACATTGACTACAAGCAATTGAATAAAGTGACTATCAAGAATAGGTACCCTTTGCCGAGGATTGATGACTTGTTCGATTAGTTGAAGGGAGAAAAATTGCTCTCCAAGATTGAATTGAGATCAGGATACCATCAGGTATCCATCAAAGAGGAGGACATTTACAAGATAGCTTTCAGGACCAGGTATGGGCATTATGAGTTTGTTGTAGTTCCTTTTGGCTTAACTAATGCTCCAACTACATTTATGTGCTTGATGAATAGTGTGTTTCATCTATATTTGGATAAGTCTATTATTGTGTTCATTGATGATATACTGGATATTCTAAAAATGAGGAAGAGTATGTTGAGCATTTAGCAGTAGTGCTAAGGTTGTTGAGAGAACATCAGCTGTATGCCAAGCTCAACAAGTTTGGTTTCTTTCAGACTGAGGTACACTACTTGGGGCATGTTGTCTCTAAGGAGGGAATTACATTAGATCCAGAGAAGATAAGAGCCATCATGGAGTGGGTAAATCCTAAGAGTGTGGATGAGGTGAGATCTTTCATGGGTTTGGCAGGCTATTATCGAAGGTCCATCATGAACTTCTTGCAGATTTCTTATCCTATTACATCATTGTAGAGGAAAGGTAAGAAGTTTGAAATGACATAGGAGTGTGAGGCTAGCTTTGAGAAGCTTAAGCAATTGTTGACACATGCACCAATGCTACATATTGCAGATTCGAACAAATATTTTGTAGTATGCATAGATGCTTGAAAGAGAGGACTTGGTGGAGTCCTTATGAAAGATGGACAAGTGGTATGCTATGAGTCATGGAAACTAAACGAGCACGAGAAGAACTACTCGACACATGATCTTGAGTTAGCAGTGATCATACATGCATTGAAGATGTGGAGGCACTACATTCTTGGCAGGAGTTTTGTACTTATGAGTGATCATATTGGGTTGAGATATTTGTTTGACCAGCTAAATCTAAACACCAGATAGACTAGATTGTTGGCCACGATCAGTGAGTTTGATTTCGAGATTAGGTACGTCAAAGGTAAAGAGAACAAGGTGGAAAATGCTCTCAACATGCGGGTATAGGTAAATTGCTTGGCAGCTATGAGCTCCTATGGGACAGATCTACAGGATAGGATCTTATAGGCAGGTCAATAGGATGTCAGGTATATGGAGATTATGCACAGGTTGCAGCAAGGTACTGGTACAAGTACAGGTAGTAGTATAGGTATAGGTACAGGTGCAGGTACAGGTAGAGGTGCAAGTGCATAGGATATGGATTATTGTCTTACAGCAAATGGATTCATTAGATTCAGAGACAAGATATATGTGCCAAATAGCAGTGAGATCAAGAAGGTGATCTTGAGAGAGTTGCATGCAAAACCTTATTCAGGTCACCAAGGTTACTAGAAGACATTGATAATAGTGAATAGGTTTTACTATTGGCTAAATTTGAAGAGGGATGTAGCAGAGTTTGTGGTTAGATGTTTTTATTTTCAACAAGTGAAGGAAGAGTGAAAACATCTAGGTGGACTACTACAACCAATCACAATTCTAGAGTGGAACTGGGAGGTCATTTCCATGGACTTCATCACAGGGTTACCTAAGACAATGAGACAACATGATTCCATCATGGTTTTTGTGGGCAGGTTAACAAAGGTTGCACACTTAATTCTAGTGAAGTCTACATTCTTAGCTAGCGATAACACAGGTGTTCATCCGAGATGTGGTCAGATTGCATGGTGTTCCAAAGAATATTGTGTTAGACAGGGATGCGAATTTCAATTGCAAGTTTTGGAAGGATTTATTTGCAGGTTTGGGCACAGAGTTGGAGTTCATTACAGCTTATCATCCGCAGGTAGATGGAAAAAAAGAGAGGGTCAACATGATATTGGAGGACATGTTGACGATGTATGTGATGCATAAAAAACGAAAGTGGGAAGAGTACCTTCCACTAGTAGAGTTCGCATACAAAAATGGTTATCAGGAGTCACTGAGGATGAGTCCTTTTGAGGTATTGTATGGGCGGAGTTGCAATACTCCCATCAGTTGGAGTGATATGGTTAACAAGGTGTTTATTGGACTAGAGATGTTGGCAGACATGGAATAGGAAATGCAGGTTATAAAGAAAAATATAAAGGAAGCATGGGATAGGCACGAAAGTTATGCATATTAGAACAGGTTGTTCACGGAGTTCCAAGTTGGGGAACAAGTGTACTTTCACATCAAACTAAGGAAGAGGTCCTTATGAATTGGATCATGTGCCAAGCTGGAACCATAGTTTTGTGGACCCTTCAATATCATTGAGAGGATTGGGTCAGTAACCTATTGACTTGCACTGCCTCTAAGATTGAAATTCCATGATGTTTTCCATGTATCATTACTTAATAAGTATGTTAAAGATGTTGATCATGTGATTGACTGATTTGTATTGCAGGTGGAACCAAATGGAGAATTCTAGTCGAAGCCTCAACGCATATTGCATAAAAAGGTGCTCATGCTTAAGAACCGATAAATCGACCAAGTTAAAGTGCAGTGGAAGCACTTTGGTCCCGATGAAGCTACATGGGATATGGTAGATTAGATGCAGGCTATTTATCCTTCCTTGTTTGCCGATTGAGGCAAAGCAGTTTTGGTGTGGTTTTGGTATATGCTTTGGTATATTTTTTGGTGATTTTTCTATATGTACATATGTATATGGACATAAATACTTCCATGAGCTAAGTTATAAAGCTCTAATAAGTAGTATGGGTGTCATGTCATTGTTTTTTCATGTTGTTATGATGTTGGTTTGCTTTTCAGCAGGGTGATAATTATAAATACTGCATCGAGCTATGTTATAAAGCTCCATGGGCAGTATGTTTGCTTTTAAGTGGTTTTGTTGAGGTTTTAGTGTGGTCTGACAACGAGGATGGTGTTACCCAAGGGGTAGGGTTTCTGTAATAACCATGGTGAAAATTCCATGTAATAAAAATTAATAAAGGAAAAAATAATAACCACGGTTGATGGGACACTTATTCCAAGTTGAATGTTGGGAAATACATCCTAGGGCTGTTAATTTGGTTTATTATGGATAAGGAAATTGGAAAATGATTTGGAAAGGCAAAATGGAATTTTTGGCACATCTGTTTATGAAAATAATGGAAATTGTGATAAAAGGGAGGTGAAAGGTCATAGGTTGCATGTGAGGAGGAAATTAAACGAAAATACTGGAAAATAAAGAAAATAGAGGCCTCATTCATAAAAAGGATTCTGAGGAACTATTGATAACCTTTGTCAGTTGAGTTTTGGAGCTCTCTCATTAATTCCTCTCTCTCTCACTCTTGGATACTTAGAATTTTCTTGGAGCAATTTTGGCATTGGTGTAAGAAAGGAAAGGAAGGCAAGAGGAAGCAAATATCAAGCAAGGAAAGGCAGGATCAAGCAGCTACAACAGGATTCATTACAGGTATTGATTTGCATGTGTATTTTCCTTGCTATATTTGGCATGCATGGTATTGCATGTGGTTCTTTTCTATCATGGCATGGTTTTTTCTAGGTGTAATAGTGTTTTCAGCCTAGCCTTTCCATTTTTGGATATCCATGGTGTGATGGGGTTCTCATGTTTTGGTTGAGCTGGATTTTTCGATGCATTCGAAGCTGAGAGGGGTGAATCTCTGAATGATAGATAACATGGCCTAGTGTTCCCTAAATGAGACTATGGATCACGATAAATCCACTGGCCTAGTGACCCCTGAGCCAAACTATGGGTTGCGGTAAATCTAGAATTGTGTTGCCTCGGCGGGCCTAGGAATCCTTGCTGGTGAATGGAAGTATATATGGTAAATCCAAGAGGTCGTTTTCTCTCCGTTGGGCCTAGTAATCCCAAGTTTTGGATATGTTCTAAATCCTAGAGAGTGGGTCTCAGTTTAGGGCCTAGTGATCCGAGTTTGGATTGTGGTTAAGCCTAAGAGACTAAGAGATATGAAAATTCCTCATGGTGTAGGTGGACAAATCTAGTGGCATCCATGCTTG
Organism: Pinus tabuliformis; assembly: GCA_031772625.1. Classification (NCBI taxonomy): domain Eukaryota; kingdom Viridiplantae; phylum Streptophyta; class Pinopsida; order Pinales; family Pinaceae; genus Pinus; species Pinus tabuliformis. The sequence goes on along the minus strand of CM062820.1, from coordinate 255,505,559 downwards.
TTTTTCCTAGTGATTGGGTGGATATCATGGTAAGTCCTATTATGATGTGTTCATTATGTTGTTCTAGTGATCCGGGATGGATTACGGTAAACCATGGTTTCCATTGATGAGGGTGAGTTGGTTTAGCCTCAGTATGCCCTGGTTGGTTCTTTTATTTTGAGTTCTACATTCATGCTTGGAATATGGCATGGGGGTGAATGGCTAAAGATATATTTGGCTCATCCATTCTATGGCCGGGTGGAATGTGGTAGTCCCATCTTCAGTTGGTTTATTGTATTCATTAATCAGAAATTCATTCCCTTGATTTTCATGTGTAAATGTACTGATGTACATGTGGATTTTATGGCTGATATGCTTATGATATTTGTGTCCCTATCATGCTAGTTATATGTATGTTTTATGACAGCAGTTATGTATGGCTCTTAGCCTATTTTTACTTGTAAATGAATGGATAATTTATCTATGGCCTAATAGATGATAATTCAGCAAATGACATGAGGGAACAATGGTTCATATCGATTATCAGATAAGTATGATATCCCTACACTTAATTTTGTTGTTTACACTTGTAGGTTACATTTTGATGATACGTTTGACGAAATGCCTATCATGGCTAGTAGGAATTTTATTAAGGTCTTATTCAAATTATTGTTTTTGCATCATTATTTCCCTATTATTTTACTGTTCCTGAGTTATCATTCTATTATGGGTAGTGACCTGGTCTCTAGGCCTGAAAAAGTGGCTCAAATTCTGGGGTCACTGGAATAGCACTGACAAATTTAATTTCTGGTCGTTGGGAGGCAAGCCTGTGAGAGCGACTTTGGGTTTCTGGACGCTCTCTTGCCTATAGCATGGGAGCGACTAAGGCCTAAGATGTCTAGAATGTTAGTGGGACTAGGGACAGGATGTCTGAGTGGTTGAAATGTCTCCTAAGGGTTCTTTTGCTAATGTGGATAGGTTGGTTGATGTGTTCCATCCATTCCACTTCCTTAAGGTCACATAAGAGGTCAAATCCAATCATAGTAGCCTATTGTCACATGTTTACCTGGTTGGAATGGTTAATTAGGTAGATGTGGGAGGAGGGTGTTACACCTATCTAGGGTTCTATAAATTCAATTAAGAATATTAGTAGGATAGATTTATCAAGTGATGAATCACCCAAAACAAGAATAATTATGATTCAATATAGCTAGACATAACAATGTTAGTAACAGATTGTCAAATGAATAAACATTTAATATAAAGAAATCAATGTTTTGAAGTATGAGGCATACCTTTTTTCTTGACAAACCTCATCTTGGGTGGCTCTCTTCAAACTCTTTGAGGATATATAATATTTTTTCCTAATCAAGGCAATTTAGGGATAATTGTGATTAGTATTAATATAATCAAAACTTAAACAAGTCAATGAAACCAAAAAATGAAAGGAAATGAGATACGTATCTTTGGGAGATGTAGGGGGTTCCCTCCAAAGCTTCAGGGATACCTATAAACTTATCAAAACAAAAGAAAATGTATTTTCCAAAAATCATGTTAAAACCTATAAATTCTAAAACACAAAATAGGACATCTAAGACTAAAAGCAAAGGACTTAGTAGTCTAAGTCCCTTATGTCATATTCTTTGAGTTTGGCTTTCTTCGGATATTCTTCTTCAACAATGTTAGCATGATCTCTTTCTCTCTTCTTATTTCTTGGATTGATGGGAGATTAACTCTTGTAGTGACCCTTCTTATGACATTAATAGCATTCTACCTTGGACATTACAACTTTCTTTCTTGGTCCTTTCGATTTCTTTCCTTTATGTTGAGAAAAGTAGGCATTTGAAACATCTTTAGAATTGGAAACTAATGAGATCCTCAATTATTCCTGACTACAAGAACTCCATAGTTCTTTAAAAATGGGAGCTTCCTTCCAATTGTAAAGTCATGCAGAAAATGCACCCCAAGAAGGTGGCAGACCTAATAGAGCAGTGATCACAAGTTCTTTGTCTAGAACAATTTTATCAATGGCCAAAAGATAGTCCCTAATTCTTTCTATCTTCACAAAGAAGGAGGCCATCGTGTCTTCTTTAGTATTCTTTTTGGTCCTTAGCTCATTCTTCAAACTTGCTATTTGAACAATGTTCTTAATAGTGAATAACTTTGGGCTTCTGAACATTTCTTGAGCATGATCGATGTTGGCTATGAATGGGACAAGGTTGACCTTCATTCCTTCTACCAGTAGAGTCATGGGCACCAATTCTACTTCCTTGAACTTTACTTTGTCAGCATCACTGGAGTCTTCTGTAGGCTTCTTCATTTTTATTTTGACCAAGTCTAGAAACCTGTTGTTTTCAAGGACGAGGTCAATCCTCTTTTTCCAAGACCTGTAGTTAGAGGCTTCTTCAAGTTTTGTTTCTCCCTTAATTGTATTAGATATTGTCTTTGAATATGGTAGACTTCTTTCCTTGAATAACCCTTTTGAATGATTCCCTGATTAAGTGCTTGAGACTACCTTTTTCTTCTTTCCTCACCAAAGCTCTAATACCATGTTAGAAAATCAGAAAGGAAAAAATATTTTCTTATACTTGATAATTATTTGTGATGTTCTTGACTTCTTATTAGGTTTTCTTTATATCTTCTTTTTAGTTCATCAAGCAATTACCAAAGAAAAATCACATAAAACAAGGACACCAAATATAGGCACTATGTCAAGGAAAAACCCCCCTCGAGGGAAAACCTAGTCAAAATTATCTTCCTTTCAATAGTATTCTTTGAGACTCTTCACCCTAGAAAAAGACCAAACCTTCCCTCCACACCAAGTCATTCTCCCAGATCGTCAACCTCTCTTCTAGCAACTTCGACTATGTAGAAGCTTCCAGCATCAGGCAGCTTTCGGAATCAGCAAAACTTGGAAGACTTCGATCTCCCAAACTAGAGCACAAAACAAAGAGAGAGGGGCACCGAAATTTCATTTTTCTGCTTCTCCTTAGACTCCACCCAACTCGCCTTCCTTTGGTTTTCTTAGACCCACTTCACACTTATCCGGCTTCCTTAGAGATATTGAACTTGCTTTAGATGAGATGCTACAAATTAATTCGACTTGCTTCCATATATCGGGTTCAAGGGAGGTCGAATTGATGTCCTTAGGCTGATTTGATCTCTTCTAGGTCGACTTGGTGTGGAGGATACATAAATCATATTTGACTCAATACTAACCCTTTTTACATGATTCAAAAGCCCAAGAAGGGTGTCTTTGAATATACAATGACTCTATAAACTCAATATTAATCCTAGGAGTCCTCAATGGGGACTTTGACTTATATTATGATGACCCAAGCATGAAACCCATGCTTTAATAAGTCATAATAATAATAATAATAATTCTTTTCTTTATTATTTTGACAAGTACATTTCATGATGACTCAAATACATTAAATGACGACGAAATTACATTTTTCAACAAGGACCTACTCGAGATCCCTAAATTGTTGTTTCATAACTGTTAAAGTGGCCCTATTATAATTCTAGCTAAGGACCTGCCGAATATCTTTAAAAATTAGTTTAATATCATTTTAATCTAACATAAATAGTATAATTCCTCCATACTTGGTAATGAGGGGAATAAAATTATGGTAAATGAAGCACACATGCCAATTGTATAGATTGGATTCATAGTATAACCCCCATAAAACAAAGTGCTAACATTTAAAGTTCTCCCCCTCCGTAAAATACTGAATACAAATATGTTCAAATCTCACTTTTTCAGCTTGAAGAAAGAAATGCACTTTGTAACTTCCCAACTAAGAAGTCTAATTGTCAAATTAAAAGAAGGGGAATTATACACAAGGGGAATTATGTCCCATGAGAGCTCACTCGGCTAATCGAAAATTAGAAGAAAAAAAATCCAAATAATTAGAAAATAATTTTTAATTTACAAGAAAACTAGAATATTAAATAGTTTCCTAAAACTTTGATTAAGATTGCAAAAACACAACAAAATAATGCAAAATCAATGCACTTTGACAATAAAAAAAAAATTATAATCCCTAATAAAATAGAAACTAATAAAATGACCATTATTAATAGTAATAATAAAGTTATTAAATATAAAAAATCATTATTCTTACAAAATAGCATATGCAATATTATTTTGTAGGGAACAAAGATGTTTCAAAAAAGTTGAGAAATTAAAATGCTATACCAAAATGTGAAACTTGATTGCCTTTGTTATTTTAATTATGTATTGTTTTTTATCAATCATGAATCATTTTTCTAATTTTGAGAATTATATGCAATTGTTTACCTAAGAGTCTTAGTGTCACATTGCATGCTTTCTATTATTTTCCAAGTTGTGAATGGTCTTTAATTAATTATGAATCAACTTCCATTTATTTTTTGTAAGTTCTATCTGGGATGGTGTACTCTTACTTTCCACATATTTGAATTGTTCTTTATTAATCGGAAATTAACTTCTTATTTTTATGGTCTTAGTTTTATTTGAGATTGTGTATTCTTACATATTTTAGATATTCCTATACATGTCGATAAAAAAAAATTAAGTGTTATAATAGTTTTAAAATTAAACAAAAGAATATAAGTTTTTGAGAAACACTAATATTGTTTTTTTTTTCAAATAAAAATAAAATATTTTTTAAATAATAAAAAATGTGATTTTTAATATTAAAAAAAAAAATTAATTTTAATTAAAAGTGTTATAAACTATGAATAATCTTACTTAGTAAAAATATTTCACTCTTTTGATCATAAATAAAATATTTGGATGTCCATATCAAATGACATAATATGATATCAATTTTATAGAGAAATAAAATAATTACAAGTTAAAAAAACTTGTATTTTCACTTTTTGATATGAGAAGGCTATATAATGCTTATATTTTTTTTTAATATTTCAATACATGACTTAAATACACTATTTAAATATGCATGTTGATTAATTTATTTTAAATATGAAAATAAAGTAAAAAAGAAATTAGTTTAGTGTTGATCATAATAAAATATTTAAATACTTAAAGAGAAGAAGTAATTAAATCTAAAAATAATAATTAATTTGTAATAAAAAATAAGAAAGAGATATATAATTTATTTAATTCTTAATATGAAATTAATATATAGCATTTTAAAAATATCATTAGCAATAAAAATTCAATGTAAGCAATAAATAAAATATTTTAATATGAAAGGTTAAGTAATATTGAAGTGGATTTAACAATATATAATAACAAAAAAACATTTTAATGTGGTTTTCATCACACTTCAAAAGATATGAAATAACTTTAAGGTACATCATTGAAAAAGTTTGGGAGAAAAAGGAAGAAGTCTTTTGTTGCTTTGTTAATTTTAGAAAAGCATTTGACTCAGTTCCTAGGGATAAACTTTGGCAGAGAATGGAGGAACTTGGGTTTCCTAAACATTTGAGAGCAGCTATGCATAGGCTGCATGAAGATGTGAAAGTCAAAATTAGAACTTCAGTAGGCATTTCTAAAAGTTTTAGAAGCGATATCGGGGTCAAGCAAGGTTGCCCACTATCTCCTACCCTTTTTGGTTTATATATCGACAAGCTTGAGGAGTGGTTAAATTCGCAAGGGGGTGATGATATCTATTTGTGCAATTTTGTTATAAGACTTCTTTTGTATGCAGATGACATTATTCTGATTACTAAATCGACTCTTGGTTTGCAAGAGCACTTACTATCCCTTGAGCATTTTTGTAGAAGTGTGGGGATGCAAGTCAATATCAGCAAAACGAAAGTAGTGGTCTTCTCTAAGAAAAGAAAACATAACCAGCGTAAGTTCTACTTTGAAGGAAACATTCTGGAAGAAGTTTCGGATTACAAATACCTCAGGATTGACTTCAACAAAAATCTAAGCTGAAATGGTTGTAGAAAGAAAAGAATTTTGGGGGTTGGAAAGCATTTTATGCTTTTCAAAATAGGTGTAGAGAGGCAGAGTTATGGGACTGGAAGACCACTCAAACTCTTTTTGGGCTTCTAGTGATTCTGGTGATTCTCTACGGTTGTGAACTGTGGGCTAGCAATTCCTCTGACATGCAGTGGAGACAAATTGAGAAAATTCAGAAGCGTTTGATTACAAGCAAATTTAAGATTAAAAGTGTAGTTCCTTATGATATCTTTTTAAGTGAAACAGGGATTGCTCTTATTGAAGCAATTGTTATCGTGCAAGTCATAAGGTATTTAAAAAAAAAATGAGCAAATGGAAGAGGGTAGATGGCCTAAGGTTGTCTTTAATGATAGATTGTGCAAGAGAAAAAAACTTGGATGCAGCAAAATAACAAATGGTTTAGTAAATGGGGTATTTGCTTGAACGCGTGTCCCATAAACAACAAAGAGATAAAAGATTTTGTTATGGAAAAGTTCCACAAACGTACTTGGGATAACGAGCTAGGAGGAAAGAAAAATTACTATATTGAAGTGTTTAATCCCACTCATAATCATCAACCAAAAGCATACATAGAGGCCAATATCTCTTAGAGAGCCAAAATTTGTATTGCTCAGTTAAGGACTAATTCTCATCAACTCCGTTGTGAAACAGGGTGCTGGAAAAGGCCAAAGGAAGTATAGGAGGAAAAGGTATGCATTTTTTGTTCTTTCAGAAAAGTGGAAACAGGAAAACATTTCATTTTAGAATGTGAGGCCTTCAAAGACAACAGGGAAAATTATGCAGATATGCTGGCAGCTAGCTCTTGGGATAATCTATTTAGCGAGGGGTTTGTTGATATGCTGGGAGCATTTATTGTGAAGCTTCACAGAAAAAGGGCCAAATACATCAAGCAGAAGAAGAAGCAATCTGTTCCATAAGCTATCTTTAGCCTCGTCTGTCTATCTTTCTTTCTTTCTTTTTTCTAATTTTGAAAATTATATACAATTATTGACCAAGAATCTTAGTGTAACATTGCATGCTTCTATTGTTTTCCAAATTGTGAATTGTTTTTAATTAATTATGAATCAACTTTCCATTTATTTTTTGTAAGTTCTATATGGGATGGTCTATTCGTACTTTCCACATATTTGAATTGTTCTTTATTAATCGGAAATTAACTTCTTATTTTTATTGTTTTAGTTTTATTTGAGATTGTGTATTTTTAATATTTTAGATATTTATATACACGTGGATAAAAAATTTCAGGTGTTACAATAATTTTAAAAATTAAAAAAATTTTTAAATTTATAAATTAATTGTATGATATAATTGAGTTGAGAAACATTAATATTATTTTTTTAAATAAAAATAAAATATTTTTTAAATAATAAAAAATGTGATTTTTAATCAAAAAAAATTAATTAAAAGTGTTATAAATTATGAATAATATTATTTAGTAAAAATATTTTAATTTTTTTATCATCAATAAAATAGATGTCCATGTTAAATGACATAATATGATATCAACTTTATAGAGAGATAAAATAATTACAAGTTAAAAAAATTTGTATTTTCACTTTTTATATGAGAAAGTTGTATAATTTTAATATTTTTTTAATATTTTAATACATGACTTAAATACACTATTTAAATATGCATGTTAATTAATGTATTTTAATATTAACTTATGTATATATAGATATAGATATGAAGATAAAGTAAAAAAAAATAGTTTAGTGTTGATCATAATAAAATATTTAAATACTTAAAGAGAAAAAGCAATTAAATCTAAAAAAAATAATTAATTTCTAATAAAAAATTAAGAAAGAGATATGTAATTTATTTAATTGTTGATATGAAATTAATATATAGCATTTTAAAAATATTATTAATAATAAAAATTCAATGTAAGTAATAAATAAAATATTGTAATATGAAAGGTTAAGTAATATTAAAGTGTATTTAATCATATATAATAACAAAAAAAATATTTTAATGTGGTTTTCATCAAACTTCAAAAAAATATGAAATATATTAGAAGTGCAAACATTATATTCAAGTTTTGCACTTCAAGAAATTTAATCCATCTTAATTCTTGCTAAAGCTGTAATTAAAATATATCTAACTAATTAAATAATTTATTATATATAATTTAAACAAATAAATATCTATCACATTTTACCATAGTTCGACTATACCCTTAAACATCGGTCAACGATACCATCCAGCCTTGGACCAAGAGTTTTCCCTATGGCGGATGAAGGAAATCGCGTCAATGTTTCACGGTCATAGCGGATCCCAAAGGTGGCATTGATGTTCGAGGGTTAAGTGAACCCTTGGTCATTGACATTTCAACTAATAGAACTTGTCCCTTGGCCCTTGGATTAGTGACCTTGCCCTAAGGATTTGGGGTAAAAACACTCTTGTGTTGAAGCTTTTGGACGAATACTATCTTCGCATCAAAGCATGAGTTGGTTACCATCCTTGATTTTCCTCATTTCTCTTCTTTGGAGATTGATTGGTGTTTTTTTATCAATGCCTTATGTATCTCTGTGTCAATCCACTATTCTGAACAATTACTTTTACTATTAGTTTATTTTTCTATAAGAAAAAAGAAAATAAATATAGTTTTCTTTAATATAAAATAAAATTATTGGAAATTTATTTTAATCACAGATTTATTAAGAGTTCAGAAGAATCAAAATTTTTGATGCATAAATTTTTTTTAGAGTGTAAAACTCAAATAAAAAATTTGTACATGGACATATTTGATCTTTTTGGAAACTTGATAAATCTGTAATATAAATTTGTACATGGACATATTTGATCTCTTTGGAAACTTGATAAATCTGTAATATATATATATATATAAACCACGTGTATATACACCATTTGTAATTTTTCATTGTTTAAGTTGCATTTCTCAATGTATAAAATGGATTCAACATCTTCAAATTTTACTTGGTCATAAAATATTGGTCATAAAATAGTGAGACTGCTTAAAATGTTTAACCATAAGTTTTTTTTGTTTTTTTAATTGTTGTATTAATGTGTATATATTTGTTGGTTTTTTTTCAACTACTTAATTTCTCCCTAAATTTGATATAAGATTATATTTTATAGTTGAGAGTGAGTGAAAAAAATTACCATATATAAACCACTTGTAATTTTTCATTGTTTAAGTTACATTTTTGAATGTATAAAATGGATTCAACATCTTCAAATTTTACTTGGTCATAAAATAGTGGGATTGCTTAAAATGTTTTAACCATAAATTTTTTTTGTTTTTTCAATTGCTTTATTAATGTGTATATAGTTGTTGGTTTTTTTTTAATTACTTAATTTCTCCCCTAAGTTGACATAAAATTATATTTTATGGTTGAGAACTAGTGAAAAACAACTTACCACTTCTCCTTAGTATGGCCACTGAGTGAGATTATTAATGTTTTATAATACTTTCAATTAAAAAACTAAACATGTACATTTTTTTTAATTATATCCTATATTTTTTTAATTTTTATTTTAAATAAAACATGTGTCAACACCAAATTGAATAAAAATGTAATTATACATCTCCCTTGTATCAAATTGTAAAATAAACTTTTAAACTCTAAAAAAATTAATATATTCTAATAATTCTGAAAAATAATGAAACAAACCATCGATTGCAAATTCTTTACATCTAAAAATTTATTCCATATCCATTAAATATGGAAACATATATTCCACAATAACTCAAGCGTCTTGAAGAAAAGAGATCATTAAACATATGGCATATTTTGTAAGAAAACACATGGCGCTTCATCAATGTAATAAGAGAGGAAATTTGAATCAAATATTAAACAAGAGGAGTTGCAAAGCAGTAAGTTCTTGTCTGAGCAGAAAAAATATGCAGTCGGCCAGTGCACATCTAGTTATTCAGTATGCAAGCTAGCAGCACACATCTAGTTATTCAATATGCAGGATGGCAGCAAAACAAATATGCAGTAAACATCTAGTTATTTAGTAGGCAGGCTAGCAGCAGAACAAATATGCAAGTGGGCAGTAAACATCTAATTATTCAGTCTGTAAATATAATCTAAAATACAAACTTTGAAACTCTAGTTATTTCCAGTAGTCATTCCCAAAAGGGCTTTGCTAGGCATAGACATAAGGTCACTGTCAAAATTTCCATGAAATTTGACATGAGGTGTACAGATATTTTTCCTTGTTATGTCAATGCTTTATAGCATATTGACAACAGCAAATACTAAGAAATTTTGTCTCAAATTTCATGAGAATAAAGCAGCAAAACTTTTAGGGAGTTATCAGTAGGTTTGTAAACTTTCAGCATCTTCAAGGCCCAAAACAATAGATGCAGATCCATGATGGTAGAAACTATTGAAAACCTGAAACTATTGTTGCAAAAACTACTGAAAACCATACACCTAACATCTTAAACTAAAAATATCAAGAACCGTGAATCAAGTTTCAGAATGAAACAAAATACCATAATGAATGAACTTCTTGGTGAGTGTGCGAGATTTCATCATCATGTCTTCATTGGAAACTTTTTGAAGATCACATCTTCCAGCTATTAAGTGTTAGAGTAGAGCATACATATCACACAGCAGATTTATACTCAGAGACTTAGATGGCAATAGCAGAGAATAATTCACAAAGACAGACAAATGGAGAAACAACAAGATTACTCAGTCAGAAACAGTGGAATAGATAAAGCAATCACTGGAGAACAAAAATCACTTATCTTGGGCCTTGGCTTGCTTTCCTTGGCCAGAGAAATTACAAATTTATAGAGGCTGAAGAAGGATCTAGAATCCTGCATGTGATTTAGATAGAGATCTAGAAACTAATGGCGGTGTAGAAGGATCTAGAATCCTGCATGTGATTCTAGAAACTACTGGCAGTGTAGAAGGATCTAAAATCCTGCGTGAATTTGGCTTCACACTTAACATTCTCCCACTTGAAGCCAAATAAGAGTCATGAATCAAGTCACACAGAGTCTTACCATGCCTCTACACAACTCATGTTTATTTCGTGGTAGAATCTTAGTGAGCATATCAGCAGGGTTCCTATTTGTATGGATCTTTTCCAAGGATAATTGTTCTTCCTCCAACACATGTCGAACCCAATGGAACCTTAAGTCAATGTGAATGGTTTTTTAATGAAATGTTAGGTTTTTCGCCAAATGAATGGCACTCTGACTACCACAATATAACACATACTTGTCTTGCTTTATTCCTATCTCTCCTAAGAATCACTGCATCCACAACATCTCTTTACAAGCTTCTGTTGCAGCTATGTACTCTGCTTTTGTTGTAGAGAGGGCTACTATTCTTTGTAGCCTTGACACCCAAGATACTACTGCACCTGCAAATGTATACAAATAACCTGTAGTGGACTTTCTGGTGTCCATATCTCCAGCCATATCAGCATTTATAAATCCTTCAAGCACAGTCTCATCATGACCAAAACATAAGCAATAATGACTAGTACCCTTGAGATACCTCAAAATCCATTTTACAGCTTGCCAATGTTGTTTGCCTGGATTGGCAAGGAACCTACTCACTAGTCCCATTGAATATGCAATGTCTGGTCATGTGCATACCATGGCATACATCAAGCTGCCAACTGTTGAAGCATAAGGAATCCTATTCATCTCTTCTTTCTCCTTGACATCACTAGGACATAATTCAGTACTTAGCTTGAAGTGGGTTGCAAGGGGTGTACCAACTAGCTTGGCATCCTTCATATTAAACCTGTCAAGCACCTTCTTGATATATTTTTCTTGTGACAACCACAACCTTTTGTTTTTCCTGTCACGCATAATCCGCATGCCCAATATCTGTTGTGCTGGTCCCAAATCCTTCATTGCAAATTTGCTACCCAAATCTTTCTTCAACCTATTGATCTTATTCTTATCATGCCCAACAATCAACATGTCATCCACATATAACAATAATATGATATACTTTCCTTGATCATACCTCTTGATATAGACACAATGGTCAGCTTCCAACCTCTGAAAACCATGTTCCAACATGAATGAATCAAATTTCTTATACCATTGTCGAGGTGCTTGTTTCAACCCATAAAAACTCTTCTTCAACCTGCAAACAAGGTCTTCTTTTCCTTTTTCTATGAAGCCTTCTGGCTACTCGATATAAATTTCTTCCTCCAATTCACCATGGAGGAATGCAACTTTTTACATCTAACTGTTCACATTCTAGGTCTAAAGCAGCAACTAGACCAAGAATGACTCTAATGGATGACATTTTAACAATAGGTGAGAAAATTTCAGTGAAGTCAATACCTTCTTTTTGGGCAAAACCTTTCACTACCAGCCTTGCTTTATACCTCTCCTTCTTTTCGTCACCTTCATGCTTAATCCTGTAAACCCATTTGTTTTGTAGAGCCTTTCTACCTTTTGGGAGGTTTACCAACTCCCAAGTTTTATTTTCCAACAAAGAGTTCATTTCTTCTTCCATTGCTTTCTTCCATTCTTTACTGTGCTCAACTTTACAAGCTTCTTGAAAACAATTAGGTTCACCTTCATCAGTCAACAAAATATAGTTTGAAGGAGGATACCTTTGTGAAGGCTTATGAGGCCTAGAAGATCTGCGAACCAACTATGGTGGTGCATTATCAGGTTGAATCTCCTGTAAAGGTTCCTGCAAGATTCCTTCTTCTTGTTGTTCATCATTTTCCACCTATTGTTCTTCATGCTCCTGAATTTTATGTTCATTTTCTTGTATTGGTGGTATGTTTTCCTACTGCTTTTCAAACCTGTCAATAACCTTCTTGACCTCCAACTCACCTACAGTCCTCTTGAACATTTCTGACTCATTAAATATAACATCCCTGCTTCTAATAATTTTATGTTTGACTGGATCCCATAGAAGATAACCAAAATCTTCATCCGCATGTCCTAAAAATATGCATTTCATAGATTTATCATCTAGCTTAGTTCTATTTTCTTTGGGAATATGTACAAATGCTTCACATCCAAATATTTTCAAGTGAGAATAATTCAACTTCTTACCAGTCCAAACTCCTTCAGGGATACTGCCATCCAAGGCTATAGTTGGAGATCTATTTATGAGGTAGCAAGTAGTCCTAACTGCTTCAGCCCAAAAATTCTTCTCCAAACCAGAATTGGGCAACATACTTCGCACCTTTTCCATAATGGTGAGATTCATCATTTCTACGACACCATTCTGTTGAGGAGTACCAGGCACAATATTCTCATGCTTTATGCCAAACTTGTTACAATATTCCTTAAATGCATTTGAGCAATATTCTCCACCATTATCTATTCTTAAACACTTCAGTAATTTGTTAGTCTCTCTTTCAACAACAACATGGAATTTTTGAAATATTCCAAACACTTCACTTTTATTTTTCATAAGATATGCACAAAACTTCCTGGATGCATCATCTATAAACGTTACAAAATATGATGCTCCTCCTAATGATTTGATGTTAACAGGCCCAAACACATCTGAGTGTACCAATTCTAACACATTTTTCTTTCTGTCATGGCCACCTCTAAGGAATGAAACCCTTCTTTGTCTACCATATATACAATGCTCACAAAGATCAAGATTGTAGGATTTCAAACCTGGCAATAAATTTTTACCAACAAGTATTTTTAATCCTTTCTCGCTCATGTGACCCAAGCGCTTATGCCACAGATCTGTTGAATTTCCTTCTTTTGTGACAGTAGCCAAATCTGATTTTCCTATCAGTGTCTTCAATGTGTATAATGTTCCTGCCTTGGGTCCTTTGGCCACGACTAATGCTCCTTTGCTAATTTTCCAGCATCCTTTTCCAAAGCTTGTGGAATAGCCTTCATCATCCAGTCGTCCCATACAGATTAAACTCATGCACATTTCTGGTACATGCTTGATCTGTTTCAACAATATATCTTGTCCATCTTTCATCTTGATCTCGACATCTCCCACTCCAACAATACTGCAAAAAACATTATTCCCCAAATGCACTCTACCATAATCACCAGGATTATATGAAACAAAACTATCTTTGCATGGGGTTACATGGTGAGATGCCCCAGAGTCAAGGATCCAATGAAAGCTATTGCTAGATGTATATACACATGCATCCTCTACTGAAACAGTAAAAAAAACATCACCATCTGTGGCTACAGTAGTAGTCTCACCTTCATTTGTGTTGGATGACTTGTGATTTGTACTGGACGGTCTCTGATCCTTTTGTCCTTTCTTCAAGAATTGACATTATTTCTTCATGTGCCCGGGTTTGCCACAATGAAAGTAGATGATCCTGCCTCTCCTTGATTTTGATCGGCCTCTCGATCTTGATTGCCCTTGCTGGCCTCGATCCATTCTCCTACCACAATCAGTTAGAGCTAGATCCTCTCCTCCCTGGTTTTCTGCAATTGACTTGCGTCGCAGCTCCTCATTCATTAAATTGTTGGTGACATCATCAAACTTCAGGGTCCCCGTAGTTGCTAAAGTGCTCATAGCTACAATTAAATTTTCCCGATTGTCTGGCATAGAACACATTAGCAAAATGGCTCTAATTTCATCATCTAAAATGATTTTAACAGAGGCAAGTTGATTAGCAATAGTATTAAATGCATTCAAGTGCTCAGCAACTGAATCACCCTCTTTCATCTTGAGATTATAAAGCTTCTTCATCAATAACACTTTGTTTGATGTTGTGTTCTTCTCATATAGATCATGGAGCTTCTTCCATAATCCTTCTGCCGTCTTTTCTCCAGACACATTGAAATAAACATTCTTTGCTAAATATTGGTGGATTGTTGCAATTGTCTTTCTATCTAGCTTATTCCACTCTTCATTTGTCATCGATGAGGGTTTCTTTGTTGTGCCCTCAATCGGCAAATATTGATCCTTTAAAATCAGTATATCCTCAACCTATGATTTCCATAGGGCAAAATTAGCCCCGCTCAAATTCTCCATATTTGTAACTGTTGTCTCCATTTTCAATCAAATTCACGCCCCAAAACACGAAAACTCCACTTAAAAATAAAACTGACCTTCCTCCTTTTAAATACCCTTTTCAAAATTCTTGCTCCTTTTTAAAATATACTTTTCAAAAATTCCAACATATAATTATATATGTTTCATAATAAATATAAAAACATATATAATGTTTTAACCTTTTCACATTTCACACATACATATGTTGGTTTGAGAGAAAAAAAACTTGACGTATATGTGCAAGCTTAATGTAAAAAAAACTTACGAACACCATGTTTCAACTCCAATCTCCACAAATCTCCATGTTTCAAACTCCAGCAACACGTTTCAACATAGGTCCACGACCTTGTTTTTCTTGCAGCAACTGTCTTTTAGTTCCAGCGTTCCTCAGCTATTTCCTGGACAAATCCTTTAACAGATCCAAAGATAATAGCCAACGTTTTAACGAATGCTTCCAGAGTAAGTTTATGGCACTAAGCGGCTTGCACAGTGGATATTCGACCCTAGCTCTGATACCAGTTGTTAGAGAAAAGCATACATATCACACAACAAATTTATACTCACAGACTTAGACGGCAATAGCAGAGAATAATTCACAGAGACAAACAAATGGAGAAACACAAGATTACTCAGTCAGGAATAGTGGAATAGATAAAACAATCACTAGAGAACATAAATCACTTAGCATTACATAACAAGCTTGGGCCTAGGCTTGCTTTCCTTGGCCAGAGAAATTACAAATTTATAGAGGCTGAAGAAGGATCTAGAATCCTGCATGTGATTTAGATGGAGATCTAGAAACTAATGGCGGTGTAGAAGGATCTAGAATCCTGCATGAATTTGGCTTCAAAATTAACATTAAGAAGCTACTCCATAAAATAGTAAGCAGCATGATTGTTGAGCTCTTTGGATGCAGCATTGCGAAAATTGCCACAATTGAAGATAATTAAAAGTAAGGTGGGAAATGTCAATGTCTCTGTAATGCAAAATTCAAAACTAGCACAAGGTTTAGAATCCTTTTAAAGAAGATTGCAAGGTGCTTAAAATCTGTGCAATTGAATATACAAGTACAATATTATGGGTACCCAGAGCACTGTAATGGCATTGATGTTAGATATGAGGAATAACATTGCAACAAAATCAGATGAGGATTCCAAATGTAGCTCATTTTCTCACAGTTTCTAGCCAAGTGGTCAAGTGAGAGCTTGTGTGTCGCTCCTCACCCTTCCAAACATGCATTTAATAAATCAAAGATTGGTCTATATGGGGTCAAAGGCATTAATTCTAATAACTTAAGTTATTATGTAGCAAACTTGCTAACCAGTATGGTCAATTTTGTCTTCAGAGAGAACTGCCAAGGTCTTGTTCTTAAATGGGAGTTAGAGCTAGATAAGTCTAGAACCAAAGACAATTGATCTTATGCCTTTCCTTACAGTACCGATTAGGTAACTATTGGTTAGGGGCATTCTAGCTAAATATAAACTAAAAACAAAGCCCACTCCGAATGAAGAGGAATTGGATAAACAAATGACCATAGTTGAAGTGATGTTACATAGAGTGCAAGTTGGTGTAGAGGGGCTTTCTTGCCTCATCGGCTCCAACTTTCATCTCTGGATGGACCTGCGGAACATTCTAGGAATGACAAGTAAACTTGTCTTTTCACAAGTTTTAGAACTTAAGTGTCCATGACAAAAAAGCTACCCGCTACTGGAGAGTCAGTCTTTTAGATGTTTGAGAGATTTGAAGACAGAGTGTCATTCATAGAAAATATAGGAGAAACTGGATTGGGTGTTGCAAGCATTGAGATTCCTAGTTCACTAGCACTGTGCTGCTGGTACTACTTTGAAATGTTTCCAAAGATTTACGAGTAGGTGGTTTGTCAATAAGAAAAATCTCCTCCAGCATCTAGACAAATTTCCCCATAGTCGACCGTTGTGAGGGTTGCTCCTGAATACACCAAAAGCTAAATTGAAGTACCCTCATTAGTTGATCAAGATTAATATCTCTACCAAGCTTTTCATCTCTAATGTTTTGAATTTTTCCTCTTTCAAATTCCTCAAACACCCACACTGAGAATTTCTTCCTCGACGTCGAGGTATCAAAATTATTTTTACCGCTTATGATCTCCAACAAAACTATTCCATAACTAAAAACATCAGACTTGGTAGTGATAAGTAAATTGGCAAGCCATTCTAGAGCCAAGTATCCTCTTATTCCCCTGAACACTAGTCAAAGAACGCTTTTAATGACCTTTGTGATCGATGATCTTGGAGAGTCTAAATTCAGAAACCTTTCCACTAAAATTATCATCTAGGAGGATGTTCTCAAGTTTAATATCACAATGAACAATGCAATCCCTGCACTCTTCGTATAAGTAGGCGATGCCCCTTGCAATTCCAAGGGCTATACCGAAGCGTTGATCCCAATCTAGCATCTAGAATTTCTCTGAACAACAAACCTATGTTACGACTTATGAAAAATTAATAAATTAAAACATAAAATCATATTCAAAGTTCAAGTTAAATCTTACGGTTTATCAAAACTTAATAGATTAAAACATTAAATCTTATTCGAAGTTCAAGGCAACTTAACATGTGGACTTTTGCATTGAACACCTATTAACTTAATTCCTACTTGCATTGCCCACTTGTTAAAATTCCTTATTCCAATAATTAATAACATAATATAAAACAGGGATATGGAGATATCATGTAACTTTTTCCTTCCACCATTCAAAAAACCTATTGATATGTATGCAGTATTCTGCTTCAACTTCCAGTAGTAACAATAAACCAGACTTTGATAGTTGCTTTGACTTACAATCGCAATAATAAACCCGACTTTGATCGATGCCAACAACATTGCTTGTCTAGACTTCACTCGATCAGCAGCAAAGGATAAAAGTTGGATTCACTCGATTAACAGCAAAGGATAAAACCTAATTTGGGTAAAGTGGTGAGAACATAAATTATTTAGGCATTGAAAGCAGTAGAGCGTCCTCTTCAACAGGGCCTGTAGAGAATCCTCTTCAATAGGGCCTAGCATCATTGCGAGCAGAATATGGATTCGCGCCCCTGCTTGAGCATTAACGTAAGAGTGAGTGTGCTTCAATGTGACCTGATACATGTATTTTCCCATATACATGCATGTTCTCTCTTTTTTTATAATAGATATGTAGGGAAGATGCTGAGTTACCAAACAAGAGACAAAGCAGTTTCAGTTGGAGAAGCAGGAAGATTCACTAGTAAAATGTTGTTAAGGGAGATCAAGGCCACATTTATTTTCAGTGGGACAACATTATTTTTATGCATAGGGGATGCATAAACTAGGTTTGATTAACAGACGGTTCAACCATCCTACACTATTTATGTAACTTCATTCACAATTAAGTGATCATATTGTTGTTTCATCCACCCCATCATACTTTTGTAATTGAGTTTCATCTAATGGATGTTTCTTGGAATCACGTGCTCGTTTTCCCTTTCAAATACATAAACTGTGCATTCATTTTCAAATACAGTTTCATCTTATGGATGTTTATTGGAATCACATGCTTGTTTTCCTTTTCAAATACATAAACCATGCATTCATTTTCAAATACATAAAGTGTGCATTGTATGAATGGTATGTATAACCATGGTTTTAGATGCACGGGCTACTCCAGGCATAGTAGCCGGAGAAGAAAGGGTTATGGAGGAGAAGAAAGGGTTATGGAGCTTGAATGAGCCACTAAACGAATCATCGTCACCCTTGAAAAAATCGCAGAGCTATAGCTGCTAGGGGGATATGTGCAATTTATTCAGCCTCTCTGCAAGCTATGGATATGGAGGGCTAGTTATCAGAAAGAGAGACATGTTTAGAATGTTCATCTAGCTTCTGAAAGCAGCAATACCACAACAACATGGAGTCTAGGTAGAAGTATGAAACACTCGGAAGCAGCATTCCAAAAGCAATAGTTTGTAGGGCAACCTAAAGGGTAAGATGCTCAGGCCTTCAACAATGGTGAAGCCAAACTAGCCGAAGAACATTTGCAACAATCTGGTTTCCAGATCTCTCCTGTCCAAACACTGCTCCTCCCTTGGTTTTTCTCTACTCCCTTGGTTTTCCTCCACCATGCACCTGGAGAAACAAAACTATGAATATGAATACACCACAGTCCAAACATGCAATCCAAGTTTCTAGATCTCTCCTATCCAAACAATGATCCTCCCTTGGTTTTTCTTTGCTCCCTTGGTTTTCCTCCACCGCGCTCCTGGAGAAACACAACTATGAATATGAAGACACTGAAGCAACATGCAGTAACAGGTGGCAACAGGTAGCAACTTCAACCACTTATAAATTAGTTCAGTTTTTTGACACTTTCAAACTCTGCTAGCATTTCATACTTCTAGACTAATTCTAGAATTAGTGTAAACTAATTCTGAATAGTTCTAAAATATGAATGACACCAAACCAAGATACTATATTCTTATAGCCTCTCTGCCTCGGGAATAGGCCAAATAAGACCATGAAAAAATAAGAATATATTTTTCAAACCACATAGTGCGGACCGAAGTAAAAACATAGTAAATATTAGCTAGAATTAATGTTATATCGATCAATTTTGATTACTATAGTCCATGCCATTCGCCAGATGGTAGGGAATAATAATGTATGTTTGAAAGAGAAAGTGATTCCTTTCTTAAAAAAATAGGGAAGCCAAGCTATTTACCTATATACATAAATGATTAGGCATACCCCCTTAATATGGGTCGCGGATGTGTGGACCAACCCTTAATTGATGAAGCCCGTGCTTTTTCTTAGTCTATCGTTAAGTTGGGCGGAGACCCATAAATAGGAGCATTAAAGGGGGAGCCTCCTAGATGGAACCCAACCTAATCACTTTGGTCATGGTTCTCAGAACATGATGGATACTTTAGTTTTAGGCTTAGAAAGAGTTTGGGTCATTAACACGGTGATACTAAGTAAATTAGTAAAATAAATTATTTTATATTTTTATAATTGAGCCTAGAGGTGCATTCTACAACGGTACAACCCAGTATGACCTTGATGTGTAAGTATGTCATGTCCTAGTATGTCATGCCCTCAAAAAATAATTAAATAATTTTCACTGTTTGGATGCCAATTGGTTTTTGTTGCAATCCAAAACATCTCAAAGACTTTGGTAATAGATCAACTTCATGAGATTATGGGTAGGAGAGCCTTTAGAAGGAGGAAACTTGTTGTTGTGAACATGAAAGGAAATCAGATGATTTTAACAGTAAAATAATGATTGGAATGTCTATAATAGTTCGGAAAACATTATTAAACTTCTAACTTTATCAATGTTTTAGATGGTTTTACTTTGGTGTTTCTCTTTCAAATTATCCTCAACCAACAACCAATAGTTTGGGCTAAGGACTTCTTAGTGTAGTTGATTAAAGAATGAAAAGATATTCTTTATGATGTGGACTGGAGTGGAAAAGAGTGTCATGATTAATAAGAGCCTATAGTGTTTACTATTGAGTAAATTAACTTTGACATGAGAGACATGGATTTGAACGAGTGAGATTACAGCCACATGAGCCTTTTTTCTGGGTGGTATCATGATCTAACTTTGGGTTGAAATTCTTCATTTAGTTCTATGGTTATGTGGTAAATTTCTCATCAACCACCACTTGTTTACTGAAGTCAAGTCTTTATTTCCATATAAATGTTTGTGCTTGTTTACATACATAATATTTTCTATATACAATATATTAATGGATGAATTTGAAATATCCAATACTATTTTCGTTGCATCTTTGTGTCGAGAGGCATTGTGTAATTCAGTATAGGGGAGATGTGTAGGTATAATGTTAGAAAGTTTGTCAACAATTTTAAATTTTGGGAAAAATATATAGAGAGATAAAAAAACAAAACAAAATTAGATGTCGACTTCATATGTCAAATTAAAACATATATAAATATAAAATGCAAAGTGTAAACAAGTTTCAAACAATTTCACCTAACAATTATCTATCTCAATCATCTTAATTTATAAAAAAAATGACAAACAAAAATTAATAAATTGGATAACCATGGGCTCAAAAACTAATAGCTTAAATAAATATAAAGTAAAAAATCATTGGCTAAAATCAAACCATGGGCAATAATGCTTTTCTCAAATATTCTTCAACACAATCAAATCTAGCAACTAAAAATGAATGTTTTAGTAAGTTATAGACTCAAGTGATATTTATATATAATATTTAATTTAATTGAAATTAAAAAATTCATATAAAGCTAGGAGAAGCGATAGCTAGGTTTTCTTGAGCAGTTGCAGGTCAGTTCTGGTTCAGATGGTTTTCAGAGGGGGAGGGAGTGGGGCTTCCTCCAAAAAAAATGTGGTAGCTAATAAAGGTAAAATTTCCAAGGTTGGTTTTAGAATTTTCGTTGAAGGGTAAATAGGCACGAGTCAAGGAGTGGCAGGGATGGGTAATCATGGTGGGAATGGTTAGAGAGGAGATGAGGAAAGAGGTACAATAGGTGACCGATCAGATCAACAAAAAAAGTCAAGAGGGGTTAACAGGATGGCCCATGCAAGCCCAAAATGGTGGTAACTCAAACAACATTGATCACAGATCCCTAGTCCCAAGCCTTCAAGGAATGCATGTGAACATATGCAATAATCATCAAGTTCATGGGTTTATGGCCCATAGAGAAAGAATTATGTCATTGGATCAAGCACCACTAGAAGCCTCATCGCGAGATATATTTTCATTTAGGTTCCAAAGTTTTCTTTACAGTGTTCTTTCCTAATTTGGATGATAGGGATCGAGTATTTGATGGATGTCCTTATTTCTTTGCCTTTGTGGGACTGTACATGCGGTCATGGAAAGAGAACTTTACTCTAGAAAAAGAGACATTCACCAATGTTCTAATTTGGGTCAGGTTGTATTCCCTACCCTTAGATTATTGGCTACCCTCGACCTTGAAGCTTATAGGAGATACGTTAGCAAAGTTTGTCAAGATTTTAGATGTGATGTTGTAAGTAAGATACATGTCATATGCAAAGATTTGTGTGGAGATGGATGTGTGAGGTGCACTACCAAAAGCGATCAAACTGGAATTCCGGGATGAAATATGGCCGCAGCTTCCCAATTATGAACTTATTCCCTTCAGATGCAGATGCTACCATGAGCATGGAGATCTAATTAGGGATTGTCCCCTGAATAGATCTAAGGATCAAGGTAAAGAACAAGAGTAGAAGCACGCAAAAGGATTTGTAAATCCAAACACAAGGGGACATGCCAACAAGAGACATCAGAAACAAAATCAACTAGGGATAGTGGCATAAAATAATAGTTTTGGGACTCTTTCGAAATAGAATCCCAAGGATAACAGTAATGGAGAAGATAAAAATCAGAATCAAGAGGAGGAAAAAGAGGAAGGAATGACAGAATCCCCAAAATACCGTCATAAAAATATGGAAATATCATATCTAGGTAAAGACTTTGAAGGGGATTCAAAATGACCCCTAGTGAAGTGGGAATGAAGGACCTAGACCTATAGGACATGGTGGAAAGGGAAGGGATGGACTTACAAAATATTATGGAAAAATGGAGAAAAAAGGGTTTGGAGGCCATCCTAATAGAGCATATGGATTGAATCTAATACCTCTACCTCATGCAGGAGTAAGAAAAGCTTCGAGAACAGAAACGATCACATGAAGAAACTGGAGAGATGGGAGTCAAGGCTTTGGAATCTCAAACCCTATCAACACCAGGGCAAACACAAGGGAAAAGAGGAAGGAAGTCGAATAGTGTAGCCCTTTAGGAATTGGGAGCAATGTTGATCAAATCGAGTAAGATGAGAGCTCTAAGCTTTCCTCCTAATCTTCATAGTTAACTATGAAATTTGTAACATGGAATGCAAGAGGCATCAATATCCTACGAAAGCAAAGATTGTTAAAGAAAAAAGATAAAAATGGAAATGTCAGATCTTGTGTTCCTACAAGAAGCGAAGTGATCAATAGAGAAGATTAATGAAGTGAATAGGAAATTAGGAAGGAGGTTTACATACTTAGAGTTGGAATCTCAAAGTATTGCAGGGGGACTAGTTACTTGGTGGAACCCACAGGTTTTGAATCTAGTAGATGCAGAAAGCATTAGATTTCTCCTATCTATGGAGATACAGAAAATAAGAGTCCCTTGGTCGATTATGGTCACAAATGTTTATGGTCTGAAGAGGATAGATGAAAAATTAAGCTTCATACAGGTCCTTAAGGATCTCAACGATAGAAAATTCCATCTCCCCTGGATTATCGGGGGAGACTTTAATATGATTACTTCTCTGGCAGAAAAGAAGGGTGGTCAAAGTTGTACTGACAGAGACTCTGAGACCTTTAAAAGGTTCATTGAAGAACAAAATCTAATAGATATGGAGATATGTAATGGAATATTTAACCGGAACAACAAGCGAGGAGGGGAACATCAAGTTTCTTTGAGGCTAGACATATTCCTAATATCAGAGGACTTGTTTATGTGAGGGTTGGGTATGGAAGCTAATATTCTCCCCTGTGGGGGCCCAAATCATTAGTCGGTTGCGTTAACAATTGCAATGTTGGGTACACCTAAAAATATTCATTTCATATTTGAGGCCTTCTGGATAAATCACCCCTCATTTATGAATAATGTCAAAAAATGGTGGGAATATCCACTCCTAATATCGAGATTTGAGATGTTTAAATTACAGGTTAGGTTGAGATATATTAAAACCCATCTAAGGCAGTGGAATAAAACATAGTAAGATATTTTATGCAAAAAGAGATTTGGAACTTAGGGTGGAGGCATTAAAGAAATTTTTGATTGAATAAGGGTATACTAAGGAGAGGAGGAACGAGGAAACAGATCTTCTAAAGAAATGGAAGGAACAATGCCTTAATGAAGAAATCTTATGGAATCAAAATTCGCGAGTCCTATGGCTCTTGGATACTACATTCTTTCACAGATCGACAATTGAGCACCGAAACTCTAATAGAATTCTCAGGATTAAGGACAAGACTAGGAAGTCTTATGAAGCCAACCAAGACATTGAGCAAGTATTGGTTCATCACTTTCAGAAGAATGCGAAGGATCCCCTACTTGATAGATCAAAAGCCATTCAAAATTTTGTTACGCATATTCCAAGAGTGATAACAGAGGAGCATAAAAAGAGTCTAAATAGACCCATATCCATGGAAGAAGTGGCCCAAGTGGTCAATGAGATGCCTAATGGTAAGGCACTAGGTCTATATGGCTTTACCATAGATTTCATCAAAACCTGTTGGGAAATAATCAAGATAGGTGTGTTTGAGGTGGTGGCTGACTCCCAGAACTCTACTACAACCCTTAAAGCTCTAAATTCTATGTTTATTACACTTATTCTGAAGGAGGAAAAGGAAAGTACCCCTAATAAGTTTAGATCGATAACTCTTTGCAATGTGCTATACAAGATTATATCAAAAGTGGAAGTCAACCAAATCAAAATGGTAATTCCTATTTTGATCTCAGAAGAACATTCAGGCTTTGTGGAAGATAGGAAAATTTTGGATAATGTTATCCATTCCCATGAGATTGCGCATTCTCTAAAGAGCCTGGGGAAGGCAGCGATGATAATACATCTTGACCTTTCAAAGCCGTATGATAAGATCATTTAGGAAAACATGGAGGCAATTTTAATGACCTTTGGTTTGGATAATAGATGGATCAAATGGATAATTTCCTTGGTCACCTCCACCAACTTTTCAATTTTTCTAAATGGTACTCATGCAAAACCATTTTTTCCTTCCGAGGAAATACGTCAGGGAGACCCTATGTGACCTTTCTTGTTTGTCATAATGATGGAAGGCGTGGGAAAAGAAATTTCAGAAACTACCAGGGATGGGGACATTAGGGGGCTCCAAATGCATGAAGGATGTTCAGCTAGCACGCACCAACAATTTGTAGATGATACCATTTTACATGGTATTTGATGAGCCTTAGTATTGTAACAAGAATGTTGAGACTCCCAAGGCTACTGACTTTAATTATCAACTTGACATATCTACAAACTTAAGAGGCATCGAAACTATATGTGCATCATACAATATGTCCTCCTGTTTCTGTCATGATGTAATGGAGTGCATATACTAAAGTCAAATCTTAAACTAATTGCAGAAAATGAAATGCTCGAAATGGAAACCTCAACCTATTGCAAGAAATAAAGTACAAGGAAAGAAACCTATTCTAATTGCATAAAGTAAATATCATGAACTAAATGTCAAACATCACATTTTAAAGAGTTTATATCCATTAATAGAGTTCATTGGATGTGGCAATCAAGAAAATCATCATTGTATTATCTAATCCATAAATATGTCCATTAGCACAAATTTCTGAAATGTTTTGCATGGGTAAAAAGACAAATCCTAAGTGGTCTTTAGTCTTCCCTAATAATTTATTTAAATCCTAGGGGTAATGATTCAACCCTAAGGGAAAATAACCAAGCTTCTTGAGCGAATCTGGGCAAGTAAATGCATGCTGGAAGAGTACTACAGTCAACTGTAGGATGTTACAAAATTACGACAGGAAGTTATAATTCATCGAATGACCAAGTAAATAAAATCCAAATTGGATGGGACAATTTTTTTTATTTACTAGGTTGTCTTAGGTCTCCATTCCAAATGTAATCACTCGAAAATACCTATGTTAACACATGCTAAAAAATAGCATAAATTTACTAGTATAAAATCTAGAAATTTGAGAACTAGTGAGCTAGTAAATCTATCAAATGCTTAACCTAATCAAGTGCAAATGCAATGGGGAAAATTTGGTTATTAAATAGATTTTTCTATATATAATTCAAGTGGAATAAACTTTATTGAAGCTCATTAGCATGCTCTAAAAAATGGTAGAAATTTACTATTATTTACCACAAATGAGATCAAGAAATCTAGATTTGGGAATAAGCAAACTAATCCAAGTAGCTCAATGATTACTACGGCCTTCCAAAGCTTTTCAAAGGATTATATGATTCTTGTGATCCTACAAAATAACTTACATGAACCATTTAACCAATCCTACAACAAGAAATCATTAATACTAAATGCAGAAATAAAAAGAAACAAGAACCAGACATGCATGTGAATAAGAAGTGAAAAGAAGAAAAACAAGTGATACAAAAGGGCTCTGAGGCTCCTGGGATGGCCAAGCCCAAGGAAGCTCAAATTCCTATGAAGGATACCAATATCTATAAGTTGAACATGCCACCAATATTCATTATTTCTATCAATACATTTACAGCCCTGCAAGAAATGACAATGGAGCTGCAAAAATACGTGTTCTCTCCACAAGAAGACTAATAAAATTCTATCCCTAGAGGAAAATTCGACTTGGTACTTATACAAAATTATTAGGAATCATTCCCCATGAAAGGAGGAACCTTTCCCACCAAAATCCCTTGATTAGTGGATCTCGTTCCCAATAATAGGAAAGTGCATTAAATGACAGGGAACACATTCCTAGATTTTTGCAATCGTTAGAGCTCCACAATCTGTGCCATAATTACAAAATATATTGTTGGTTTATTATTTAATATTGATCCTCCTTTAGTAGGTAGAAAGTCCCTACATTATCTCCTTCTCCAAATCTTCATAATCTTCCCAATATTCTCACAATATTCCACAAAAATAAATAATATTAAGCACAAATATGCAAGTATTCATAAACCTTCCTAATGAACGTATTAAAGTTAAAAATACATTATCTAATGCAAAAGAGAGCTCTAATGTGTTGAAGGATGGTTAGATGGGCCTTAATTTATGTTTAATTTAGAGCTATGGGCCTTAATTTATGTCTAATTTAGAGGCCCAGTATACCCCCTGCTGAAAGTGTTGCTCACCCTCTGAGCAAATTAGTGACCTCATTATGCCTCATTCATGACCCTAGTGGCCTCTCTCTTGTGCATTCCTCAGTACTTTCTGTTAATGATTTTGGTTGTAAGTTATACAAGGACAAGCACAAAAATGTAGTTGTTCTTTTCATGATTGTTTAATAGTCTTTCAAGAAAAAACATAACTTTCCTCTTTGCAAGTGAAATATGTTGGCTTGTATATCCATTTAATTCATATCGTCTCCCTTCATTCCATTTTCACTCATTTTTCGAAAATTGTTTGTGCATAGAAAATATCACAGTGTTTCTTGAAACCATTAGCCTACCTTCTTCCCCTTATTCAAGATGGGTTCTTGAAATTTTTTTAGTTTGGCAAGGTCTTCCACATCCCTTTCCAACCTTCTACTACCTTGTTCCACAATTTGCACACCTGTGAAACCTTCAAAATTCCTTTAGATGAGAACTAGGACATCCTGTAGTAATTCCTACCAAAGCTACAAGAAACCTTGTTTAAACCCATTTTGAGCAGAAATGATAGTTTGAGCCTAGGGTAGGCCCTCAACTTGACTTCCATGCCTTTCTCCCATTTCTATAACATCTTTTATGCCTTGGATAAAAGCTAGAAAGAGGTTAGAGACCTCTTGGAAAGCCTCTTTTCATCACCCCAGTTTGAGTTTTGGTTTGATGGTGAAAACCTTATTTCCTTTTGTTTCCTTTTTCTTCTCTCTTGTGGCCTAGATGATTGCCTAAAGGCCTTGGAGTTATTTGTTTTGATTAGGTCTCTCTTAGGCACTGTTGTTTTGGATTTTAGCACAATTTTTTCCTTTCTTCCTTCTTGTAGCAACATTCTACCTTCTTGTAGCATTCATTCCTCCTCTTTCAGGGTCTTCTAACTGTATGGGAGTGATGAGAAAAGATGTAGAGGGCCTAGAGGATGATGCTAGGGCTCAGAGGGAGTAGTGTAAGTTTTTGAAAATGGAGAGGATGCTTTATTTGTTTTTTTCAAGAAATTTTTAGGGTGAGATAGAGTGTAGGGTTGGTTCTTGAAAAATATTAAATTTTTTCTTATGAAATGGGATGGATGAATGATGGATAGATAGTAGATATGGAGTCGATGGAGGGCTTGGAGTGTTGTGGTGAATTGGCCTTTGTAGAAACTTTTTCTTTTAACTATTGTCCTCATTCCTCGAAATCATCACCCTTCATAATTTGGCTTTTCCACATTGCATGACTGAAGTAGTGAGTTGCAATTAACTAGTTGAAGGCGATTGAGACTATTGACCCATCCTTAGCTTATAAATACTCATCTCTCATGCATTAATGACAAATTTCTAACTATAATATGCTCAAGAGAAGAGGTAAAGAATATTGCATACCTGTACTTACCTGATGGTTGTTGGAGAGGCATGCATGTTGCTGCTAAGTTGATGATCGATCCCTGCTTCCCTAAAGGCATTGATTTTCTTTGCTTGCTTCTGCACAAGTCTTCATAGCTTGCTAATTCTTTGAGTAATAAGGTTGTTGTGTGAAATTTTCTTTCAAGTGTTCAATATTTTGTTGGTGGAGTGGATCGACTACTTCCCAAGTAGGATGTTCCCCCTTTTCAATCTTCAAAAATGGCTTCATGTTGATTAAGGTGGCTAGATCTTCTATTGTGCGAGTGAAAAAATAATTGATGTTGAAATCTGTTGTAACTGTGCAGGTTGCTTATAGGAGGAATCCTCTTCCTATATCAGTCATTTAATTCCTCTTCGAGACCTCATTGATGCATGTGGGATTGATGTAAATTTATAAGAGGTATAAGGATAGGATTAAAATCATCAAGAGGTGGTGTAGGTGGTGGAAAAGTTGATGACAGTTTTTATTTAATTTTTCATGTAAGGTAGAGTGGAATTTGAAGATGGATTTTAGCTAGATGGAGTGGATGAGTGATGAAATTGGTGTTGGGGGACCTATATCAACCTCCCTAAAGAAGACATGACCTTTTGACCCATTTCTCCAATCATATTTCCTCTTGTAGCTTCTTCTTGACCATCTTGTAGTATTACATGATCTTCATGTAGTAATTCAGGACAACCTCTTGTAGTAGACTTGTTTTGTCCATATCTCCCAAACAGTAGAATGGATTGACCTGAAATTTTTTGAGCATGTTTCCATAATCCTTATGAACCTCCCCATAGAGAAGTATTTTCCAATGGATGCACTAATATCTATAAAATTCAAAAATGGATGTAGGTGATGGAGGTTGATTTCATGAAAACTGTGCACTAGAATTTGTTGAAATCGCTTGAGCATGTTACCATCATCCATATGCATCTCCACCTAAAACAACTTGAAAAATGGATGCATGGTTTTCAAGATATGAAAAAAAAAAAATTTGCTCTATGTATTCATGTTTCCTATAGTAAAACAGAGCCTTCTTGTAGTATGTCAGGATAGAAAGGAAAATGACTAGTAGATGCTTGGGAATGATGAGTGGAAGGGCTTCGCTAGGCATAGACGTAAGGTCACTGTCAAAATTTCCATGAAATTTGACTTGAGGTGTACAGATATTTTTCCTTGTTATGTGAATGCTTTACAGCATATCGACAACAGCAAATACTCAACAATTTTGTATCAAATTTCATGAGAATAAAGCAACAAAACTTTTAGGGAGTTATCGGTAGGTTTGTAAACTTTTGGCATATTCAAGGCCCAAAACAATAGATGTAGATCCATGATGGTAGAAACTACTGAAAACCTAAAACTACTGTTGAAAAAACTACTGAAAACCATACACCTGGCATCTTAAACTGAAAATATCAAGAACCGTGAATCAAGTTTCAGAATTAAACAAAATACCATAATGAATGAACTTCTTGGTGAGTGTGAGAGATTTCATCATCATGTTTTTATTGACAACTTTTCGAACCAGCTATTAATAAGCTACTCTATAAAATAGTAAGTAGCATGATTGTCGAGCTCTTTGGATGCAGCAATGTGGAAATTGCCACAATTGAAGATAATTAAAAGCAAGTTGGGAAATGGCAATGTCTTTGTAATGCAAAATTCAAAACTAGCACAAGGTTTAGAATCCTTTTGAAGCAGATTGCAAGGTGCTTAAAATCTGCGTAATTGAATCTACAAGTACAATATTATGCGCACCTAGAGCACTGTAATGGCATTGATGTTAGATGTGAGGAATAACGTTGCAACAAAATCAGATGAGGATTCCAAATTTAGCTCATTTTCTCATAGTTTCTAGCCAAGTGGTCAGGTGAGAGCTTGTATGTCACTCCTCGCCCTTCCAAACACGCATTTAATAAATCAAAGATTGGTCTGTTATGGGGTCAAAGGCATTATTTGTAATAACTTAAGTTATTATGTAGCAAACTTGCTAACCAGTATGGTCAATTTTGTCTTCAAAGAGAACTACCAAGGTCTTGTTCTCCAATGGGAGTTAGAGCTAGATAAGTCTAGATCCAGAGGCAATTGATCTTATGCCTTTCCTTATAATAACGATTAGGTAACTATTGGTTAGGGGCATTCTAGCTAAGTATAAACTAAAAACAAAACCCACTCCAGATGAACAGGAATTGGATAAACAGATGGGCATAGCTAAATTGATGTTCCATAGAGTGCAGGTTGGTGTAGAGGGGCTCTCTTGCCTCATCAACTCCAGCTTTCATCTTTGAATGCACCTGCAGAATGTTCCAGGAATGATAAGTAAACTTTTCTTTTCACAAGTTTCAGAACTTAAGTAGCCATGACGACAGAGCTACCTACTACTGAAGAGTTTGTATTCTATATTTTTGAGAGATTTGAAGACAAAGTGTCATTCATAGACAATATAGGAGAAACTTGATTGGGTGTTGCAAGCACTGAGATTCCCTGCTCACTAGCACTTCCGCTGGTACTGCTTTGAAATGTTTCCAAAGATTTAGGAGTAGGTGGTTTGTCAATAAGAAAAATCCCCTCCAGCATCTAGACAACTTTCCCCATAGTCGACCATTGTGAGGGTTGCTCCTGAATACACCAAAAGCTAAATTGAAGTGCTGTTATTACCTGATCAAGATTAATATCTCTACCAAGCTTTTGGTCTGTAATGTTTTGAATTTTTCCTCTTTCAAATTCCTCAAACACCCACTGAGAATTTCTTCCTCGACGTCGAGGTATCAAAATTATTTTTACTGCTTATGATATCCAACAAAACTATTCCATAACTAAAAACATCAGACTTGGTAGTGATGGGTAAATTGGCAAGCCATTTTGGAGCCAAGTATCCTCTTGTTCCCCGAACACTAGTCAATGAACGCTTTCATTGACCTTTGCGATCGATGAGCTTGGAGAGTCCAAAGTCAGAAACATTTCCACTAAAATTATCATCTAGGAGGATTTTCTCAAGTTTAATATCACAATGAACAATGCAATCCCTGCAATCTTCATGGAAGTAGGTGATGCCCCTTGCAGTTTCAAGGGCTATACTGAAGAGTTGATCCCAATCTAGCATCCTGGATTTCAATGAACAACATACCTATGTTACGGCTTATGAAAAATTAATAAATTAAAACATAAAATCATATTCGAAGTTCAAGGCAAATGTTACGGTTTATCAAAACTTAATAGATTAAAACATTAAATCTTATTTGAAGTTCAAGGCAGCTTAACTTGTGGACTTTTGCATTAACATGTGGAATTTTGCATTGAACACCTATTAACCTAATTCCTACTTGCATTGCCCACTTGCTAAAATTCCTTATTCCAATAATTAATAACATAATATAAAATAGGGATATGGAGATATCATGTAACTTTTGCCTTCCACCATTAAAAAGACCTATTGATATGTATGCGGTATTCAGCTTCGACTTACAATAGTAACAATAAACCAGACTTTGATCATTGCTTCGACTTACAATCGCAATAATAAGCCATACTTTGATTGATGCCAACAATAATGCTCGTCTAGACTTCACTCGATCAACAACAACGGATAAAATCTGGCTTCACTCGATTAACAACAATGGATAAAACCTGATTGGGGTAAAGTGGTGAGAACGCAAATTATTTAGGCATTGAAAGCAATAGAGCGTCCTCTTCAGTAGGGCCTGGCATCATTGCGAGCGGAATATGGATTCTAGCCCCTGCTTGAGCATTAGCGTAAGAGTGAGTGTGCTTCAATGTGACCAGATACATGTATGTTCCCAGATACATGCATGTTCTCTTTTTTTTTCTATTCTATAATAGAGATGCAGGGAAGATGCTGAGTTACCAAACAAGAGACAAAGTAGTTTCAGTTGGAGAAGCAGCAAGATTCACTAGTAAACTGTTGTCAGGGGAGACAAAGGCCACATTTCTTTTCAGCGGGGCAACATTATTTTTATGCATAGGGGATACATAAACCAGGTTTGATTAACAGATGGTTCAGCCATCCTACACTGTTTATGTAACTTCATTCACAATCAAGTGAGTATATTGTTGTTTCATCCACCCCATCATACTTTTGTAATTGAGTTTCATCTCATGGATGTTTATTGGAATCACGTGCTTGTTTTCCCTTTCAAATACATAAAATGTTCTTTAATTTTCAAATATAGTTTCATCTGAGATGTTTATTGGAATCACATGGTCATTTTCCTTTTCAAATACATAAACTGTGCATTCATTTTCAAATACATAAATTGTGCATTGTATGAATGGTATGTATAACCATGATTTTAGATGCACGAGCTACTCCAGGCATAGTAGAAGGATAAGAAAGGGTTATGGAGGAGAAGCAAGGGTTATGGAGCCTAAATGATCCATTGAACAGATCGTCATCGCCCTTGAAAAAATCACAGAGCTATAGATGACAGGGTGATATGTGCAATTTATTCAGCCTCTCTGCAAGCTATGGATATGGAGTGCTGGTTATCAGAAAGAGAGACATGTGCAGAACATTCATCTAGCTTCTCAAAGTAATGATACCACAACAACATGGAGTCCAGTTAGAAGTATCAAACACTCAGAAGCAACAATTTGTAGGGCAACCTAAAGGGTAAGGTGCTCAGGCCTTCAACAATGGTGAATCCTTCAACAATGTTGAAGCCAAACCAACTAAAGAACATTTGCAACAATTTTGTTTCTAGATCTCTCCTATCCAAACACTGCTCCTCCCTTGGTTTTTCTCTACTCCCTTTGTTTTCCTCCCTTGGTTTTCCTTCGCCACGCACCTAGAGAAACAAAAGTATGAATATGAAGACACTGCAGTCCAAACATGTTGTCCAAGTTTCCAAATCTCTCTTGTCCAAACACTGATCCTCCCTTGGTTTTTCTCTACTCCCTTGGTTTTCCTCCACCATGCTCTTGGAGAAACACAACTATGAATATGAAGACACTGAAGCAACATGCAGTAATGGGTGGCAGCAGGTGGCAACTTCAACCACTTATAAATTAGTTCAATATTTTGACACTTCCAAACTCTGTTAGCATTTCATACTGCTAGACTAATGCTAGAATTAGTTTAAACTAATTCAAAATAGTTTCGAAATATGAATGACACCAAGAAAATATACTATATGCTTATAGCCTCTCTGCCTCAGGAAGAGGCCAAATAAGACCATGAAAAAATAAGAATATAGTTTTCAAACCACATAGTGCGGACTGAAGTAAAAACATAGTAAATATTAACCAGAATTAATGTTATATCGGTCGATTCTAATTACTATAGTCCATGTCATCTGCCAGATGGCAGGTGTTATAGACATTTTTGGGCACTACAACCCCAATTAAACATGTCCATAAACCAAGGGCTCCTAAGTCCCTAAAAGCATTGTTCCATACCCTAAAAGAACAAGGTCAGCTGATTACATCATCTCCCAGAAGTTCTCCATGAAAAAACTGCTCAGAACTGGTCAAAACTAGACCATCTCACCTGCTCCATGGTCAAAGTGCGATGCATCCCACCTAATGCACACGGGAGGTGTGATGCATACTGAAAATCCCTTCTATGGGGTGCGATGGGCGAGAGTGGACAAATGGCAGAGTCAGTCTACGAGGTGGATGATCATGGAATCTTCCAGAAACTTCTCCTGTGACACTTGCCTCTCTGAATTCGCCTAGGGATGAGTAAGAGATCATCAATCTCCAAGTGTCATCAAGAAATATCAGAGAGAGGACACTAATCAGAATCCCAGAAGCTGACTCACCCCCCTGCAATCATCTATATATGGATCCCTCATCCCAGAGATCTAAGAGGCTGTAATTTTGTATCTTGTAAGGAAGTGTTGTTGGTTTCTTGTTGGAATATCATAGTGTTTGGTGATCTAAGCTTTTCATGATGTGAAAGAAGGGATTTCATGCTAGAGGGTGACGCTGGGTCAGAACAATTGGTTGTAATCCTCTTTGCTTATTCTTGATATTAATAAAGCTATTCAAGTTTTCCTCCACATTCTTGTATGTTTGATGATATATGCATTTGTGTGGTCAATATACATCTGGTCCTTGGAGGAAATCCTAGTCCTTTCTCCTCTTGGGGAGATGTTGGTGCACCTCATATGGCCACATTGTCACTTCCAGGATTGACAATTGGCTTGCTCGTATGGCTCTTCTCGACCTCCATCGTTCAAAACACCGTGACTCCTAAACAATAAAATCAGCAGCTAGATGATACTAAAGTTACCCCCCAACCTTCTACTTCATCTGATTCTCCCTCTCCTCCTTCCTCTTCACTTGATAATGCCGGTAAGGCCCAAAACCAAGTAACTAAGAAGAAGAAGGAGAAGAAGAAGAAAGAAAAGAAGAAGAAGGAGCCAAAGGCAAAGAGGGGAAACCACGCATCGTCTAGCGAAAATCCACACACTACACCATCCAAACCTAAATCGCCATTTGTCATTTGCAAAGGAGACCACTATCATCAAGATTGTCCTTGCATCCCTCGGATCTTAAGAGACTGGTCTCCCCGTTTGCACAATCTGGTGTCATCGACCTCTGATGATCATGTTGAGAGTACACCATCAACTAGTGAAAATGAAGTCCCTGGAAAAAAAGGAAAATGTAAATTTCCTTGTAAACTGTGTGAAGGTGATCATGCCCTCCACTGTTGTCCCTTCCTCGACGAAGCTAAAAGAGTTTTGGATGACCGTCTAGCTTCACTGTTACGGCTTCCTCCTGGATATAAGAAACTCTTGCCAAGTCCATCACTAGTTGAAAATCTGACTAACACGCCATTGTGTTCAGTCGAAGCACCTGCCATTGAAGATAAACCCGCTGAACCCATACCAGATGAAAGTCAAAAGGTTGAGGCGACAGTCGACCCAGTCTTGTCTTCGAAAGGTCCATCTTCAGATGACACAATCACCGAAGAGAATGAGAACGACACTTTCCAAATTCTTTTCGTAAACACAGACTCTGATGAACATGGGGGCAGTCTACCCGTTCCTTTACCACAGGAAGGAAGTTCGTCAGAGTCGTATCCGGCCATCTATTTGGTCCCACCTCCAATCAACCTAGTCATTTCTTTCAATTGGAATCTACTAGGCAGACCCCGGGTACTGGCCAATGTACCATTCCGAATCATTGTACAAGCTTACAAAATGATCATGGTCAGTACCATCATAGATGAAGGGCTTTCTGTGAGTATCCTTTCCTCAATTGCTTGGGAAGCGCTTGGTTCACCATCGCTTCTGCTTGAGATGAGAAATCTGACAGGCTTCAACAAAGGAACCAATCAACCATTAGGGATCCTTCCCAATGTGCCCATAACGTTGAGAAGGAAAATCGTTTACATTAACGTAATGGTAGTCCGAGGACCTATAGAATATAATCTACTCCTGGGACGCGACTATATTTATAGCATGGGAGCCATTGTCTCCTCACTCTTTAGAGTAATGTGTTTTCCGCATGAAGGCAGAGTGGTCAAGCTCATAGACCAATTGTCATTTCCCAGCTCACACATAGCTAATAGTCAAATACCATCCATAAATGGTTTTTTCACGCAAGGAATGTCTCATCAATCTCCAGTCCATCCACCTGATGAGCGCGAGTGATTCGGGAGGACATGACTGAATCCCAGGGGGCATGCACCCTGGTCTGTTTCGGCAGAAAAACCTTGGGTATGGGGTAGGTTTCCGTGGAGGATATATGACTAGTCTGACACACCCATACATTTAGGAAAATGGGATTAGACTGGAATAATATTCCTTCATCGAGATTAGGAGGTTGGGATTTATAACCACCCTAGTCCAGATGGACTAAGCCAGGAAGTGTTTCTATCTGCGGTGTGGATGGAAATTATCTTGCGGAAGCAGGAACTTCTATATGGTAACCTGGGAATTTTTCACCATGCTTGGGGGCATGCAAACCTTTTTGCATGCAAGTGAAGAGCGACCATTTATTTTCTTAGTTTGTAGATTTTCAAACCCTTTTAACTTGTAGGATTGGTCGTTCCTAACTTGCATAAAGAAAGGATCCGGGGAAAAGCTTTGTAAGGTGCAAGCTCCATAAAAAATGGCATCTTAGATGAGATATCCTTATTATATGACTGGTACGAGTAGTTTTTATGTGGAGTTCAAGCTCATTAAAAATTAAACATAAGCAATGAGCAAATGTTCCCCCAGAGTTTAAGCTCATTAAAAAATGAACCAATTCCGGTAAATAACCATTGTGAATGCATTATCATCAGCTTTTGAGCCCTAGTCGTGTTCTCATCATCACCTCCACTCTGTTTTAGCCGATCATTCACCTCCATTTGATATTTTACCCCTCTTGAGGAACAACTATGAAGAGTGATCTTGTTAGCCATCCTTGTGACACTGCCGTGATTGGAAAATTCCAAACTTTACTTGGAATCAGCTGCTACCCGAAATTATCACTCGTTCCTCAAAAACGAGTCTCCTTTAAGCTCTTTTCACCTGACTCGTAAAATATGAAAAGATGGTCGAGCGATTGGCCTCTCCAGCTCGTTAAAGTGACTGGAAGTGCTATCCCTCTTCTAGATTTTAATCTTTTTGGACCTGAGGGATTATTACACAAAAAGATCGAGCGCTTGTCTTGTTCGGCTCGGTAAAATTACCGAAAATTCATCCCTTTTGTATTATTTTATACTTTTTCGGACTTAAGGGATTACATGACGAAAAAGGATTATTGGAGTTTACTTTATGTCCCTTTCAGACTCTCTAAAATTTAAAACGTCCGAGTTAACTTTGTTGTTAAACTCGTTAAAACTGAATAGCGACAAACTTGTCCATACAGACAAGAACGAGTTTCACTATCGCTAGGCTCGTTAAAATATAGCGACGGGTTTGCCCGAAGGGCAAATTATAGAACAAGCATATGTTATCCTCCTCAAGCTTGACAAAAATAAAGAGGTACTGGTCAGCAATGACTGGGGAAAAATTGGGAAGAAAACTTGAAGAAACTTTATTGGTAGCAAGTCGCTCTTGAACATGACACTTTCACTCAGCATCCGAGTCGGGTTGGGTTGTTTCGTTCACTAGTCATATCACCATTGGTCCATCACACCATCCATATTTGGGGTTAACACTACAAATCCATCATGTCAGTGTCACCAGTATGTTCAAGAGAAGTTGCTCAGAGAATTCACTTGTGTCTCATCCGTTGCAATACATTCACACTCCATTCTTTTATGAACGCCACCCTGAACCCTATATCATCAAATCTTTTTCACCTCCAAAATCATTTACTCTGTTCCGTGTCGTAGATGTGGGATTCATTAAGGCCCTCCTACGGCGGGTCGCTTCTTGTCGACATCATCTCATTATCCAAGAAGTCGACTTAGGGACAACCCTTTCAGTACTTTGAAGCTTGCATGCCTCAATGGCAAGTTTCTCACTTCTAGTGATATGTTTACATCAATGGCCTTCGACCAAAAGATTTTCCGTGGTGTTCGATGCCAAGTCCCTTATTCACACCACGCGAATTGTACTGTAGTACCTTGAGGGTCATCATCATTATCAGTGATTCCTCTCGCGCTTGTTAACAGATTACATCAATGGCTGGTAATCAGGCGATGTCTTTCCATGTTCGACTCCAGAACATCTTTCACATGGATTGACTTGTACTCCGAGTGAAGATTGAACAAGTTTGAAGACCCCAGATCTAGTTTCATCCATTCGGGCTGCAATATATTCAGGAAAATAAAGACATCAAATGTACATTGTTGCCGCACGAATGATCATCCGAATCAAAGGATGATGACCCTATTAGAATCATCAGTCTCCTGCGCAGACGGTTGTCTGTCTTATGTACATGAAAATGAATTTATAAAGCTGAGCATGGGAATGCCCGCCTCAGCTAGATCATGAAAAATATTATGAAGATAATGTATTGTATTGTATCTCATTACAGGTCACTTCCAGCTCGAAAAAACTTCGGATCCTCATGATAAATCATTTCACCCGACATCAAAGATTAACGACCTCATGCTTCAGGGGGAAACTATTATAGACATTTTTGGGCACTGCAACCCCAATCAAACATGTCCATAAACCAAGAGCTCCTAAGTCCCTAAAAGTGTTGTTCCATACCCTAAAATAACAAGGTCATCTGATTACATCATCTCCCAGAAGTTCTCCATGAAAAAACTGCTCAGAACTGGTCAAAACTAGACCATCTCACCTGCTCCATGGTCAAAGTGCGATGCATCCCACCTAATGCACACGGGAGGTGTGATGCATACTGAAAATCCCTTCGATGGGGTGCGATGGGTGAGAGTGGACAAATGGCAGAGTCAGTCTGCGAGGTGGATGATCATGGAATCTTCCAGAAAATTCTCCTGTGACACTTGCCTCTCTGAATTGACCCAGGGATGAGTAAGAGATCATCATTCTCCAAGTGGAATCAAGAACTATCAGAGATAGGACACTAATCAGAATCCCAAAATCTGACTCACTCCCGTGCAATCATCTATATATGGATCCCTCATCCCAGAAATCCAAGAGGCTGGAATTTTGTATCTTGTAAGGAAGTGTTGTTGGTTTCTTGTTGGAATATCATAGTGTTGGGTGATCTAAGCTTTTCATGAGGTGAAATAATGGCTTTCATGCTGGAGGGTGACGCTGGGTCAGAACAATTGGTTGTAATCCTCTTTGCTTATTCTTGATATTAATAAAGCTATTCAAGTTTTCCTCCACATTCTTGTATGTTTGATGATATATGCATTTGTGTGTTCAATATACATCTAGTCCTATATTGTTTATGATTGTAGATCTCTGTTCTTCGATAGTATTATGCTTCTTTGATTCCACAGGTGCTCTTTGAAGCTGGGTAAATGAAGGAGAAGCGGCAAGGATCTGTCAGAAGGGAGAGGAACCAAGCAAGGAACCAAGTACAAGATTGAGGTTGGTGTCCTTCATTCCACTCTCATCTACTTCTCATAAAGGAAAATGAAATTAGTTTTGGTTTTTTTGTTTCTAAGATAGCTACTAGTCTTAGTGGGACTAGCAACTCTGAGTGGACACTAGATTTCCCGATAACAGCAGGGACTAATAATGTATGTTTGAAAGAGAAAGCGAGTCCTTTCTTAAAAAATTAGGGAAGAAAGCTAGTTACCTATATACATCAATGATTAGGCATACCCCTTTAATATGGGAAACCAATGTGTAGACCAACCCTTAATTGATGAAGCCCCTGTTTTTTTTAGTCTATCGTTAAGTTGGGAAGAGACCTATAAACAGGTGTATTAAAGGGGGAGCCTCCCAGATGGATCCCAACCTAATCACTTTGGTCATGGTTCTCAGAACATCATGGATACTTAAGTTTTAGGATTAGAAAGAGTTTGGGTCATTAGCATAGTGATACTAAGTAAATTAGTAAAATAAATTATTTTATATTTTTATAATTGAGCCTAGAGGCGCATTCTACAACCTAGTATGACCTTGATGTGTATGTCATGTCCTCAAAAAATAATTAAATAACTTTCACTGTTTGGATGCCCATTGGTTTTTGTTGCAATCCAAAACATCTCAAAGACTTTGGTAATATATCAACTTCATGAGATTATGGGTAGGAGAGCCTTTAGAAGGAGGAGACTTGTTGTTGAGAACATGAAAGGAAATTGGATGATTTTAATGGTAAAATAATGATTTGAATGTCTATAATAGTGAACAAACATTATTAAACTTCTAACTTTATTGTTGACACCTAATCATTAGGATTGGGTGAATAACTAAAATTGATGTAAATAAATAATAGAGAATGTGAATAGTCACCAGGAGATGAAATGAATAGTCTCTCCCTCATGTATATAATAAATAGCAACCTAAATGAATATCAACGAATTGTTTTTGAGGAGTTACTGCTTGGTCTAACATGGTATTATAGCCAGCCATTTTTGGTTTTTATCTGCCATTGTAACTCCCTTCTACCATTTTTCAGAAATCTGGGTCTGCCCTTTGCGTGATAATCTAGGTCTGCCCTTTGTCTGATAACTGGGTAACACTTCCACTGGCCTACTATGTTGCTCCTATCGCTGCTCCATCTGCTATTTACCATTATTCTCTGACATGGTATTATTCTCTGTACCTCGTCGCTATTTTCCTGGTTGCGTATCTATGTATGGTGCACTTGTTTAGTATTGGGATTACTTTCTCTGCTCTTTGGCTACCTATCAGTGCTCTTCAGGGTGTTGGAAACGCTTTTGAGCCTCTTCAGGATTTACGCCTCCCTCCATACGCAGCCTCAGTCTACACGCCTACCTCCACGTTGCTAGCTAGCGTTGTAGAAATTTTGAATAATATGACACATATTCACAGAGATTATCCTGATTATACACTTATAAGCGGAACATGCATAATTCATAACCTCCTCTATGTTGATCATCAATTTACAGAAGCAGAAACATTCACAGGCACACATAAAAGCATCAATCAAACTCATTAACACAGTATGTATCCCAGGGAAATCATCTCGCTAAAAACCCCAACTATCTGTATATTATATTGATTGAATCATGTAACATTACAAAGTACAATGCTTATCACAAGCAATCCAGTACCAGCTTCACCTGTTACACACAATACAGCTCAGATTTGATCTCCAAATCTATTCCACTGCTTGCCTGCCTCCACTGCTCAATACCTGCTCAAGGACTGATGAGAATGGTTTACCAAACTCGTATTTCACCTCAAAATAATCACTCACACTTTGTTGGACGTGAGCAAAGGCTACAATACTGGGCAAATACGTGAGCAAACTCATTGGCATACTCAATCCCTTGATTGTGCAAGATCTGGTGCACAACTATAGTCACAACTGATAGTAATCTGATTCTCTACCACCTGTCCCTGTTGAACTAAACATGCACTGACATGCAACTGAGTTAACTGATGTATTCATTAGTTGCATCATGAGTTAATAATTAGTTTAACAACTCATCATTAGTCTATCTGCAGTTAGACTAACTACAACTAGTTTAACCAAGTCAAACTGAACACAACTCCATCAATTCCACAATCAACTCCACCAAACTCAACTGATTGAGTTCTAACTGAAGTCATGCATGCAACAACTCAACTGACTCATAAGAAAAGCGTATTTCCTTCTGACAGCTGCATGTTCCACCTCTGTAGCTCAAACTGAAGTGCTCCAAGAGAATAAGATCAAGTTTATAGTCCAAATATTATTATGAGACAATAATATTTGACTTTTCTATTTTTGACAGCCAGTCTAAAAATAGACTTTGATCACTCACACTGTGATCACTCACACTTTCATCAAAAATAGAAGTCCATCTATTTTTCCCAACTTGACCAATCATCCATAAACAACGACCTGCAATCCATAAACATGATCCATATGTCTCAAAATAGACATAGTCTAAAAATAGACTTGCGCCAAAAATAGCCTGTGGGCCCACTTAGTGAAGGCGACTCTTTTCACTAAGCTCCATCATCTTGTTGCACTCTCAACAAGCATTTCTTGTTGCACACTTTTCAACACTCCCTCTCAACAAGAAAGGCTTCCTCTCAAACCCGATCCTGTAACTCTGGAATGTTCTCCATGCAACACATCTGGCCGGTCCACTTGCTCTGTCATCAAAGTCTCTGACTACTATTACCTCTGTCGACTGAAACTCTGCATCTCTATGCTCTTCATTATTTGACTGCTCTAGCCTCTGTCACTTTGATCTCTGACTACATTCATGTTGCTGCTGGTTCTATCTCCCAGCATTGCATCCGCACTGCACCTCCCAACTGACCTCCCTGTTTGGATAGAAACATCCTCTGATGCTGAAGCTCTACCTGCTGCTGACAAGTGCTCCCTCTCTGACATCTGCGCTATTGCAACATCTCCATGCATCTCGCACCATTGCACACCTCTCTGTGCCACCTAGCACTGTGCAAAAAACTTGTGCCTCTCGCATTGCTGCAGCCTGCTAGCTATGCACTGTCCTAGGATTCCCTGCACTGTCGCTCTCTCTGCCACTCCATCCGCATCTATCTCTACCCAATCAGTCAGTTCCTGCTACTACACATTTGGGGCTCCCGTAGCAAGGTCTCATCCAAGAGGTTGGGTACCTCAAGGATCCTGCCCCTCCTCCTTGGGACAATCAATCCACATCACCCCACCTCCTACCTGGAGGTATGGCTGCATGCGATCCCTCAGCCCACCTGGCTCAAAGTTTCCCCCTACTGGAGGTCTTTGCATGAGTAGATGTCTCTACTCGATCTCCTCTCAGCTTCCCTTGTTGTGGCTCCTCCACAACCTCCTGAAGCTGCTGCACCAATCGTGGCTCCTCCACAATCGTCTGAGAGTTCTTCTGGCTCTGCATGTTGAGAGGTAATTTATGCTCCCTCTCAACCACCAAGTCTCCATCAGTTGCCTCACTGCTCAAAGCTTTGCATGCATCTTGAACCTCAAGAGCATACAAGTTCCTGACCCGTGAACCAATCTCATGACAACGAAAGCATCTCACCTTTGACTTGTCAACCTTCTTCCCATCACTGGAAGAACAAGATTCGAAAAGAGAAACCTTCTCCTTCCCCTTCTTCGCCTTACTTGCTAAGGCACAGTTCTCCTCATCCTACATGGATGAAGAACCGTCTCTAGTGCTCCATCTAATCTCCTCCTGCATCAAATCCAACCATAGTCGTTCCCAATTTGGCAGTTTCTCCCTTCCATTCACTGAGTCCTGGTAGCTATGCCAACTCTTAGGAAGGTCAAGGAGTGCTAGACTCACCATCCTCATCCAACAGTCAACCCCACACTTCCTAGCTCATCCCAGCATTGGGTGAACTTCGTGAGATACTGGGGCATACTGTCTCCATTCTCACACTGAATGTTTCTGAGTTTATCTCTTGCTTTGGAATAAACAAATTCCACCAGCTCAAAACTCAACCACTTCTGATCTAGAATTCATGAGAACAAAGTATTTCATGTACAGAGATCGACTGTCTGGGCATTCACCAGATATCTCACCTTCCAAAAGAAGGATGAATCCAGAGGCTACCTGGCCCGATTACAGACTCTGCCTGAAGAAATAAATTGTAAACACTTTCTGAATAGTAGATCTGATGATCAATCCTCGCTTTGATATCCTGTAGAACTTTTCCTACAAATCAAAGGCTCCGATACCATGTAGAAACTTTTTCTACAATTATCTAGCTCTAATACCATGTAGAAATTTTGAATAATATGACACATATTCACAGAGATTATCCTGATTATACACTTATAAGCGGAACATGCATAATACATAACCTCCTCTACGTTGATCATCAATTTACAGAAGCAGAAACATTCACAGGCACACATAGAAGCATCAATCAAACTCATTAACACAGTATGTATCCCGGGGAAAGCATCTCGCTAAAAACCCCAACTATATGTATATTATATTGATTGAATCATGTAACATTACAAAGTACAATGCTTATCACAAGCAATCTAGTACCAGCTCCACCTGTTACACACAATACAGCTCAGATCTGATCTCCAAATCTATTTCACTGCTTGCCTGCC
This sequence comes from Pinus tabuliformis, assembly GCA_031772625.1. Classification (NCBI taxonomy): domain Eukaryota; kingdom Viridiplantae; phylum Streptophyta; class Pinopsida; order Pinales; family Pinaceae; genus Pinus; species Pinus tabuliformis. The sequence continues at coordinate 255,461,885 of CM062820.1, read as the reverse complement.
TCCACTGCTCAATACCTGCTCAAGAACTGATGAGAATGGCTTACCAAACTCGTATTTCACCTCAAAATAATCACTCACACTTTTTTGGATGTGAGCAAAGGCTACAATACTGGGCAAATACGTGAGCAAACTCATTGGCATACTCAATCCCTTGATTGTGCAAGATCTGGTGCACAACTATAGTCACAACTGATAGCGATCTGATTCTCTACCACCTGTCCCTGTTGAACTGAACATGCACTGACATGCAACTGAGTTAACTGATGTATTCATTAGTTGCATCATGAGTTAATAATTAGTTTAACAACTCATCATTAGTCTATCTACAGTTAGACTAACTACAACTAGTTTAACCAAGTCAAACTAAACACAACTCCATCAACTCCACCAAACTCAACTGATTGAGTTCTAACTGAAGTCATGCATGCAACAACTCAACTGACTCATAAGAAAAGCGTATTTCCTTCTGACAGCTGCATGTGCCACCTCTGTAGCTCAAACTGAAGTGCTCCAAGAGAATAAGATAAAGTTTATAGTCCAAATATTATTATGAGACAATAATATTTGACTTTTCTATTTTTGACAGCCAGTCTAAAAATAGACTTTGATCACTCACACTGTGATCACTCACACTTTCATCAAAAATAGAAGTCCATCTATTTTTCCCAACTTGACCAATCATCCATAAACAACAACCTGCAATCCATAGACATGATCCATATGTCTAAAAATAGACATAGTCTAAAAATAGACTTGCGCCAAAAATAGCCTGCGGGCCCACTTAGTGAAGGCGAATCTTTTCACTAAGCTCCATCATCTTGTTGCACTCTCAACAAACATTTATTGTTGCACACTTTTCAACAAGCGTTCCGTTGCCATACCTCCGCTAGCCAACTTGTTGTTGTATAACAGTGCTTTCACATAAGTCCGCTAGCCAATTTGTTGTTGTATAACAACGCTTTCATATAAGTCCGCTAGCCAACTTGTTTTTGTATAACAGTGCTTTCACATAAGTCCACTATCCAACTTGTTGTTGTATAACAATGCTTTCACATAAGTCTGCTAGGCAACTTGTTGGTTTATAACAGTGCTTTCACATAAGTCTGCTAGCCAACTTTCTATTGTACAACAACGCTTTCACATAAGCCCGCTAGCTAGTTTGAAAAAAAAGGAGTACCTGTCTCTTGATTTGCGTCCCCAGGAGACTTGTGCTATCAGGTGACAGCTTACCAAGCATTAGGCATCATTGAAGAATGAGAGACAGAAAAAGAAAGAGATGAATCTTCCAATGAGAAAGTATGCAGTCAAGGTGTAAAGCATAAGATTTGATCTTTCATGCAAGTTACTCACAGGATGATTCACTTTTGAGCAGTTGATATTGTTTATCTTTTATTGCAACCATATTCTAATGCAAAAATAAAAAATTGGTGATATTCTATATGCATAGAATATAGTTTTGCTCTTTGTATATTAAATCATTTCTTACCTAATCAAGAAGGAAGAATAAGGCTATATTATTTTGAAGCACATTTTTCCAGTAGAAGTATTTTTTTACAGTACAAAATTTTTACAATGCATTCAATCATATCCATTGTGGGAATAGTTCTCACTAGAAAGGAGAACTATCCTGAGTGGTCCCAGATGATAAAACACACCCTCATTTTCCATAATTTGTGGAAAGGAGTGTGTATTGGAGATGGAGACAAAGAGCCAAAACAACCTACCTCAGACAAAGAGATCACCATTTGGTAAAATAAGAACATCAAAGCTTATGCATTAATTGCAGCATCTGTAAGTGAAGAGGTGAGTCGCCATATTTTTCCATTTTCAACTGCTTTCAAAGCCTTATAAAAGGTAAAAGAACTCTGTGACTCACATTCTGCACTTGAAGTTGTTCAACTCACGATTAAACTCTTCACTCTTGAATTACAAAATAATGATCCTCTTTCTTTTACATCCGAAGTAAAATCCATAATGCATGATATCAAAACAACTAAGGTTGAATTGGATATTCCTCTTATTTCTTTTCTCAAGGAACTTTATCCTACTTACTCCAATTATCTTGAGTCATTGCAAGCAAATGGAAATCTCAAAGATATTACCTTTGACTCTCTTGTGAAAAAATTTGCTGAAAGAGAGAAAGCTTTTGGAAAGAAGACAACCCCTAAATCTTCTGAAGAGGTTGTGTGCCTTGCTCATAAAGAAAAGAATCTTGCCCAGGATTCTTCTAGAGGAAGAGGAAGATATTTCAGAGGCAAGGGGGGCAGACACTCTCAAGGAGAAAATTTAGATTTGCACTGCATACACTGCAAAAGAAATGGATCACATGATGCCTCTACATGTAGGTTATCTTGGGACAAAATTGAGAAGCAAAGAAACCAACCCAAAGGTAAAACTAATGACATAGACAAAGGTAAAGCACCTGAATCCACTCATTACGTTGTGGCACTTCTTTAATGCTTCACTTGCTTCTTGGAAAAATGATTGGTTGCTTGCTTCAGGAGCAACTTGACACATGACTCATAGAAAAGATTTTATTGAAGAATTTACTGACAATGTTGATGGAGTAGTATACTTTGCAGACCAATCAAAAAACAAGCCATCAGGGCTTGGTACAATCAAGCTCAAATTGCCTGGTTTTCCAGACTTTCTCCTGCATCATGTTCTATATCTCCCACAGCTGAAGATAAATTTGATGTCCTTGGTCCACATCTGCCAGCAAGGTCACTCCATTCATATGTTTGATGGCAAGCTTGAGGTGAGAAAAGCATATGACCACTCACTTGTCCTGAGGGGAATAGAAGAAGAAAGGCTTCTCAAGTTGTAGGGTACCTCTGCTCGTGCACAACATTTCTCATACAACTCTCATTATGAAGAAGGTACACTTCCATCAAGTTTATTATGGCATGCCAGATTTGGCCATTTGAACTATGAGAGCCTTCGCTTGTTGAAGAAAAATGGTGTTGCCGGTTTGCCTACAATTCCTAGGGAACTTAAGCAATGTGATGCGTGTATTCTAGGAAAGCATATCAAATAGTCTTTTCATGATTCACATTCAAGAGCACATAGAAAACTTTAACTCATTGATTCAGATTTATGTAGTCCAATGCCTGTTCCTTCTGCAAATGGAAACAAATATATGATGACATTTATTGATGACTACACCAGAATATGTTGGGTTTATTTATTGAAGAAAACATCTAGTGCTTTTCAAACATTAAAGAACTTTCATAAATGGATTGAAAATGATGCAAAATCTCATATTGGGTCTCTTCGCATTGATAATGGAAAAGAATACACTTCAAATGAATTTGAAAACTATCTTCGCCAACATGGGATTAAACATCAAACAACTATGCCTTATAATCCCCAACAGAACAGTGTAGCTGAAAGCATGAATAGGACAATCTTAAATATGGTGTGCTCCATGATGTTTTTCAAAAATGTAAAGTTGATGTTTTGGGCTGATGCAGTTCTATATGCTGTATATATAAAGAATAGATGTCCATTTAATGCTATTAGAAACAAGACTCCATATGAAATGTGGTATGGGCATGTTCCTTCGGTAAAGCATCTCAGGGTCTTTGGTTCCACCTGTTATACCGTGATACCAAAGGTACATAGAAATAAACTCGGTGCAAAAAGTCGTAAGTGTATCTTCCTGTGGTATTCAAACACCTCCAAAGCATATCGTCTCTATGATGAAGTCAATAAAAAGTTTGTTGTATCTAGAGATGTAATCTTTCTTGAATCATCCAAAACTGAAAATGTTGTTGAGCGGCAACTTGATCGCTTGGATAGATTCACAAATGAAACATCATTTCAAGAATTTGATAATCAGATTCCACATCTTGAAGGGGGGATTCCTATACTAAATCAACCTGTGGAATCTTCTTCTAAAGAACTCTCTCCCCCGCATGAAACTCCAACAACGGATGATACTTTAAGTGATGTGATTGATAGAATTGGGAGACTCAATCTTGATTCAGTCCGAACTCAATCAATGGAGCAGCCTAGACCATCTGAGAAAGGTCCCCCATGGCTGATAAAGACACTTGAAAGTCTTCATCCTGATGAGGTTGGAAAGACAGGAACTAGAAATTCAAACCATCAAAACGGAGGTGATGTAGATGACTCTGATTCACCTATTGATATGGATGTTTCTTATGATTGTGAATTGAATTTGTCTAAGATTTCAAACCAAATTCCTTCAAAGAAGCTACTTCTCATGATGAATGGAAAGAAGCGATGCAAAAGGAGTATGATTCCCTCATAAAGAATGGCACTTGGAAGCTGGTTGATCCTCCATTAGGAACCAAACCAATTGTTTGCAAGTGGTTCTACAAGAACAAGTATAAAGTAGATGGCTCACTTGACAAGCACAAAGCCAGGCTTGTGGAAAAAGGTTTTGCACACAAGGAAGGGGTTGATTATGAGGAGACTTTTGCCCCCACAGCAAAATGGGCTACCATCCAGACACTCTTTGCCCTAGCAGCTCAGAATAGTTGGAAAGTCCATCAAATGGATGTAAAAACTTCTTTCTTGAATGGATATCTAAAAGAGAATGTTTTTATTTCCCAGCTTGAAGGATTTGCTGTGAAAGGACATGAACATAAAGTATGCAAACTTGTGAAATCCTTGTATGGCCTCAAACAAGCACCACGATCCTGGTATGAAAAACTAACTGAGCATCTTCTGAAACTCAATTTCAAACATTATGATCTTAATGATGCAACTTTATTTGTCAAGAAAGTTGGCGAAACAGTTGTATATTTTGTGGTATATGTATATGATCTTTTGATGACAGGGAACAATGAAAGCTACATTGCATCCATAAAGAAGGAATTGGGGAAAGGTTTTGAAATGACTGATTTGGGCTATGTTCATTACTACCTTGGTATTGAAGCAAATCAACATCCAAAGTCCATATTTCTTTCTCAAAAGAAGTACATTGGATATCTGTTGAATAGGTTTGGCATGACAAAATGCAATCCTCTTACTACTACAATGGAACAAAACTTAAAGCTCACATCCATTGAAGGAAAAGAATTTGAGGATGCAACAAAGTATAGACAGCTTGTAGGAAGTCTCAACTACCTAACTACTACTAGACCAAACATTTCGTTTGCTGTTGAAATCCTCTCCAGGTTTATGCAAAAGCCTTGTGAGGGACATTCGTCTGCTACAAAAAGAGTTCTAAGGTACTTGAAGGGAACTCAAGACTTTGGAATCAAGTATACACAGGTGGATGACTTTAGCTTGATTGGATACTCTGATTCAGACTTCGATGGAGACAAAGAAACAGGGGTGTCTACTTCAGGTTATGCTATGATTCTTGGATCAGGATCTGTCTCCTAGAGATCATGCAAACAATCAGTCCCAACAGATTCCACAATAGAAGCAGAATATGTGGCAGCAACTGAGACAACAAAAGAAATTGTGTGCCTCAGGAAAATTCTTGAATATTTGCAGGTAAAACAAGTACAATCGGCTCCACTCATGATTGAAAATGCCTCGGAAATAAAGTTGGCCAAGAACCCAAAGTTCCATGATCGAACGAAGCACATCAATACTAAATATCATCTGATTCGACATCATGTTGAGGCCAAAACAATACATCTCTGCCATTGTTCCACTAATGAGAAAATTGCAGACATCTTCACCAAAACGCTTGGAAGAGAAAAGCTTGAAAGATTTAGAACAATGCTTGGACTCACCAACATCCCTTCAGATTAAGGGGGGGAATGTTGACACATAATCATCAGGATTGGGTGCATAACTGAAACTGATGTCAATAAATAATAGAGAATGTGAATAGTCATCGGGAGATGCAATGAACAGTCTCTCCCTCATGTATATAATAAAGACCAACCTAAATGAATATCAACGAATTGTTTTTGAGGAGTTACTGCCTAGTCTGACATTTATCAATGTTTTAGATGGTTTTACTTCAGTGTTTCTCTTTCAAATTATCCTCAACCAACAACCAATAGTTTGGGCTAAATATTTCTTAGTGTAGTTGAGTAAAGAATGAAAAGATATTCTTTATGATGTGGACTAGAGTGGAAAAGAGTGTCATGATTAATTAATGGATTAATAAGGGCCTATAGTGTTTACTATTTAGTAAATTAACTTTGACATGAGAGACATGGATTTGAACAAGTGAGATTACAGCCACACGACCCTTTTTTTCTGGGTGGTATCATGATCTAACTTTGGGTTGAAATTCTTCATTTAGTTCTATGGTTATGTGGTAAATTTCTCATCAACCACCACTTGTTTACTAAAGTCAAGTCTTTATTTCCATATAAATATTTGTGCTTGTTTACATACATAATATTTTCTATATACAATATATTAATGGATGAATTTGAAATATCCAATACTATTTTTCTTACATCTTTGTGACGAGAGGCATTGTATAACTCAATATAGGGGAGATGTGTAGCTATAATGTTAGAAAGTTTGTCAACAATTTTGAATTTTGGGAAAAATATATATAGAGATAAAAAAACAAAACAAAATTAGATGTCAACTTCATATGTCAAATTAAAACATATATAAATATAAAATGTAAAGTGTAAACAAGTTTCAAACAATTTCACCTAACAATTTTCTATCTCAGACATCTTAATTTGTAAAAAAAATGACAAACAAAAATTAATAATTGGATAACCATGCGCTCAAAAACTAATAGCTTAAATAAATATAAAGTACAAAACCATTGGCTAAAATCAAACCATGGGCAATAACGCTTTTCTCAAATATTCTTCAACACAATCAAATCTAGTAACTAAAAATGAATGGTTTAGTAAGTTATAGACTCAAGTGATATTTATATATAATATTTCATTTAATTGAAATTAGAAAATTTGTATAAAGCTAGGAGAAGCAATAGCTAGGTTTTCTTGAGCAGTTGCAGGTTGGTTCTAGTTCGTATGGTTTTCAGAGGGAGAGGGACTGGTTTTCAGAGGGAGAGGGACTGGGGCTCCCTCCAAAAAAAAATGTGGGAGTTGATGAAGATAAAGGTTCCAAGGTTGGTTTCAGAATTTTCACTGAAGGGTAAATAGGCAAAAGTCAGGGAGTGGCAGGGGCAGGTAATCACAGTGGGAATGGTTAGATAGGAGATGAGGACAGAGGTACAATATGTGACCAATCATATCAATAGATAAAGTCAATAGGGGCTAACAGGAATGGCCCATGCAAGCCCAAAACAGTGGTAATTAAAAAAGCATTGATCACAGATCCCTAGTCCCAAACCTTCAAGGAATGCATGTGAATGTATGCAATCATCATCAAGTTCATGGATCTAGGGCCCACAGAGAAAGAATTATGTCATTGGATCAAGCACCACTGGAAGCCTTGTCGTGAGATATATTTTCATTTAGGTTCCAAAGGTTTCTTTACAATGGTCTTTCCTTATCTGGAGGATAGGGATCGGGTCTTTGATGGAGGTCCTTATTTCTTTGCCTCTGTGGGACTATACATGCAGTCATGGAAAGAGAACTTTACTCCTGAAAAAGAGTCATTCACCAATGTTCTAGTTTGGGTCAGGTTGTATTCCCTAACCTTATATTATTGGCTACCCTCGACCTTGAAGCTTATAGGAGATACGTTAGCAAAGTTTGTCAAGATTTTAGATGTGACGTTGTAAGTAATATACAGATCATATGCAAATATTTGTGTGGAGATGGATGTGTGAGGTGCACTACCAGAAGTGATCAAACTAGAATTTCGGGATGAAATATGGCTACAACTTGCCGATTATGAACATATTCCCTTCAGATGTAGATGCTACCATGAGCACGGGGATCTAATTAGGGATTGTCCCCTAAATAGATATGAGGATCAAGGCAAAGAACAAGATCAGAAGCATGAAAAAGGATATGTAAATCCAAACACAAGGGGACGAGCCAAAAAGAGACATTAGAGACAAAATCAACTAGGGAGAGTGGCATTAAAGAATAGTTTTGGGACTCTTTCAAAGTAGAATCCCAAGGATAACAGTAATGAAGAAGATAAAAATCATAATCAAGAGGAAGAAAAGGAGGAAGGAATGACAGAATCCCCAAAATACCATCCTAAACATATGGAAATACATATCTAGTTAAATAATTTGAAGGGGATTCCAAAATGACCCCAAGTGAAGTGGGAATGAAGGACCTAGACCTATAGGACATAGTGGAAAGGTAAATACTTTGAAGGGGATTCCAAAATGACCCCAAGTGAAGTCGGAATGAAGGACCTAGACCTATAGGACATAATGGAAAGGGCAGGGATGGACTTACAAAATATTATGGAACAATGGAGAAAAAATGGTTTGGAGGCCATCCCAATAGAGCTTATGGATTGAATCTAATACCTTTACCTCATTGAGGAGTAAGAAAAACTTCAAGGATAGAAACGATCACATGAATTAATTGGAGAGATGGGAGTCAAGGCTTCAAAATCTCAAACCCTATCAACACCAACGCAAACGCAAGGGAAAAGAGGAAGGAAGTCAAAAAGTATAGCCCTTTAAGAATTGGGAGCAATGTTGACCAAATCGGGTAAGATGAGAGCTCTAAGCTTGCCTCCTAATCTCCATAGTTAAATATTAAAGTTGTAACATGGAATGCAAGAGGCATCAATATCCTACTAAAACAAATATTGTTAAAGAAAAAATATAAAAATGGAAATGTCAGATCTTGTGTTCCTACAAGAAACGAAGCGCTCAATAGAGAAGATTAAGGAAGTGAATAGGAAATAGGAGGAGTTTACATACTTAGAGGTGGAATCTCAAAGTATTGCAGGGGGACTAGTTACCTGGTGGAACCCACAGGTTTTGAATCTATTAGATGCAGAAAGAATTATATTTTTCCTATCTATGGAGATGCAGATAATAAGAGTCCCTTGCTCAATTATGGTCACAAATGTTTATGGTACGCAGAGGATAGATGAGAAATTAAGCTTTGTTAACACCCAGGTTGTTCCCTATGACTCCCAAGGGAATACGGCCGGGGTAACCACTAACCAATCTTTGGACGACAGTTTCTAGCCAAACTGTAGTGAGAAAGGGCTCTCTCTTTATAATTTATCTCTGTTTGTAATGATTTTAGGCTAGCTATAAGTTCAGGTCTGTTTTAAGTTTTTTGCTTGGATGATAGTTTCAATCAAGGTGCTTATGTATTTTCCAAAGAGTTCTAGTCCATTGGGCTATGGAGTCAGTGGTCCTTTAGTTTGGTGTGCTGATTTAACAAAGAAATGAAATTGCAGAGCTGGGTTACCGTCTTAGAAATGATGCTATGAATTTGTGGTTTAGTGTGATATGCTCAGAATATGAAAGGCGCTTAAGGATCTTTCATTAAACTGAAATACTGAAATAGTGATAAAGAGATAATGTTACCTAGAAGCAGTGAAGGATTTCTAAATAGCATTTACAATAAAGATTTAAACAAAACATGAGCATTTAAGAATTCATGTCCGTTTAATTCTGAAGAAAACATTTACAGCAAAACAAGATTGAGCACAGGGTGTGAAGGAAACATATCCTGCACTATTCTTTTTCTTTATTGCTAGATTTGATGAAAACATGAGCATGTAACAATGTAGGAAAACAAAACAGAGATTTAAGAAAACATATCATTCCACCAGACAACACAAGAATTCTGCAACAGCACTTAGATCACCAGCAAAACACCATACTTCCAGAAAATCACTGAGCTGAGCTTGCTCTTTGTATTAGACTCTTCTGAAAATATACAGTATACATGCCTTAGAGTGAAAATTCTCAACCCTTATGCGTTACCAAGGGGAGTATATATAGAAAGTTTACACAAGAAAATATCTAAAATGAAGAGTACATGCTGCATTAATATCCTGCCAACTGCTGGAGTGTAGTAGTTGAGAAAGTTAATGCTGTAATAACTTCCTGTCTTTTAGCTGTCAAAATTGGTCAGAGCCTGTTGATTCGGTGGCAGTTGCAATCGGCTGAGGGTACGCTGTCCAAATTTGCGCAACTCTTTATCTTTTGGCTGGCCGTTGGAGTCTATATGCTGAGTCATCACTCAGCTGCTTTCAATGCTGACTTTATCATGCTGTCTGTCTTTAAAGTGACTTTGAGCTGGCAGTGACCAAACAGCTGGAATTACCGTGGCAAAATCTGAAGCATAAACTGCCACCAATCCTCCTTAGGCATTTGATGCCTGCGTATTTTTATCAATGTTTCCTCTGCCTCTGTATGTTTGTAAAGATTGGGAGGGGTCTCAAACAGGTGATTCACCTCATTCTCAATGAAGAACATGCCTTCAAGTTTTTCATATAAACTCTGTCCTGTAGGAGGCCCTGCTGGTTCAGATGTACTGCCAGATGCAATAATCTGATTTTCAATAGTGGTTGCCATTCTGTTGGCCATTTGATCTAGGGAGATCAGCTTTCCTACACCACTTAGCAAGCTGGGCAGGCCTTTTGCTTGCAGCACTCCCATTTTGGCCTTGTATTCCTCCACATCTGCTTGCATTTCAAAAAATTTCCTCTCTACTGTTTGTATATAGTTTCTTAGAGTTAGTGCCTTCTTGGCAGAGAGGACAGCTTCTGTTCTGTTGGGAATGCCTATGGCTGCCAATTCTTCCCTTTCCTGTCTATTCAGGAAGTCTATCATCCTGTTTGCCTGTTCTGTTTTGTTTCCTAGTACTGTCTTGGCCTTCTGAATTTCCGCTTGTGCTTGGCCCATCAAATCCATCTGCTCATGCATTATTTTTATTGACCTCCACTGCTGTTTGATGGATTGGCCAATTTTAGCCCATAGGATTCTCTTTATGTCAGCCATAGCTGTCTCTAGATTCAGCTCCTTTTCTAAGGCCTTTATCTTGTCTCTTTGGGCCTTTATTTCTCTGCCCTGTTCTGCTACAGTCATTTTGGAGTTGGTATACTTGGAGTCCAGTTCTGCCAATTTTTCCTTGGCCTTCTTTATTTCTTCTGCTTGGAGCTCCATTGCTTTGATGGCCTTGGTCAATTCTTCTATACTTGGACTGGCATCTGGGGCTGCTACTGTTCCTGCTGCTTCTGCTGTAGGGGGCACTGCTGCCCCTGAAGTTGCTGTTGTTGTTGATGTAGTTGGAGGAGCTTGGGAAGTGGAATCTGCTTGTTTTTCCTGTAATATTCCTTCCAGCTCTTTCTCCAGTTCCCTAATCCTTTGGTCTTGCTGCATTAGGAGGTCTAGCTGGTCCTCAGCCCGTTTTTGCTTTTGAAGTTCTGTTGTTTGAGGGTGCTCTGTGGGCTGCAGCTTCAACCTCTTCTTTAATGCGTTCAAGTCATCATCTTTTTTCTTCATGAGGGCCTTTACACCCGTTGGATCACTAGGATCATGTCCTAGATCGATGATGATCTCCTCCAGGGACTTTATTCTGTTGTCTTTGGCTTGGGATGACAATCTCTCAAAATCCAACTGGGTGTTGGTGTTTTTTAGGGACTCCTTCAGTTCATGGGCCAAGGTGGCCTTCTCTATTAGGGTTGCATAGACCATCTCTCCAGTTTGCTTGTGGAGTTCAATCTGGTCCATGGGATGTATATCCCTGGCTAGGACCTCCACCCTTGTCTTTATGAAATCTACAGGTGTCTTAGGCTCCGGCCCCATTGGCTTGAAGTGGCTCAGGAGAAATTTCTCCTGCTGAATGTCATATACCGATAATAGTCTCTCTTGCTGGGCTGGTGTTGCATCTACGAATTGCTTGTAGACCTCGGCCCTTAGCAGCTCATTCTGAGCTTTTATCTGTTTGAAAGAAGCCTTGGTGCTTTTGGGCTTCTTGGTCAGCTGGGAAGAGGAGGACACCTCTAAGCCGAGTTGTAAAGTTTGCTCCTGCTGAAAGGAGCTTGTACCTGTGTGTTGACTGCCCTCCTTGTCTTTTCTTTCACTCTCCAAGACATCATCAGTAATGTCTTCTACCTCTAGGGAGTCTGCTCTTCGCCTTTTGGCTTCTGGCTGGTGGGAGGATCCACTGCGAGGAGTGGACTCTTCTCTATCTCTTTTAGTTCCCCTTTCCTCATGTGCTGGGGTCTGTAAGATTGGGGCAGTTACTGGCTCTTTTTGTGGAGGTGGAATTTGCAGTGTTGGAGCTGCTGGTAGCTGAGTCTGTGGAGGGACATTTTTCCCTTGCTGCTGTTCTTGTTGCTTCCCTGTTTGTTGCTCTGCTTCAGGGGCAGGCTTTTCTTTTGTTACCTCCTCTTCTGTACCCATTATACCCTTGCCTTTATCTAACACTAGTGCTGATGTAGAAGGTGCCTGTGGTGCAGTCTTTGTAGCCGAGGTCCCTTCTCCTATTGAATAAGGTGGTCTGAAAGGTACCTGCTGCACATAGTCTAGGTCAATAGTCTTTTCAAGCTCCCTCCTACTCTTTAGCATTCTCTCTTCCTCAGTTAGATTTTCAACTAGAGTGTCCATATGCCATTCTTGCAGGTTGGCATATTTTTCAATGTGAGAGTACTGGCAATGTTTAATGCCTATAAGCCTATACTTGTTTCTTCTAGCAGTGATGAAACCTTGAGGGTCATAATGGACCCACCGAAAACTATAGGATAACTTGTATTTATCCTTGAGGATTAGGTCTGCCTCTTCCCACCCTTCTTTTTTGTTCATGATGAAGGGGCCCAACTCGTGTTTGAACTTGAGGTGGGCCTTCTTTTTGGCGCTGTGGAAATGGGCGAGGTCTGACTGAATCAACTGCCTGTAATACTCCAAGGCAAATAACCTCATAGGTACATATTTTGGGAGCCTGTATGGACAGAGCTCACAGCCATAGATCCTAATGACAGTATGGTTCTCATATAGGTACCAGTCACCTATTTTATATTTTCTAGAAAGCTGCAGGGATTTCTTTATCTCATTTGATATTCTGGGAGGAGGGGACCTCATCAACAGGCAAGAGACTGGGTATACAAATTGGTCAACAAATTCACAGTAGGTATAGGGTGAATTTGTGACCTTATGAAAGACAGAGGTCCAGAAGATAACAGATCTTCTTTCCCCTTTGTGATCCAACCTTCTGATGTAGCATGGGAAGGCTTCAGAGTGATAGTACATGAACAGGTGGTAAATATAGGCTGAGTACCTGAAGACCCCCTGCCTGTCCACCTTGCTCAGCTGATCATGAATCTTATTGGCAATGAATTTAGCAAAGTTATATTTCCTGGCAGGGGGTTGGCGTGGGCTATAAGTAGATAGCAATACCAGCATTGTTTTGTCCACATGCTCACTGTTTTTGTATCCCAGCACATAGGCGATCATGTCCAGTAAAAGCCTGCCTATATCATTGAAATGGATAACCAGGTAGGGAGGTGGCTCTGTAGGCTGGCACTCAGGTCTCATGAAATCTCTGGTGACCTTTTGAATCTCCTCACTGGTCATCTTTTCACCAGTCTCTAGCAAATAGCTCATGGAAAACGGGATTAGCAATTCTGTCTGATCAAAATGTAACATTTTGTTGATAGACTCAGAATTAATGTAGAAAAGGATCCTCCCAGATGGAGTGCTAACAGTTCTGTGCTGCACATTATAGTTTTCAGCACATAGGTGAATGATTTCAGGGAAGACATTTACAGCTGGGAGACAATAGTATGGTAGGTTTGACTCCCATATCCCATGTGTACCATGACCATCCTTATAGTCCTCTCTCAACTGACTGAAGGTCTGCAAGAAGTCCCTGTTGCCCTCAAAGTCTTCAATAAGACAATCCTTGTCAACAAATGGCAAGGCCTCCAGCTCTCTATTTGTTGGATTCAATGGAGCTACACTAAGGGATGAGGATGCAGAAGCAGCCATTGTAAAACTTGATTTGAAATAAGGCGATGGCAATTGTTTACAAAGTCTCTTTTTAAAAGCTTGAGTAATAGGACCAATACAGACCAAGTCTGAAGTGTCTTTCTCAGTGAAAATGCAAGCTGGTTTCTGCAGTTTGCTGCAACCTCTCAGGGACGTGAACTGCCAAGGGTAAGTTGCAGAGGTAATGAGGTTTCTTTTGGTAAAAATGCAGCTGGCCTGTACTCGGCAAAAGGGAACAATGCCGAGCACCTCGAGGACAATTTTATGGTTTCAGCCCGTGGAATGACCGCTCCAATGTCGAATTATAGTTCAGGGGTGGTGCAGGTTGCTTGGGCTTACTTTAGGTAACAAGCAGAGTTGAATTTAGGATTTTTACCAGTTTTTTAATGGTGAATTTACAGAGAATTGGAATGCATGGGCAAAAGTGGGGAAAACTGGTGAAATACCTGGAAAAACTAGCTTGGAAGCTTGCGGGCCGGGCTGTGGAGGTTTAATTCCGTCGAATTCTGGACTTGTAGCGGTTGAAATGTTGAATTTGATGGCTGGGGACAAATTTCGCGGCAGCTGGTTGACAACGGCTACTTCTTTTGCGCGTGAAAATGACCAAAAACGGCTTATTTGGTCGTTTATAACGTTAAATTTGGAAAAAGTATGCATCTGGCGCTTTTCCGCCGATGACGTCAGCATGACGTCATGGCGGGGCCCGGGTACGGAGGTGACGTGGCTGCTGAGGTGTGAGCCAGGGTGGCAGGACACGGTGGCGGGTGAATAAGGTGGCAGGGCTACGTGGAGGGCCATGGGATGCGGGGGCGGGCGGAAGCGACATGACGTCAGGCAGATGTGAGTGATGACGTGTGGGGAGGGCGGTATCGGTATAGTGGTAAGCGGGTTCCCCGCACCGCTTTTGCTGATGAGTGGTATTGGGGAAGGGGGCTCCGAACAACCCCAGCGTTTGACACGCGTCCCTGTACGGGGCGGAAAACCATTTTCCCCGGACGCTAAAGGTCAGCAGGTCGGGGAACAGAAATGACCGCCCACCGTAGGATCATGGGTGGCGGAAGATCGACGGCTGGCGGGCCCTCCGACGGATCGTGCAGGTTTTGGGGGGGGGGGCCGCTGGCCTATTATAATATTCAATTTAATATTTCGGGCGGGGAACCTTGGGATAGTGGGTTTTCATGTGTTTTGGGGATTTTTCGGGTTTTTCAAGGGTTTTTCAAGGGTTTTATAAGAGAAAAGGGGTTTATAGGAGTGATTTTAGCAAGGGAAAAGGGGTTTTTTGTGTTTTTGAGCAGAGGGACGGTGAGGGCTGAGGGAAGAGGTTGCTGCTCATAACCAGAGGTTAGAGCAGCTCCAAGATAGGGTTGACCACAGTCCCAGATGGACTAAAGTCTCCCTTGACCATTTATTTGGCTATAGTGCCAAGAGGAGGATATGTACATAGTGCTCGGATTTATACACCGTAGTGTTATTATAGTAGGGAAAGGGGGACATAGGGGATTTAGATAGTAGAGTTAGGGGTTAAGATGTATGAAAGGGTAAATGAAGGGGAAACCACTAAGTTTGTTTGAAACTCACTTAGTTTAGGGAGTAGATCAAAATGAAAAGAACTTTAGACAAGAAATGTGGCTTCTTAAAAGATTACGAACCACCATGAAACCATAATTCTTCCATGAATCTCAACTGATGAGGGAATGTTAGTAAATGACATGAAAAGGGGAAAAAGGGAGGTTAGACATGCTCCTTTGCTTGTTGCAACTTGATGAAGAAGAAAACCTTCTCAATTCATTGACTTTGCTTTGGTAAACAAAGTTAACACACCTGCAATGGTAAAGATAACCTTTCTACAACCCCAACTACTTACCCAGCTACTTGCCTAGCATTTTTTATTTCTTCTTGGAGGGTGCACTTGGACTTGCAGACCCTTACCTGCCTTTTCTTTTCTTTGGCTTTTTCTTTTGTTTTTCTATCTACTTCTACCCTTATTTCTTCCAAGGTCCCAGATTAAGCTGTTGGGAGCCTTTTCTTCTCTACCTGAACTACTTGTCTGCCAAGATTAAACAGTTTGGACAGACTTCTTTCTCTAATCTACAACTGCAAATTTAAACCATGGAATGATCCAGATTAGACTGTTGGACCATCCATCAAAATTGGGACGCATTAAGCTATTTACACACCTTGTACTCCTTTGGAAATATGTGATCTTTGCATGATCAAAGCAGAGCATATTTGGAACTTCTATAGCCAATCATGAAATATGAAACCTATTGGTATAGGTAGCTAACAGTGGCTCCAAATGGGGATGGTTTTTCATTTGAAAGACCAAGAACAGCAGGTCAGATTGCCTTGGCCCTTGACATGTTTTACCCAAAACTTGAAGTGTGCTGCTTTGAAATGCCAAACTTGTGCTTTTCCTTCTTAGTAGATCTCTGAATCTATGTGCCTTTTGCTGACAGTCAATAAACTTGGAAAACTGTATTTTTACAATCTAAACAGAAAATAATATATACATCTGCATATATACAAGGGAACCTCAGGCTGTACTCATGGGTAATAGTCAAAATAATGCTTCAGCATCCTGCCATTCGCAGGACCTTCATCCAAGTCAGTTTCATTAAGACTTTTTAGGAAGTAAGTGTTGTTACCTTGCACTGCTTGGACAGCAAATGGTCCTCTCCATAAGGAATCAAATTTTCCATGTTTTCCTTTGTCTTCTCTTCTTGCATCCCACTTGAGGACTTTGTCTCCCACACTGAAATCTTCTGCCTTAGTTTTGCGGTCAAAAGCCTTCTTTAGCTTTTCTTGTAACACTTGAACTCTGCTGACAACTTGATCTCTGGTTTGCTGCAGACATATGATTTGATTGATTCTTCTTTGCATATCATTTGGTTCAGCTTGGCTTTCTTGAAGAAGCTTCATAACAGGCACTCCTAGTGATGAGGGGAATTTGGCCTCTAATCCATAAACCAACTCATATGGGCTGGTCCCAATTGATCTTTTGGTTGTTAGTCTATCTGCCCATAGGGCATTCACAAGCTTCTTATGCCAATTCTTTTTGTTCTCTTCAAGTACTTTCTTTATGATATTTACCAGACTTTTATTTGATGACTCAGCAAGGCCATTTCCTTGGGGATAGTATGCAGTAGAATGGCCCAAAGTGATGTGAAATTTATGGCAGAAGTTCACCATTTTCTTGGATCTGAAAGCAGCAGCATTGTCTGTTATTATCTTGTCAGGACAGCCAAATCTAGCCAATATATTGCTCTCCAAGAACTGAATAATTATTGAATCATTTGCTTGTCTGCATGGGGCAGCTTCAATCCACTTAGTGAAGTAGTCTGTTGCCGTTAAAATCCATCTGTGTTGTCTTGAAGATGAGGGGTGAATTTCCCCAATGAAATCCAAGCCCCATTGTTGAAAAGGTCTCTCTGTTGCAATAGGCCTTAAAGGAAGTGGCAGCAACTGTCTCTTTCCCTCAAACACTTGACATTTATGACATGAGGTGATGAATTTCTTGACATCAGAGAACATGGTGGGCCAGTAATATCCAGCCCTTAGTATCTTGTCCACAGTGGACTTCCAGTACAAGTGCCCACCACAGTCACCTGCATGAAATTCTTTTATGATATTGTCAGTTTCATTTTCAATTAAACAGTGCAGCAATATACCTTCATGGTTTTTCCAAAGCAGATTGCCATCCATCACACAAAATCTTGAGGTTTTCATTTTTAAGAATCTACACTTAGTTCTGGATAGTCCTGGGGGAGCACACAGGTTTTGTAACACATAACAGATATCAGAATACCAGGGGGATTGTTCAAAGGCTACATTGATCTTTGGAGTCGCCAGCTCCAGTTCACTGTCCAGCTGGTTAATGTCTAAGGCTTGGAAATTTGTTTCTGTCATTAATTTGGCCAAGCCTTGCCCTTTTATTAGTTTTTTAGGTTTTATCTCAATGTCAAATTCCAAGATGTTGGCAATCCATTTTCCTCTTCTGCCCTCTAAATTTTCTTGGGTGAGAATGTCTTTGACAATAGGACTTTGCACATATGCTATAACATGGGAATAAAGGATATAAATCCTAAAGTCTTTAATGGCTTTGACTAAAGCATAAGCTTGCTTTTCCATGATTTGATACTTTAAAGGTGCATCTCTAAGAGCTTTGCTAAAGAAAGCAATTGGCTTCTCATTTCCTTGGTCATCTTTTTGCAATAAAACAGCAGCAATAGTATGCTGGGAGGCAAAAGAGAAAATGATAAATTCTCTGTCAAACTGAGGATTGGTCAACACTGGGGTTTGGGTAAGGGCCAATTTTATACCTTCAAAGGCTTGATTGGCTTCAACAGTCCATTTGACTTTTGAATCTTTCTTTAGCATGTTATTTAATAATCTGATTAGTTCTGCTAAGTTTGGGATAAACCTTCTCAAGAAATTGATTTTTCCCAAGAATCCTTGCAACTCTTTGACATTTCTTGGGTGGGGCATTTGTAGGATAGCCTGTATCCTATCTGGGTTAATTCTAATGCCATCTTTAGAAATGATGTGGCCCAATAGTTTACCTTCCTCTAAACCAAACAGGGATTTCTTGGGATTCAAGGAAATTCCATATTTTCTGCATTTTAGGAAGATCTGTCTCAGATGTTTTATATGTTCTTGGTCTGATTTTGAGAAAGGTGTAAGGTCATCTAGGTAAATGACTAAAAAGTCATGAATCTCCTTGGCAAAGGCAATATCCATGGCTCTTTGAAAAGTTGCCCCTGCATTTTTCAATCCAAAAGGCATCTTTACATATTTGAAAGTTCCCCATGGGGTTGTAAATGCAGTTTTGTCTTGGTCATCAGGGTGCACCAAGATTTGATTGAAGCCTGAAAATCCATCCAGTAATGAAATCCTTGAGGCCCCTACCACTCTTTGGAGAATGTGATCCATCTTGGGTAAGGGATAGTTTTCTTTGATGGATACTTGGTTCAGATTTCTTAGGTCCACACACATCCTGATTTCCCCAGTCTTCTTTCTTGTAGGGACTAAGTTGGAGATCCATTCAGAGAATCTGATTGGCGCTATGATGCCTGCCTTAAACATTTTCTGTACTTCTTGTTCCATTGCTGGGAGAAGCATAGGATTGATTCTCCTCAATTTTTGTTTAAAGGGCTTTTGATCAGGCTTGAGAGGGATAGTGTGCTGGATTACAGAGGTGTCATAGGACTTTAGGTCCTCATAGCTCCATGCAAAAACATCCTGGAACTCTTTAAAGAGGTCAATGTATTTTGGCTTTTGATCAGGAGGTAAAGATGCAGACAATTTAATTATTTTGGGTTTGTCAATTGTACCTATGTTGCATTCTTCAATGGCTGCATTTAAGGGCTGCATTTTTGGTTTTCTGGGGATGTCATTTGAGTCAAAGATGTCTTCTAGTGGAGTTAGGCCTGTTGGAAGAAAATTGTCTTTCAGCTCTATGATTTCAGCTTCAGCATTGGCTACCTCTTCACAGTTAATTTGTTGAATTTGCTGAATGTTTTCCTTGTTGAAAATGGTTGGATTGAGCATTTGTTTTGCTGTTCTAGGTGATATTGGGTAAACAACCTGTTGAAACTGTAGTTGTGATTGACTTGCTGTATCAAGTATTTGTGATTGACTTGCTGTATCAGTGTCAATATTTAATCCTGCAAATTCTTGTTGCAGAGTTAAAAAATGGTTTATTTGCTTGTCATCCTCAAATACTTGCCAATCATTAACATTGTTCGGGATGGAGGGTCTGTGTTTTACCTCAGCTGTAAAACAATGATGGGGCTCAAAAGGCAGCTTGCAGGTACTTGCAAAGGTGGCTAAACTATGAGCATGTAGATTGTGGGTTCTAGGAATTTTAGTGATTTGAAATTCAGAGAAAAAGTTTAGTACTTCAGCAACAACAGACCTATAAGTCCTTAGTCTTTTGTCATTGGTGACAAAGTTTCCCTTCACTTGTTGAATAACCAAATCTGAATCACCCATGATTGAAACCCTGGCAGCTTGTAAGAACTTTACTAACTTGAGGCCTAGTAAGAGAGCTTCATATTCTGCCATGTTATTAGTACATCTGAATTTCAATCTATAGGCTCTGCCTTCTACATGACTATTCTCTTTATTGTGTACCCAAACTCCAGCTCCTGCCCCTAATTTGTTGACTGAGCCATCAAATTCAAGGAACCATAGAATATCTTGTTGTGGGGGAGATTTGATGATCGGTTCATGGGCTGGCAATGTGAGTAGCAGTTGTGGTTTTTCATCCAGCTTGTTTTCTAGGACAGTTTCATCATTTGATTGGGTATGCTTGATATTTAGAACAGCAGCAGTATCTAGTGTTTGATTGACTGTTGTTTCATGGGTAGTAATTCTTTCATTTGAGTTTTCCTCCTGTATGAGTATCTTGGTTTCAACCTCACCTTTTGAGGGAGTTGTGCTGTCATTGAAGAGAATGTATGAGTCTATGTCTGAATGGATAGCATATATGGGGAAGTTTTGAGGCTTTTCTTCACTGCTGACCATATATTTCATAAGTGTTTCTCTGTACAGTCTTTTTGGTTGCCCAAAAACAGAGATGGTGGCATATGACATGTCTAATTGTAGGGAACCTTGGAGTTTAGCTCCCCATGATCTTGATAACAGCATCCCATACTTAGGTGGGATATCAGCAACTACCACATCCGTTAGGATTGTCTTGTTTGGGTATTGAACCAGAGACACACATAAGTCTTTTATGAGACCTAAACACTTGACTTGGCTGGAGTCAAAGGAAAACAGGTCCTTGTATGGTCTTGTTATGTCTAGATTCAATCTCTCCATGACCGCTTTTGGCATGAGATTGTGAGAGGCACCTGAGTCAAACATTGCGTTATGTAATATTTTATCATGAATATGTAAACTGACATAAAAAGGTAGTATCCCTGTGACTACTGTTTTTCCATCCACTTCTGGGCCAAACAGGAGTTCTGGGGTGTCATCCAGCACATTGACATCATCTTTGTTGCTAGTGAGTTGAAGGGACTTCTTAATTTGTAGTTTATAGATGTCATGCTTGGCTAGTTCTGAGAGAGGGATTGCTATTTTTAGTTTGCCGATTTCAGTTTCTAGGTCAAAAGGTTTTTTAGATTGGGTTTTGGGGTTATAGATAACAGTCCTTTCCTTGTTCATTAAATCTTCTTCTTGATTTTTATCTTGACTTTGGGACTTTCCTCTTTTACTCATCTCTTGGGGAGTAACATTTAAATTAGGATGAGAAGATGAAGTGGCCAGAGGCTGCTGTCTTAAGGACAGTGGTTCAGTGATCTCTTCAATAATCACTTCTTCTGTAGGTGAATTTGTTTTGTCATTAGGCTCTGTGACTATGACTCTTTCAGGCTGCTGATTGTCCTTTATGTTTTCAGGCTGGTTTACATTCACAGTTCTGCTCCTTAGCTTGTATTGTTTATGGACCTCATAAACAGCAGTGTCATAGCCTTGCTTAAAGTCAAAGGATTCACCTGATTTAGTTTGGAACAGTTTGGTTTCATCATCCTCATGATCTTCTTGTGTCAAGAAAACCTGACTTTCACCATCTAGACCCATTAAATTAATCTCAGGATCTTCATTGGGCTCTGTTGATGTGGAAGTTTCTGCATAATTTTCTTGGAAAGGGGGTCTTATGTCTTGATCAGCACTGGTTTTGCCAATGCCTGGGTTTTGAGTTCTCCTAAAATTTGGATTCCTAGGAGGGTTGTTTTGTGGTGCTTCCCATGATGATTTTCTCTCAACCGATTCCACTCTATCACCCAATCTTTTCATTCCATTGAGTATCGCATCTAGCTTTTGATCAAAGGCAGAGGGTTCTTCTTTGAAAACAGTCCTCTTTTCCAACCTTGCCCTGTTTCTTTTGGCAATTAGGTTGGCTTCCACTGTAACTGCAACCCTTTGGGCCTCTGCAAGGGATTGAGGATCTCTTTCCTTCAATTGATAGGCCATGTCAGGGTCAAAACCATCAGGGAATTTGTACAAAGCTAGATCAGGAGGAGGTCTTAAATTTTGTGGAATCGTGTTATATACATTGTTAAATCTTGCACAATACTCCAAAACAGTCTCTTGGGGACCTCTTTTGATAGTGTCATATTCCCCAAGTATGTGCAGAGGATCTTTCTTCTTTTCCCATCTACTGGTAAAGGCTTGATACAGTTCATCAGGAGTTGTAATGGAGTTTGCATTCAGGGATCTAAACCAAGTTCTTACATCCCCAGTTAGGCTTTGAACAAACATCCTAATTCTAACACTATCATCATCTATTTCATAGGTCTCAAAATGGTCTTGCATCCTCTTAGCATGCTGGACAGTTGTCAGAGGGCCATTGGAGTCAAAATATGAGATTTTGGTTTGGTAATCTTGGGGTAGAGCTGCAGCATTAGCTGGTATCTGCAAGGGTGCATATCTGTTAGCCATATTTATAGGATTTAGAGGATTAACAGGGGCAGCTGGGATAATAGGAACAGTGGGTACCACAGGGGTAACAAGTAGGGGTGAACCTAGAGTGTTGGTCAAGGGGATATGTGCAGTGGATGAAGATGTGAGAGGAGGACTTTGAGATGTGGATGGTGAACTAGGGGAACTAGGGGTAGACCGGAAAAGGACCTTGCATGGAGTAGGGATGAGGCTGGGATGATCTAACTCTGAAGTTAGATCAGCAGGCTGCTCATGCCTTTGCTGCCTCCTAATGCTTCTAGGGATGATATTTGGATTATCAACAATGATGGGTGGATTAGGGTCAGGATTTGCCCTAGTGTGCCGTGGATTTTTCTTGGGAGCCAGCTTCTAACTGTTTTTTGGGATTTTGTAGGAAATTTTTATATCGGTAAGGACTGGATAAAGATTTTGGAATGGCTATATATACTTCAAAGATGAGATGAAGATTCACTGAAAGAGCTCTTCCCTAAAACTGTCAAAGTTACACAGAAACAGTTTTGAAGGCCTCCTGACTTGTTTCAGGCTTGATTTCAGGCTTTGAGGAATGTATAGAAATTGGAAAATCCTAAGAAGTCCCCAGCGGAGTCGCCAATTATGTTAACACCCAGGTTGTTCCCTATGACTCCCAAGGGAATACGGCCGGGGTAACCACTAACCAATCTTTGGACGACAGTTTCTAGCCAAACTATAGTCAGAGAGGGCTCTCTCTTTATAATTTATCTCTGTTTGTAATGATTTTAGGCTAGCTATAAGTTCAGGTCTGTTTTAAGTTTTTTGCTTGGATGATAATTTCAGTCAAGGTGCTTATGTATTTTCCAAAGAGTTCTAGTCCATTGGTCTATGGAGTCAGTGGTCCTTTAGTTTGGTGTGCTGATTTAACAAAGAAATGAAATTGCAGAGCTGGGTTACCGTCTTAGAAACGATGCTATGAATTTGTGGTTTAGTGTGATATGCTCAGAATATGAAAGGTGCTTAAGGATCTTTCATTAAACTGAAATACTGAAATAGTGATAAAGAGATAATGTTACCTAGAAGCAGTGAAGGATTTCTAAATAGCATTTACAATAAAGATTTAAACAAAACATGAGCATTTAAGAATTCATGTCCGTTTAATTCTGAAGAAAACATTTACAGCAAAACAAGATTGAGCACAGGGTGTGAAGGAAACATATCCTGCACTATTCTTTTTCTTTATTGCTAGATTTGATGAAAACATGAGCATGTAACAATGTAGGAAAACAAAACAGAGATTTAAGAAAACATATCATTCCACCAGACAGCACAAGAATTCTGCAACAGCACTTAGATCACCAGCAAAACACCATACTTCCAGAAAATCACTGAGCTGAGCTTGCTCTTTGTATTAGACTCTTCTGAAAATATACAGTATACATGCCTTAGAGTGAAAATTATCAACCCTTATGTGTTACCAAGGGGAGTATATATAGAAAGTTTACACAAGAAAATATCTAAAATGAAGAGTACATGCTGCATTAATATCCTGCCAACTGCTGGAGTGTAGTAGTTGAGAAAGTTAATGCTGTAATAACTTCCTGTCTTTTAGCTGTCAAAATTGGTCAGAGCCTGTTGATCCGGTGGCAGTTGGAGTCGGCTGAGGGTACGCTGTCCAAATTTGCGCAACTCTTTATCTTTTGGCTGGCCGTTGGAGTCTATATGCTGAGTCATCACTCAGCTGCTTTCAATGCTGACTTTATCATGCTGTCTGTCTTTAAAGTGACTTTGAGCTGGCAGTGACCAAACAGCTGGAATTACCGTGGCAAAATCTGAAGCATAAACTGCCACCAATCCTCCTTAGGCATTTGATGCCTGCGTATTTTTATCAATGTTTCCTCTGCCTCTGTATGTTTGTAAAGATTGGGAGGGGTCTCAAACAGGTGATTCACCTCATTCTCAATGAAGAACATGCCTTCAAGTTTTTCATATAAACTCTGTCCTGTAGGAGGCCCTGCTTGTTCAGATGTACTGCCAGATGCAATAATCTGATTTTCAATAGTGGTTGCCATTCTGTTGGCCATTTGATCTAGGGAGATCAGCTTTCCTGCACCACTTAGCAAGCTGGGCAGGCCTTTTGCTTGCAGCACTCCCATTTTGGCCTTGTATTCCTCCACATCTGCTTGCATTTCAAAAAAATTCCTCTCTACTGTTTGTATATAGTTTCTTAGAGTTAGTGCCTTCTTGGCAGAGAGGACAGCTTCTGTTCTGTTGGGAATGCCTATGGCTGCCAATTCTTCCCTTTCCTGTCTATTCAGGAAGTCTATCATCCTGTTTGCCTGTTCTGTTTTGTTTCCTAGTACTGTCTTGGCCTTCTGAATTTCCGCTTGTGCTTGGCCCATCAAATCCATCTGCTCATGCATTATTTTTATTGACCTCCACTGCTGTTTGATGGATTGTCCAATTTTAGCCCATAGGATTCTCTTTATGTCAGCCATAGTCGTCTCTAGATTCAGCTCCTTTTCTAAGGCCTTTATCTTGTCTCTTTAGGCCTTTATTTCTCTGCCCTGTTCTGCTACAGTCATTTTGGAGTTGGTATACTTGGAGTCCAGTTCTGCCAATTTTTCCATGGCCTTCTTTATTTCGTCTGCTTGGAGCTCCATTGCTTTGACGGCCTTGGTCAATTCTTCTATACTTGGACTGGCATCTGGGGCTGCTGCTGTTCCTGCTGCTTCTGTTGTAGGGGACACTGCTGCCCCTGAAGTTGCTGCTATTGTTGATGTAGTTGGAGGAGCTTGGGAAGTGGAATCTGCTTGTTTTTCCTATAATATTCCTTCCAGCTCTTTCTCCAGTTCCCTAATCCTTTGGTCTTGCTGCATTAGGAGGTCTAGCTGGTCCTCAGCCCGTTTTTGCTTTTGAAGTTCTATGAGGGTGCTCTGTAGGCTGCAGCTTCAACCTCTTCTTTAATGCGTTCAAGTCATCATCTTTTTTCTTCATGAGGGCCTTTACACCCGTTGGATCACTAGGATCATGTCCTAGATCGATGATGATCTCCTCCAGGGACTTTATTCTGTTGTCTTTGGCTTGGGATGACAATCTCTCAAAATCCAACTGGGTGTTGGTGTTTTTTAGGGACTCCTTCAGTTCATGGGCCAAGGTGGCCTTCTCTATTAGGGTTGGATAGAACATCTCTCCAGTTTGCTTGTGGAGTTCAATCTGGTCCATGGGATGTATATCCCTGGCTAGGACCTCCACCCTTGTCTTTATGAAATCTGCAGGTGTCTTAGGCTCCGGCCCCATTGGCTTGAAGTGGCTCAGGAGCAATTTCTCCTGCTGAATGTCATATACCGACAATAGTCTCTCTTGCTGGGTTGGTGTTGCATCTACGAATTGCTTGTAGACCTCGGCCCTTAGCAGCTCATTCTGAGCTTTTATCTATTTGAAAGAAGCCTTGGTGCTTTTGGGCTTCTTGGTCAGCTGGGAAGAGGAGGACACCTCTAAGCCGAGTTGTAAAGTTTGCTCCTGCTGAAAGGAGCTTGTACCAAGGAAAATTTTAAGGATGGAAAATTTTCTTGAAGTTTAAAACATTGGCGAATCTCACTAATCCCTAATATGCAAATTATAAATGTTTATTGATATATTTGTAAAATTATTCAAAATTATAATTATTTTATATATAGTCTCTATATAATGTTGTCGATTTTTAAGGTAAAATAATTTATATTCTAAAATTTGGGTGAATCGTCTTTTATAAAATTGGAAATTGGCGAATCTTTTTTGTGGAAAAATCATGGAAAATTAGCCCACTGGGCGAACATTAGCCCCTAAAATTTTCCATGGCTTGTACCTGTGTGTTGACTGCCCTCCTTGTCTTTTCTTTCACTCTCCAAGACATCATCAGTAATGTCTTCTACCTCTGGGGAGTCTGCTCTTTGCCTTTTGGCTTCTGGCTGGTGGGAGGATCCACTGAGAGGAGTGGACTCTTCTCTATCTCTTTTAGTTCCCCTTTCCTCATGTGCTGGGGTCTGTAAGATTGGGGCAGTTACTGGCTCTTTTTGTGGAGGTGGAATTTGCAGTGTTGGAGCTGCTGGTAGCTAAGTCTGTGGAGGGACATTTTGCCCTTGCTGCTGTTCTTGTTGCTGCCCTGTTTGCTGCTCTACTTCAGGGGCAGGCTTTTCTTTTGTTACCTCCTCTTCTGTACCCATTATACCCTTGCCTTTATCTAACACTGGTGCTGATGTAGAAGGTGCCTGTGGTGCAGTCTTTGTAGCCGAGGTCCCTTCTCCTATTGAATAAGGCGGTCTGAAAGGTACCTGCTGCACATAGTCTAGGTCAATAGTCTTTTCAAGCTCCCTCCTACTCTTTAGCATTCTCTCTTCCTCAGTTAGATTTTCAACTAGAGTGTCCATCTGCCATTCTTGCAGGTTGGCATATTTTTCAATGTGAGAGTACTGGCAATGTTTAATGCCTATAAGCCTATACTTGTTTCTTCTAGCAGTGATGAAACCTTGAGGGTCATAATGGACCCACCGAAAACTATAGGATAACTTGTATTTATCCTTGAGGATTAGGTCTGCCTCTTCCCACCCTTCTTTTTTGTTCATGATGAAGGGGCCCAACTCGTGTTTGAACTTGAGGTGGGCCTTCTTTTTGGCGCTGTGGAAATGGGTGAGGTCTGACTGAATCAACTACCTGTAATACTCCAAGGCAAATAACGTCATAGGTACATATTTTGGGAGCCTGTATGGACAGAGCTCACAGCCATAGATCCTAATGACAGTATGGTTCTCATATAGGTACCAGTCACCTATTTTATATTTTCTAGAAAGCTGCAGGGCTTTCTTTATCTCATTTGATATTCTGGGAGGAGGGGACCTCATCAACAGGCAAGAGACTGGGTATACAAATTGGTCAACAAATTCACAGTAGGTATAGGGTGAATTTGTGACCTTATGAAAGACAGAGGTCCAGAAGATAACAGATCTTCTTTCCCCTTTGTGATCCAGCCTTCTGATGTAGCATGGGAAGGCTTCAGAGTGATAGTACATGAACAGGTGGTAAATATAGGCTGAGTACCTGAAGACCCCCTGCCTGTCCACCTTGCTCAGCTGATCATGAATCTTATTGGCAATGAATTTAGCAAAGTTATATTTCTTGGCAGGGGGTTGGCGTGGGCCATAAGTAGATAGCAATACCAGCATTATTTTGTCCACATGCTCACTATTTTTGTATCCCAGCACATAGGCGATCATGTCCAGTAAAAGCCTGCCTATAACATTGAAATGGATAGCCAGGTAGGGAGGTGGCTCTGTAGGCTGGCACTCAGGTCTCATGAAATCTCTGGTGACCTTTTGAATCTCCTCACTGGTCATCTTTTCACCAGTATCTAGCAAATAGCTCATGGAAAACGGGATTAGCAATTTTGTCTGATCAAAATGTAACATTTTGTTGATAGACTCAGCATTAATGTAGAAAAAGATCCTCCCAGATGGAGTGCTAACAGTTCTGTGCTGCACATTATAGTTTTCAGCACATAGGTGAATGATTTCAGGGAAGACATTTACAGCTGGGAGACAATAGTATGGTAGGTTTGACTCCCATATCCCATGTGTACCATGACCATCCTTATAGTTCTCTCTCAACTGACTGAAGGTCTGCAAGAAGTCCCTGTTGCCCTCAAAGTCTTCAATAAGACAGTCCTTGTCAACAAATGGCAAGGCCTCCAGCTCTCTATTTGTTGGATTCAATGGAGCTACACTGAGGGATGAGGATGCAGAAGCAGCCATTGTAAAACTTGATTTGAAATAAGGCGATGGAAATTGTTTACAAAGTCTCTTTTTAAAAGCTTGAGTAATAGGACCAATACAGACCAAGTCTGAAGTGTTTTTCTCAGTGAAAATGCAAGCTGGTTTCTGCAGTTTGCTGCAACCTCTCAGGGACGTGAACTGCCAAGGGTAAGTTGTAGAGGTAATGAGGTTTCTTTTGGTAAAAATGCAGTTGGCCTGTACTCGGCAAAAGGGAACAATGCCAAGCACCTCGAGGACAATTTTATGGTTTCAGCCCGTGGAATGATCGTTCCAATGTCGAATTATAGTTCAGGGGTGGTGCAGGTTGCTTGGGCTTACTTTAGGTAACAAGCAGAGTTGAATTTAGGATTTTTACCAGTTTTTTAATGGTGAATTTACAGAGAATTGGAATGCATGGGCAAAAGTGGGGAAAACTGGTGAAATACCTGGAAAAACTAGCTTGGAAGCTTGCGGGCCGGGCTGTGGAGGTTTAATGCCGTCGAATTCTGGACTTGTAGCGGTTGAAATGTTGAATTTGATGGCTGGGGACAAATTTCGCGGTAGCTGGTTGACAACGGCTACTTCTTTTGCGCGTGAAAATGACCAAAAACGACTCATTTGGTCGTTTATAACGTTAAATTTGGAAAAAGTATGCATCTGGCACTTTTCCGCCGATGACGTCAGCATGACGTCATGGCGGGGCCCGGGTACGGAGGTGACGTGGCTGCTGAGGTGTGAGCCAGGGTGGCAGGACACGGTGGCGGGTGAATAAGGTGGCAGGGCTACGTGGAGGGCCACGGGATGCGAGGGCGGGCGGAAGCGACATGACGTCAAGCAGACGTGAGTGATGACGTGTGGGGAGGGCGGTATCGGTATAGTGGTAAGCGGGTTCCCCGCACCGCTTTTGCTGATGAGTGGTATTGGGGAGGGGGGCTCCGAACAACCCCAGCGTTTGACACGCGTCCCTGTACGGGGCGGAAAACCATTTTCCCCGGACGCTAAAGGTCGGCAGGTCGGGGAACAGAAATGACCGCCCACCGTAGGATCATGGGTGGCAGAAGATCGACGGCTGGCGGGCCCTCCGACGGATCGTGCAGGTTTTGGGGGGGGGGGCGCTGGCCTATTATAATATTCAATTTAATATTTCGGGCGGGGAACCTTGGGATAGTGGGTTTTCATGTGTTTTGGGGATTTTTCGGGTTTTTCAAGGGTTTTATAAGAGAAAAGGGGTTTATAGGAGTGATTTTAGCAAGGGAAAAGGGGTTTTTTGTGTTTTTGAGCAGAGGGACGGTGAGGGCTGAGGGAAGAGGTTGCTTCTCATAACCAGATGTTGGAAATAATACTGAGAGGGGGGGTGAATCAGTATTATCAGATTAATCAAACTTTTCAAATGCCCAGAAACATATACGCTACTTCAGTTAAGTGAACCAGCGTGTACACGCTACTGTGACGAAGTAAAACAGCGTATAAGCAGAAAACTCACAATTTAGTTAGCTTATTCTTCAATTAAGTGCATCAGGACATTATTCATCATATTAACAGTAAACATGTGCAGTATAACAGAACAGATAAAAAGCCACACACATGAACACCAAGATATAAGGTGGAAACCCAATGTGGGTGAAAACCACCTGCTGCAAGTTGTCTCTATCTTTCTTAATATGAAACTTCAGTTTACAATCTTTTGTACTGGTGCAGCCTTATACCAGTACGCAGGCTACAACCTGCAGAAGGCTTCAACCTTCTCTCGTTCTCCAAACTTCCTTGGAAGGGAGCTCCAACCCCCTTTGCTCTTGTACTAGCCAAGATACTAGTACGTAGGTGCTGACCTACAATCTTCCTTCTTCCAGGTATCACTTTTCATACATTTTCAGACTTGGATATTCCTGAAGCACAACATTACAATCTGAAGACCACAATTCATTCAATTTCCACAACAGATCATTGAAGCATAAAACAACCAAACTTTGAATCACTGAACCACTGAACCCTGTCAATCACCAGTTACCAGAACACAGAGCAGACTACAGAACTCTGCAATAACAGTCAGACCCCACTGTAAACCCAAATCAAGCTTCAAAAGATATACGCTACTTTAATGAGCAGAACCCGCGTATACACGCTCTTTTACCGAAGCCAACCTGCGTACAGATCTAAAAATAAACTTTCTCAATTTGCAGCTGTACCAGACATTAGTTAGACTCAGAACGTAACATTGCGACAATATGCAGATCTAGAAATACGCATAATCAACCATATCATGATAGTGCATTTCAAACCATTAGATCTCGATCTATCCTTAGATCTAGTCTTCCATTAACCGATGTGATCTCTCCTTGGCTTAGATCATGCAACTCAGAACCTGCATATCAGATCTCTTTCTCTCTTAGATATTCATGCCTTGTCGAAAGATGATATTGCCTAATGATCTTCTTCTCCTTATATAGCCTTAGGCCTTTCTCAATACCAAGAGCCAAAACCATAGTAACACAATACCATCAACTTTAAAACTAGGGATCGACACGCCCGTCGAGACATAATGGTCCGAAATCATAGGCACAACTTCCAAGGACTAACCACCATGAACCAAAGGAACCTTTCCACATACACGCGCTTTTTCTGAATCGAACTAGCGTGTACACGCGACTTGGGCTTAACGAAACAGCGTGTATGAGCTTCCTTGGCATGCTGTACTGAGATCTGTCTTCTGATTAAGTTGCCATCACCTGTACTAACCTCTGAGCACCTGTACCATCCACTGAGTGAGTTGCCATCAAGGACAACACTTGAATCATAATGCCAACAATCTCCCCCTTTGAACTTGATGGCAACCACCACACCAAGTCACTCTCCCCCTTTGACATCAAGGGCAAAGGGCTATGCTCCCCCTGAGGACATGCTGATACCTCTGCTTGGCTGTGCTGACTCGTGCTCCCCCTGACAGTAGGCCAGATCTGCAAAAGATGTTCTTCAACAAGAACCAAGACTTATACACCATATGGGACCTTTCTATCACCAAAGGACTCAATACATACAACCATAACATATCAGAAACAACCAATTATATTACAGCATTCATCCCAGGCATAGTGGGGAAACCAACAAAGGCCGTTACATGACCTTGACACCATAAAAGAGACAAGAGAGATACATGACATAGAGACAACAGATCTAGACCAAGACTTAGGAAAGACATCAGCAGCATCTGATAAACATCTTGTTAGATCAGCAACTAGAATTTCTTTCTGAGCTCCTTCTCCTGAAACCAACAACCAAAAACATCTGAATGCCAACAATGCTTTATGAGACTTTTGAGCTGCTCCCCCTGAACCTGTGCCTGTTGCACTCCCTGAAACTGTGCCTGAATAATTCTGACATTCCTATTGCTGTTCAGAACTTCAGAGTCTTCCCTTGCTGTTCAGAACTTCATATACGCGTTTTATCCTGTATAAAACAGCGTATGTACGCGGATATTCTTTCTGCAACAAGCGTCCAGCATACACGCGACTTTCCCACCATGAATCCGCGTGTATACGCACATATCCCTTCCGTAACCTGCGTATACCAACTTTTCTGTAGAACAAACAAATTTCAACAACAGGATGAAGCATTAACTACTCCCAGCTTTTGTCTGAGATATTCAAAAGTTTCCCTGGGCAGTGGTTTTGTGAGAATATCAGCAACTTGCTCCTTAGAAGGAACATACTCCAACTTGACCTTCTGCTCAAGCACTTGTTCCCGAAGAAAATGGTACTTGATTGGTATGTGCTTGGTCTTTGAGTGCATGACTGGATTCTTTGAAATGCTGATTGCACTTGTATTATCACATAAGATAGAGACAGGTGGAGTGCAAGTGATTTGAAAGTCCTGCAAGGTCTGCATCATCCAAAGAAGTTGTGTGCAACAAGATGCTGCAGCCACATATTCTGCTTCAGCTGTAGATAAGGCAATCGAACTTTGTTTCTTGCTGAACCAAGATACTAATCTGGAACCCATGAAGAAAGCACCTCCACTTGTGCTTTTCCTATCATCCACACTTCCAGCCCAATCTGCATCTGTGTAAGCATGAAGAGTGAGATCTGTATTTCTAGGATACCATAAGCCATAGTTTTGGGTCCCTTGAAGATATTTGAAGATTCTTTTGACTGCCTGAAGATGAGTTTCCTTTGGGTTGGCTTGAAATCTTCCAACCATTCCTACTGCATGTGTAATATCTGGTCGAGTACCTGTCAAATAAAGCAAACTCCCAATCATGGATCTATAAGTGGGTTGGTGGACTGCTGCTGATTCATCATTTGCACTGAGGCTGCATCCTGTAACCATGGGTGTACATACTGGTTTTGACTCTTCCATGCCATACTTCTTCAAGATCTGCTTGAGGTATTTGGTTTGAGACAAGAAGATACCTCCTTCATTTTGTTGGATTTGCAATCCAAGAAAATATGTCAATTCTCCAAGAAGTGACATTTCGAATTCTTTCTGCATAACCAAGGCAAAGTTTTGACTCATAGTCTCTTCATTGCTGCCAAAAATAATATCATCTACATAAACAACAAGAATTAGCAATTTGTTATTTTCAACTTTTATATAGAGATTGCTATCTGCTGATCCTTTTGAAAAGCCTTGTTGGTGAAGATATTTGTCCAACCGATAGTACCAAGCCCTTGGAGCTTGTTTGAGCCCATAGAGAGCCTTTTTCAATCTGCATACAAGGTTTGGATCATTCCCAAGAATGAACCCATCTGGCTGCTCAATATATACTTCTTCTTCTAAGTCTCCATTCAGGAAGGCTGATTTCACGTCCATTTGAAATACCTTGAAGTTTTGAAAGCTTGAGAGAGCAAGGAACATTCGGATGGCCTCTAGTCTTGCCACAGGAGCAAAGGTCTCTTCAAAATCTATTCCTTCTTGCTGTGCATACCCTTTACAAACAAGTCTGGCCTTGTTTCTAATTACTTCTCCATTTTCATTTAACTTATTCTTGAAGACCCATTTTGTTCCTATTACATTCTTATCTTTTGGTCTAGGAACTAATTCCCAAGTGTTGTTCCTTTCGATTTGCTCAAGTTCTTCGTCCATTGCTTTGACCCAACATTCATCTTTGCATGCTTCTTTCACATTTTGTGGTTCAATGGAGGAGAGTAGAGCCAAGTAGCTTGAAGCTTCTGCAAGTGTCCTTCTTGTTTGTACTCCTGCTTCTTTCTGCCCCACAATCTGAGTTTCTGGATGATTCTTTTGGACATATCTGGATGGAGTCTTCTCTTCTATTCTTGTCTGCTCCTCTGGTTCTTCTTGAGATTCTTCTTCTTCTTGAGGTTCTTCTTCTTCATCATTTCGCCTTTGAGAGTAACCTTCATCTTCTTCATGATGAACTTGCCTAGGAATATATCCCTTCTCATCAACCACTATATCAATACTGTCAACAATTCTGCCAAGTCTTTTATTGTATTACTTGTATGCTTTGCTATGTGGAGAATAACCAAGAAGAATGCCCTCATCTGCTCTAGGTTCAAGTTTGCCAAGTTGCTCATCAGTATTCTTAATATAACATTTGCTCCCAAAGATTTTGAAATGCTTCAC
The DNA here is from genome assembly GCA_031772625.1 of Pinus tabuliformis. Taxonomy (NCBI): domain Eukaryota; kingdom Viridiplantae; phylum Streptophyta; class Pinopsida; order Pinales; family Pinaceae; genus Pinus; species Pinus tabuliformis. Next base: position 255,428,306 of record CM062820.1, on the reverse strand, counting down.
GGAAGGAGTTTTACCACTCCAAAGCTCATGAGGTGTTTGAGTGCTGTTTACTCGGACATTTGTTTTGTTAAGAATGATAACAGCAGCATGTGCGGCTTCTCCCCAGAAGGTTGCAGGAGTACCTGATTCATCGAGCATAGCACGAGCCATTTGTTGGATAGTTCTGTTCATTCTTTCCACAACCCCATTTTGCTGAGGAGTTCTAGCTGTAGAGAATTCTCTTCTTATCCCATGTTCATCGCAGAAATCAAAAAATTCATTTGATGTGAACTCCCCACCTCTGTCAGATCTGAGGCACTTGATTTTGTGTCCTGATTCATTTTCAGCCAATGCTTTGAAGGATTTGAATTTTTCGAATGCTTCATCTTTGTGCTTCATAAGCCCTAACCAAACAAACCTTGAGAAATCATCAATGAATAATATCAGATATTCTTCTCCTCGAGGTGTCCTTTTCCTAAATGGACCACATACATCTGTATGGACTAGCTCAAGAGGCAAGCTAGCTGATCCTTCCTTCTCTGGAAAGTTAGTTCTGGTCTGCTTTCCAAACTGACAAGATTTGCATATGGTGTTGTCTGGAATTTTGATATCTGGAAGATCGCGAACTGCCTGATATTTGCATGCTTTCCTTATTTGTGAGAAGCTTAGATGTCCCAACCTTCGATGCCATAACCAGTGCTCTTCATCCTTGCTAAGATAGCATTGTTGTTGTCCTTCTTCAAATATGTACAGATTATTTGGAGTTCTTTTGCCTTTGAGAACTGTTTTACCTGTATCAAGATCACGAACAAGACATCCATTCGATCTGAAAATAACCTCTGTTTTTTTATCACACATCTGGCTGACACTTAGAAGATTATGCTTCAATCCATCAACATACAAAACATTTCCAGCCTTGACCTTTTCTTTCAAAGGAGCAATACCTTTTCCTTTTATAGTTGCAGGAGTATCATTTCCAAAAGAAACTTTCTTTCCCTTTTCTAAAGTAGAATAAGATTCAAGTTTTTCTTTATCACCTGTCATATGTTTCGAACATCCACTGTCAATGTACCATAGATTTTCCTGTCCTTCTGCATAAAATGCTATCCCACATCTTTCTGTTTGAGGTTCCTTTATTCTCCATGTTTTGGTGCTTGTGGCTTGTTCCTTTTTCTCCTGAAACCTGCTCCTGCATTCAGAGTCTTTATGACCAAAATTATTGCAAATAGAACATTCAACTTCATTTTCAAGCACCGAAAAGTTGTTATAGGTCCTTTTTGTAATCCCTGTCATACTTCTTTGTTTTTGAGCTTCCCTAGTCATGATTGTTTTATATGCAACACATTGAGCTGCTCTGTGACCAAAGTTGTGGCAAGAAAAGCATTGTCCATTGAAGAAGCTTCTGCGGTTATTGAATCTACCAACCAACTGATTGTAATTTCTATTTTCATCTATTCTTGAGCCAAACTGAGAAGATTTTACCTGTGGTTGGTTGTAGCTTTTGTTCATCCTTAAGGAGGATTGTCCCTGATAGTTTCTGTTTGTAACTCGTCCCTGCTTTACCTGATTATCTTCATTGTTCTTCCGCTCATTTCCTCTTGCTGCATCAAGATAACTTTTTGAGGTGGATGCTTGAGATGTTTCTCCATTATAGCCCAAACCTGTCTTGTTTAGAGGAGACCGCTGCACACTGATAATCTCATCCAAAGTTTCAGATCCTTTGACAAATTTAAGATTAATAGCTTTTGTTTTCTCAATTTCTTTTCTGAGACCAACAATTTCACCTTCTAGTTTTTCAAGATGTTTTTCCTTTTCATCAATCTGAAATTGCAAAGTATCAATGATCACATTCTTTTCTTCTATGCCTCTCTTGAGTCTAGTGATTTCATTATAGAGATTATCCACATCTATAGCATCCTCATAATCGTCATCTTCAAATGCCATTAACAGCTTATATTTATTACCTTGTTCATCTTCATCACTGTTTGATAAGCCATCACTACCTTCATGGGTGTAGTAGCTTTTCCTATTTGCACTTTGTTTCTTGTTCCATCTAGCAGGTTTTTTTCCTTTATCCTTATAAGGAAATTTTGCAGCATAATGACCTACTTTCCCACAAGCAAAGCATTTGAAAGGTAGCTTACCTCTGAACCTTCCAGAACCCCTTTGAAGATTTCTGACAAAATTTGATTCTTCTTCCTCTTCTTCTGGAACATGGCTTGCTTCATAGTAATCTTCTTTTCCTGATGCCTTAAAAGCAGCTTCCCTTCTGTCAGATGGACCTCCCTTTCTCATTTCATAAGCGGTTAGAATTCCATGTAGCTGAGACATAGTGAGAACACGGAGATTTTCTTTTTCTTCTATTGCAGATACTTTAGATTCAAACTTGGGGGATAAAGATCTTAGAATCTTTTGAACTACTATAGTTTCTCTTATTTCTTCACCCAAATTTTTCATACAATTAACAATCTCATCTACCCGAAGAAAATAATTAGCCACACTTTCATCATTATACATCTTGAGAGTCTCATATTGAATCCTGAGTGTTTGAAGTTTAGCTTGCTTTACCTGTTCATCTCCTTCATAGCTAGTGATCATTTTGTCCCATATTTCTTTTGCTGATTTGAAGTGCATGACCTTCATGAATTCTGTTTGAGATATACTTCCTAATAGAGTACTGACTGCTTTTGCATTTGTTTCATATGCCTTTTTCTCAGCTGGATCTGTAGGAGTAGCTGAAGGAAAAGCATAGCCTGTTTCTACAATGTCCCAAACTTCTGTACCAAGAGATTGAAGATATGCAGTAACTCTTACCTTCCAATAATTGAAATTTGTTCCATCAAAAACCGGTGGCCTGATTGATGCTTCTTTCTCGTAGTTGCTCATGATGAATGATCTTCCTTCAAGCGATCAAGCTTCTCTGAAGGACCTGCTCTGATACCAATTGTTGGAAATAATACTGAGAGGGGGGGTGAATCAGTATTATCAGATTAATCAAACTTTTCAAATGCCCAGAAACATATACGCTACTTCAGTTAAGTGAACCAGCGTGTACACGCTACTGTGACGAAGTAAAACAGCGTATAAGCAGAAAACTCACAATTTAGTTAGCTTATTCTTCAATTAAGTGCATCAGGACATTATTCATCATATTAACAGTAAACATGTGCAGTATAACAGAACAGATAAAAAGCCACACACATGAACACCAAGATATAAGGTGGAAACCCAATGTGGGTGAAAACCACCTGCTGCAAGTTGTCTCTATCTTTCTTAATATGAAACTTCAGTTTACAATCTTTTGTACTGGTGCAGCCTTATACCAGTACGCAGGCTACAACCTGCAGAAGGCTTCAACCTTCTCTCGTTCTCCAAACTTCCTTGGAAGGGAGCTCCAACCCCCTTTGCTCTTGTACTAGCCAAGATACTAGTACGTAGGTGCTGACCTACAATCTTCCTTCTTCCAGGTATCACTTTTCATACATTTTCAGACTTGGATATTCCTGAAGCACAACATTACAATCTGAAGACCACAATTCATTCAATTTCCACAACAGATCATTGAAGCATAAAACAACCAAACTTTGAATCACTGAACCACTGAACCCTGTCAATCACCAGTTACCAGAACACAGAGCAGACTACAGAACTCTGCAATAACAGTCAGACCCCACTGTAAACCCAAATCAAGCTTCAAAAGATATACGCTACTTTAATGAGCAGAACCCGCGTATACACGCTCTTTTACCGAAGCCAACCTGCGTACAGATCTAAAAATAAACTTTCTCAATTTGCAGCTGTACCAGACATTAGTTAGACTCAGAACGTAACATTGCGACAATATGCAGATCTAGAAATACGCATAATCAACCATATCATGATAGTGCATTTCAAACCATTAGATCCCGATCTATCCTTAGATCTAGTCTTCCATTAACCGATGTGATCTCTCCTTGGCTTAGATCATGCAACTCAGAACCTGCATATCAGATCTCTTTCTCTCTTAGATATTCATGCCTTGTCGAAAGATGATATTGCCTAATGATCTTCTTCTCCTTATATAGCCTTAGGCCTTTCTCAATACCAAGAGCCAAAACCATAGTAACACAATACCATCAACTTTAAAACTAGGGATCGACACGCCCGTCGAGACATAATGGTCTGAAATCATAGGCACAACTTCCAAGGACTAACCACCATGAACCAAAGGAACCTTTCCACATACACGCGCTTTTTCTGAATCGAACTAGCGTGTACACGCGACTTGGGCTTAACGAAACAGCGTGTATGAGCTTCCTTGGCATGCTGTACTGAGATCTGTCTTCTGATTAAGTTGCCATCACCTGTACTAACCTCTGAGCACCTGTACCATCCACTGAGTGAGTTGCCATCAAGGACAACACTTGAATCATAATGCCAACACCAGAGGTTAGAGCAGCTCCAAGATAGGGTTGACCACAGTCCCAGATGGACTAAAGTCTCCCTTGACCATTTATTTGGCTATAGTGCCAAGAGGAGGATATGTACATAGTGCTCGGATTTATACACCGTAGTGTTATTATAGTAGGGAAAGGGGGACATAGGGGATTTAGATAGTAGAGTTAGGGGTTAAGATGTATGAAAGGGTAAATGAAGGGGAAACCACTAAGTTTGTTTGAAACTCACTTAGTTTAGGGAGTAGATCAAAATGAAAAGAACTTTAGACAAGAAATGTGGCTTCTTAAAAGATTACGAACCACCATGAAACCATAATTCTTCCATGAATCTCAACTGATGAGGGAATGTTAGTAAATGACATGAAAAGGGGAAAAAGGGAGGTTAGACATGCTCCTTTGCTTGCTGCAACTTGATGAAGAAGAACACCTTCTCAATTCATTGACTTTGCTTTGGTAAACAAAGTTAACACACCTGCAATGGTAAAGATAACCTTTCTGCAACCCCAACTACTTACCCAGCTACTTGCCTAGCATTTTTTATTTCTTCTTGGAGGGTGCACTTGGACTTGCAGACCCTTACCTACCTTTTCTTTTCTTTGGTTTTTTCTTTTGTTTTTCTATCTACTTCTACCCTTATTTCTTCCAAGGTCCCAGATTAAGCTGTTGGGAGCCTTTTCTTCTCTACCTGAACTAATTGTCTGCCAAGATTAAACAGTTTGGACAGACTTCTTTCTCTAATCTACAACTGCAAATTTAAACCATGGAATGATCCAGATTAGACTATTGGACCATCCATCAAAATTGGGACGCATTAAGCTATTTACACACCTTGTACTCCTTTGGAAATATGTGATCTTTGCATGATCAAAGCAGAGCATATTTGGAACTTCTATAGCCAATCATGAAATATGAAACCTATTGGTATAGGTAGCTAACAAGCTTCATACAAGTCCTTAAGGATCTCAGAGATAGAAAATGCCATCTCCCCTGGATTATAGGGGGGAGACTTTAATATGATCACTTCTCTGGAATAAAAGAAGGGTGGTCAAAGGTGTACTAACAAAGACTCTAAGACTTTTAAAAGGTTCATTGAAGAACAAAATCTAATAGATATGGAGATAGGTAATGGAATCTTTAACCGGAGCAGCAAGCGAGGAGGGGAGCATCAAGTTTCTTCAAGGTTGGACATATTTCTAATATTGGAGGATTTGTTTATGTGATGGTTGGGTATGGAATATAATATTCTCCCCTGTGGGGGCCTGGATCATTAGTCGGTGGTGTTAACAATTGCAATGTTGGGTACACCTAAAAATAGTCATTTCATATTTGAGGCCTTCTAGATAAATCACCCCTCATTTATGAAGAATATCAAAAAATGGTGGGAATATCCAATCCCAATATCGAGATTTAAGATGTTTAAATTATAGGTCAGGTTGAGACATATTAAAACCCATCTAAGGCAGTGGAATAAAACAAAGTAAGATATTTTAGGCAAAAAGAGATTTGGAACTTAGGGTGGAGGCATTAAAGAAATTTTTGATTGAAGAAGGGTATACTAAGGAGAGGAGGAACGAGGAAACAGATCTTCTAAAGAAATGGGAGGAACAATGCCTTAATGAAGAAATCTTATGGAAACAAAATTTGTGAGTTCTATGGCTCTGGGATACTACATTCTTTCACAGATCGACAATTGAGCACCGAAACTCTAATAGAATTCTCAGGATTAAGGAGTCACAACACTGGGAAGTCTAATGAATAAAACCAAGACATTGAGAAAGTATTGGTTCATCACTTTCAGAAGATTGTGAAGGATCCCCTGCTCGATATATCAAAAGCCATTCAAAATTTTGTTACACATATTCCAAGAGTGAGAACAGAGGAGCATAAAAAAGTCTAAATAGACCCATATCCATGGAATAAGTGACCCAAGTGGTAAATGAGATGCCTAATGGTAAGGCGCCAGGTTTGTATGGATTTACCATAGGTTTCATCAAAACCTGTTGTGAAATAATCAAGACAGGTGCATTTGAGGTGGTGGTCAACTCCCAAAAATTTGGTACAATCTTTAAAGCTCTAAATTCTATGTTTATTACTCTTATTCTGAAGGAGGAAAAGGAAAGCACCCCTGATAAGTTTAGACCGATAACTCTTTGCAATGTGCTATATAAGATTATATCAAAAGTGGAAGTCAACCAGATCAAAACGGTAATTCCTATTTTGATCTCAGAAGAACAGTCAGGCTTTGTGGAAGATAGGAAAATTCTAGATAATGTTATCCATTCCCATGAGATTGCACATTCTCTAAAGAGCCTGGGGAAGGCAGGGATGATAATACATCTTGACCTTTCGAAGTCATATGATATGATCAGTTAGGAATACATGGAGACAATTTTAATGGCCTTTGGTTTGGATAATATATGGATCAAATGGATAATGGCCTTGGTCACCTCCCCAAACTTTTCAATTTTTCTAAATGGATCTCATGCAAAACCATTTTTCCCTTCCCAGGAAATACGTCAGGGGGACCCTGTGTGACCTTTCTTGTTTTTCATAATGATGGAAGGCATGGGAAAAGAAATTTAAACAACTACCAGGGATGGGGACATTAGGGGGCTCGAAATTCATGAAGGATGTTCAGCTAGCACACACCAACAATTTGTAGATGATACCATTTTACATGGTATCTGATCATCCTCGATATTGTAACAAGAATGTTGCATCTCCAAAGGCTACTGACTTTAATTATCAACTTGAAAATTGTACAAACTTAAGAGGCATCAAAACTATATGTACAACATACAATATGTCCTTCCTTTGCTGTCATGATGTAATGGAGTGCATATACTGAAGTCAAATCCTAAACTAATTGCAGAAAATGAAATGCTCGAAATGGAAACCTCAACCTATTGCAAGAAAGAAAGTACATGGAAAGAAACCTATTCTAATTGCATAAAATAAAGACCATGAACTCTATGTCAAACATTAAATTTTAAATAGTTTAGATTTATTAATAGAGTTCATTGGATGTGACTATCAAGAAAATCATCATTGTATTATGTAATCCATAAATATGTCCATTAGCACAAATTTCTGAAATGTTTTGCATGGGTAAAAAGACAAATCCTATGTGGTCTTTATTCTTCCCTAATAACTTATTTAAATCCTAGGGGTCATGATTCAACCCTAAGGGAAAATAGCCAAGCTTCTTGACCGAATATGGGCAAGTAAATGCATGTTGGAAGAGTACTACAGGAAACTACAGGATGTTACAGAATTACTACAGGAAGTTATAATTCATCGAATGACCAAGAAAATAAAATCCAAATTGGATGGGACATTTTTTTTTAATTTACTAGGTTGTCTTAGGTCTTCATTCCAAGTGGAATCACTCAAAAAGACCTATGCTAACCCATGCTAAAAAATAGCATAAATTTACTAGTCTGAAATCTAGAAATTCGAGAACTAGTGAGCTAGTAAATCTATCAAATGCTAAACATAATCAAGTGAAAATGCAATGGGGTAAATTTTGTTATTAAACATTTTTTTTATATAATTCAATTGGAATAAACTTTATTGAAGCTCGTTAGCATGCTCTAAAAAATAGTAGAAATTTATTGTTATTTACCACAAATGAGATCAAGAAATTTAGATTTGGGAATTAGCAAACTAATCCAAGTAGTTCAATGATTACTACAACCTTCCAAATATTTTCAAAGGATTAAATGATTCTTGTGATCCTGTAAAAGAACTTACATCAACCATTTAACCCAATCCTACAACAAGAAATCATTAATACTAAATGCATAAATAGAATGAAACAAGAACAAGACATGCATGTGAATAAGAAGTGAAAAGAAGAAAAAAAAAGTGATACAAAAGGGATCTAAGGCTCCTGGAATGGCCAAGACCAAGGAAGCTCAGAGTCCTATGAAGGAGACCAATATCTGTAAGTTGAACATGCCACCAATATTCATTATTTCCATCAATACAATTACATCCCTGCAAGAAATGACAATGGAGCTGACGATTTCTCTCCACAAGAAGACTAATAAAATTCTACCCCTAGAGGAAAATTTGACTTGGTACTTACACAAAATTATTAGGAATCATTCCCCATGAAAGGAGGAACCTTTCCCACCAAAATCCCTTGATTATTGGATCTTGTTCCCAATACTAGGAAAGTGCATTAAATGACAGGGAACACATTCCTAGATTTTTGCAATCATTGGAGCTCCACAATCTGTGCCATAATTACATAATATATTGTTGGTTTATTATTTAATATTGATCCTCCTGTAGTAGGTAGAAAGTCCCTAAATTATCTCCTCCTCTAAATCTTCATAATCTTCCCAATATTCCACAAAAATAAATAATATTAAGCACAAATATGCAATTATTCATAAACCTTCCTAATGAATGTATTAAAGTTAAAAATACATTATCTAATGCAAAAAGAGAGGCTTAATGTGTTGAAGGATGGTTAGATGGGCCTTAATTTATGTTTAATTTAGATCCATGGGCCTTAATTTATGTCTAATTTAGAGGCCCATTATTCCCCCCTGCTGAAAGTGTTGCTCATCCTCTAAGCAAATTAGTGACCCCATTATGCCTCATTCATGGCCCTAGTGGCCTCTCTCTTGTGCATTCCTCAGTCCTTTCTATTAATAATTTTGGTTGTAAGTTATACAAGGACAAGCACAAAATTGTAGTTGTTCTTTACATGATTGTTTAATAGTCTTTCAAGCAAAAACATAACTTTCCTCTTTGCAAGTGAACTCTGTTGGATTGTAGATCCATTTAATTCATATCGTCTCCCTTCATTCCATTTTCACTCATTTTTCGAAAATTGTTTGTGCATAGAAAATATCACAGTGTTTCTTGAAACCATTAGCCTACCTTCTTCCCCTTATTCAAGATGGGTTCTTGAATATTTTTCAGTTTAGCAAGGTCTTCCACATCCTTTTCCAACCTTCTGCTACCTTTTTCCACGATTCGAACACCTGTGAAACCTTCAAAATTCCTTTAGATGAGAACTAGGACATCCTGTAGTAATTCCCACCAAAACTACAGGAAACCCTGTTAAAACTACAGGAAACCTTGTTTAAACCCATTTTGAGCAGAAATGATAGTTTGAGCCTAGGGTAGGCCCTCAACTTGAATTCCATGCCTTTCTCACATTTCTATAACATCTTGTAGGCCTTGGAAAAAAGCTAGAAATAGGTTAGATACCTCTTGGAAAGCCTCTTTTCATCACTGAATTTTGAGTTCCTGTTTGATGGGGAATGCCTTATTTCCTTTTGTTTCCTTTTTCTTCTGTCTTGTGGCCTAGATGATTTCCTAAAGGCCTTGGAGTTCCTTGTTTTGATTAGGTCTCTCCTAGGCACTGTCATTTTGGATTTTAGCACAATTTTTTCCTTTCTTCCTTCTTGTAGCAACATTCTACCTTCTTTTAGCAGTCATTCCTCCTCTTTCAGGGTCTTCTAACTATGTGGGAGTGATGAGAAATGATGTAGAGGACTTGGAGGATTATGCTAGGGCTCAGATGGAGTAGTGTAGGTTTGTGAAAATGGAGAGGATGCTTTGTTTGTTTTTTCAAGAGATTTTTAGGGTGAGATAAAGTGTAGGGTTTGTTCTTGAAAAATATTAAATTTTTTCTTATGAAATGGGATGGATGAATGATGGATAGATAGTGGATATGAAGTAGATGGAGTGAGTGGAGTGTTGTGGTGAATTTGCCTTTATAGATATTTTTTCTTTTAATTGTTATCCTCATTCCTCGAAATCATCACCCTTCATAATTTGGCTTTTCCACATTTCATGAGTGGAGTGAGTTGCAATTAACTAGTTGAAGGCGATTGAGACTACTGACCCATCCTTAGCTTATAAAAACTCATCTCTCATGCATTGACAACAAATTTATAACTATAATATGCTCAAGAGAAGAGGTCAAGAATATTGCATACATGTACCTACCTGATGGTTGTTGGAGAGGCATGCATGTTGCTACTAAGTTGATAATCAATCCCTGCTTCCCTGGAGGTGCAGATTTTCTTTGCTTTCTTCTGCACAAGTCTTCATAGCTTGTTGATTCATTGACTGGTAAGGTTGTTGTGTGAAATTTCCTTTCAATTGTTCAATATTTTTTGGGTGGAGTGGATGGACTGCTTCCCAAGAAGGGTGTTCCCCCTTTTCAATCTTCAAAAATGGCTTCATGTTGCTTAGGTGGCTAGATCTTATGTTGTGTGAGTGAAAAAGTAATTGATGTGGAAATTTGTTGTAACTGTGCAGGTTGCTTACAGGAGGAATCCTCTTCCTATTTCAATCATTTAATTCCTCTTCTAGACCTCATTGATGCATGTGGGATTGATGTGAATTCATTAGAGGTATAAGGATAGGGTTAAAATCATCAAGAGGTGATGTAGGTGGTGGAAAAGTTGATGACAATTTTTTTTTCATGCAAGGTAGAGTGGAATTTGAAGATGGATTTTAGTTAGATGGAGTGGATGAGTGATGAAATTGGTGTTGGGAGACCTATATCAACCTCCCTAAAGAATACATGACCTTTTGACCCATTTCTCCAATCATATTTCCTCTTGTAGCTTCTTCTCAACCAACTTGTAGTATTACATGATCTTCATGTAGTAATTCAAGACAACCTCTTGTAGCAGAATTGTTTTGTCCATATCTCCCAAATGGTAGAATGGTTTGACCTAAAATTTTTTGAGCATGTTTCCATAATCCTTATGAACCTCCCCATAAAGAAATATTTTCCAATGGATGCATTAATATCTAGAAAATTCAAAAATGGATGTAGGTGATGGAGGTTGATTTCACGAAAACTATGCACCGGAATTTGCTGAAATCGCTTAAGAATGTTACCATCATCCATATGGATCTCCACCTAAAACAACTTGAAAAATGGATACAAGGTTTTCAAGATATGAAAAAAATAAATTTATGTTCTATGTATTCATGTTTCCTGTAGTAAAACAGAGCCTTCTTGTAGTATTTCGGGATAGAAAGGAAAATGAGTGGTAGATGCTTGGGAATGATAAGTGGATGGTGGAAATATATGAGGCTGATGGATTTGCATGGCCTTGGCCTTATTGGAGCATTTGAGAAAAGGAGGAGAAAGCCAAAATTTGACTTATTTTGACTAGAATTTTGACCAATTTTTTATTTTGTTGGTGCCAACCTATTTTTGTTGCTTGAAAATGTTGGAGGGCACCTAAATTCATTAGACAGATACATGGAGCAAAGATTTTTTATTTTTTCCTTTTTTTTCTTCTAGGCCTACTAATCGCGTCAATGAGGTTTTCAACTGGTAGGTCTGTGTAGTCACCTGAAAGGAGGTTTTCACCTGAGATTTTTATTTTTTTCTCTTATTTTTCTTTTTTATTTATTTTTTCTACCCTACTCTACTCGAAAAACAAAATTACTTTCAAGTATAAGAATACTTCCAATGGAGCTATGTGCACATAAAGATGACAGAAAAACTGATGTGTAGGCTTGAAATGTATTCTTTGATATGTACCTAGATGTAAGAGACCGAATGCTTTGACTTTAATGATATCAATCATAGTTGAAGAAGAGAGTGTTGCTGCAACTTAGTGACTATCTGGAACCAAACATCAATATAACTTTGATGCCCTTAGTTTGATTGCTTATATGGATCATTCTTAATGTCTTCTTCTACCATGACCTTCAAATCTTCCTCTTTTTGCTGATTTTTCTCTTGAATACATGGAGGATTTGATGGTAACCATGAGGGATCTTTCTCAATATCTGATTTTGATGTCTTCTTTTCATCAAGTGCAGCCCATGATTATTTGGTCTTCTCTTTTGATTCTTCTTTTTCTCCTTGTTGTCCTTCAATGGCATTAATTAATATTTTTTTTTGAAATACTCTTCCTGAGCTATGGTGAATACCATTTAGCTCAAGAGGAGATGTTTGGAAGTGTTGTACCTCAGCATTATAAGTAGGTTGAGCTAATTCATTGTGTGGGTTTGGAAATGGTGGCACAGGTAGTTGAGTGAGAGTGGATATTTGAGATGGATGTGCTTGGAGTTGTGGTTGTGTTGTGGGTGAATGGTAGGGATAACATGGAGTTGAGTATGGAGGATATTGAGAAAAATATTGGGGATATTGTGGATGGCCTCCATAAGTTCCTTACCAACCTTGTTTCCAAGATTGGTTTTGGGGTTGAGATGGCCAAGGTTCCCAAGGAAAGGGTTTGTTCTAGTTACTTTGAGATGGATGTGCATAAGCTTGAAATTATGAATTAGGCTCTTGCATCATATCAGGTTGAATAAGCTGACATGGTCCTCTTGGAGCTACATAACATAGTGACATTACAAATTGACTTGCTCCATTGTCCTCTTGGTAAAATTCCTTTAACCTTGGTAATGAGGGGAAATATTTAACATCATGTGATTCTCCATGGACAACACAAATGTCAACATACTCTTTTTTCTCATTTTTTGTTCTTAACATTTCTACTTGTTTGGTTAGATTGCTAAGAATTTCTGTTTTAAAGTCATCAAACAAATTTCCAATTTTAGCTTCACTTACCGATCTTGATGTTGATTGACTTACTCTTGCCCTTCCTCTTCATATCATGTGTTTGCATGTTTCACAAATTTCTTCAAATTATAATTGGTATACATCACCTCTACTCATGAGATCATAGAGATAAATCCATTCATCCCTAATTATGCTAAGTAAGAGGATTTTTAGTGTGTCCAATCCTAAATGATGTAATTTTTCCCTCTTAAAATTGTACATGAACCTCTATATTAGATCCTCAAGGTTCTCATCTTCTCTTTGATTCATTATAAATTTTTCTTCTTTAAGATCATGGTCTTTATATTTTTCTAGAAATATCTTTTGCATACCATTCCATGATCTTATCGAATTAGTACCTAAACTCATGAACCATTTAAGAGCTCTATCCTTCAATGTTTCCAAAAAAAATCTCAACTTTTGAGTGTTTAATAAGTAACCATAAGATCTACAAAGGATTTCAAATTCAAAGAGAAAGGTTTCTGGATCCTCTGACCTTAGACCATGAAAGTTTGGAAGAAAAGATGGAGGGATGTTCTTCATATGCACGCTGACATTAGTATCTTGAATGGGGAATCCGAGAAGATCTTCCTCATGTCATCATCTCTGTCCATTTCTTCTACATTCTTTCCAATTTCTTCTTATTCTACCTGCAAAAGTGGATGGTGATGTGGCTCTTACTGCACCACATGATCAAATGGGGGGGTGGGTTGGTGTTGGAGAATTTTTTTTATATATATAATTGAATGAAAACACTAATGCAATGCGCTTTTCTATTTTTGAAATGAAATATGTCTAATGAAAATATTTTTTTTGTTTTTGCAAAAAGTAAAAAGAAATGAATCAACTAGAGAAGAAAGCAATGCATACTTTGACACCTCCCCAGCAACAGCGCCAAAAAGTGATGAGCCTCAGTATTGCAACAAGAATGCAACAACTCCCAAGACTACCAACTTTAGTTATCAACCTGAGGTTCATACAAACTTAAGAGGTATCAACATTATATGTGCAGCATACAATGTGTCCTTTCTTTTCTGTCATGATGTAATGGAGTGCATATACTGAAGTCAAATCCTAAAATAATCGCAGAAAATGAAATGCTCGAAATGGAAACCTCAACTTATTGCAAGAAAGAAAGTACAAGGAAATAAACGTATTATAATTGCATAAAGTAAATATCATGAACTAAATGTCAACCATTACATTTTAAAGAGTTTAGATCCATTAACAAAGTTCATTGGATGTGGCAATCAAGAAAATCATCATTGTATTATCCAATCCATAAATTTGTCCATTAGCATAAATTGTTGAAATGTTTTGCATGGGTAAAAAGGCAAATCCTAAGCGGTCTTTAGTCTTCCCTAATAATTGATTTAAATCCTACGGGTCATGATGCAAACCTAAGGGATAATAACAAGCTTCTTGAGTGAATCCGGGCAAGTAAATGCATGCTGGAAGAGTACTATAGGAAACTACATGAGGTTACAGATTTACTATAGGAAGTTATAATTCATCGAATAACCAAGAAAATCAAATCCAAACTGGATGGGATAAAAAAAATTATTGACTAGGATGTCTTAGGTCTCCATTCCAAGTGGAATCACTCAAAAATACCTATGTTAACCCATGCTAAAAAATAACAGAAAATTACTAATCTAAAATCTAGAAATTCGAGAACTAGTGAGCTAGTAAATCTATCAAATGCCTAACCTAATCAAGTCAAAATGCAATGGGGTAAATTTTTTTATTAAAAAGATTTTTTTTTTTATCTAATGCAAGTAGAATCAACTTGATTTAATCTCATTAGCATGCTCTAAAAAATAGCAGAAATTTATTGTTATTTCCACAAAGGAGTTCCAGAAATCTAGATTTGGGAATAAGAAAACTGTTCCAAGTAGCTCAATGATTACTATGAACTTCCAAAGATTTTCCAAGGATGAAATGATGCTTTTTATCCTGAAAAATAACTTACATCAACCATTTAACCCAATCCTACAATAAGAAATCATTAATACTAAATGTAGAAATAGAAAGAAACAAGAACAAGAGATGCATGTGAATAAGAAGTGAAAATAAGAAAAGAAAATGATACAAAGGGGCTCTGAGGCTCCTGGGATGGCCAAGCCCAAAGTAAATTAGAGTCCTATGAAGGAGACCAAGATCTAGAAGATGAACATGTCACCAATCTTCATTATTTCCATCAATACAATTACATCCATGCAAGAAATGACAATGGCTCTGCAAAAATATGAGTTCACTCCACAAGAAGACTAATCAAAATCTACCCGTAGAGTAAAATTCAAATTGGTACTTATAAAAAATTATTAGGAATCATTCCCCGTGAAGGGAGGAAGATTTCCCACCAAAATCCCTTGATTAGTGGATCTGGTTCCCAATACTAGAAATCTGCATTAAATGGCAGGGAACACATTCCTAGATTTTCTCAATCATTGGAGCTCCACATTCTGTGCCATAATTCCATAATATATTGTTGATTTATTATTTATATTGATCGTCATGCAGTAGGGAGAAAGTCCCTAAATTATCTCTTCCTCCAAATCTTCATAATCTGCCCAATATTCTCAGAATATTCCACAAAAATAAATAATATTAGGCACACATATGAAATTATTCATAAACCTTCCGAATGAACGTATTAAAGTTAAAAATATATTGAGAGAAGAGAGGTTTAATGTGCTAAAGGATAGTTAGATGGGCCTTAATTTATGTTTAATTTAGAGGCATGGGCCTTAATTTATGTCTAATTTAGAGGCCCATCAATATCCCTATGGTGAAGGAAGCTTGATCGTTTAAGTCTATCATGGACACTTTTGCAGCAACTTCAAGTATGGAGATAAACCAATCCAAATCTATGATTTTTTTCTTCAATATGCATATTTATATTCGTATAAATTTGACTACTATCCTAGGCTTTCAAAGGAAAAGTCTTCTTCTAAATATTTGGGTATCCCTCTAACTATTCAAGCCTAGAAGAAATCAAATTGGGAAAACGTTGTTTTGAGCTTAAAGGATAGGGTTAAATGATCAAATTTTAGAGCTGAACCTTGCAGGTAGGCTAGTCCTCACTAAATTCGTTCTGCAAGTGATTTTTGGGTACATGTTATCAATAATCCAAGCTCCTAAAGGGGTTCTACAAAAAAATAGAGAAACTCAAAGAAATTTATTATGGAAAGCAACCGAGGATAAGAGAAAATAGGCATTAGTAGCATGGAACACTATATGTAAACCAAAAGGTTTGGGGGGCCTAGGTTTACAAGATCCAGAGACAGTCAATAGAGCGAGTGGAGATAAACTTTGGTGACCCTAGCTAAAGGAAGGGTCAACATCGTGGGCCCGACTCTGGAGAGATAAACATGCCCCCGACTGGTCTTTGCAAGACCTCATTCTTATGTCAAGGTCAATTCAAGGTTATGCGATATGGAATCTAGCCTCGGGAAATAAAGAAGTAATTCAAAAAACACTTCTTTTGGGAGATTAGAAATGGAATGTTTGCTCTATTTTGGGAGGACGCTTGTCAAGAACCTATTTTAATCAAGGAAGATTGGCACCCAGTCCAATTATTTACTGAGAGTTGTGGTGCAGGGAATTGCACCATCTATGTGAATAGGGGATGGATGGAAATAAATAGAGAAATTGGAACCATAGAATCTTTCGGGAGTCTAACCTAAATGAGAAAGTGGTTCAAGGATTAGTAGAGGAATTAAGTCGGAGAAGAATCCTTTGTAATAATTACTAGGGGGAAAGATAAGGTGGAGATTTGAATCTCAAAGAAGAAAAATATTATATAGAAGGTTCCCAAGGTGAACTGATTCAGAATGGAAGAAATTGTGGTCGGTGCCCCATTGGCCAAATATTAACACCTTCCTATGGCTGGTGTTACATAAGAAGGTTCACACATGGGAAAATCATGTTAAGAGAGGTTTTATTGGGACCTCATGGTGTTGTCTCTATGAAAGCCAAGAGGAAACCCTAAATCATATTTTAAACACTTATTGTTATACCCTTATCATATGGGATTGGATGGCTTATATTTTCAGGCAAACAAATAGAATCAGGGACAATATATAAGAGATTATTAGGAAATGGTGAGGTAATTACACTAAGAATGAAGTGGTAAACCTCACCTGGTGCCTGGTTCCTAGTTTCATCCTCTGGTCAGTATGGAAGGAATGGAACCAATGAATTTTCCAGAATAAGAAGCTCCCTGCAAAATGCGTGGTGGGATTAATTTGGCGTCAGCTAAAGGAAACAGTAATTAGTAAAGGACCCAAAATATTTAAGGAACATCCATCTCCACAAGGGGTAAGATTCTTAAAGTTCTTATAGTTGGAGAATCCTCGTATGTAGGTGTTTCAGGCCACAGATCATGGAATCTAGTTGGGCTCAACGATTTCGATGCCTCTCCTTGAAGTTTTCATTAAGTTGAATTTTAATGGGGCATCTAAAGGTTACCTCGATAGGGCAGGAGCGAGAGGAGTTATATGAGACTATACAGGGAAAATTTTCAAGGTATTTTTCATAAATTTGGGACATGCCTCCAACAACACAACTAAATTACATGCCCTGGAACAAGAGTTGGAAATTTTGGCTCGAGAAAGAATTGTCAATCTGACTGTAGAAGGAGACTAAACGTTAGCCATCCAAGCAACAAGGAGTCTACAATGTGGCTCATAGGTAAGTAAGTTTACTAGGAAATGGTGTTTGGAACAACTTATCCAGTGCATACAACAACACCTGGTAACTTTTATAACAGTGGAATTCAACTTGGTTCAGAGGTCAGCAAACACGACGGTGGACAGGTTATTAAATGAAGGGGTAGCCAACTCTCAGATGCTTACTGATGTGTCATGGCTGGATCTCTAGGAGGAACAACTCAAGGAAGAATGTCGAAAGCTGGTAGAAATAAATAACTCCACAACAATCAGCAATGAGAACTGTGCAAAAGCAGGCCAAGATCTTTGGCAGAGCCAAATTTACTCACATGATTAATTAATCTGAGATCATGGAAGCGAGAGGAATATCATAACGAGGTATGAGAATGGGAACATGGAATTTTTGCATGGACAATGTGGTGGCCAAAGGAGGTGAAGTTATGTACACCTCCATTAAGGCTTGTCATGCAGGTTGGTTCATCACTAATAAGGAGGTGATCGAGAGGTGGGTAGGTACAATACTAGTAGAGGACATGTACGAGAGGAAAAAATGGTGATAATGAGTTTGTATAATCTGCTCAGC
This sequence comes from Pinus tabuliformis, assembly GCA_031772625.1. Lineage (NCBI taxonomy): Eukaryota > Viridiplantae > Streptophyta > Pinopsida > Pinales > Pinaceae > Pinus > Pinus tabuliformis. The sequence continues at coordinate 255,410,072 of CM062820.1, read as the reverse complement.
CTAGAAAATGATAAGGAGAGATGGAACAAGCTCACAAGGAGTGACAATATTATAGCCGACATATGGTAGGGTGCGAAGATGGCGATGGAAAGTATAAAAGATTTAGAAATATAGAGTTGTCCAACATAATAGGGTTTAAATTATGGGCTTGGTACTCTCTTTTATTATATTTGTTTAGAAATTAAAAATTTATGGATTAGCAGAGCCTTGATAAGAGCATTTATTTAGTTAGGGATGGTATCTTAGTTAAGGATGGGAAAATTTAAGTATTTGGTGGCAAGGCCAAGAGGGGGACCCAGAGTGAAGGCATAAGGGGTGGGTTGTAGCAAGTGTTCTTGCATGGAAATGGCTACGAGAGACGCAGTAGATTCATTTCATGCTATGGTTCCACAAAAGGGTAAAGAAGTGGTGGAGGTTTGGGAGAACGAAGTTTTCAAGCAAAGGAGGGTTCTTCTGGACAATTGAATAGACGAGGAAGGTTGATAGGATCATTAACACAGGTGAAACTTGGACCCACATGACCCTCTACCATAAAACCCTGGAAACAACATGGCATGTGAAGACCCTCGTAGGAAAGATGCAGGCATAAGAATTAGAGGAAAGGGACAAAGGTCAAATGGATACCTTAAACCAATTGAGGGTCATCAACCAATAAGTGGGAGGTATTGAATCGATCCTATAGGCGTTGCTGAATATTGAGAAGTTGCAAGATGACCGCATAAGTGACCTAAACGCTATGTTTGCCATTTGTCTGAAGTACATTCACCATATAGACATTAATTTTGGGGAAGCTAAAGGTGAACCAACCCACCTGCAGAAGGATAAGGCTTGGGAGACTGACGTTTCTAGTGAACCTTCGACGGTGTCTTTGGTAGTGGCTCTAGTGAAAGCTATGACTGGCAAGGTTCCTATAGAATGAGTTTCGAGATTGTGGAAGCTCTATTCATCTGAATACTTTGACAATAGGCTATTTAGATATCAGTTTGATTATGTGGGCTAATAGTTTTTTTTTATAGTGTAGGTATGTAAATTATGGTTACCAAGGATATCAGCTAGGCAATCCTTATAGCGACTATAGTCATGGTAGTAAAAAAATTTATCCTTTTAAGTGGAACAAGAAACAAAATAGCTTAATGGTTTTATTGGACATAAGTGGTATTACGACAATTTATTTTTTCAGTTGGTTTGGTTTTCAATATAGAAAACTAGTTGTGATTTTGTACTATATTTTCGTTGAAGTAAAATATAAATTTTTTATGCTCACTTACAAGAAAAAAAAAAAGGATTTTCAAACATATGTAAGAAAAATCTGATCTAAATATTGTGAGGAAAGGATATTATTCCTCCCTACCACCAAAAAAATATGAAAACTAGCATCATTGGCATTCCTATACAGAAAATCCTAACTAAAAACCAAGTGTTAGAAACCACGACAATACTAAGGGGAGGAGCGGGTGGGGTTGGTGAATCAATATTGTAGGAACTTTTAAAAAATTATTTCACTTGCAATGATATTAGGACACTAATAAGTACTTCGTCGGTTAATTTAGATGAGAACGACAAGAATCCACATAACTAGCACAAATAGTACACATAGATTCTTCAAAACAAATATGAAATTTACTCACAAGGCAAGCTACAACTTGTTGTTACAAAATTCTCTTGCTAGAACTAGTAGGAAGTTACTACTCCTTTATTTATCAGCTACAATTGAAAGGGGCTTCAACCCATAATTGTTTACCATCATCTACTAGAAGGAGCTACAACCCCTAAGTGTTTATCAATGCCTACTAGAAGGAGTTACAACTCATGATCTGCAAGCTACAACTTGCTTGGCCTCAATGATTCATTTTTCATCCATTTTCAAACTAGAACCATTATTTCCAAATACTTTTTCAAAATAAAATAATTTCTCTCCTAAAATACTCACCAAAACACCTTCAACAATCTTTGATTATTAAGAAACTCACCATCCACACCAATAGCATCAATCCAAACCAATTCGCACACTGCTACAACACTCTTGGAAAATTCCTCAATCAATTTTTCTTATAAAGAAAATTTGCTGCTAAATTATGCTTCTTTCATTTTTAGTTTAGTTGCACTTGAATATTTTCATGAATCACTTATTTTCAATTTTTTCAAGTTTCACTAAGTCTTCTCGATGTTCCCTTCAAGTTACCAGGATATGATTTGTTGTTTAAAACTCAATCTGTGAGTTTTCTGTTAATTTCTGCTCAAATAGTCAATTATGGAACTTTATTAGGGTTTAGTTGAGCATTTCTATTATTAGTCGGCTCTAACTTTAGCTTAACTACCAAAACTACCTCTAAATTTTTCCATGCCATTGAATTTTCCTTTAAGCCCTTGTGCACTAGCCCTTTTTCCCATAAGACCACAAGTTATGACCTTGTCCTTAGCCTCCAACTGCTTAGCCACAATGTTCGCGCTCTCGGCCATTGTTTGTGCATAGAAGCTTGTCCTATAACTTATGCATTCTCCCCTAGCACCATTACCCTGACTTTTTATATTGCGCCTTTTAAAACCTTCAAGAGTCTGCCATGCAAGATGCGTTGTCAGTGGGGAAACCTTTCACCTTATCAATTGTCATTGCTTCATAGATATCCATACTGACGTGTCTTGCACCTTGTCAACCAGTCATTCTCCTCTTTTGAACTTCTATTTACCTATGGAGTCTACCTTCAGGGATGATTTATCTTGTTGGGTCCCCCTTTGCACCTTTGAGGAAATCATTTGCACACCAAGCTAATCCATCTCTAACACCTGCCATGTTGCCCGCATCCCAGTCATCCTGACAAACCCTTTGTATGCAATGCTCCAACCTTTCCAAATCTAGCCATCAATATGATGTCATGCTTGCATCATCATTACCACGTGGTGCTCTATGAGATGTACATATGTCACCCGAAAATGGCCCACTTGGGTACCCAAAACATTCAAATTTTCATGTCACATGTCCTTTGGTTTGTACTACCGCATATGTTGTGTTGACGTCATCTCAACCAATCATATGCTTCCATGTCCTGTCAGATATGAGATACAAAGGGTCCTATAGACTTAATTTTGTGCCAATTTTCTTTTATAAAAATTAAGGGTCCCGGCCTTTTATTTAACACTACATTGCCTCGTCTTCTTGTGCCACATCGATTGACATTAGTATCACCACAAAAGCCACTTATGATTTTTGCTAGCCAGGCCCCCAATTTTGTCACCACTTTTTACATTTTATGGTATCGAGGGTGCTAGGTGTCATAATTAATCTCCATCGCTGATCACAAAATCAACGATAAGGGAAAACTTCCCATTTCAAGACCCCCCTGCGCATTAACTCCTTAGCACATTGACCCATCATTATTGCCTCTGATGTACTAATGGGATGCGTGGGGTGTGATATGCCACTAGACATGCCCTCCATTTAACTTTGGCCATGTGCATGGATTTTGTCATCTCACTTGTGTCATCTCGAACGACTATTCTATTCTCTTTGAAAACTTTCGAGGTAATCCTATCGAGATGAGTTGTATAGGGTGTTCCACCAATGACCAATAGAAATTCTTATCATTGTGTTGTTTTCTACAAAATATTCTTGGCAATTTGGATAGTCACTTTGCTAAAAGGCTTCGCCAGCTTTTGGTACACTGCCAAACATAGTGTGCTCCGACGAGTCCTCTAACAACACTTATCTATGAAAAAATTAATTTTAGGGTTCTTCAACTTTTATTGGTCATAAATGATGATCCAAGAGACCATTTTCAGTCTTCCACATACCACTGGAAAGCTCTTTCAGATCTCTATCCATCTGTTTAGGTTTCGTATACTCTTGAGGTGATTCGCTACACTAGAAATTCCTTGAAAATCTTTGCACCATTTCACCATGCTCTTCTCATCTTTCAATTTCCTTATATCATCTTTTGGCCATCCTTTATCATGCTTTTCCATGCTTTGTTATTATTTTCCATCAATAACAACACATTTATAAAACTATTACCCTTTGGCATTGATGGAAACACCTTGATCAAACAAAAAAAGACATCAGAATGAAGGCAAACCAAATATGCTTGTGCTCATAACTCTCCTTTGGATGTTTCTCTCCTTTTGAGGCACTTCTCTTGTGTTGGGTTGTTGCTATGAATTTATTTTTCACCATGACTTATCAAAGACTTATTTCTTTTGTTTGATTACCAAGACATCTCCCCATTTGAAATCAATGGAAAAGACTAATGGACTCCCCCTATCAACAATCTCCCCATGTCTTGTTGATCCTGTGGACCTGACAACTTTATCTTAATATGTTGAAGGTATACCAGTTACCTTTCTTCCTCTTGAAGGAATATTTAGTGGATGGGAGCAAGAGGAACAACTCCTAGTCTCTGCCTCAAATACTGAAACTGATCTTTGGGGAGTGTTTTGGTGAAAATATCAGCAACCTATTCTTTTTTATTAGCATGCTCCAACTTCATAATCTAATGGGAAACTTTCTCTCTCAAGAAATGGTACTTGATTGGAATATACTTTGTCTTTGAGTAAACAAGATTTTTTGACATGTTGGTTGCACTTGTATTGTCACAAATAATAGGAATAGGTTGATCATAAACACTTTCACATCTTGCAATGTTTGTTGCATCCACAATAGTTGAGCACAACAAGAAGCTACTACAATGTATTCTACTTCAACTATAGATAAATAGATGGAATCTTGCTTCTTAATTAAGCATGAAACTATACAATCCCCAAGAAAGAAAGCACCAACACTAGAGCTCTTATGATCATCTACTTCATCTTCCCAATCAACATTACTATAAATAGTTAGTGAAAAATATTTACCTTTTGGGTACCACCGTCAATAATCCATTGTGGCTATGAGATATCTAAGAATCCTCTTAGCTTCTAGGAGATGGCTCTATCTAGGGGTTGCTTGAAATATTCCAGCAATACCAATGGACTACATAATATTTGGTCTTGAAGTTGTCAAATATAATATGATACCAATGGTGGATCTATATAGAGTCTAGTCCACTTCTAGTGATTCATCATTCTTGCTAAGCTTGCAACCTGTAACCATTGGTGTGCTCACAAAAAATCATTCCTCTATGCTAAAATTCTTCAACACTTCCTTGATATATTTACCTTCTGAGATAAAAATCCATTTGGTAGTTTGTGTAATATGCAATCCAAGGAAATAAGAAATCTCTCCAATCATAGACATATGAAACTCAGCCTTCGTATTTGCTGCAAATTGGCATGTTAACAAATATGAATCACTGGAAAAAATAATATCATCAGCATAAACAACCACCTTTATGATTTTTCCATCATTTGATTTGATATATAAATTGTTATCAACTACACCTCTTTTGAATCCACACTTGAGTAGGTAGTTTTCCAACGTGGAATACCAAGCCTAAGGGGCTTTCTTGAGACCATATAAGACCTTCTTAAGCTTGCAATATAATCTAGTTTATCTAGTAGCTAAAAATCATCTGGTTGTTCTATGTAAACTTCTTCCTGTAGATTTCCATTTAGAAAGGTGGATATGACATCCATTTGATATATTTGAACTTCTTAAGACAAGAAAATGCCAAAAACATTATAATTTCCTCTAATCTAGCAACAAGATCAAAAGTTTCATCCAAATCCATACCTGTAATTTGAGCATAACTTTTTCATACCAATTTTTACCTATTTTTCACCACTTCATCATGGTCATTCAACTTATTTTTGAAGATCCACTTACTTCCATTGAAATGCTTGTTTGTTGGTCTAGGAACAAACTTCGGTGATTTTTCTCAATTTGGTCCATTCTTCATGCATAGATTTTAACTAATTTTCATTTTGACTAGTTTGGTCAACAACCTTTTGTTCCTCCATGGATAGCAAGGCTACATGTTCTTGGGTAGGGCGAATTAGCAACTTCCTTCTTGTTTTCACACCTAATTCTAAATCACCAAAAATTTTGGTGAGTTGGGTGGTATCTTTTAACATACCTTGAAGAATCTTTGGCTTGCAGACTAGAGGGATCTTCATTGTCTTCTTCTAAAAGTGGCTCATGGTCCTCCTCATCCTTCTTGATTGGTTCATTAGAGCTATCATTTGCTGGTTGTTTGACTTCAGGTTCAACATATTCATCCTCTTTGACATCAATACAATCAACAATCCTCTTGGTATTCCTATTATAACATCTATAGCCTTTGTTTTTTGAGAATATCCAAGAAAAATACCTTCATCAACCCTTGCATCAAAATTACCAAGCTTGTCATCATTCCTCTTGATGTAACACTTTCTACCAAAAACTCGAAAATTCTTTACTATTTCAAGTCTTCCATACCAAATCTCGTAGGGATTTTTTTCAGTGTTTGGTCTGAAATGAGATTTGTTATGTATCATCATTGTTGTGTGAATGACTTCGACCCAAAATCTCTGTTGAACTTTCCTTTCATCCATCATAGCTAGCTGTTGTACATACATGTTTTCTCTCTCTACTACACCATTCTTTTGTGGATTCTAAGTTATAGTGAACTTCCTTTTGATGCCATGCTTCTGCAAAAGTCGTGAAACTCTTTTGAAGTAAATTTACCTCCATTATCATATCATATGATCTTGATTTTGCAATTAGTTTCATTTTCAGACATAGATTTGAAATATTTTCACTTCTAAAAAGCTTTATATTTCTATCTAAGAAAATAAACCCACATCATCCTACTAAAATAATCAAATATTAGCATGAAATACAATTTTGCCTATGGGTGACTATTTCCTTGAAGGTCCACACAAGTCCATGTGTACTAGCTGAAGTGGCTTTGATGATGTTCTCTCCTTAGACTTGAATGGTACTCGAGTTTGCTTACCTAATGTTGGATAGATTTGGGTTGACCCAGGTTCAATCTATATTGCGCACCAACAAAACCCTTGATCATTGGCCCTTTCGGCAATGGCCTGCAAGCATATCGCAGTCTCACCTAAAGTGACTATGGGAGGATGGAGAACCAGGTTTCTGCAGCCTTGAAGGACTAGGAGATGTGGTATTATTATGTTATCTTATTCTTAGAATTTATAAATCACTTCGCCGCATTATATTAATCACTTAAACATGCCATATAAAACCATAAACTATCATTGTGCTGAAGTAAAATGCAACTGTAATAACTACTACTCTACAACATATAATAAGAAAATATACACATAAAAACACCAAATTAACATGGTTCACCCTAGTGTAGGGCTACGTCCACAAGAATTATTGCTTAATATAATGAATCTTTGAACAAAAACCAGTTCTTGGCTTGCACACTAAGTTGCAGGCTATCTGCGCACCCAACTGCAGACTCTTCTCCAGGCCTCTGCACACTCAGCTACAAATCCTCTCCTATGCTACCAAATTACAAATAACAATAATTCATCCAGAACACTGATTGATTCTGATCTTTTCTCTTCTTATTATTTTACCCTATATATACTATTGCATTGTAGGGTTACATCATCAAAATACTATGGTACAAATACCATAGACTCCCTAAAACAAACAACTTTTGCCCCAAAACCATTTATCCCTTACAAAATAATGCACTTTCACAAAAAGGAGGGGCTTCGACCCACCTCGAACCCCTTATGACATTGTATGGTGTAATCGCTCTATAATTTAATAAGGCTGGGAAATAATTGCAGAGGTAACCACAAAACCACTTTGGATGTTGGGATCTAGCCCTTCCAACTTTAGAGAGGGATCTCTCTGTTACACTAAAAAATGTCACCATGACTATTTGCAGTTAGTATGGCTCCATCCACTGTCATACTATCCTCCTTGGCAAGTCTCATGCCTCTGCTTTCCATGTCAAACTTCAAGAAAGAGAGAAAAGTCATTTAAAGTCAATTATCTCTGGTACGCAGTTTCTTTTAGCCTTACCTATGGGTACGCAACCCAAGTTCACAATACCTGCGTACTTGTACGCTCTGTATGTAAAGGGGTGGGTGCGTACTCCTGTAAAGGTCAAAAGGCGCAAGTTTCACTCCAAAAAAGTTACTTGTGGTCATTTCTAGAGTCTTCTAGAAGCATTTTTGACGTGTATGAAGCGCCTCCAGACGGTTCATGTATCCCTACCAAAGAGGAACTTATCCCATCAATAGGGGAGCTATCCCATCCAAAGAGGGGCTTATCCCATTGATGGTGGACCTGAATAACTTCCTCTGGAGCACTATAAATACAAGCATTGGGCCAAAGGGAGGAGAGGTTGAAAGCTGAACATTCCTAAGGGTAGATGCTGCTGGAATTAGGACTTCCTTGTAGAAGCTTGTGAGGAGAGATTGCCATCTTTACTTGTTTCCATTGGGAGGTGGGTGAGCTGATCAGAGTAAGGGAGAACTCTTTTGGACCCTGGGAGGAGCTTGCACAACACCAAGGCTCAGGTTGTAATGGTTCCTTTTGTTACCTTTTAATACAAATTAGTCCATTCTTCTCAAAAATTTGTTATTAATGAGTTGTTTCATATACTCCTTGGTCTATATGTTAAATATGTTTTATTTTATGTGATATTCAGGTGCTATTTAATCATTTGATTGTTGGTGAATGAAGGTTTCGAAGGGAAGGAGGAGCTCATCCGGATCAATGAAGCTGGACTACTACAACAGCGTTGGATTACAGGTAGGATCTAAACACTTGATTTCTCATATGGTAAAAGCATATTTAGGGAAGGATTTCTCTTATTTGTCTTGTTTGTCATTAGAAAGTCTTAGGCTTTCTAGGAAGGTTGGTTGTGTCCGCACTAACGACTCTTTCCGCGTGACAAAATGGCAACTCCACTGGGGACTCCATGAATGTGTTTGAGTTCTTTTTGATTTGATATTTTGGTCTGAGAAAAATTGCTTGTTTTCTGATTTTTGGTTGTCTAGCTGTGTATTTGGGTGGGTTAGCTTAGAGTCAATTTAGTTTTTTATTTTTCTTAGCCTTGCCAGCAGTACGCAGTCTCTGGGTTTAACACAGTGTGTACTTGTACGCACTGCGTCTTTGTGCACAGTGCGTACCCGCGCCTGTGTAAACAGATGACCTGCGTACCCCTGTCAATTTTGAGAAAATTTCAATTTTTTGCTTTTGCTCTTTAGATTTTGCTTTTACTTTGTTTTTACTGCCCAGATCCATCAGTTTACTGTCAAAGATCTTCACCTGAACTTGTCCCGTTAGTGTCGAGGGTTTTGGTGGAATTCATAGGGATTTTGCCTTAGGGTTTGATTTTTAACTGGTCCTGTAGTGACTTTGGCGTTAGAGGTTGTCAAACTTTGGATCTCCCTGGTTTTGTTCAGTCCTCTTAGGAGTCGGGCCTATCATAGAAGTCACCCTAGTGAGAGACCTACCTTTGTGTCTTCTCTTTGCGAATCTCGAAAAGTTTGTTTGTTAAAGCCCTGAATTCCATTCTTGTGAAAAAAGAACAAAAAGATTTCGATTTTGTTTTTTGGTTAGTTTATGATTCTGCATGAACTGATCCTTAGTTGCATTTTGACTAAGTAAAACATCCGGGAATCATCCTTGTAGGCTTTTGTCCTCATTATTTTTTGCTTTTAGGTAAAATTCCTTTTAATTTGCTTTTGAGTGAATTTGATTTGCTTGTCTTAGATTTGTTAAATTCGATTTGATAAAATAGTTTTACATGCTTTATTAACATAAAAAAAAAAACACAAAAATTCTTTGGAAAAAGTTTGCTTTGGTAGCATTTGTAGACTTTTGGGAGAAAAAGGAAATTTCGTAGAGTAATTAGTGGTCATGAGTGGTATGTTTTGAAAAGATAAAGAGAATTGTTTCTTTGATTGTCTTTACTAAGAAAGTTGCTTTCTATAAAATTTGCATTTTCCAACTCTCTTAGTTAGGAGATTCATTGAAAAGGAAAAGTAGTGTAAATCATCTTAGGTGCATCTTTGTAGTGGTTGCGAGTCGAGTCTACACACCACCAGTTTCATCTCCATCACATTTTTGTCTTTAAGAAAAACCATAAAATTAACGCTTAAAGTAAAATCAACTTAGTAACTTTTATTTACTAGGGCTCTGAAACACCAATTTAGATTAGGCTAGTGTCTTGGAGTAGGAGAGTAATTAACTCTCCAAGACAACAAAACCAAACAAGTAGCTTATCTTGTGTTAGAATAAATCCAATTGTTTCATTTGTACTCTGGGAAAGCTCCTCTTAAAGGAGAAGCACGAGCTCGTGTCCGAACCAGTGAGGGGATCAATCCTCCCTCGTTGGGAACGACGCCAGATACGCACGTATTACAAACGGTAAACCTCATATTAACCATTGTCGAGGAGCCAGGGGTCACTTGTCGGTAAACCTTGGATTATTGTCAAGGAGCCGGCAAGGGGATTGAGCTTGATACTCTGCCCTTGCGTGCTGTTGGAGTGTAGACTGTTCCCCCAGGTGCATTTGTTGCGGTTGGTAACCTTAGTGACCATTATCTTTAGGATTCTACCGAGGTGACGGTGGAGGGAAGATCCCACTGTACCTGGAGCAGACGTCGGCTAGACTCACTTGCATTTTCCGGGGGGTTCACTTCACTCGAGACAGTTAAAGTGGAGGAACTTGTGCCGGTCTATTCATTAAGCAGGTTGCCGGGGTAACTGTTCCACCCGCCACTTCTGTACTGAATCCAGCGATGTTGGGTTTCATCTCCAACTAGCGTTTTCGGTTTGGAAGGCTATTGTTTGTGCTTGGTTTGACGCCCTAGATTCTTTAGGCGTATGATTCAAATTTGTTTGGTTCTTTAGAGACTTTAGGTGGTTTGCTTTGAGATTTTACTTTGTTTGCGTGTGCAGTAGTTAAAAGTTTTTAACTGTGGCGGAATTATCGAGACAGTCCCGTAGACTTCGGGGCAAGTCTCCTGAGGTTGTTTCTGTGGCCGAATTGTTGAGAAAATCCCGTAGACTTCGGGGTGAATCTCCTCAAGACGTCCCAAGTCATTACGAAGGTTTAAAGGTCCTTGTAACTCCTAGCAGCAGTAGAGTAGGTTCACCAGAAGAAGGAGAGTCTTCGTTGGTAGTCCATCAAGATTACCAAAGTCTAGAGACAGGTTATAATCCTGAAGCAGTTGAAGTTTCTGAGCTTGCTGGTAGTTTTTCATCTACTAGTGATATAGGCGAAGAACCTGAAATATCTGAACATGTTACTCCAACTTCTAGTGTACCAGATTCACCTAGGGTAGAAAGAGTCATCACCGAAAATCTTCCTACTGGTTTGATAGCTATTGAAGAACTTTCTCCAGAGGAAGAATTGGGCGTATCTACCCTTGAAGATCAACCTACTATTGATCTAAGGGAGCGTGAATCTATCTTTTACAGTCCTCCTAGAAGTACTACTTGGTACCTTTCGTTAACCAATTATTTAGACTACTCAGGGGTAGGTTTTTCTCCACCTCGTACTCCTTTTCCACCTGGAGGTATTTATACTCCTGTAAATATGTCTGGTCAGTCATCCGTGTTTACTCAATCTCCTGAATCTTTCTTACACGGCGATCCTTCTGTTCCCACTGGGTATCAATCACTTTCTGGTACCTTTGCGGGGGCATCTCCTCAACCCATTGATCATGGGTTATTAGCTGGAAACAATGGTAATAAACCGTTGGGTGTAGGGGACATTTACATGATGTCAGGTTCAGTTCCCGTTTCTCAACCTCAAGGTGGTCAATTACCGCCTGGGGGGCAACCTCAAGGTACGCAAATTGTGTCTGGGGGGCAGCCTCAAGGTCACTATGTACCTATGGTACAATACATGCCTCAAGGTCAACCCCAGCCTAAATATGTACCCCAGGGTCAACCTCAGTATCAATATTTACCTCAAGGGTATCAACCCCAAGGGTATCAACCTCAAGGGTATCAACCTCAAGGTCAAGGTCAACCCCAGTATCAGTATTTACCCCAAGGTTATCAACCTCCAGGTCAATACTCGAGTCAAGGTTATCAACCACCTCAAGGTCAGTCGTATGTTCAAGGTATGGGAACTATGCCTTTCAGTTATCAATCCTATCCTCAATCCGGTTATGGATCTCAGTATCCTCAACCTGTTACGGGTCAATACCCCGGAATGATAGTGTGGGATCCATCACAGGGTCAACAGGTGTTGCAGCCAAGTATACAGTTGTTACCTCAAACTGGACAACCCGTAGTTTCTGGTTCACCCCAGCAACCGCAACCTGTCCAGTCAAACGTTCAAACTTCTGTAACTTCGATAGTTACTCAGCCACCAATTGCACCTAGTACTCCATCTCAAACGACTGCTGTAACTACCGCAACATCTACCGCACTTACCTCTGGAGTATCGACAACTCCGGTTTCTACTGTCTCTGCAACCACTCCTCAGACATCTTTACCGTTGTCCGGATCTACGATTCAAACTACGGTCCAGATGCCTGTAGGACAGCCTGGTTTAAGTACTGTTGTAACAAGTCAACCTCAATTTACCTACCAACAGTACCCGGGATAGTACCAATTCGGTCCTGTTGTCCAACAACCGGTTTACCAGTATCAACCGTATCCTGGGTACACTTATCAACAACCTCAACAACCCCAGTACGGTCCGGTTAATCCTGGTTTTCCAGGAGGATATAATATCCCTAATGCGATTCCTGTTCCTAGTTATCCTGGATATCCTCCTCCTGGGACTGGTCTTGTGACCCAGAGTTTTGGAGATCCTAACCGGCAGTTACCGTTTATCGCAACTTTGGATTTACCAGACTTGACGTGCCTAACGAACGATCCAATTCAATATCTTCCGTTCTGGCTGCCAATGCAAATAAGTTTCCCAGTGATATACCCAAGTTCAAAGGTAAGTCTGGAGAGGATCCGTCCAATCACGTGATGACTTACCACCTCTGGTGTGCTTCCAATTCTATCTCGGATGATTCGATCCACTTACGTCTTTTCCAGCGTACGCTCATTGGTCTCGCGGCCAAGTGGTACATTGAGTTACCTCGGGCCTCTTTTTACAATTTTAGCTAGTTAGCTACCTCGTTCCTAACTCATTTTCAGTTGCCGGTCAGATACGATAATGGCACGGAGCTATTAAATTCATTAAAACAGTCGACCTCCACCTATATTTTCGATCATATTCATGAATGGAGACGTCGAAGACGTTTAGTGAAAGTTTTAATCCCGGACCAAATCTTAGCTGAATGGTTTGTAAAATCATTATTACCAAAGATTACTGAAGATGTAGCTAAGGCCAGAGTAGTTATTGAGGAGCAAGTCATTGCTCAAGCCCAGTACCTTGACTTAGTTTACACTCAGTCGGGTACGTTGCACGAGAAGATCCCAGATCTTCCTAAGTCGAATCAAATCGCTGCTGCTCCTTCGGGGTCTCATGCTGCTGATGGCATGATTGGTACGGTGAATACTAAAAGTAAGAAGAAATCCTCAAAGAATTCTTCTCCAATAAAAACCTTACCCGACTCCCCGACAGGAGAGTCTTCTCCTGAAATTACTACCGATATTCACGCTGTAGAGTTATCTACAGCTAAATCAAAAAACGGTGGTAAGAAGAAAGGCAAGAAGAAGGATAAAGCAGACAAGGCTCCAAAGGAGAAAAAAGAGAAGTCAGAATCTAACGGCGAAAAGCGAAAACCTCGCTATCCTTGTTTAATTTGTGAAGAAGATCATTTCACAAGAGATTGCCCTCATCGGGCAGAGGTTGTAAAAATCGTTAAGGGTTCCCCAACTCCTGCTGTTTTGAAAGATCCATTTCCGAAGCAGGAGAGTAAAATGATAGGTTCTTCCTCGAGTGCCAGTGAAGAACCCATATTGATGATGTCTCATGTACGGATTGCGACTCGATCGCAAGATTATGGTACTAAGAATCCTGTTGATGGTAAAGAAGCAGAATCTTCTCATTCTAATCCATCAACCTCAGCTCCCAGTTTCGATCCACTACAGATCGAGAAACCTAACCCGGACTTGGTAATTAAACCGCCCGCCAAGGGTATACTTCAAAAGTCTACTTTCAATCCACATGCGAGAGCAGCTCAGAATTATAACATTGTTGAGGATTTAGCTGTTTCACCCTCAGCAATGTCGGCTTTGGAAGTGCTGCAATCATGCCCAGCACAACAAAAATTACTCTTGTCGGCTATAGGAGCTGTTGATATTCAGGATCCGAACCTGATAATCTTTGATCTAGAAAATAGTACACCGTGTCTCCCTCATCAAATGGCTTTCCAGATTCCAGTGATAGTCAAAAACAGGCCTATTCATCGGACTGTAATTGATGAAGGAGCTTCTACGTGTATTATGTCGATTCAGTGTTGGAGATTGCTTGGTTCTCCTTCACTGAACCAATCCCCGACGATTCTTAAGGCCTTTGATGGCCGTGGGTTTCATCCGTTTGGCATTCTACAGGATTTGCCTATAGGGGTTGAAGGAAAAACCGTTAGTCTGGATGTGGAGGTGGTTGATGCCCCTCTAGACTACAACCTTCTTTTGGGTCGCAGTTGGTCTTACGCTATGACAGCAGTCGTGTCATCGGTCTTCAGAGTTATAAAGTTTCCACATAATGGTAAGATCGTGACGATAGACCAGCTGGCTTACTTTTCATCCGACCCAGCCTCTTCAGAGAGTATCCAGCATGTCGGTAAAACGACTATCCCTTACAAGGATGTTGGTGTAGGATTAGTTAAAGATTCTGGTTTACTGGGAACTTTTCCTTTTCCTTCGATTAATGCAGACCCTTCATTCACATCCATTCATATGATTACTTCAGAAACTATTATTTACGATGATCCTTGGATTGTTCCATCTGAATCTGAGATAGACTCATTCGGTGATGTCATGCCTTTGAGTCCATATGAAATTGCTTATGAAGCTGTGCAGTCTTTTACCTACCCGCGTTCAACCCAATTCGACCAAATGAATGTGGTCCATGAGGAATCACTTTTCAGATCAACCTCAGAACGGATAACGTTTCGTGTCATCTGACGAACAACTTCGCGAAATCCTAAGTGTAGACGATCTACCATGGGAAGATCTTCATCATAGATCTTCGTTTTTACCTGAGGGTGATGACTTTGAAAATGATTTTTCATCAATTTTTACAGCTACATATGTCAAGGATGCTCAGAATCCCATGAAACATCCTGATTCAGAGTTGAATTTGGGAAACATTTCCCAAACTATTGCCATCGACATTTCAGTCAAAACCGGAGTTATTGAAAACATTCATATAGGTGCCTCGTGTACAGATAACGAAATTCAAACATACAAGGTCCTATTTCAAGAATTCCGCGACGTGTTTGCCTGGTCCTATGAGGAAATGCCAGGAATTGATCCCTCCATTGTTGTTCATGAAATCAAGACCTACCCGGACGCTAAACCCATTCGGCAATGTCTGCATCAGATACACCCTAGGAAAGCGGCTGCAATTAAAGCAGAAGTCGAGAAACTATTGAAAGCAGGTTTCATTTATCCGATCCCGTTAACGGATTGGGTATCGAATATTGTTCCGGTTAACAAGAAACAAGGAACAATAAGAATATGTATCGACTATAGGGATATAAATCGTGCTTGTCCAAAAGACAACTATCCTACGCCCTATATTTTCCTTTATGGACGGTTTTTCCGGTTACAACCAAATTAATATTCTACCTGCCGATCAACCAAAAACAACTTTCATTTGTCCTTGGGGGACATTTGCTTACTGCAAATTACCTTTCGGACTTAAGAATGCCAGAGCCACTTTCCAACGGGCAATGTCTTACGCGTTTCACGACATCAAGCACATTGTGCAACCGTATCTCGATGATTTTCCTGCTCATTCTTTACATCGAGCTGATCACCTTGTCCACTTACGCGCTATTTTTATGAGGTGTCGGCATTATCGAATTCGGTTGAATCCAAACAAATGTGTTTTCTGCATAGAAGTGGGACGATTGCTAGGATTTGTCGTTTCAAAAGCCGGTATCCGCGTCGATCCCTCGAAGGTCGAAGCTATCATAAAATTGCCTCCTCCTTCGAGTTTGCGCCAACTCCAAAGTTTGCAGGGGAAAGCAAACTTTTTACGTCGATTCATTCCTAACTACGCCGAGGTTACAAAGGGTTTCACCCGGTTGTTGAAACAAAATACTCATTTTTCTTGGGATGAGATAGCTCAGAAATATTTTGATGCACTTAAGCACGCGTTGACCCATGCACTATTGTTGCATCCTCCCAACTACAACCAGGACTACTTTTTGTATCTCGCCGCCTCCCACTCCACCATTGGAATGGTCTTAGTTCAGGAAGACGAATTCGGAACGGAACATGTGATATATTATCTTAGTATAACATTAAATCCCACTGAGCTAAAATATTCGCATGTGGAGAAATTGGCCCTGGCAGCTGTTCAGGTTGTCCAGCGTTTTCGTCATTACATTCTCCTCCGTAAAACTACAGTGATTTCGGATTGCAACCCTATGATCTACATTTTGACAAAACAATTGCTAGGGGGCAAGTACTCCAAATGGATTGTTATCCTACAAGAGTTCGATTTGGAGTTCGAGAAGTCCAAGTCTAAGAAATCCTTAGTTTTTGCGGAATTGATGTGTGACTTCCCGCGTGCTGACACGGAAACCATGGCAGAGGAACCCATTGCGGACGAATCTCTGTTTCTTATCAGCACTTTAGATCCTTGGTATGGGGATATAATCGTCTATCTCCAAACCCAATCCTTTCGGCCCGAAGCTTCAAAGTCGGAACGCCGGAAAATTCGACTCCAGTCCCAACAATACAGAATTATTGGAGATACTCTTTATCGTCGTGGGGCGGACTTGGTTTCTCGTCGTTGCTTAACTCATGAAGAGGCAGAAAGGGTTTTGAATGACTGTCATTCTAGAGCATGTGGCGGTCATATGTCTGGGTATGCCACAGCTCAGAAGGTGTTGCGTGCTGGCTATTTCTGGCCGTCCATGTTTAAAGATTGTATCATTGCGGTCCGAAAATGCCACAACTGCCAAGTGTTTGATCGCAAGATGCGCGCACCACCTGCTCCTCTCCACCCTATAATTGCCGTTGGTCCTTTTGCTAAATGGGGTATCGATTTTATTACTTGTAACCCTCACTCGGCCGGGGGGCATGCGTATATCATCCTTGCGGTTGATTATTTTACTAAATGGGCCGAGGCGATGCCTACATTCGAGGCAAGCGGCAAAACAGCAGCGATTTTCGTGTTCAATCATATTATTGCTAGGTTTGGTGTCCCACAAGCGATAATCACTGACCATGGGCACCATTTTCGAAACATTATGATGACAGAACTTACAAGCCAGCTTGGTTTACGCCATGATAGTTCTACTCCTTATTATCCTCAAGCAAACGATTTGGTTGAATCTATCAACAAAGTTCTAGTTATCATGATCCGACGGATCATTGGTATTCATCGGTTGAATTGGCACAACATGTTATTCTCAGCGCTTTGGGCATATCGAACCTCAGTAAAAACATCAACAGGGTTCACTCCTTTCCAACTAGTTTATGGTTTGGAAGCAGTGTTGCCCATTGAATGCGAAATCCCATCACTTCAAATGGCTATCGAATTACTCCCAGCTACTTCTGAAGAGGAGAAGCGTCTGTTATACTTAGCTAAATTAGATGAGACTCGACGTGATGTTGCTTTGGCAATCGAGACTCATGCAAAAAGGATGAAAGCTCAGTATGACCGTAACGTGACCCCTCGTAATTTTTCGGGAGGAGACCTAGTGCTATTATATGATCAAGCTAACGATAAATTAGGTGCTGGAAAATTCGTTCCCATGTGGCATGGGCCCTACATTGTCAAGCGAAAGCTGGCAAAAGGGGCCTATGAGCTGGTAGATTTTGATGGGGACTCTTTGGGTAAGCCCAGAAATGGACTTTACCTAAAGAGGTATTATGCTTAAGTGATGGGTATGGAGATTTAGTTAGTTCTAGTTAGGTTAATTTTCTTTCTAGCTGGTATGTTTGCTTAGTTTAGGCTGTGTGCTTAGAGTGTGTTTTTGTCGTTATTCTGGCTTATCTTGGTTTTACTCTTGATATTGCAGATGTCGACGCCTCTCCAAACGTACATTGGATTTGCTGATGGTGCTTGTCGTAGTACACGAAATATCTCTTCCGCAGCTTGGGTTATCTATTCGCCCTCTGACGAGTTAGTTTCTATGCATGGGGTGAGCCTCGGTCAAACAACAAACAACATTGCAGAATACAGTGCAGTGATTGAATTATTATCTGAATCTATTTCATTTGGGATTCGGAGTTTGATAGTGAGGTTAGATTCTGAAATCGTTGTATTACAGCTTAATAGAGTCTATGCCATTAGAAATCCAGTGTTATTAAGATTGTTTTTGAGGGTGCGTCTCTTGGAACGTGAATTTGATTACATTGAATATCAGCATATTCCAAGGTCTTTAAATACATTAGCAGATGCAATGGCGTCTCGAATGTTAAATAGACATTTGTAACAATCATAAATGTAAATTTATAAACATTTCATCACACATGTTTAACAAAATAAGTCGGTAATAATGATATATATAGATAGGAGTGTGTCAAAAATATACATCGTCTTCGATCATAGGTTGAAAAACACCTTATGATCGGCAAAAATGATAAGTACAAAAAACCAAAAATGTCATATGTGTCTACAAAAGTGACTAGCCAATCACTGGTGGTGCTCTCTATACGAGACCACTGCCCGCGCTACCCTACACAGGAACCTCCTGAAAGGTCCTGGGACTGCGACCACGTAGCGCTGAAGTCAGATAGGAATGTCATCTATAGTGGTCTCTGGTATATCCGCCGTCAGACGCTCTAGATCCTGTTCCAGCTCGGCTAAGGTCTCTGCGGCCGCATCCTGTGGGGTTGGTGCTGGTACAGCTGGTACTCTCCTCTCAAAAACCCAGAGGTTGGCCGGACGCCGTGGACCTACATCTGCATTTTGAAAATTTGTGCTGTCAGTTTTGTGACGATATATAAAAAACAAAAAAAATACATAATTTAAAAACTTGTGAAGAATGAAGTACCTCTGTCGTCCCATTGTTCTCCCTGTGGAAGAACCATGTCCGGATCATTGCGAAAATCCATTCCGGCATACGGAAAATCCTGAATCGCAAAGACCTGGCCCTCCAGCCAGTGAAAGTAACCATCAGGAAATCGAACAACTGCTGCTCCCTCGTCAGGATGCCGGACCATTACCGCAACCCATCTCGTCAACTTAGGCTCCCGAGGAGCCCCAACTGGAACTGTAAGATGTTGGGGGATCAGCATTGGAACTCTCTCTAGGGCAAAGCTTACAACTAAAGGCCCATATCCAAAAGTCTTCAGTTGTCCTCTCTTTGCCCTGGTTAGTTGGCCCTTCATATTGGCCAACACAGCATCGCACCAGTTGAAAATGGTGCCTTGGAAGCAATCTATAGCCATCCGCATTTGGGAACCAGTGGCTATGTACAAAGCGACAGTGCTGCAAAGTCTGGTAACTATAAAGGCAATTACCATGAGTTCAGGTCGGGATATATATTTGATTTCTATCCCCTTCTCCTGGTGTTGATTGTTGCACCACTCTAGCCGGAGACTAGCAAGGGATTGGCCACTCGACCTAGTCCCGAATAAAGAGACTTGCTCGCCCCTGTTAGGCAAGCCAGTGAGAAAGTATATGTCGGAGGACTCTATCTCGAGCTGGTTTTCTCCGATGTAAAAGCATTGATCCTGAATATTCCACCTTTCAACCAGCCACTCTAAGAATGGCACCTGGGCCCTCATGCCAGGTATAGCCCAGTACTTGTAGAGACCGCATGCCTTTAACGCATCAATAGAAGGTTGATGACCTATTGCGGCCAAATCAACGTCTTCGTGTTCTCTTTCACGCCAATCTAGCATGGTGAGTGACCTACACACCAAAAAACAATGATTAGAATTTATTAAACAAATTTTGATTGGTTAAAATTGGGTTTTGGGGTTTCAAAATCCGCGTTTCACGGGGTACGCACCCCGCGTTCAGAAGATAGAGCGGCGGTACGCAGCTGTTATGAAGGCGGGCTGCGTACCCCGACCTTTTTCCCATATACGAAAAAGTCGGGGTACGCAGGTCGCCCATGGGGCACCTGTGTCCCCCAAGAAACGAATTTTAAAACCCTAAACCCTCCAAAAAATCAAACTAAAACTTGAAATGAAATTCTAAACGGATGAAATTGAAGAGGAGGATGTTGTGAAATACCTGAAAGAGACGGCGCTCGATTCTGACGGTCGGATTCTCTGCAAAGTCCACGGGAAGTTTTCTTGTCAAAAGCCCTTTTCTCAACCTCAACAGTAAAATGGTAAAAATGACATGGTAAAAAGTCTTTTTATAGGTTTTTTGGATAAATGAATGTTAAGTTTGTTTATTTTTCACCATGAAAGGACATTTTTCAATGTATTTTTACCCATCTTAAACAGGTATGAGTAATGTGTCATTTTTGTGCAGGACAAAAGGACTTTAGAGTAAAATCATCATTTTTCACGAACCAAAACATCAGAGTCATCTTTTAAGCTCTTTTCTGACTCCTAAAACATGAAAAGATTGCCGAGCGTTTCTTTTACAGTCGTTAAAACGGAACTAAAAGACAGTCCCCTTATAGCTCTTTTCTGACCGTAAAAACAGGAAAAGATTGCCAGGTTTTTGTCGTTTCAAACTCGATACGGAAATAAAACGACGTGTCCTTGATCGCTTTTTACTTTTCAGGTCAGAGACACTAATCATGAAAGTACTCCTTGGTCGCGAGATCAAGCGGTTCTCTCAGGTATTATTTTATACTTTTTTGGGCTTGGGAGACACAAATTTACGAAAAAGTTCACCTTGGAGTCTTCTTTAGTTTTTTCAGACTCTCTAAAATTGAAAAACGCCGAGTTTCTCCTATACTGGACTCGTTAAAATTTCACAGTACAGGACCTGTTCAATTACAAACAGGAACGAACCACTCCTTCTTAGGGTCCGAATCTAAACTAAGTTGGACTCATCCGAAGGATGAGCTTATAATCAAGCATATGTTATCCTCCTCAAGCTTGTAAAAAATAAAGAGGTACTTGCCAGAAATGGTGGGGGAAAAGAGAGAAGAATGAACCGATTTGTTATCCTTTGTTACAAAAGAACCTTATCACCGCTCTTGAACACAACACTTTTCATTCACCTGGGTTGGGAAATCCTTTGCCTTAAAAGTTGATCAAATCACTTTGAAAGTCTTCAACCATTTCCGGGTATTAACTTTGGGTCAATCGTCACCAAGCTATCTGTCGTGTCGTTATGTGTTCAAGAGGTCTCTGCAAATAAACCATTCATATGCAAAATACTTGTCATCCGTTTGACCATCCCTGAGTCAGTCCTTACAGCAACATTTCTTCAACTTGAACAATGATTTCGTGTTGTGGGCTTGCCTGCAACGGGTCGCTTTCTATCGACAGCAGCACATTATCTAGAAAGATGACTTAGAAATCGTCAGTACCTTGAAGTCTGCATGCATCAATGGCAGGTTTCTCGCCTTTGACGACAGTTTACATCACTGACTTTCGATCGAAGGATTCCGTGACGTGTTCAACATCAACCCATTCATTCACATTTCATGGATTGTACTGGGTACTTTGAGAACCATTGACATCACTGGTGGTCTCTCTCACACTTGTTAACAGTTTACATCATTGACTGGTAATCAAGTGGTTTCTACCATGCTCGACATCAACTCATTTATTCGCATGGATAGAATCGTACCAATTCGGGAAGTAGAAATGAAGACCCTGGATCTAGTTTCCACCATCCAGGCTGCGAGGAGTTTTGTATTCATTATATAGTAGACTAATCATAAACAGATGGATGCGTCCATACTGTATCTACACAAGTCTATGATTGTGATGTACTGCAAAATCATTCTTGTATCAGAGCAGTAGTTAGATTATTAGTTAAAGTTTTCAATCTGAGTATGGGAATGCCTACCTCAGCGATGATATCATCTTATATATGTATTTTTTGTTGAATATTTACAGGTTCTGACCGGGTCCTCCGCAAGATACTCCTTGAAATGATAAAGTACTTCACCCTTCCTAGATCATAAAAACCCCAATCTACTACAGGCTTCGCACTTTAGGGGGCAATCTGTTACACTAAAAAATGTCACCATGACTATTTGCAGTTAGTATGGCTCCATCCACTGTCATACTATCCTCCTTGACAAGTCTCATGCCTCTGCTTTCCATGTCAATCTTCAAGAAAGAGAGAAAAGTCATTTAAAGTCAATTATCTCTGGTACGCAGTTTCTCTTAGCCTTACCTACGGGTACGCAACCCAAGTTCACAATACCTGCGTACTTGTACGCTTTGTATGTAAAGGGGTGGGTGCATACTCCTGTAAAGGTCAAAAGGCGCAAGTTTCACTCCAAAAAAGTTACTTGTGGTCATTTCTAGAGTCTTCTAGAAGCATGTTTGATGTGTATGAAGCGCCTCCAGACGGTTCATGTATCCCTACCAAAGAGGAACTTATCCCATCAATAGGGGAGCTATCCCATCCAAAGAGGGGCTTATCCCATTGATGATGGACCTGAATAACTTCCTCTGGAGCACTATAAATACAGGCATTGGGCCAAAGGGAGGAGAGGTTGAAAGCTGAACATTCCTAAGGGTAGATGCTACTGGAATTAGGACTTCCTTGTAGAAGCTTGTGAGGAGAGATTGCCATCTTTACTTGTTTCCATTGGGAAGTGGGTGAGCTGATCAGAGTAAGGGAGAACTCTTGTGGACCCTGGGAGGAGCTTGCACAACACCAATGCTCAGGTTGTAATGGTTCCTTTTGTTACCTTTTAATACAAATTAGTCCATTCTTCTCAACAATTTGTTATTAATGAGTTGTTTCATATACTCCTTGGTCTATATGTTAAATATGTTTTATTTTATGTGATATTCAGGTGCTATTTAATCGTTTGATTGTTGGTGAATGCAGGTTTCGAAGGGAAGGAGGAGCTCATCCGGATCAACGAAGCTAAACTACTACAACAACATTGGATTACAGGTAGGATCTAAACACTTGATTTCTCATATGGTAAAAGCATATTTAGGGAATGATTGCTCTTATTTTTCTTGTTTGTCATTAGAAAGTCTTAGG
Organism: Pinus tabuliformis; assembly: GCA_031772625.1. NCBI lineage: Eukaryota > Viridiplantae > Streptophyta > Pinopsida > Pinales > Pinaceae > Pinus > Pinus tabuliformis. Next base: position 255,386,964 of record CM062820.1, on the reverse strand, counting down.
CTTTCTAGGAAGGTTGGTTGTGTCCGCACTAACGACTCTTTCCACGTGACACTCTCTTTATAATTTAGCTTTTTTGGATTGAATATATTAGGCTAGTTATCAATTTCATATTTGGTTTTTTGTGTTGTATGGTTGAGATAGTGAAAATTAGGCCATTAAGCAATGGAGTCACAGGTTTAGATTGATCAAATGCAAAGTTTATAGGCTAAACTTAGAGGGCGGGGTACGCAAGTTCATTGGATCCTTTAATATTTATGGCATGGAGGTGAAGAAAAAGATTTAGTAATCCAATTAAAAGAACAGCAATTAAGAATTCTGTTTTTAATTTTCAGTAGAAAACATAGAAATTATTCAAAGTCAGAGTGTACATCAAAGCAAATTATGTTCTTCAAATTTCTATTGAATAATTCAAATCTTAGGAATAACATATGTATAACAGAGAGTAAACAAATTAACAAGGATAAATTCACTTCACCAATTATATGAATGGTGGCTCTGTGAGCAGCTTTACAATACTAGTATTGTTCTTCAAACAAATCTCAGCCTATATTACTTCAAATTATGAAGTATTTGTAAAAAATATTACAAAAAACTTTGAGTGGAAAATGTCTAGAATTAATTACAAAAAATATCTTCAAACTTATTACAAAAATAGAATCAAAATATAGGAAATCTGAAACTAGTTGTTGGAACTATTGTCAAGGCTCGTTGTTGATGACTTGACCTAAAAAATAACAGTAGGTTGTTGATGACTGGACCTGAAAAATAGCAATAGGTTGTTGATGTCCTTCTAGAATCTGATGTTGTGCATTGCCTTGTTCATCATATTTTGAATACTTTGTTTTGTCACAAAATATTTGGATTTAAATAATATATATAAATTAATATTTCCAAATATTTAAATGAAATTCATAATTCAAAATTCAAAATATTTAAAGAATTTGTTTTGATGTACTGTTTCAAAAATCCATAGGTTGTTTTCTAAATCCATGTATTGTTTCTCTTCCCATGGAATTTGAAACCCATGTGTTGTTTTTAAAAACCATGTCTTGTTTCTCCTTTTACCTTCCCCTCTAAATTTCCTTTTACTCTTGTAAATATTTGGATGGATTTCGAAAACCATGTGTTGTTTCACTTGCAACTGTAAATCAATTTCACCATATACTTGTAAATTATTTTTACATCGGTAAGTCTTATTTTACTTATCCTCCTATCATAAAACTCATTTACATGAAACTCATTTTTTTCACCTGTACATTACTTTCATATGATCAAATTTCCCTTTTATTTTCTCTCATGAATTTATTTTCTTGCACCCATGAATTTCGTTTTACCTATAGCTGTAAATTATTTTACTCCTTTGCTTTCCATCCATAAATTCCTTTAAAATCGTGTTTCACCTTATCTCTTTCACCCAGCTTTCCCACCTGCATAACATTTATTTCACAGTCATATGAAATTCCATTCCTCCCACATTTAATAAAAGTCAAAACAATATAGTTAATGGTTTTCGGATGGGGTAGGCAATAAGAGGTTTTTAGAAGGGGGTCCGAAATAAAGGGAGACATGTAAAATCAAGTAAAGTGAAAACCACTTTTCGAACTCTCTCTTGGGTTAAATGTCGGATGGGCTAGGGGTCCAAAATCTTTTAATAACCCTTGATTTTTATTTACACATATCTCGAGGCCTTTAATATTGAGAAAATCAATGCATGAGTGCGGGGTGGGCCATAGGCTTTGACTTTTGTATTTTGCTGATAAATTGGTTCTTATGTTTTAGAGTTTTTATTTATTTATTATTTTTTTGAATTAATTATAATAATGCAAAACAAATAATTTCTTACTTAGGCTTTCTTCTTTACTTTGTAGTGCAGACTTCAAGTGGCTCTTTCTTTTGATCATCATGTCGGTTTGAAACACTAGATACATCGTTGGAAAGTGTTATGAAACCAGCTCAAGAAAAGATAGAAAAGATAGATCAACGCCTTATAATTCAACCTCTTCGAGGGGGCAACCTCCTTTACATTACATAAATGAACAATTCTTGGATGATACAAATGAAAAGACCTCATTTCTATATATAGGAGTCTAAGGGGTCATAACATAATTAGAGCCAACATAACAATAATAATGTAAGGGCACAATAATAACAATAGTGGGCTTCTATGGGGCACAATAGTAACAATATGGGCACTACATGGGTACATCAATATAATAAGTGGGTTATACTAATAACAATAAGGGGTTACACTAGTAGTATAGGGGCCTAACAGAAAGCTTCTTCTACATCGTTGAAAAGCTTTTTCTAATCACTTACTTATGGGAATTCCTGCAACATGATATGATCCTAACATTGCTATGCAAAATTATCCCTAAACTTCATACTTTGCCCCTTCTTGGAAATAATTTGCAGGATGAAATATTATTTACAACATCTCAAATACAATAATCATCAACTATAATCTAGTGACCCTTCAAAAATTATAGGACCCTAACATGCATATATTTAATTCCTCAAAATGCACTCTGATTCTCCACTTCCTGCTCTGCCCCACAAAATGTGGAGTCTTTGCCAAAATCTAGGCCAAGTTGGGTTGCACCCAATAGACCCCAAACACTCACATGTGACTCGTCCCGAGTCACTTAGCCGATTTGCCTCTGATATTGGCTACAATGTTGTTGTAGGCATTGTCTCCCTACTACAGAATGTCTGTGACCTGCTTCTATTCATTGCGCACTTCCTTCAACAGTGCTTTTATCGCCAATTTTGTAGCCTTCTGCATCATTTCGTCTCTCTCTATCGAATCTCTTGAAGCTTCTCATCCACTACTTGGGACAGTTGGAGAGCCTCATCCTACCTTGGTTGAGTTCTCTCTATCAAAGTATGCTCTTCCTTCCTCAACTCCTCTATCTACTTCTGGAGGGCATTTCCCTCATTGACCTTTGCGAGCTTCTACGAGATTGGTAAGGTCTTCACAGTTTCCCAAATCTCCTCCAGCTGCTACTACTTCCGCTGAATATCCTCTTGCAGTTTCTGCACATTTGGATCTTCCTACAGCAATGTCCAAATCTGTAATCTCTCATCCAATAGTGTCTCACAATCTGCCACTGTTGTGGAGATGTCGTCCATTACAACCTTCAGGTTGGCCTCCCTTTTCTCTTGCACTTCCTTTGGTGTGGTTGGTTGTACCTTCATTTGTAGCTCGTTGATCTTCATCTCATATGTAAATTTCAGGTTCGTGATCTTTTCCTTGTACCCTTTTACTGCAAGGTCGAGCTTCTCATCATTGTTCTCCATTGGTTTCTCTTCTCGGATATCAATGTTCAAAACCTCATGGCATGTTTCTTCAATCACCTCCTTCAACTTCTGCTATTTTTGTACTACCTAATCCTTCTCGTGGATTGCCTAATCAAGCTTCTACTTCAGCGAAGCTCACTCTCTCTCTACCTGAATGTTTAACTTTGAAGTGAGTTGTTCCCGCTGCTTTAGCTCATCTATGATCTCTTGATGCATCTTGTGTAATATTTGAAGTGACACTACTACAATGTTCATGTTCACGTATCTCCACTTTTTGGCCTGTTGTTGTTGAAAAATATCGGTGTTATCTGCACTATAAGTGTAAGCTCTAATGGTCTTTCCTCTCGAAGCTTCTCCTCTACCTACACTGGTTGTATGATTGTATGTGCCAATGTCTTCAGTTCTGCAATGTTATCTGTGACACTTGTTAGAAGTTCGGCATAACTATCCTCTAGCTTGTTCCATGATTCTGTCATTGCTTCCTGAATTCCGTCCCCAATCTAGTCCAAGTCCCCATCAGTGATTACCAATGACTTTTATGTTCTTTTTCTTATCTGCCTTCTACTTATTTTTTCTTCTTGTGGATACTTTGGCATGTGCCTTCCTCTTCTCTATGATAGTTGGGTCTATCTCTGTCTTTTCATACTCTCTGTTCTGCTCACCACCTCCAATAGGATGTCATATTTCTCCTCTTGTTCTGAATCTTGCTCATCCTTATCCTTCCCACTCGCTTCCCCAAACTGCGTCGTGTCCTCCTTTATCGGAGTATCCTCTATATGTTTCCCCAACACAATGATCCACTCCATGGGCCACTATTATATCCATGCTAGGAGATCGTCTTTTGTCACTAAATATGGGAGGGGTTTCCATGTCTTCCTTGCGTCCCTAAGTGCCTGTATGTAAATTTTGTGGAAGTCAGCCTTAAACTTCGCGACAAAGTTATACTACTCGTATAGTGTTGGTGAAAGGCGAGAGTGTTGGTTCACCAACATGTGTAAGTCCATATGGTATAAAATGAAAAACATTATGTTATCCTGTGCTCATGTCGGTTTAGTGGAATACCACAATGAGGCATGTCTCATGACTTCACAAACATTTGAGGCTATCAGAGGGAATTGCGAATCTTCTGGATCTCTCCATGAAAGAATTTCAATTATCAGAATTAATCATGTGTAGTGAAATGGAGTATCTTTCTCCTAAGCCTCACAAAAGTCGTCCAGAAACTCTTGGCATAGATATGTAACCTAGTTGTATTGAACCCCATTAGCACATTGTGCAGCTAATGAAACCACCAGTGCAGGGACTTCATTAGCCTGGCACTTCCTCGTGATTTTTCTAGCCAATATATTTGTTACGAAGTGAACTACCTGGTCATTTATCAAGTTGATATCATAACCTCACTTCCCTTTCATTAGTCTAAACTTGTTCTTCATGTTGTATGATATGGCTCTGTCCTGATCTTTCCCAACAAACTCCTCTGTGGGTTTCAGTCCTTGATACAACAGTCTTGTTATTCTCCATATTAACATCAGATTGATAGGGATCCTCTTCCCCATCCACAGGCCTCCATCATGCACTAGCACCAGCAGTTGTCACACACAAGTTGTGCTTCCTGGACTTCTGGCGAAGTGCGGGACATTCAACATATTCAACAAGCCTAACTGCACCAATCCAACCACCAACTGTTGTGGTTCTAACCTTGTCACACCACTCTCAAGTTAGTGTACTTGTTTTAAATACTTGTCTGGTGTAAACTATGGATATTTCGTTCTGTCATTGAAATCATTGTTCGCAAACTTCAACTGCAGAAACTTCCCAAGGTTTTCTCCTGCAAATCGCACTGACTCCAGCAACAGAGTGAATGTGCCATACTTTGTGTCCTTCGACTCTATCACTGGTTTTGCATCTAGTTTTCTTGGTGGAATATATGGTGGGAGAGGTGGTGGAAATGTTGTACCATCCATTTCCATTTGCACTTTCTCTGCTTCTTCCTCACTATCTCTCACATGTTTGGCCTCTTTCTGAGGCTTAACAGGTCTCTTTTCATGTTTCTTCTTCATTCTCTCCTCTCTGGTTATTTTCTTTCGCGAGGATATCCAATGCATGTGTGATGATGTTGTTGTAGGTGTTGATGCTACTCTGGGTGGTGATGTTGTTGCAGGCATATCTAATACTGCTTCCTTGAATCTGACTAAGACCTTCTCACTAAATAGTTGAATAAATTCTTCAGGCATCATACAACAACAAAAATTTATGCAACTTCTTCATAATATAAATACTCAAACTCTTAGGATAGAAAAGTGCCAAATATGGGTGGGATGTAATTATAGCAAATCTCAATTTCTAACCCCATCATTAGCTTATATTGTGTTCATTAATTTCATATCTATTGCTAGATCTACTCAATCTATCCTCATAAATGCATCTTTATGCGTGTTTCAATGACAACTTTCCTTTTTAATGGTCATATTTTTTCCAGCGAACTTCGATGCATCCCATATTTTAGCAAAGCAACCCCTCTTACATTGAGGTATCGAAGTAACTTCCTACGTCGAAGCTCTCTCTGCAACATAGTTTATAGTTCAATGCCCAATTTCAACTGTAGGTGGGACTAAGAATTTTATCCTTTCTTCAGAACAAAGTTGTAGGGGTGGGGTTGTCCATGGACTTCTTCAATGTGCTTCCATTTACTCTTCCTTGAACCAATTATCCATTTAACTTTGCTAATTGAACTGTGCTTCCATCGATAATATGATTGATAATGTATGGGCCCAACCAATGTATCTTGAATTTTCATGGAAATTTTGAAAACAAACTGTCATAAAAGAGAACAAGGTATGCTAATTGGAACTTCTTCTGCTTAATATATTTGTCATGTCATGCCTTTTCACTTTCTTTCTATCTGCTAACGGAATCCTGCTATAAATCTATCTTCCTCTAGAGCAAGCAATGACGTAATGCTTTCCTCCATTATATCAGGGTTTTCCATATTTGTAAAATTCAGAATCCTCAAGCTCGGCACGACTTAATTCATGGGAATCACAAATTCTTTCCCATAAACTAACCAGAAGGGTGTCTGCCCTGTCAACTTTTTACATGTGATCCTATAAAACCATAACACTGTTGGAATTCTAAGGTTCCAGCCATCTATATTCACATTTCATACCTTAGTAAGTGCATTCTCCAAAATCTTATTAAATGCTTCTATTGTTCCGTTGGCTTGGGGGTGATAAGGGGTAATCTTCTGATGATAAACTTGGAACTCCTTTGTCAATGCCTCAATAATCTTATTTAGGAAGTGTGAACCTTGGTCACTCATCAAATTATTCGGACATCCAAATCTAGATAATATGTACTCAAAAATAAACTTTGCAGCAATCTCTATGTTGCAGTCCCTTACTGGTTGTGCTTCAATCCATCTTGTCAAGTAATTAGTCTCTATAAGTATGTACCTTACACCAGTCCTCTTTCCAGGTGGGTTGATGGGTCTAACAAAATCAATGGCCCACTTATTAAAGGCCTGCAGTCTAAATCGTGGTACCAGTGGCATCTTGTCTCTTCTGGAAGGCTTCCCTATTGTTTGCACACATCACATGCTTGAGAGTACTCTTTCATGTCTTTATGTAGTGTAGGCCACCATAATGCTGCTCTCAAAATATTTTGTGCAGTAGTTTTTCCTGCATAGTCTCCACCAGTTGCGCCCCCATGAGCCTCTGCTAGAATCATCTGTCTTTCATGTTCATGAACATACCTGTGTAGTATCTCATATGGTCCTATCTTATATAACTGTCTTTCTATTACTGAAAATTCAGTTGCCCTAACCACTAATTATTTCTTTTGCTACATAGTTACTCTGAAGGAGCCATTCCTGTGGTCAAAAACTAAATGATATCTACAAAATGGTCATCTTCTACTCTGATTGCAAATAAATGCATTAGGGAGATTATCCTCTATGTGGGTTGGTTCTTCCCCTATTTCCAATCTTGACAGATGGTCATGTCTTGCATTCATTCTCCCTAGTTTAACAATGATCTCAAAATCATATTCCTGGAATAACAATAACCATCTGCAAATATTTCCTCCTAAGACAGGCTTATTGACCATATACTTCAGTCCAAAATGATATGTAAACATTTTAAACTGTGACCCTAGCAAGTAGTGTCTAAACTTCTGCAAAGCATACACCATGTCCAGTCCTTCCCTTTCTGTAGTGGTGTAATTTTTTTCTACTTTAGATAACTTTCTACTTGCAAAGGTTATAGGATGATCAATCTCTCCTACACTAGGTTGTTCTGGTACCATTCCCAAAGCTATACAAGAGGCATCCACATGAGCATGAAATTCCTTATTCCAATCAGGGAACACTAGTATATGCACAACTACCATTTTTTCTTTCAATATGTCAAGGCTCTTCTAGCATTCTTCATTCCACTGGAAAGGTACATCCTTCTTCAACAATTTCTCCATAGGCGCGGTGATCTGAGCATACCCCTTGATGAACTTCTTGTAATACCCATTATGTCCCAAAATAGTGCGAAGTTGTCTTACTATCTTAGGTGGAGGCAATTTCACAATGATAGAAATCTTAGCAGGATCCACCATTAGTCCTTGCTTACAAACAATATGTCCCAACAATATGCCAAAAGGTACACAAAATATGCACTTCTTTAGGTTCAAAGAGATCTGATATTGTCTACATTTGTCGAGCATAAGTCTTAAACTTCCAACATGTTTGCTCAAAAATCCGAATATTGTCCAATCATCAAAATAGACCTCTAAAAACATGTGGATGTATTTATTAAAAGCCTCAACCACCACCCCTATAAAATATAGCAGGGGCATTTTTAATCCAAAAGGCATTACTATATATTGATATGAGCCCCATTCTGTAGCAAATGTGGTCTTATGCTGATCTTTAGGTGCAATCCTAATCTAATAATATCCCGAGAATCCATCTGTAAATGATTAAGCTTCTTGACCTCCCACATTGTCTAGCACTTCATCTGTGAAAGGGGTAGGTAAGGGATCATGTAAACATGCATCATTCAACTTTCTTAGATCAACACAAATCCTAATTTCTCCTTGAGTCTTATTTTCTTGCACCACCATAGGACTCACCCATTCTTCTACAGGTTCAATAATTCTTGCTCATATCATCTTATCAAGCTCTACTTTCACTTTCTCCTTATACTTCGGGTTCAGCCTGTAATTTCTTTGTTTGACTAGATTCACATCAAGCTTAAGTGGAATCTTCATGACTCCTAGATCTGTTATTATACTATCTCCTCATCCCATTAGTCTCCTATTGTTGCAAACATGGATTCCTTCTCTTAACCTATGTTTACCTTCTTGGTCTTCAGTGGCTTCATTATGTCTAGTATTTCTAGCTCAGGTCTAGCTACTTCACGATATCCTTCTAACTCTGCTATGCTGATATTTTTAGGATCTTCTTCTTCATATGCAGTAAGGTTATAGCACTCCAGTGCATTTTCTATCTACGCAACCCAATTAGGTTGCTACCATGTCAGTGGGCTTACATTCTCAAAGATCCTCTTCTTAACTATCTGAAGGGCCAGATCTATGTATTGGAAATCGTCCTCAAATATTAATGTTAATATGAAGACATTAACCATGTATGCCCAGTTTATGGTACCATGTCGAAGCCTCATTTCTAGGTACTAGTTCTTAGGGATTGTCTCTAATGTTTGAATGAATCCATGTACCCATTCTTGTTGTGGAATCTCCTTCCATGTTGTAGCGCATAGTTGGATATGCTTCCTAGGATTAGTTTGACCATAATATTTTATCTCCATCTCTCTATCTATTTCTCCAAAACTTATCCCTATCATTCTTTGGCATTCCTTCCAACCTCTTAAATTCTTCTCTTGTGCATTCCACATATGGTAGGGGTACCTTTCAGGGCTATATCCAAGGCTAACAACCTTTGATTTAATGGAACTTGTTCTTCATAATCATTAAAAAAAGTATTTACATCACCTAATCCATCAAAATAAGGCAGGTTACATACCTCAAACATCATACAGTGAACTAATTTGGTAATTCTTACACAACACCTTGTGGATACTTCATGCAACCTGCTAGTTCTCCAACTCTTCTTTTGAGTCTGAGGTATAAGAACTATCACAGTCCAAACTCAACTTTCCCTTTGCAGTAGGTTTAACACAATCTTGTTCCTTTGTTGTCATCTGATAGATATTTTCTATGTCAGTTGCACAATATTCTTCTTTGACTGGTTCTATATATCTTACTCCTTCTTATGGATCCAAGGGAACAATTACTCTCATATTATTTTGTTCAAATATCATCTTTCTCTTCTTCAGATTAATTATGGCCATATTGTCAAATGCCCGGTCAATTCCAAGCAATATGGGATAAGGGTTATTGTCATCGACAATCTCTATTACTTCAAAATCAAATGTATTGTGAACTCCTTCAATATGCATTGTGACACATGGCAGTGTTCCCAGAGGGAATATCGTTTACTGATTTTACATCCTTAACTGAATAGGTGACCACTATAGCTTTAGCTTACCCATTAATTCCCATGCCTTCATCATTAATGAATTAGCATCACATCAAAAATCCATAATAATTTGATCCATATCATACTCTCATATATGTGCACTAAGCCTCATTTCTCTTCCGGTTCGCTTCTATCAATGCAAATTATTGACTACGCACATCTCACTTCACGGAATTTCTTTGTATGAACAGGAATCTATCAACTCCTTAGCCCTTATACAGCCTTTTGATCTCTTAACAATTTCATACAAGTCTGCAGAAAAGACTTTAAAATACTTACTTGATTTACTGAATTCTAGTCATGTCGGAGCTCGATCCTATGTTGGAAATCGGTTTTGTATCGAAGCTTATGATACATCATAGTTACTTTTCTAATCGGGCTTTGGTTGTGCACTCAAGGTCGAAGCTCTAGTATCCATAAAACTTTGCTTTGCTGCCATAAATACTTATTTTTATTTATGAATATCAAAAACATGAACTTTCTCAATAATCTTTCTAACCCATGCACTTTCATATTCTTTCATTTCATTTTCTTTATCACTACCATCGTAGCTCCACTTCTAGTGATAATACTAATTCAAGGTTCATCGTTCCTCCTAATAACATTCATCATTTGAATATTTTGTGTCACCTGTAGATTCCTTTTTCTTGCATCTTCCCCATAAGTACAAGACATTCTTCAATTACATGGTCAAAGGATTTACAATACTTACATTTCGTTATGGGGTTCTAGCAGTCTCTCGAAAAATGACCTGGCTAGCCGCAATTATAGCAAATGATCTATCCATGTCCTCAACCAGCTCCACCACCTCAACCTCCTCCTTGGTAATCTCCTCAACCACCACACTATTTATTTTCCTCATGCCCATGCTTTTCTGCTTGCATTCTATAAAAGTTAGCACTACGCTCCATTATTAGCTCGTAAGCTCGACAATTATTTTTATCGTGTCCTACTGATTTATAGAATTTTCAATATAGACTTCTCGGAGTCTATACATATATCTGTAACAAGTAAAAATATTCTGAATGATGTTTGCCTCTAGTCTTACATATTTCACACCAAAGGTTGGATCCTAAGTTCAAGGGATTTTTTGCCCCACCAGCAATGTAATCCCTAAAGATAGGGCATTGTTCTTTAGAATGGCCCTCTGATCTACAGTTCGTACACCATACTTCTTCCCTAACTTCTTTGATTTTCTTAATTTCTTGGATCTGTAGGGTTAGGTTTGCCAACTGATTCTGAATATGTTGCATGCCTGCATTAGTATCTCCTATAGGTGAAGTTTCCAGTTTCATCGCAATCTGTAGAGATTTGGCTTGAATTTCTATCTTTTGTTGCATCAACGGAAATCTGATATGAGGTAGCAGCGCATCTATAAACCATCCTTGATGTTGCTGCAGAGATATGTAAAAGCTTACTTGATCCAATAACACCTTAAGTCTCTGATAAAACTCCTAAATAGATTTAATAGGTTTCTATTTGATCTCTTTCAACTCGGCGATGCACTGCAACTCAGACTTCAGTTTCTTAAACTCTCTTATCAGTGTTATTTTAATATATTCAAACATTCTATTTTGATTATTTTTATACTTCATATACCATGTCAATGCTCTATCTCAGAGCATTGTAACGAGCTACACTTTATTTATATCCTCATTGTTGATCTACTTCGTTGTCCATATAGCTTCACATAAAAACCAAAACTGTTATGGATCCTCTAATCTAGGTCCTTTGAAAAAGGGTAGCTTAATATCATCAGCCATACTTCTTCTTGGAGGGGGAGGGGGATTAGTAAGGGGAGCGGATGGGGGGTAGGTTGAGGGGGAATTCCAAAAACACCCTAGCTATTAATAGATGTTGGCTTTTGCGAACTCTAAGGTTGGAACGTGAATACTGTGAAGTTACCGGGGGGTTATCGAGGTGCATTTCTTCTCTTTCACTTTCAAATCCAGTCAAAAGAGGACTATAATCAGTCTCTGCAAAGATCTTCAGGTCTTGGCCACAATATCTCTTTCTAGTATCTTTTCTATATCTCTTTCCACTTCATATTACTCTGATTTCTTTCTCAAATTTATTCTCTCTTCTTCCAAAAATAAGTAAACTAACAATCTGACTACATCCATAAAACTTCCTTTTCACATAGAAGCATCTTAATCCAACGTTTCAGACATTTTAAATAATTACCTCGCTTTCCTTTGAAGAATTTTCGTTCCACTTCGTTGTAGGACACAGTCGACTCTACGGTGAACTCAATAATGAATCCCCCCAAGATGTTATCAATCTAGAAATTGACAACCCTTGAGATCCTATTGTTAGTGGTCTTGAGTCGTTGTATCAGTTCAGGAGTCCACACCGTAGGTTCTTCACCCTTAAAACAGTTCTTCCTTTTGGTAAACCTCGATACCCACTTGTACAACTCAACAGGAAAAATAGTGAAGAAAATATCATATTGATCTATAAAAATATACTTTTGTAACCAAGCTTCGGATGTCATACGAGGTTTCTGTTTTCTTGATCCGCAAATTCTCATTCTTTCAGATCCATCCAATCTTGAATATCCTTCTTTAACAGGTACCACATCCACATATCCCTCAAATAGATCTCGGTCCCAACAATGGAACCATTTATTTACTGGATTTGGGATAACCAAGGTTCAATATATATTGTGCACCAACAAAACCCTTGATCACTGGACCTTTCAGCAACAACCTGCAAGCAGATTGCAGTCTCACCTGAAGTGACTATGGGAGGGTGCAGAACTAGGTTTCTGCAGCCTTTAAGGTCTAGGAGATGTGGTATTATTATGTTATCTTATTATTAGAATTTATAAATCACTTCACCGCATTAGATTAATCACTTAAACATGCCATATAAAACCATAAAATATCACTATGTTGAAGTAAAATGCAACTGTAATAACTGCTACTCTACAACAGATAATAAGAAAATAGAGACATCAAAACACCAAATTAAAGTGGTTCACCCCAGTGTAGGGCTATCTCAACAAGAACTATTTCTTAATATAATGAATCTTTGAACAACAACCAATTCTTGGCATGTGCACTAAGCTACAAGTTGTCTGTGCACTTAGCTGTAGAGCCTCTCCTGTGCTACCAAAGTAAGGATCACAATAATTCATCCATAACATTGATTGATTATGTTTCTTCTTATTATTTTAACCTATATATATTATTACATTATATGGTTCATAATCAAAATACCTTGGTCCAAATACCATGTTTTGGAAATAATACTGAGAGGTGGGGTGAATCAGTATTTACAAATCAATAACTTTTTCATTTCCATAATCAGGTTTATATACGCTATTTCAAAGAAGGGAACTCGCGTGTGCACACAACTGTTCTTAAGGCAACTAGCGTATATCTAGTGAACTTATGATTCAATTAATTCTTCATATGCTGATCTTTAATCAATGCATCATTACTTTATTAAACATTAAACAGTAACCATGTGCAGTAATAACATAATAAACCATCACACATAAGCAAAACACATGAACACCAAGATTTAAGGTGGAAACCCAATGTGGGTGAAAACCACCTCCTGCTATCATCTCTGTCTTCTTTTAATAATAAGAAAATATGTTTACAATATTGTACTAGTGCAAAATCATACCAGTACGTAGGCACCCACCTATAGAAGGCTACAACCTTCTCTCGTTCTCCAGCTTCTTCTGGAAGGGAGATACAACCCCCTAGTTCTTGTACTAGACGATATATTTACTAGTACAAACTAGGGTGGATGGTTTCATCGCCGAAACTAGTCTTATAATTAGCTAGAGAATATTTCTCACCACTGAAGGTCAATCCTAACTTGGGCTCTCACCCATACACTCAAGCTCCAAGAGCTCTCAAATTAATTATCAAACAAAATAACCAATGCATGCCCAAAAGTGAGCTCTAATTATCCTTTTATAACTTTTAACATTATAATACAATGGGTCATATAAATACCATGCATCGTCAGAATGTCATGGGTCAATACCATGGATCTCCCTTATTTAAACAAATTCACACCCAATAATAGAAGGTGAATTTATAAATTTTCTTTATTTTTCTCCATATCCACCTTTTTAATTATTGACTTCTACATGTTCTTCTTTTCACCTGAGTGACATTCAAACAATTAATTGATCTTGTTCCCCCCCTTCTAACCTATGGGAATCAAATAGGATACTAAATAAGTACCCAAAAGTGATCATTTGTAAAGGGATATTACAATCCTTCCTTCTCAATATTTGTTGCCCTCCAGCAATCCACAACTTTGCTATGAATACCAGGACCCCAAATATGCTTGTAGAATGATCCAACATATATTTGTTTTACCATCTTAACACAAATAAAACCTACATCATTGTCACACTACCATACCATGAAGCAACCCACTACAATGTCAACCATTCCTTATTAATATCCTTGGATCCCAAGGCCACATTAAGAATATGACATTCCCACTACTTGAATACATTAGCCTAGTATCTATCTCATTTATTTGCATCCTGGTATTGTACCCTCCGTACAGAAGTAAACTGAGAATCGTACAAGTTATGGATTCACATTCTAATGGAGAAAGCACCTTCTCCAAAGTTTATGTATAAAATCCCTTATGCCATCCATAATTATTAATCCCATGCCTAACTACCATCCATCATTTTAAATAATCATTATTATCAAACATGGAGAGTTAACGAATGTTGAAGAGTACGTATGTAGCATGAATCCTATGTGTGAGATAAGAGATTGTAAGTATATATACACAAAACTACTTTGTTGCACTTTTAACCCCAACATCATAACCTTCAAGGCAATTTGCTTGATTTAATATAGAAAAGACACTTTCACATAGATCTGTTGGCATAAAATGGAAACGACAAAGACCATGGTTATAACACTTGTAGTAATGATAAAAATATCATCTATATGTATGGTAGCCTTGTTTTTCCTAATCATTGCAAAATTGCATGGCATAATGTATTTTCGAAACTGAAGAATAAAGGAAATAATTTCTTTTTTCTATCAAGTTTATTAGATCCGACACAACATTCCCTCCATCTTCCATGCATTCTTTCAAAAGGTTGTTCCAATTGTTTATGTCAATTAGGGAAAATATTAAATGCATTGCTAGTGTGATAGTTGAAGTTGTTGAACCTCCCACATTAGAAGATACAGGTCTATATTTGGTTAGAGTAGAGGATCACATTGAAAACATTTATGAGCTTAGTAAACTCATCTGACACACCTTTTACCAGGCCCAAATCTTAGTGATCAAAATCCTTTATTTGGATCAGGGTAGTTGATTCTTTACAAAAGTATGTTGAAGCATATCATCAAGTGTTGATCATCATCACTTCCATCAACATTCTGATGGCATTTGGATGGCAACTTATGAAGAAAACAAAGGTTATTACAATATCTTTTGATATCTATTTCAAATTCAAAGAAATATCTTATATCTAAGCTAAACATGTTTATCCCACTCATATCGAAACTATTCTACCATATATCCATCACAAAATGTCCTCTCTACACCCCTTGGTACGTATTTATATAGAGTATTTGGTACTGTTGTAGCGGCTACAACCACCCTCCAAAATTTTTCCTATGCTTCAATTATGGAGCCTTCCTTCTTAACCATCGAATCTCATCTCGCACGGATCTAAGTATTCACACTGATCCAAGTATTCATGCTTCAACTGAGACTTATCTTTCTAGTTTGGCTTGTTCTTTCCTACTTAGTTGATTTTCTAACTCGCAAGTTGATCTCTTGACTTGGTCTGACATCAATTTTGGGCTTGCCTGCAAAAACTATGCAATCCTTGAGGGTAACTGACCTTGCTATTGGGAATTGTGCAGTCCTAACTACCAATGAGCCTTGACCTTAGAAAATTTGAAGGCATGAGAGGACAGCCTAACAGTGAGCCGAGAAATTGTGCCACCCTCAATGAGCTCAGAAACTGCATAGTGCACTGAACCTGAAAGTTTCCCAATTCTAGAAATTGCATTGTCTTTCCCAAGAGTGTGCATAGTGAGTTTCCCCACCAAAAAGAAAATCAAATAAAATCCCTAAAAATATGGATCTATTTTTAGTATCCCAAAGGAACCACTTGTGCTATTTTTATAAACTTCCGCCAAGTGTCACTACTTCTTGTATTTTAGGCATGCGCATCATAAACCCTAACTTGTCAAAATTTGTTTAATTTACATTGTTGCAGATCATTTACACTTTCAATCTTGGATCTCTAGCATTCCTGAGGAGATCAAGAAGCCTTCAGTTCAATCGTCGTCCCTTTTCTAGTTGAGTTTTGAGGCTTTTGTCATATTTTTCCGCTTTTCTGTCGCTTTTTGTTTTTTGGCTTGTGTGAGTATTGTTTCGCTTGTTTCTCTATATGGTTTCTGGTGTTTTAACTTTTTTTAACTTCTAGAAGTGTTGTTTCAAGTTATAAATTTCCTTTCCCAAGTGTCACATCAATTTTCTTGTTTTTGCACCAATGGTCATCGTTGTAGAGACTCTCCTTACATCCTTCGTTTTCCTTCCGTTTGATCAATCCCTGCACTTGATTCACACTCATGCATCTACACTTAGTCAGATCTTCACTCAACTTCACACTATCTCTCATATCTGCTTTTCTTCACACTTCCCTTAGGTAGATCTTGGTTTCCCTTGGCCACGTCTCAATTTGCACAACTTGTACTGCTCAATCTGGAGGCTCAAGCCACAAGCTTGACCACTAGAATTGCGTAGAGCATAGCCTAAGATGGCTCCAAATACACACTAAGTAGTTCTAGGAGCCAACCTCCTAGCTTGGCCACTCAGACTGCGCAATGCGCAGTCTCTCCTAGGCCTTAACCTAGACTAAACTATGCATTGCACAGTTCCAGTCATGAAGATTCCACCTTGGCTGTTGGGACTGCACAGTTACCACAGTTAGGAAGGCACCCCTATCAAGTAAAACTGCATAATCCCTCACATATAGTGCTCGACTTTCTTCTTGAACTTTCCTTGAAGTTGTTTTTCTTTACACTGACACTTGCTTGCCATGAGTGTCTTCTTTGTCCCATAGGTACAGTAGTTTTTGAGAATCTCTCCAAAAATCACATTTAATATGGAATCTAAGGGACCTACATCAAAGGAAACTACAAAGAGCAGTACTGGGGATGCAGTTCAGCAGACATCAGTTGATTTTCCACTGTATGTAGATGCTCAATTGTTTGTTGAGAAGGGAACAACATTGACATGGAAACAGATCAAATACACTTTTGGAAAATACTTTGAGGCATATTTGGAGGATCGACAGGTCTATATTGGCATCTGGAAATCATGGTTATCCAAGGTTGCATGCAGGTACCCTACCTTCTCGTGTGCAGACATCATCAATCGGATTGTCTCACACACAGATGAACAGACTATGACATTGAGCACTACCAATGGGTAGACGCTTTCCACCTTCAGGGAAGAAGAATTTCAGTAGATGTATCACTTTCCCGAGATGGTGAAGCACATGGACTCACTTTTGTATGCCACCCATAGCTATGTGAACACAAGATACATTTTCAAGTGCTGGGTGAAAGATCCATCGAAGTTTTTTGTAGACACCCACCCATGTTTAGAAGACAAAGTCCCTCGGGAAGGCTTACAAATTATTGATCATCTTTGCTTGCAGAATATATGCCCAAGAGAGCATAGAAACCTTTCCTAAAGGGTGGGAAGTCTTACTAGACCAGTTAGTGAATGATGGGAGGACATTCACCTGGACAGATCTATTGGCTCAACAATTAAAGTCCTGTGTAGCTAAGGCTTGGAATCTGCCCAAGAATGAGTAAGCACAATTATATATTGTTGCATACTTATTCGAAGGAGTCTACTCAGCAACAGTTCCCTGGCATGAAATGGACATGGACACCATGAGATACTTTCGTGAAAATCTATTTTAATTTTCTTTTTGACTGCAGTTATCGAGGAGTGTTTGCAAGGCTAACTAGCCACTTTATCATCCCACTATACGAGCTTATATTTGAGCAAGATCCACCTTGCATGTCCCGATAACCAATGGAGGCGATAGTAGACATTACAGATTGGTATGTCTCACTAGGTGGCACCTTCATCATGGTGTTTGGTGGAGAGATGCCTCCGCAGATATTACCAAGGTATGCCACTGACAATATGATCATGCAAGAAGTATCATACCACCTCGCTACAAAGTTGTCAGCAACATTGCATAGGAAGAAGAAAGCACCATGGAACACTCTACCATTGCATATCAGATTATATGAGATTACAAACTTGAAATATGCATATGTCAAGGCTAAGGACATAGTGAGATTCAAGTTTGGCATCGAATGCTTTAATCTGTATGATCCCCATAGTATTTGCAAGCACCATTGTATGAGAGTCTAATTTATGTGGATCAACGGGACTTTTCATTGGCCAAAAGAGGATCCTTGGAGGTAATACTACAATTTATCCAGAATCAATGAGATGGTTAGTATAGCAAGAATTTTTGAAGGTCGTTCCATAGACAACAACAACTCTGGAAGCAACAGCAACAGCCACAGAAAGGAGAAATCCAGTGAAGGACAACGGAAAGAGGATGACTACTGACAATAAATAGGGAGAGAAAATCTACAAAATGAAGGCAGATCTTATATTCGTGAAGGAAGCTTTGGCATTGGAAGCAAAGAAGGAGAAATATATCAAGAGAGAAGAGTGGAGGAAGAGAGAGATGTAGATGTTACAAGAAGAAGAACTAAAGCTGCAAGAGACAGAGAAGAATTTAAAGGAAGAACAGGAGTTGAGGAGGAGATAATGAGAAGAGAAGCAGAAGCAGGAAGAAGAAAAAGGGCAAGGCATGACGATGGAGGAAACAACACCGATACAAGTTGAAGAGCCAGAACAGCTAGAAACAGAGGGGGAGGGTGAACAGATGCAAGATCAACAGCTTTCTCCACATATTGAGAAATTAATTGAAGTAATAGACATGGAATTTGAATAGAATCCATAGCATGAAGATATTGACCTAATTCCAAGAGCACCACAAGTCATCCCTCAACCTCCACCACCTCTAATAGCAGAGCCAGACTTGTGCCAGCAAGGAGATGTTGTTCTCCTTGATGATGATCTAGTCATGGATGTGTGCAATCTATCATTTGATGAGTTCCATAAGAGCATTGTGATGGTGCGAAGGAAGCACTTTCCGGATGATCACACATCACTTACATTAATTAAGGAAAGGGTGATAGTTTCATACACCAGGAAACATCCAGCTTCCCTTTCCAAAGACAACTTGGCCTATGTAGGATAAACATGATCAAATGTTCAGAATTTGATGGCCAACAATGAGCAACTAGAAAAGAACTTGTAGGCTTCCAGGAAAGAGGCAGAACAACTCTCAACATCAGCGCAGAATGCAGTTTCTATATTGGGGGAGATGAGGGCAGTGATACTTGTTGAAGTATCAACACTAGGAGAAACCATGCGGAAGCTCTATGACATATTTGTCACCGTGCATAAATATTTTTTCCATTTGCATGGTCTACAACAATGGAAAAAATAGTTTGTTACAACTATCAAAAAAATACATGTTTCCATCTCCCATGTACAAGAGTTTACAATGTGGTACAAGGAGGCCCCACTTGACTTAATGAAGAAGATGAAGCCATAGGAAGAGCTGGAGAAAGGAAAGGTCTGAATGTTGATTCAAAACAATGAGCAGATCACCTCATTCATCGGCAGCACATGGACCTCATATGTCTGGTTGTAAAGTACTTTGGATGTCTTGGTGATAACACACCAAATCCCATCAATCAATTCCGTTGCCAATGCTAAAACGAAGAACCAAGTCTGGTTTGATATCGATGATTACTTGGAGCAGCTAAGACGAGAAGCCACCAAGGAAGGCTTGGAGCTTATCGCACACAACATGAAGAAGTTCATTGGTGGCCCTGTCAAGGTTAAGAAAATGTTTCTCATGCTTCAGAACGAGTTGGATATAGGTTCGAAGATAGTGTACCCAGATGCCATGGAGGCTAGAGTCCCCTTCCAAAAAGATATCGTTAAGAATTTTGGGGACATCATCATACAATACCAAGCTTGGCACAAATATGTGACCTAGAAACAACAACTCGAGGTTGTCAAGCTGGACTTTGCACAAACTTTAGAATCATAGTGTTATGTCTTGTTAGGCTGCCTCTACCCTATTTTGTCTTATATGGGTACATGTGCAAAATGTAATATTATTTGTAATTATGTTGTAAGTGAAATTCCAAGTGTCAGTATTGGAATATGAAAAGTCACCATGTAATGTAATGTGCCATTTTGTGAAGAAGTTTAAGAGTCATGAGGGTAGTCCAAAGGTCACAAAGGAGAGTTGAAGAGTCACCCCCTCTTATTATAAATAGAACCTGGTAACTCATGTAACAGGCTTTTGGGAGCCTATTGTTTGGCTAGGTTTAGGCTCAAAAAGAGCTTGGGAGTAAAGTGAAGAGTCTTTGCTTCTCCATAGCATAGAGCGAGTATACTTCTTTGGAGGAGCAGGTGTTCTTGACTGTAATGTTCCACTATTGGGACTAGTGGTTGTCAATGGTGTATGTATGGATTGAAATGTCACTTATAATAATAAAATCAAAGCCAACACGCTTTCATGCATATGTTGTTAATATAGTAGGATTATTCTTGTTGTATTGGAAATGTATGTTATTTAACTTATGCATATTCTTATGAACGATTTTGTATACATTTGTATGAATCTTGTTGAAAGTTTGTTGTTAGATTAACTCATCACTTTAACTTGTGGACTATTCTACATCTTAGCTTGTGATTTCATTTTGCTCATGTGTTCCTTTCAAGCTGCATACTATCGCAGGCTTCCAAGGGGTGCACTTCATTTTCCCTTCATGTGTTGGAACCTTCATGCATCCCACTTGACTCTCAGTAGGGTCACACACTTTCTCTCACCCAAATTTATCATACTTTCCTCTACACATTTCCATAGCCAAGGCTTTACATTACCACCCTTTGTCAGGACTCCTACTCCAAATAGTATGAGGTCTTTTTGGGACTTCATATCGGCACACTTCCCTGAATGTTCGCAGGTCCAACACCGTCAACATTTCTGGCGCTAGAAGGAGGGCCAGATGACAAGTTGATCCCTTGATGTATGTAATGAATTTATATACATATTTCATGACTTCTTCCCAAATCATAACCCTGGCATGTTTTTCTAACTCTGCAATTTTGAAAGTGATGGTGAGCATTTTAAATGACTTGTCTAGAATTAAGTTCATTGGTGAGGGTGGAATAACCTTGCTCGAGAACACAATTTATTTTCTGGGTTTATGTGACAGGCATGACATCCACTTTGAAGATGTTTCCTATGAGTTTTCTCTCATCTTCAAAGGGTGCACAAAGTAATGGTGTTACACATTTCCTACAACCTCCATACACTCTTTCAAATAGGTTTTTGGTGAATCATGTCATGATTTCATTCTTTATGATCGTAAATACCTTTATAGAAAAATTTTAAAATTGTGAAAATCACCTGATGAATCTCTTCAAGATTTTCATGATCGTATTGTTCATTACTATTTTGAATTTCCTAAAGATGAAGTTGACTTGGAATTCTTTGCTAAAAGATTTCAATATCTTGTTCATGTTTCTGAAAATCCACATGAGTTAGAATCTTTTGAACCTATCCCAACATACCTCGGTATTAGAGCTTCTAAATATGAGATGGACAAGGTTGATGTCCCAAGTGACCCTTCATCCCCTTCTCATCAAACAGCTCTAGTTCCGCAAGTTGAGGTGCGAGAAGTTGAGAATCCACTCGTTGATCTACCACCATCTCATCCTACCCCACCAGCTCTAAATTTCTGTGCAGATTTGGAATACAACTATGATGATTGTGTTGAAGTGTTATCTCCTCATACTCCATACTTTGGTCACTCTGATCCTCCATATTTTAGTGTGTTGTGTTCATTTGTCTCAAATCTCTCTTGTAATGTTCACAAGGATATGGTTCTGGATGGAGTTGGTGTTAAAAAACCAGCCTGCGATATTATTTTCAATGAGTATGTGTGGGAGTCTGAACAAGAATCTATGGTGAAGGATGACCTCCTTCTGTCCGCACCTCTTCCGCATTATCCTAACATCTTCCACGATTCTATTATTTTTGTTCTATCTTGTGAAAATCCATTTCCAGATGTTTGTACTTTCGATCATTCGCAAAACTCATGGAATGCGAGTTTTTCATTTTAATGTGGAGAGGAAAAATCTATCTTCCTTGATCCCCCCAATCTCTCATCTTATCTTTGTAAAAACATAGAGGGTGAAATTTCTCATTTTGTATTACCCCCTTTGTATGATTCGTTACATCATGAGGATTCCTTTGTTCATGATCTTTAACTTTCTTATCATGGTTGTCATGATATTTTCATTCATTAATTCAATCACGATCCTGATTTGTCCATTATTGATTTTTCTAAGCCAACGGTCTTTGATGATCCATCCTCTAATGAATTGGAACCTCCCCAAGCTGTCGAGACACTTCAGTCCAAGATGATGGTTATGTTAGGTTATCATGGTCTTGAGGTTAGTTCCACTTGAGATCAGAAATATGTTGAATCTTTTCAGGATCCTCATCACTCAGGTGTTCATATTGGAAATCAATATATAATACCATTTTCGCATCCTCCATCTATGTCACACGATCCTATCGCTCAATCATTGGAGGAGTTGTACGTAGCAAGCACTATTGAATGGTAGATATTTTCTTCTTTCTTCATGTTTTCTCATTTTTCAACTTTGAAACTGTGTGCATGCTTTTTTCCCACTCTCAAAGTGTTAGGACACCATGTTACATCTGCAGAGCGCCTCTCATGAATTTTTCATTATTACTTATTTGTGGGTCCATTCAAGATTCGAACGTTCTAGATTACATTGTCCCATCTTTCTTGTTTGTTGGTTTTCTTGTATATCTTTATTGACATGCATACTCTCACTTATATGGGCCAACTAATGCACCAATGGATGCATTGGAAGTATCACTTTACGTGACTATGCTCTGCATAGGTTATGAATAGGAGTAGTTTTTATTTTCTTGTTTGTTTCTTGATTTGCTTTACTTTGTTTTGTTGTATCCCACTTCTTTCCTTTCTTTGTTTTCTTTTGCAGCAGTAGGTTAGTTTCGCATGAAACTGTGTTTGGCTTCTTAGACAAGCAGGGTGAATTTCAAGAGGAACTTGTACTGCTATCAACAATTGGTTATATTTTTATTCCCTCTCTTTATGTGAATATTTAATTCCTTTAGTCAATGATACCCTAATGGAAACTATGTTCCTTTCGGAGAGAGTCATGGTGAAATCGTGATGCATGCACTTTTAACTAGTACCGCCGACTCTGATCGGTCTTCTATTTTTAGTTAACCCTTGTCAAATAAGTTGAGTATAGTAAGGAGAGGGGGGAAACCTTAACAAGTATGTCAAATGTATATATAAATATCCTTCTCTAAAGGAACAACCTCTTATTCTCTCAATAAGTTGGGATCCCTCTTCTGCCTCATGAAATAAATAAGTGCCTATGTGCAATTCTTTGAAAAATTAACATGAAAAATGAAATAAATGGTGAAAGAAGGGAAAGGCTTCCTGTGTAGAGAAGTGGAGAAAGTAACTCCATTGGGGTACTATTGAGGCTCGCTGGAAGCGAAGCAACGCTTGTGTTCCTAAAGTGACTCTACTGGGGTATGTGGTGAAGTAAAATTATAAGTGCGGACAAGAACGAATTCCTCTAGCCCGATAATGAGTCTAGCCACAACAGATACATTCGATGAAAGATTTCCTTATATTAGAATCAATCAAGAGGGACTACCTCTTGGTTGCTTATCCTGCTTGATGATGTCCTCGCTTTCTCGCTCCATCAATCTCTCGCCTCCTTCTTTGAGCTCCTGAAACAAGTAAACAACAACATCACACAAACATAATAATAGACAAATTAAAATTCAACCTACTTAATGAGTCAAGAAGCATTAAGACACGAATATGTAATATTACAAAAAATGTAGGAAATCAATTGATAGTTGCATATATTAATGTCAAAGAGAGATTACAACCATTCGTCTTGACGTCGCAATCTTCCTCTAACAAGACCAGTTTCCCACACACTTCTGCTAGCACTTCATGATGGCTTCAAACAACAATAGTTTAAAGACTCTTCCCTTTAGGCTTCACTCCAAGCCAAACACACTTCTCCCTCACACAATTAGATGGCTACAACTAGTAATAGCTTCCTTGTCTAATCAAAATAGTATACTCACACACAGCTAACACTCTAACTAGCTTGTGCTTGGGAAGAAGGGAGGTTTATATAGGAAAAATGGATGGGATATGGATCCTCTTCTGATGGGAGAAGGACTTATCCCTTGAGGTAGTTCCATCATTATAGGGGAAAGGAGCCCAAACTGTCATCCTTGACCCCATCCGGCCAAAACATTTACATCGGTGTGGGGAAGACAAAGGTCATTAGCGTCGGTCTTGTAAATTTGGCAAAACAGAAGTTTTAGGGGAAATGTTGCAAAAGGGAAATGATATGCTCATGAAGAGGGACATAATGGGAGTTTATCCATGAAGGTAAAACATGCGCGGTTCACTGTAGAGGTCCTCTAGGATGAAGGGATGGGGAGTATAGGGACAGTGACAAAATGTTGTGTAATAGATGCCCCCTAAAGCGTGAAGGCTGAACCGGAGTGAGGGATGAAATGCTTTATAAATAAATGCGGGGAACCGGTCTTCTGTTGGAAAACCTGCAAGCAAGTGCAGATACGTATACATAAACTAAGATCTCTGTCAAATGATACATGAATCATGGCATGGATGCAACCATCCAGAGAATGATCACGTAAATGGATCCAGGTATGGGCACAACCATCCGTCAAAGAGGATCATAAGGAAACCAAGGTATGGTCGCAGCCATCCAATAATGAGAAGGATCACATATGATAACTCATGGTCTGGTCATATCCAAACATCTAAAAGAGACGTGCATGTCACATCACTTTGCAGCCTAGACTTGTGTGATCTGAGTCCATGGTCTTGCACTCCAACATGACCCAATCCAAGTACAAATCCTAGCATTCGAATAGATGTGTTGACATCGAACATGCTAGAAAGTCGCTTTATTACCAGTCAATGATGTAAAATGTTAACAAGTACGAAATAAACCACCAATAATGAAAATGGACCTTAAGATATTATCAGCACAATTCACATAATGTGAATACAGGAACTAAAGTCGAACATCCGCAAAATCACTTGATCGAAATCCAATGATGTGAACTTGTCGTCAAGTGAAAAGAACTTGACATTAGGGCATGCAAGCTCTAAGGTACTGGAAGGGAGTCTCTCGGTCATCTTCCCAGATAATGAGTTGCATTCGACAAAAATCGACCATGTCGAAGGAGGGCCATAATGAATCCCACATCATCGATGCGAAACGAGAGGATGAAAAATGATTTTGGATGATACAAAGAAACAGAGGTAAGTGTAACTGTAGAAGGACAACTCTTGAACATATCGGCGACACAACTGGAATTTTGGCAGCTTTTGGATCCATAGGATTAGTGGTCATGGTGACATAGTAGAGATCAGATGGAAGGAAAAAATGAATGAACCAAACCCAGGAAGGTCAATTGATCTGAAAATGGAATGTACTTGTTTAAGGGTGCAAGGTATCCATTTCCCATAATTTCAAATGTGAGTTATACACTCCAAGTGACCTCTGAAAATGTGAAAACTTATTATTTCTTATACAGCGATAGACTGTAGGGGGATTCACCGACATGTCACCTCTAAAGAGAGGATGAGTTCCAGACGCTACCTGGCCCTCTACAGGCTCTGCCTAAATAAATAATTAAGTAAACACTTAGAAGTTTTTGACATACACATACTTGAAGTTTGATGTCTTGCGGAATAAGACAAATAACTTTCTACAGCTGAATAGGTGATTATGTGTGTATGCAAGTTATGTATATTTGATGTTTAACACTCTATATCAGTTTTTTTCAGCATATATCTTCAGCAAATAAAGACATCAAAATGATGAAGCAGTTCACCCCTCCTGGGCTACATCTGCTGGACCAAGCCTCTCAAACTAGGCTGGTCCTCTTGTATTAAAAATGCTACAAAAGCTAATACAAGAATATGAGTGTCTCGAAAGACAGATCTGACTGTAAATACAGAATTAGAAGATAGGAATTAACTAAACATGCTCTTTCCCAAACACTAAACAGTGAAATTGTACCTTATACAGTGATTTCCCCAATTGGCCCTCGTGGCCCTTTAGACTTGCATGGAGAATGTCGAGGTGAAGATGACCTAAATTGGTTTTGAAACCTTTGCCATTAGACTCAGAAGGTTGAAAATAGCAGACATAGGCTTTTGAATCACCAAAAATGGATGAACATAGCCCCCAAATAGCTCAAGCACTGAAATGGCCCTGGTGGCCCTGAAAGCTTCCCTGAAGCTAAACAGTGAGAAGAATGCCTCAACAGGAAAAACGAGCTATAGAAATGGATTTAAAATGCTGAAAAACTTCAAGAATGACCTTCGTTCCACATTCAATGGCTGCACAATTCTCAATGCAGCTCCCAAACTGATTTGGCCCTAGTGGCTCCTGGAGCTTCCATGAAGCAAAAAACGCCTAAAAATGACCTCAGATGGTTGTGAAACCTATTCCAATGGCTTCAGAAGGTTGAAGAGACCCAAAATCAAAAAAAAATTCGTCCAAAAAGAAATTTCCTAGCCAAAGTTATGGCTCATTGAAGATTTCCTCCAATTTGGCCTAAAATCACTCCGACTAACTGTAGTGGAGGTCCAGATAGGTCCGCCAATTATGGCAGGACCGCCCAAATTTGGCGCTCCACCAATATTCCTGCCAGACTAACCGTAATGGTTTGTTGGAACTGCAGTTATATTAAATACCATGTGAATAGTCAGTGGTTATGCATTGAATAACGTGCAAAACGGGGAGTGGGAACTGTTTGTTAACCCGCGCTTAATGGGATATGTGACCACGTGTTTATAACCGTTGACCATTAACTGTTCTGCTGGCGGTTTAAGCATGGCGCCCGGTTCTCGGCCCTTGGTTACATGTAAAGGGGGCTGGCCCCGTTTGGGCCACACCGCACATATGTTTAACATTCTTGACATATTCCTTCCGCCATAATAACAACAAGTGATTCAATGGCCTAATGGTAAGGCGTGGGAGTATTAGACCGGAGGTCATTGGATCAAACCTCATTGCCACCAAAATTTTAAACAACGCACATACCCTTGCTGACGTCACCTGAGCCACGGGGTGGCCTCCGAGCCTGCCACGTGGCAGCTTTCTATTGGCGCCTAGAACAAAATATTCCAAAGAATATTCCATTTTAATTTTTTTTTGAAAAAAATTCAAAATTTCAATGTTATTGGGCAATTTTTCTTTTTGGCATAACTTTCTCATGCGGCGACCGTTTTCCGAACCGTTCACGGCGCCGGAATCAGGAAGACAGGCTCTATCTGGTCATTCAGGTTCAAACCAATTTTGAGCACTTTCATTTTTGACCATTTTATGACACTTGGTCCTGAGCTCCTGATCATCAATGATGTAAAGGAGGATTTCCCAACCTAACACAAAGCAAAGAGTGTCATGTTCAAGAGTGAGTTGTCGACAAGACTTGATAGATTTCCAAATC
The DNA here is from genome assembly GCA_031772625.1 of Pinus tabuliformis. NCBI lineage: Eukaryota > Viridiplantae > Streptophyta > Pinopsida > Pinales > Pinaceae > Pinus > Pinus tabuliformis. The sequence goes on along the minus strand of CM062820.1, from coordinate 255,359,383 downwards.
TTTCCCCCACCATTTTTGGCGAGTACTCCAATTATATTTTAATAACAAGCTTGAAGGGGATAGCATATTCTTGCACTGTACGTTCATCCTTCAGACAAATCCGACCTAGTAAGTTTAATGAGCCCTAAGAAGGAGAAGCTCGTGTTCGTCATGATGACAAATCCGATGTTTTTTAATAGTTTAATGAGTTCAACAAAGGCGTAACTTGGTATCTTTTTCATGTTTAGAGAGTTTGAAAAATACACGTAAAAGAAAACTCCACATGGTCCCTTTTCGTACATTTGTGTCTCTCGAGCTTGAAAAGGTAGAAAACAATACTTGAGAAACCACTTGACCATTTCAATCAAGGAGTGCCTTTTTTGTAAATAGTGCATCCCAGCCTGAAAAGGGGTAAAATTATATTGGGTGCATGATGTTTTGCATCCGTTAATGAGTTTGAAGCGACAAGGGTTCGACCACCTTTTCATTTTTAAAGGGTCGGAAAAGAGCTGAAAGCAGACCCCCCATTTTTATTCTCTTTAACGAGTCAATAAGGGATGATTCAAATGAAGGAAATCGGGTCAACAACAAGGGGGATACCCACCCAATCCAGAACCTGGTTGGCGGCTCCTTGCCCGTTTGGAGTAGCGGGTCCGACTGGGGGTAATGGGACCAGTTTCCCAATGTGAGGGGTGTGTGTGTGTGTAGAGTTTGATGGTATTGATCTAGGGGTATTTTAAACTAATTTAATTCTAACTTCTAAACTAACTCTATGCTATTGTAATCTAATGAAAAACAATACATCTAATCTACGCTAACCCGGGGTATTTTTCTTCTATTATGCGATCTAAAAAGATTTCGAACAATAGCTGGTAATAAAGATCATTCAGCTATCATAAGAATAGAAATCCATTAAGATAAACCATTCTGCATAAAAAGTTAGGCAAAACAGTTGTGAACAGCATATCGCATAATTAGTTATTCATATGTCAAGCACAAATAAATGACTCCACCGTACAGAAGTGCCAAATGGTAATACACACATTCATACATTATATAAACAAATCAGCTGTATATCACTCTAAGAATATGAGCAGAAATTAATCAAGAGATAAAAGTACCATTTATGACTGATTTTACTCACAAACTTCAAGCAATAATGATTTATCTCTACTTACTTCTAACATCTACTAAGAGTACAAAAGTGCAACATCAGTAGCAGACATTAAAATGCAAACATAAATAAATCTCGATCCATCCATTCATCAAAAACCCCCTCCGAGGGTGCAAAAGTGCATGTTCTGAGGACAAGTTTTTTGACAAATTTTTGGACCCTTCTCCAAATGCCATGAGAAGGGTTAAATACTACTAACTAATTAATCTTAATTACACAAATTTAGGGAACGACTTCAAATGACCACCCTTTTACTAAAGCAAATTTATTTCTAAAAATCAAATCTAATATCCAACCGTTTCTGTATCTGCTCCTTAGTGCTGTAAGCAATGCGTTATTCGCCCTGAAAGAGTCGGCTGGTTGTCCTTTCCTTTTGTTCGAGCTTGAAAATTAGAAATAACAAGAGCTGGCACCTCTTTCTGACAGACTAGAAGATATTTTCGAAAACCTTTCTCTAGTTGGGTGTATTCGCTGTGCGTATACTTAGTACAACCCAAGTTCCTTTCGAACTGATTTTGTTGTTGCTATTTCAGTTTCCGGTCGTGCGAATGACTCAATGAGTTAGGAGTCGTGTTGTCTGGAAAATCCCCTGTATCGAGAATTGCTTCCGTTCTTTGTTCCAGGCTTTTCTGGAGTGTCCTCCTTCTTTTGCGTTTCTCTTTTTGCTTTACCCAGTCTGAGCTTCAAGATCTTTTGCAAACACGCTGCTTTTGTGTGCCTTTGACTCTGAGTCTTAGATAGTCCATTTTCATCAGCGCCTGTTGGGTGATACTCTGGAATCTGCGGTCCTGCTGCATGCGGCATCCATTTGCGGAGGCATCTTCTCTCTGTTACCCTATTGGCGCTTTCCTCTTTTCCTTAGATGTTTCCTGCATATAGGTTTATATCAGTTACATGTCTTGCAGTTTACGCAAATGAAAAGAGACACAAAGAAAAGATTGACATGAAAGCATTAAGTTCTAATGAATGCATAATCATGTCACCCATTATGACTTGACTCTTCGAAAAACGCAACACAATCATCTTTGGATACACAGGCATACAATCATTAATTTCCCGTAAGGTGTGCGCCTAATTTTGGGCTTACAGATCATGCCGAGGAATGCTTGTGATGAATGGTTTCTGCGATTTGCATCGCCGCGTCGAAGATTGCGATGTAAATAAGTGCCATTGCAGCAATTGATAGTCTCATTCGTCACAAACAGTAGATCGCAGATCGTAGTTTTGTATGATCGCATATCGCAAGATCGCAAGATCGCAAGGTTTTCGCTTTATCACTCTGTGCTGCTTATGCGACATTGCGACGTGCGACATCGCATATCGGATTCGGCGATTCCTTAGGTTTTCCCTTTTTGAGCGCTTTTAATGCACGCGATGCGATGGGTTCTCGCGTCGCTCTTTTTCAGTGTATTTATGCGCTTTGGGAAAACGCTTCTCTCTACCTTTGCGACGCGATATAGCTCTTAGGGAGTTAATACAAAAGATTTTTTAAACAAAATATTTTTTGGATTTTTGGTTAAGGGTCCCCCTTTGCTTGATGTTATTACTAATATCAAACAAAGAGGGGGGTTGTTGGTGACCACAACAGACAGGATTTGAGACACTCGAGACCACTGAGGTCGAAAACAACCAGATAGGTAAACCAATGGTTAACCCAGGAAGGGACAACGTTGCCATATAAGGAGCACCAACATTTCCAAAAGAAGGAAAAGGACCAAGATTCCCATCCGAGGGGAACCCTTGACTGGTGGACTCTGAGAATGTTGCCATTGGAATTGACCCTAAATAATCACTAAGGAAGATAACTTTAACCAAGAATATTTCGTGGGCAGTTAATTTTAAGACACTGAAACAAAACTTTGCCTTTTCATATTTTAAGAGTCGAGAAAAGGATGAAAGGTGACTCTATCACTTTCGATTTGAAAAGAGCTCGAAAGGACAAATGCTCGGGGGATATTTTAAGTTTAAAGAGTCAAAAAGATCAAATGACTACTCAGGATGATCTAGGTGAAAGGATTACCAAGTGACCGTGAACTATAGAATACCTCCAAGTGAACCGAGAATTACGGGCAAGAAATCTCTCCGAATGTTGTGTTCGGTGTATCACATTCACAAGGCAGCAGACTCGGCTTCCTACGAGTAAAGGATTGTAACCTAGTGGGGTCTCCCTTTATATACATGACGGTACAGGGAGCACAAGTCCGTACTGGCATTGTCTAATTCTGAAGCGAACGACAACTGCTAGGTTTCAATACGCCGGAACACGTCTCTAACCTAGACCACTAAATGTAAGCGTTAAGTTTCAATGCTTCCTTAGGTTAATTCAATAAATTTTAACGGTTGATCTTGAATTAGGTTTCAGTTACAAGTCCCTACTGTTGGCATCTAACAAAACTCATACATGCAGCTATATGAGAAAAGAGATCTTTGTCTTCGATGAAAGTTATCACTAATTGAGAAATAGAGAACACAAAATTAATGCAACAATCGAAGAATGAAATCTTTCACTAATAAATCTCCTAAATTCACTTAATCTTCCCTTAACAACAAAAGAAGTTTCATTTAATTTCCAATGCTTATGATGATTCAATTCTAGCTTGTCAATGACGCTACTAATGCAATATTTTTGCTTAAGTAAACTAGAATGATGTTCTTATTTTCATAAAATGCAAAATGAATCTTTCACATAAAGCACTTTAATGAAAATTTTCACAATTCCGAACAAACAAGAATCAAACAAATCCAAAGAATAATAAATGAAACTAAAATCAACTTCTTATTTGAATCGAACAAACCAAACACATGAATGCTTCAATCAACAAACCAAGTAATGTAATATATGCTTGGAAAGAGAAAAGAGACACTCAAAATAAGAGAACAAACGAAGCTATTTCACTCATTCAATTGAAAATGAAGCAAACAAAGCATCCTAGACACCTCCAAGAAAATAAGAGAGTCTGAGAGTCAAAACACACTGGCACTGGAATGGGAGAAATTCTAATTTTTCTTACCCCTAAGACTGGCACAACTGCCTAACTGACAACTAGCGCTGATCGAGGGATTCAAAGAAAAATTAAAGAAAAATTTCACACAGGGCCAGACTTAACACATCAGAGGGTGGGCTAAACCAAACAAGCACACAAACTAAGCTAAATGAAGCTCTCTATTCAGGGAGAAAATGGTCTAAAAGGCTTACAGGGTCAAAATCATAAGAGCAAAACACACTGGCCAAGATTGGGGTGAAGCCCTAATCTTCACTTATAGGCATCGACGCGACTGCCTAACTGACAAAAAGCACCAGAGACTATTCGGTGCGATTGTTCCTCAGTAATTCACGTTGGTCAACGCGATTGTAAGCATATTAAGAACGCTAGACGAGGCAACTAAGAAAAAAATATAAAAAAATAAAAAAATAGGGACCAAATCTGCTACTATAAATTTTAGACTTAGGCCAATAAGCAGGAGAAAAAACAGAACCAAAGGGAAAACTTGAAACTAGCAAAGTTCTCACAAAATCATGAAATCCAAAACAACCAAAAGAATGGGATCTCCCCAGCGGAGTTGCCAATTTGTGGTGAAGTAAAATTATAAGCGCGAACACGAACGAATTCCTCTAGCTCGATAATGGGTCTAACCATAATAGATACGTTCTATGGAAGATTTCCTTAGATTAGAATCAATCAAGAGGGCCTACCTCTTGGTCGCTTATCCTGCTTGATGATGTCCTCATTTACTCGCTCCAATAATCTCTCACTTCCTTCCTCGAGCTTCTGAAACAAGTAAACAACAACAGCACACAAACATAATAATAGAAAAATTGCAATTCAACCTACTTAATGAGTCAAGAAGCATTAAGACACGAATATTTAATATTAAAAAACATGTAGGAAATCAATCGATAGTTGCATATATTAATATCAAAGAGAGATTACAACCATTCGTCTTGACGTCGCAGTCTTCCTTTGACAAGACCAGGTTCCCACGCACTTTTGCTAGCACTTCATCATGGCTTCAAACAACAACAGTTTAAATACTCTTCCCTTTAGGCTTCAATCCAAACCAAACACACTTCTCCCTCACACAACTAGATGGCTACAACTAGTAATAGCTTTCTTGTCTAATCAAAATAGTATACTCACACTCAGCCAACACTCTAACTAGCTTGTGCTTGGGAAGAAGGGAGGTTTATATAGGAAAGATGGATGGGAGATGGATTCTCTTTTGATGGGAGAAGGACTTATCCCTTGAGGTAGTTCCATCATTAGAGGGGAAAGGAACCCAAACTGTCATCCTTGACCCCATCCAGCGAAACCGTTTACCAAACTTCCGTTACAGAGCTTCTAGAGATGGACGCTTCAACTCTAATTTAAAAAACTTTCCATAACAAGACTGGCGTGACTGGAACACAGTGCAATCGCATTGATTGGGGCTAGGATAGTGCTAATCTCTGTACATCGGCATGGGGAAGACAAATTTCATTAGCGGCGGTCTTGTAAATTGGGAAAAACAAAAGTTTCAGGGGAAATGGTGCAAAAGGGAAATGATATGATCATGAAGAGGGACATAATGGGAGCTTCTCCATGAAGGCAAAGCATGTGGGGTTCACTTTAGAGGTCCTCCAGGATCAAGGAACGGGGAGTATAGGGACAGTGACAAAATGATGTTTAACAATGTAATGTCTAAGCCTACTGGCAGCGGAGCAACACAAGAGATGAAACTAAAACTCTGGCAATATTTTTTACTTGTGCATCTATATAACCCACATCCCCAATTAAAACAACTCAGTTTGACTTGGATTGTATGTGTGCTACCGATGAAGAGAATGGTAGGCACTAAATCTTTAACTCAATATAAGTGAAGAAGTTATGATAATCAAAGAACTGAACAATAATTATGGAAGAGTTAGACTCGCTTTACATGAGACAAGGTCCATATAGAATTTTGGAGTTCTACCAGTGTGTCGCTAATGTTGTAGCGACTACAACCACCCTCCAAATTTTTTCCTATGCTTCAATTTGTTAGCCTTCCTTATTAACCATAGCATCTCATCTCACACTAATCCAAGTATTCGTGATTCGATTGAGACTTATCTTTCCATTTTGGCTTGTGTTTGATTACTTACCTGATTTTCTAATTCACAAGTTGATCTCCTAACTTGGTCCCACAGCAGTTCTGAGCTTGCCCCTAGAAATTGCAGAATTCTTGAGGGAAAATAGCTTTGTTGTTTGGAATTGTAGAATATTGACTTCTAGTGAGCCTTGAGCTCAGAAAATGTGATTCATCAGGGGGCACCCAAGCACTGAGCCTAGAAATTGTGCAACCCTCAATGAGCTCAGAAACTATGCAGTGCACTGAGCTGGAAAGTTTCCCAGTTCTCGGAACTATGTTGTCTTTCCTAGCAATGTGCATGGTGAGTTTCCCCAGAAAAATAAAAAATCATCCCTAGAAAATAGAGATCTATTTTTAGTATCAAAAAGAAGGCACTTGTGCTATTTTTAGAAACTTCCACCAACTATCTCTTTTCCTTGATATTAGGCATGTGTGTCAGAAACCCTAATTTGTCCAAATCTATTTAATTGGCGCTGCTAGAGCTCATTTTCATATTTGATCTTGGATCTCTAGCATTCTCGAGGAGATCAAGGAGCCTTCAGTGTGATCGTCATCACTTTTCCAAGTGAGTTTTTCTTTTGTCATATTTTACCACTTTTTCTGTCGCCTTTTGTTGTTTGGATTGTGTGAGTGTTGTTTCACTTGTTTCTCTACATGGTTGCTGGCATTTTAACTTGTTTCAAATTGTAAAGGTGTCGTTTCAAGTTATATATTTCCTTTCCCAAGTGTCGCATGAGTTTTCCAGTTTTTGCACCAATAGTCGTCATTGCGGTGACTTCCCTCACATCCTTCACTTTCCTTCCATTTGATAAATTGTTGCAGTTGATTCACATGAATGCATCTCCACTTAGTCATATATGTACTTAGCTTCACATTATCTCTCAGGTCTACTTGTTTTCACACTTCCCTTGGCTGGATCTCACCTTGCACAGCTTTCAATACGCAATTTGAAGGCCCAAGCCACAAGATTGGCCTCTGGAATTATGCAGAGCATATCCTAAGATGGCTCCAACTACGCACTATGCAATTCTAGGATCCAACCTCCCAGCTTGTCCACTAAGACTGCACAATGCACAGTCTCTCCCAGGCCTTGGCCCGGGCTGAATTATGCGTTGTGCAGTTCTAGTCATCAAGCTTTCACCTTGGCTGTTGAGACTGCATAGTGTGCACTTCCCAGAGTCGGTCATACACCCCTATCTAGTAAAATTGCACAATACCTCACATCTAGTGCTCGGCTTATTACTTAAACTTTCCTTGAAGTTGTTTTTCTTTAAGCTGACACTTTTCTTCCATGAGTGTCCTCTTTGTTGCACAGGTACAATAGTTGTTGAGAATCTCTCTTGTAGTAATAGTTAATATGGAACCTGAGAGAGCTGCATCAAAGGAAACCATTGAGAGTAGTTAAGAAGACATCATTTGACTTTCCAGTGTATGCAGATACTCAATTGTTTATTAAGGAAACAACACTGACAAGGAAATATATCAAAGACACTTTTGAAAAAGTATTTGAAGCAGATTTGGAGGATCGAAAGGTCTATATTAGCATTTGACAACTAGGGTTATACAAGGTTTCATGCAGGTACCCTACCTTCCCATGCATGGACATCATTAGCTGGATTGTCTCACACACATATGAATAGACTATGACATTGAGTAGTTCCAGCGGGTAGAAGCTTGCAGCCCTTCAAGCGAGAAGACTTTCAGTAAATGTATCACTTCCTCGAGCCGGAGGAAGCGTATGGACTCACTCTTCTATTCCACCAATAGCTATGTGAACACAAGATACATTTTCAAGCGCTAGGTGAAAGAGCCATCGAAGTTTCGACATACACCAACCCATGTTTACAAGACAAAGTCCCTCAAGAAGGCTTACTATTTCTTGATCATGTTTGCTTGTAGAATATATGGCCAAGAGAGCATAGAAACCTTTCCTGAAGGGTGGGTACTCTTACTAGACCATTTGGTGAATGATGGGATTTCATTCAACTGGTCAGATGTATTAGCTCAATAATTGAAGTCCCATGTAGCTAAGGCTCTAAATCCACCCAAGAATGAGTAAGCAATATTCTATATGTCTCCATACTTATTAGATGCAAACTTTACGCAGCAAAAATTCCCTAGCATGAACTGGACATGGAAACCACGAGATACTATCGTGAACATCTATTGCAATTTTCTTTTCGACTGTAGTTATCAAGGAGTGATGGCAAGGCTAACTAACCACTTTATCATCCTTCTATATAATATTATATTTGAGAAATATCCAACTTGCATGTCCCGAGAAGCAATGGAGGCGATAATAGACATTGTAGATTGGTATGTCTCACCGGATGGTACCTTCATCAGAGTGTTTGGCAGAGATAATCCTCTACATGTCTTACCAAGATATGCCACTAACAAACTTCTCATGCAAGAAGTATCATACCACCTCGCTACAAGGTTGTCAACAACACTACATAGGAAGAAGAAAGCACCATACCCCACCCTTCCTTTGCGGATCTTATTATACGAGATTAAGAACTTTAAATATTTAGATGTTGAGGCAAAGGACATTATGAGATTCGAGTTTGGAACCAAGGACTTTAATCCTTATGATCCCCATAGTATTCACAAGGACCATTGTATGAGAGTCTACTTTCATTGGATTAGTGGGACATTTCATTGGCCAAAGGAGGATCCTTGGAGGTACTGCTACAATGCCTCCATACTCAATGAGATGATCAGTATAGAAAGAACTTGGAAGGTTACTCCACAGACAGAAGCATCTCCAAAAGCAACAGAAGGCAGCAATCATTTACAGGACAAGGGAAAGAGGAAGATTGCTGACAATCAAGAGGGAGAGAAAAGTTACAAAATGAAGGTAGATACTATCCTTGCAAAGGAAAATTTGGCAGCAGAATAAAAGAGGGATCAATGAATCAAGATAGCATAGTGAAGGAAGAGAGAAAAGAAGAGGTTGTAGGAAGTAGAATTGAAGCCGCAGAAGACAAATAAGAAGTTGAAGAAAGAACATGAGTTAAGGAGGACAGAACAAGAAGATAGGAAGAAGCAGGAAGAAGAACAATGCCAAGGTGTGATGATGGAGGAAACAACTTCGATACAGGATGAGAAGCCAGAATAGCCAGAAGCATAGGAGGAAGGTGAAAAGATGTAGCAATGGGATGTTGCTCAGAATATTAAGGAATTAATTGAAGTAACAGACATGGAGTTGGAACAGAAGTCACAACATGAATATTTTGGCCTAATTCTAAGGGTACCATAGGTCATCCCTTAGCCTCCACCACCTCCAGTAGAAGAACCAACACCGAGAAAGCAAGGAGATGTTTTTCTCCTTGACGATGATGTGGTCATGGATGTGTACAATCTATCGATCAATGAGTTCCATAAGAGGATTTTGTAATAACAAAGGAAGAAATTTCCAGATGATCACACATCACTTACATTCATCAAGGAAAGGGCGATAGTGTCAAACACCAAGAAGCATCCAACTTCCCTTGCCAAAACCAGATTGGAGTATGCTGGAGCAACAAGATCAAATGTTTAGTATTTTATGGCCAAGAATAAGCAACTAGAAAAGAAATTGAAGGCTGCTAGGAAAGAGGTCGAATAAATTTGAGCATCAGTATAGAATGCAGTTTCTGCATTGGGGAAGATGAGGATGATGTTACTTGCTAAAGTATCAGCATTGGGAGAAACCATGCAGAAGCTCTATGATGGATTTGTCACTGTGCATAAATTGGTTTTCTGTTTTCATTTCCTATAACAAGAGAGAAAATAGTTTTTTAAAACTTTTAAAATCATACATCTTGTCATCACCCATGTACAAGAGTGGACAATGAAATACAAACGAGCCCCACTTGACTTAGTGAAGAAGATGAAGCCACTGGTAGAGCTGGAGAAAGAAAAGGCCCTAATGTTGATTCAGAACAATGAGAAGCTTGGCTCATTCATCGGCAGCACATAGGCCTCATATGTGTTCTTGTACAGTAGTTTGGATGTCTTAGTGAGAACACACCAAATCCCATCAATCAGCTCCCTCACTAATGCTAAACCTAAGAACCAAGTTTGGTTCGATATCGATGAGTACTAGGAGTAGCTAAAATGAGAAGCCACCAAGTAAGACTTGTATTTGAACACATACAACATGCAGAAGTTCATCGACAGCCCTGTCAAGGTCAAGAAAATTTTTCTCATGCTTCAAAATGAGTTGGATACAGGTTCCAAGAAAGTGTACCCGGATGCCACGGAGGTTATAGTATGCTTCCAGAAAGACACCCTTAAGCAGTTTGGGGACACCATCATACAATACCAATCTTGGCACAAATATGTGACTGAGAAACAACAAGTGGAGGTTGTAAAGCTGGAATTTCACCAAACTTTAGAATCATAGTGTTGTGTCTTGTTAGGTTGTCTCTACCCTATTTTGTCTTATATGGGTACATGTGGAAAATGTGATATTATTTGTAATTATGTTGCAATTGAAATTCCAAGTGTCAATATTGGAATATGAAAAGTCACCATGTAATGTAATTTGTCATTTTGTGAAGAAGTTGAAGAGTCATTTGGGTAGTCCAAAGGTCACAAAGGGGATTTGAAGAGTCACTGACTCTTGTTATAAATAGAACCTCATAACTCATGTAACAGGATTTTGGGAGCCAATCTTTTAGCTAGGCTTAGGCTTAGAAAGTGATATGTTGTTGAATGTTAGTTTCGCTATGCTACTTTCAACTTCATAATTAAAAACAATTTCTCATCATCTTCTTTATGTCCATAGGTTTCCTTATGGTGTTTGTGAATGTAACAAGTAAATTTGTCAAGTTTTATGTCAAATTCATGAGAAAAATAGCATGTAAATAAAGTGTTTAACAATAGCAAACAAATATACAACAAACCATCAAAATGAACACTTAACACAGTATTTTGATGAAGGATTTCACCCCTCTTGGGCTTCATCTCCTTAGTCCAGCTTCCATGGCTTAGGCCTTTGTATTAGCTCAAAAGGGAAAGAAGTGATGTTTACAATGCTCTACTACTCCTAAAACCTGCTTCAATATGCTCAGAACATCCAAATCCTCTAGGAATGACTCGTTCTGAGCCAAAATTGGTCAAAAATTGCAAAATTGATGGCCTCTTCCATTTTCCCTAGGAAAACTCCACCAAAACTAGAGGAACTCCATTTATCCCCACTAGAAATGGAGCAAATTCCAAATTTAAAGGACCTACCAAACTTCCTCCAAGTTAAACCACGCTTTAATTAAGGATAAGCATGGTTTAATTAATCGTTAATCTTCAGTTAGCATGTTAAGCGCACGGTTAGCACTAAGCACCGCTCCTAGTTTTGTGGTGTTGGTCACATGCAGAGGGGGCTGGCTCGCAGAGCTAGCCCTCTCCTTCAGCAACCCGCCACGTATATCACATGAAATACATATCGAAAGAATTGTATGTTAAGTAACAATGGCGCGACATAGTGGTAAGACCTTGGGTTTGTGTGGGCGAGGTCGCAAGTTTGACTCTGCCGACCTTCCAATCAAATTTTGCATTGTGCGTCGATGTTGATAGGCTGTTGGGGAGGGAAACGTGGTGTTCTTCTAGCTTGCCACATGTCTCCTTCTCATTAGTCCTCCTCTTTCCAATAAAAAACACCAATTCATCAACTATAGACCAATCAAACAAGCGCCACATGGCATGACCTCACTGGTTGTTGACCAAACCTTTGACCTGCACAGTCACCTATCACATCAGCAGTACGGACTGCTGACTAGCCAGTGACTGTACTTTTTTTTGCAAAATTCCTCTGTTTGGAAAAACTAACAGAAGTCTATATCTTTCTCATACAAACTTCGTTTTGAGTGAAACGAGTTGTGTTGGGATCGTATCGCAAAGATGGACGCAATCGTTCAGTGTTTGAGTGATTCTGAGCACATTGATTTTTGAGCTAAATATTGATCACTTGATCATTCCTCCCCAATTGAAGCCTTTTGGACCCCAAAATATACTATCAATTGTTTAGTAGGTGAGGGTACATCTCCCTCACCTTCTCAATCTGCATCCATTTTGCCTTAGAAGGATTTTTTCCCTTGAGTCCCACTCGAAGGTATTCGACATTCCCTCTCTTTGAAGTTCTGGTTCTTCTGTCAAGTATGAGATCTTGCTGTATTTCATCAAGATATTCTGGTAAGAAATAATCTATTGATGGAAGCTGAACATGCTCTCCTTGATCATCAATCAAAGTAGGCTCAAACAATCCCAAATTCTCAACATTAACAATAAAGTATATTTGCATATAAGGAGGCAAATCTAGCTTAAATTCCTTGTTACCAATCTTTTCTAGAATTTTAAAATGACCATAATGGATTGGCTTCAAATTTTTACCTTCCCCTTGAAGTCTCTCTTTGCTAATATATAACCAAACTTCGTCTCCAACTTTAAATTTATGATCAACACGATGTTTGTCATGCCTTTCCTTGTAGCCGCTTTGACTCTTTTCAAGTTGTTCTTGCACTGTGTGATGTATCAATTGACTTTGCTCAATGAAATTCCTTGCCTTATCGATGTCGCTATGACCATTAATAGCGACATAATAAGTCCAATGGAAATCATGGAAAGTACCCAAAACATGCCTCAAATGGCAATGTGTTTGTGGAAGAATGCTTTTCCATGTTGTATGTAATGCAAGTGTTCATGCCACAACTTGTGATGTTTTCTGCAATATCCTCTAAGAAGCTGAATGACTTTCTTGTTGACCACCTCGGTTTTTCCATCTTTTTGTGGATGAAAGGTTGTACTCTTCTTCAACTTAGTGTCCATCATGTCCCACAAATTTGACCAAAAATTCCCAACAAATCAAGAATCTTGATCACTTACAATGGAAGTAGGAAGACCAAAATGAACCCAAACATTTTGAAAGAAAAGATGAGTTGTTTGTTCAGTTGTAATTTTCTTTTTACATGGTGTTAGAATACACATCTTGTTTAACCTGTCTACAACTGTATACAAGTAATCATGACCTTTCCTTGAAAATGGAAGACCTCTTACAAAATCCATTGAGATACTATCCCATGGACGCGAAGATACCGGCAGTGGAGTGAACAATCCTAGTTTCCTATTGCTAGGATTACTTATTGCACACAAAGAACATCCTCTAATGAAAGGAGATACATTATCAAACATGTGTGTCCAATAACAATACCTTTGGAGATTCACTATTGTCTTGCCTACACCAAAATGTCTAGCAATCAATGAAGTGTGCACCTCCCTTATGATATTGTTTCTTTCTCCCTATGGAATACA